>OV651822.1:27793856-28417879 GCA_927349885.1 Psylliodes chrysocephalus | reverse complement strand
CCCCGACCACGGCCGCGAACGAATGACTAGCTTTAGTTTTTCTCAATATTTATGTTGTTTTAATGAATTCAGTTCATAACTAGGTATAAAGTTACATGAAAAGTTTATCTTTATTGATTTTATATAGAAAATAGAAAGATAAAATTCAAAAATATCATAATTTAATCAAATTAATGATTAATAATTTTATTATTAAAACACCTTCATTTTCCAATACCTAGCTAATTGTCTTTTTACACTATTTATTATAAAAACAAAATAAAATTGTATAGGTTACAAAAAGTTGAGCTGTTGGTAAATGTTTCCTAATTGTACCTAAATTATCACTGGCCTAAAATTAAAATCGCTGCTGCAGAAATTTGGCTGTTCTCCTCGAATACCTTTTCACCGAATATGACCGGTAAAACTTGGCTAAAATCGATGCGAAATGTGCGCCTGTGGAATCTGGATTTAAAATGGAGATTATAATTGGCGCACTTCCATCTTACGGACATGTCGAAAACTAACCGAAATGCTAGTTCAATCTACCGATAATAAGATAGAGTGCCTCTAATATTCGCTGTTAATAACAGCTTTCACCAGTAGAGGTCACTACCTGTATTAAATAAATTTAAAAATAAAATAAGTACTCATATACGAAAAATTAAAGTGAAAAATAACGATTGAGGGCCGAGTGCCGTTTTCACCGTTGTGTTAAACGAAGATTAAAATGACATTTTTACATTAACAATTTAAACTTCTTTTAATACAACGCACGGAATCGGCCCTTTACCAATCACAATAACAAATTTTATGATTTTGTAATTTAAAGGCCATTTTATTAAGATTAGGCAAGCACAAAAATACCTATACTAAGTAATAGGTAACTACCTAGTTAAAAGAAAACTGTAAAAGTACCTTCCAATTAAACACAATTTATAGCATTTTCCAAACACAATTTTTTAAAAAAATACGAAATGGAATCTAATGGTACTCATCCTTAGGTAGAGTGTGGAAAGTTAAATCAGATTAAAATGTGTATCTACATACCCAGGATTTATATGTTGCAAAGATACCTACATTGAGTGTAAGACTAGGAATAAGCAGACCAGGGAACCAGGGCCACGTTAATCTTTTCTTTTTGTTTATGAAGCGATTTGTATCAAATTTGGGACAAACCTACTGGACATCATTCCGAATAGGCACTTATTTATAAAAAAAATGGCCGACACTTCATATTTTACCAGAAATGTCATTAAAAATGTAGGTTTTCACTGCCGGCATAAATGTAATTGTTTTCGGGCCGTTATTCCGTGGTCCTACTTGGTTATTACTACCAAACATATTTCAGCTACAACTGCGGCAGCCATCTTCAGTGGCATGGACGAAAGTACTCTTCTCGACGCATCAAATGAATCCTCCTTCGTGTGGTATTTATATGTTATATGCGTGTCTGCGCGCTCTTTTTTGGCGTGAGTGGTATTAAGGCGGTTTTATTTTCGCACTTTTTAATGATATGTGTACCAGATCATAGGTAATATTGTTTTTCTTCCTTTCTATTGAAGTTCTTAATGTGTTTGTATTTCTATAGCCTCCAAGTGCAATCTAATGTGTGTTCGGCGACTGCAGACTTTTCGGTTTGTCCTAATAAACGACAACTTCGTTCATGTTCTGTTAGTCGCGTGTACCAATGCTTCTTCGTTTGTAGACTCCTGCTGATGTAAGGGAGTCTCTGCGGTCTTTCGCTGTTTTAGGATATTCTTTGTTGGCGATTTTCTTTTTCTTTGGGATTTTACCGATTCGGTCCGTAAAACTTTCTAGACAGTTCCTTGGTTTTGTTATTCACTAGACTTGGCCTTATTCTCACTTTGGCGCGTAGCACGGATTATGAGTTTTTTTGCTGTATCCCTTTGCTTGTAACACTGTTTTCATCAGGTATTTCACTTCATCGTTTATGTGTCTTGGTTCACATATCCTTAGCGCTCTATCTGTTTACTAAGGTGTTGATAACGGTGCCATTCTGTTTTGAATAAAACAAGAAACTGTAGAGTTGCCAGCGAGCTCTTAAGTTATCCAGACAACACTGCAGCAAACAAATACTTGAGTATGACTAGATAGAATCTGCGCCAGTCACAGGCATTCTGACTTGTCATTTCCAAGTACGGAAACATATCTCCATATCATGGGGCTGTCAGAATCCGCTCTCTGCATCGTGCATATCAGGGATGTTGCGAATATCCGCATCCGCAAATGCGGAGTTTCCGCATAGATTTGAACATCCGCATCTGCAATAATCAATACGGATGTTCATCCGGATGCGAAGGTAATACAAATGGCGAGTTGCGACAAGAAAGAAATTGGGTGGAGCCGGCGAATGACGCGTGCCGTTCGCACGAGGCGTTTCCTGAGAATGACGATCTCACGGAAAAGAATATGAAACAACTATGACCAGGACCATCAAGTTTCGTCAGAAAGCCAAGCTTAAAAAACGACCTTGCTACGATGTTAGATTCGTCAAGTGAAGATGAGAGTCAAGAAATATCAGAAAATGGTAGCCTTGAAGCTGTACTTAAAAAGGAATTACTTTCTTACCGCACTAAAAAAAGAGTCATTTCTGATGAAAATCCTCTTAAATGGTGGAGTGTTCATCGAGAGGAATTCAAGATATTATCACCGATAGCACGAAGATTTTTATCCACTCCACCAGGCAGTGTTCCTAGCGAACAATTATTTAGTAGCGCGGGTTTAATTTACGAACCTCTGCGTAACCGCCTTGAATCAGAAAAGGTGGCAATATTACTCTTTATTAAGTACAATGTTCCTATTTTTGACTTCACTTACTAATATGAAAATTAGTAAGTGAAGTTAAAAAAAATAGGAGCATTGTACATAGGAATACATACATAACATAATACTAATTTTCATTGATAAAAATGTTAATAAATACTTTATCATTGTTTTAATTCTTCATTCGTTTTCGTATTCTATTTTTATATAGGATCTTAAACATCCGCGTCCGCATCCGCGGATTTGAGCCCTTCAAAAATCCGCATCCGCTTTCACATCCGCGGATGTGAAAAAATCGGCATCCGCAACATCCCTGGTGCATATACTCTAAGATTGCTCGATGCTCTCATTTATTAGAAGATTTGTGTTCGGCGAGTACCGGCTGATATAAGAGAAATACCTCTTTTGGCCACGTTGTCAACTACATTAAATATGTAGGCTTGATCACGAGCTAGGAGGTGCCTATCATCTTAGGAGGATGCACAATGGGCCTAATTTACGCTTTACAGATGTAACATCTTCATCCCTTCTTAAATTTTACGACACTGTCCCAAAAACATAAGACTATATTTTTACATTTTTTAAATAAATCATGTACTCTTCTTGGACACCCATAATGATTGGTTTTCGAGATATTCACACTCATGGGTGGATTTTTTTATAAATTTCCAACAAAAATGCATTATTTATTTAAGAAACATCAAAGAATTCTAAATTGTAGTCCAAATAAGTTTGGTGTTATTTACTCATGATAGGTGTTTCTTATAACACTAAAAACATTTACCGAATTTAGTAAAATTATTCCTTCCGAGAAATAAAAAAATTAGCCATTAATAATTTTTCACCTTGTATTTCTGAAACTAGTAATATTTTATCAAAGCATGTTTTATTTATTCGTCTTAGTTTTATCAGAAAATCTTCAGTTGTTCTGTGTACCATTCTTAATGAGACACCCTGTATATATATGGCACCTCTGTCAGCATTCTTCGCATTAAATTAATATTTCGGTATGCAACTACAGTATGCTTGTTCCAAATTTGATGAAAATTACTTCATAAAAAAAGAAATATATATTAACATAAGGTCCTAATCTCAGTGTCATAGTGTATTTATATTATTATGTGTTATATTATTTATTTATTAACTAAGTTACTAGGTACTAAGTACCTAGTTTGGCTAACTTATTTATTTACAATATTCTTTTCAAACAGAATGTTTTATCAGTTTAAAAAAAAACTAAATGGTAAATATTTAGCAAATTCTGGATAAATACATTTTTATAATCTTTTACATACCTATAAACATTAGAAACTTTTACAATAATTAATAAAATAACTAGTAGTTAAAAAAACTTTATTTTTTTGTTACAAACAGAATTTGTCATTATGAATCTCATTTTTATTTCAAGCTATACATAAAATAAATAAATAAATTATAAATATTTTTACAAAACCTTTAAGTACCTAAATCCAATACTTTCTGGTGACAAATTAAATTATTACGTGATGTTATTCAAATCTCACTTTTATATTCTGTATAAACCCCATACATTCATTGTCTTTTTTTTACTTTCATTTATAAGGAGAAAATAGCTCTACAATATGACTAAATGGAAATTATATTATTAAGACCAGCTATATAATTATATAAAAAAATAGTTTACTCACAAAACATGATTGAAAACAGTACAAAAGTAAATAAAGAGGAGTACTTTGGAATATTAAAACTGTTTTTCCTAAAATTCCTGTTTGTTTCTTGTACCTCTGTATAGTTACTTTATACTTAACTCCTCACAAAATTAGTATTAAAGCTGCAGTAAAATCACAATGAAACTCATTGGTGTCCAATTTGAACTTTTATGGCAATGTTCTTTCACGAAATACCTAACAGAAGATTGACATGCTTTTATTATATTTAAGTGCACTCCATTTAATATCAATACTTTTTGGCAGTTACCAGAAGCGTCTCGTTGCCTAGTCCACGAGGAGGCTACTTTTGAAAGGAATACCTTATATATTTAATATATATTTCTATTAGAATACAAAAGCAAAAATATTACATTGTATTCTAATAGAAATATATATTAAGGTATTCCTTTCAAAAGTAGACTCCTTGTGGACTAGGCAACGATTCACCTCTGGTAGTTACTATTTATATTATGAGAATGCCAACACTTTTACTATGCAGACAAATGTAAAAAATTATTATGTATTTTAGAAGGAACTCGGTTTGATTCGTTTGCAGCTGGTCCTGTATATTTTACAAAACAAAAAATATATAATTATTTCTAATCAGTTTACTTCACTGGACAGAAGTAGGCGAAGTACCACAGGAATGAATACCATCTAGAAGAAAGAGAATAGTAATAATTAAAAAATTATATAAAAATACAAAGTCTTCGTTAACATGATAATTAATAAAAGATAATGTGTTAGAGTTAAATCAGCAAATAATAGGTAATAATGGTAGATGTGAAAATGCTGCAGTTTAGTCACTGAACCAACAATTATGTATTTTAAACAATTGATTGGAATAGTTTGTATGGTGGAAGCCATTTATCTTATTCTATCTGTCCATCGGCATTCAGAGCATTCTTCACACATTCCATTTTTGCCTATTATTTCCAGATTTCCAGATAATTGATTTTTCTGGATAATTATAGATTTTTGTCAGCCAAGTTTTGAAAAAAAATCCTTGAACATTTCTAAAACATACCTATTTGTTTCTATGTTTCAAGCAGTTTGTTCACTTTTCTTATTTATTAAAAAGCCCATACTAGAAATCAACCATTTCATTTAATTGAGGGGGTTAGAATACAAAGGGTACAAGTACCTCGTTCTGTTAAAGTTAGATGCCACCAACTGTGAAAACCAGATATGTGCTGGGATACAAAGGATCCAAATTAATTATAAATTTTTCTTTTTTTTTGTGAAAACTTTTTAAATTTGCATCTTCCTGACAGTACTTATATGTAGCATTCCCTGAAAAAACCTCTCCCCAGCCTATCCCACAAAAACCACGGTTCGAAAAAATCATGATTTTTGTCGAAAATAAGCAATAAAAACAAAAAAATTCTGATTTTTTTAGTTTTGAATAATGTTTTTTGGTCGATTTTAAGAGGAATTAATGCCGCTCTACTTAATATGTGATTTATAAGTATTTCTCAAGCGATTTATATTATTTTTTTACATTTTAGTATTATATTTTTTTAAATTGAAACTGATTCGTCGAGATAAAAAGATGTTTATAATTATATAGTTTTTTTTTAAAACTGGCTTCTAAAGAAATTAGAAAATAACATTATGTAACCTTTCCTGAAATTTAAAATTTCTATTTTTTTCTATTAAAGTATACAATTACTTTAAAAGGAGGTCCTTTCGCCACCAATGTTAAATAAAAAATATTAGATTATGACTAAAATTAATTTTTTTCTAATAGTAGATGTCCTTATTTATCTAATAGTGAACTTTTAACTATACCTTACAGTGCAAATTTTTGAGAATTTTTTTTAAATGTGTGTGTTTGTACAGAAAGTAAGACTTCAACAACAATTTTCGAATTATAATTAATTTTACTATTATTTATTGATTAGATGGAGTAGAAAAAAACTAAAAATAAGGTTTTTGAAATATTTAGGTTTTGTTTTTTACAATAAAATATATAGGTTACCGTGGAATTTTTTAATATTAATTTCTCAATAAGTTCCACGGTTTATTATATATATTTTATTGTATAAAACAAAATCTAAATATTTCAAAAACCTTATTTTTAGTTTTTTTCTACTCCATCTAATCAATAAATAATAGTATAATTCGAGAATTGTTGTTGAGGACTTACTTTCTCGTGAGGCACTGTACAAATACTCACATTTTTAAAAACAAAATTTTCAAAAATTTGCAAAGTAAGGTATAGTTAAAAGTTCAGTATTAGATAAATAAGGACTTCAACTATTAGAAAAAAATTAATTTTAGTCATAATATAATAACTTTTTTTTTAACATTTGAGGCGAGAGGTGTGGCGAAAGGACCTCCTTAAAAATCCCTATTTTCAAAGTTATTTTAATACTCAATAAAAAAAAAATTGAAATTTCAGGAATTGTTACATGACATTATCTAGTTTCTTTAGAAGTTTTTTAAAAATTTCATAATTGAATTTTTATTTTTATCTCAGTGAATCTATAATATAGAATATCGTGTAAGATGTGTAAAAAAATTCATTGACATCGCTTGAGAAATATAAATCAAATATTAAGTAGATGTATGTATTCCTCTTAAGTATGTATTTTTACATGCAAACACAAACAACAAGAAATAGAATTTTCGGGTTTAAACATATTTTGTATTGGTTTATTAAGTTTATGTAATTCTTGTTAGAACTTGCCGGAATTTTCCTGTAAAAATCCTGTCGAACTCGTAAGCTGATTCATTTGATAAATTTTATTCAGCCTGTGACTGTGTCTGTACCCAAGTTAATTAAAATTATTAGAAGACACAATTTGGAATTATTTTATAGAAAAAAAGAGAGGAAAAATTGGCAGGAGAGCGATTTGTAAAGATTGCAAAAAGGAATATCAAAGACTTTTTCAAAGATTAAAACACCATCATAAAAAGTATAAAAACACTGGGCCAAGTAATCCAAACAAAAACAGGTTATTGCTTAGCCAAACAATTATTTTTAATCTCACTTACAAAGATATGCAATGATGCATTCCAATTTAGAAAATAAAACTGATAATATATTTTAACAGTGAAATCTAATATTAACATTATGAACAGATGTTCTGAAAATTAATTTCTCAAACAAATAGACAGGGTTCCTTATCTCTAACAGTCTATGCAAAAATATTAAAAGATTTAGTTGATATAGATTGTCAACTTTGAGCCATTTCAGCTAAACGAAATATATTGAGATATGATCAATTTCTTCAAACCAAAAATAAATCAGCAACAAGCATTTTGTATAAGCTGTGATTGGCTCTGTGATTTGTCCAAACAAGGATAGTAAACAATATTGCAATAACTTAATATTGATAAAACTAAATATTCACAAAGTTTTTTTTCTCACTTTAAATTTCAATATAAGCCTATTAATGTAAAGCAACCGCAATCTTGAGTAATATCTCTTAATCAAGGTCTTAATATGACTCTTAAATCTAAGACACTGATGAGTAAGTAGACTCAAATTTTTTGATTCATTATTTAAAGTTATACTCATCATCTAACTTGATCTCTCAATAACAACACATCTGGCTTCACTGCAAAACAGAACAGCAGTAGTTTTTGAAGGATTAATAGTAATTGTGTTATTTTTAATATTGTAATAGAAACTGCAAATCTCTATTAATCAGATTGTTTATATCTTGGGGTTCAAAATAATTTAATAACTGGGTAACATCAGCGTAAAACATCTTCAAATAAAAAAAGGAAGAAATAGACAAATAAACTGTATTTGCAACTAATACTAGCTTCAGGTGTTTAGACAATTCGCACTGTTTAGTCTTAAGAATGTTAGAAATGGTACCCGTTGAGTCGGGAATTTGAGCAATACGTTTAATTTTAATTACATAATTTTAAGAAAAAATAATTGTCTAATTGCAGTTTTTATGTATGGTATCATATGTAGGATTTTTAATCAGGGAATATAGATTGGTTTTATTTAGTAGAAAGAAAAAATTTCGGGTGAAAATATTAAGATTAATTAGTATGGATAATAATTCATAACACACACGTAAAAAAAATGTGATCGAAATGCTAACACCTGGTTTTATAAGTCCCTATCAGGAAAAACCATTTCGATGGCTCTTCTAAAACAATTCCATAAGGAAGTAAAACAAAATGTTTTGGAAGTTTTTCTGGTTTGAGTGTAAACATGTCTACTGATGGTTGGTATAATGTCCACAATGAGCCCATAGTTTGTGTCACAATAACCACTGAAAATTGTTAATCATTTTCAAACAATTTAATACATCTGGAAATCCACACACAGGCGATCACTTAACTGGGATTGCTTGCAATTTAATTTTATCTTGTACATCTAAATACAACTATGATGTAAAATCTTTCGAAACAGATAATTCTAAGATCATAACTCATGGATGCTCAGCTCAGCAGATTTAGAAATAAGAAATGTCAAAGAACATGTTACACAAATTATTAACTACTTCAGAAATAAGCATATGGCTTATCATTGACTCAAATACAAATTTTTGAAAACCAATACAGGGTCACACCAATAAAAACTCCCAGGCCGGATATTTTGGAAACTAATAGAGATATTTTAATTCTGTAAAAGCCAGTTCACAGAACACAAAGAGAGCTTTAATTTTAGATATAAATTGATTTTAAATAGGTCAATATGTAGATGGCGCTGCGCAGAATAGTTTTTTTTTTTTTTTCGATGGGAGGATCTTTCTTGTGTAGCGCATCTTGTAAAAAATGCATTTTTAAGCAGATTTTGTTCTATGAACTAATTCTATAAATCTAGCCATTTTTGATATACAGAGTGGGTCACTCAAAACAGTTTCATCCTGTTTTTCAGCATTAATCATTGAATTTTGAGAAAATGCTAAAACAGGTCGATTTTTATTCCAAATTAAAAACATTTTTTCAATACAGACATCTGTCATGTGTCAACCCCCTCCCTTGCACTTGTTTAACACCTTAATTTTAAATAGGTAAGGTACCATGTATGGCACATCATTGAAAAAGTAATTTAATGGGGGATTCAGAAATATTTCTGTACATTGCGTTACTTAAATTTTATCGTCCTCTAGCGAGATAAAAAACTACTACGTATTATAGAGTGTGACACTACAATGTGTAGTACATCATTAAAAAGGTAATTTTATGGGAAATTTAGAAATATGACTGTTCATTGCGATACTTTTAATTGTACCGCCCTCTATCGGGATAAAAAAAACTACATATTATAAAGTGTGACACCTTATTTGAAAGAAAATTTAATTACTAATTCAATGCACCATATAACATTAATATAAATATCCTCCAGAAGGTACTTGCAATAGTTTGAAAGTTAGTCATGCATTATTTTAAACATTATTGCTAACTTTATTTTGTTGCAATGGAAATATTTTATTAATGTTATGTGGTGCATTAAATTAGTAATTAAATTATTTTTCAAATGAAGTATCACACTTTATAATGCGTTGCAGGGTTTTTTATCTCGATAGAAAGCGCTAAAATTAAAGTGTAGCAATAAAAGTCATATTTTTGACTTCCCCATAAAATTACCTTTTCAATGATGTGCCGTACATGGTACATTCCTTATTTAAAATTAAGGGGTTGGAGAAGTAAAAGGGGGGGATTGACAGATGTCAGTATTGTAACAATGTGTTTAATTTGGAATAAACATCGACCTGTTTTGGCATTTTCTAAAAATCCAATGAATAATGCCAAAAAACAGGACAATTTTTTATCAGATGTGCTATATGAGAAAGATCCTCCCATCGAAAAAAAAAAAAAATTGAGCGCAGCGCCATCTACATATGGACCTATTTAAAATTAATTTATATCTAAAAGTGAGGCTCTCTTAGCTCTCTATGAATTGGCTTTTACTGAATTAAAATGTCTCTATTACTTACCAAAATATCCGGCCTGGGAGTTTTTATTGGTACACCCTGTATACCTAAACAAACACTAACGCCCTATCATTTTGTGGCTTATATTTTCGATACAACCAAATTGAAATTAACTACTGCAGAAAAAAATTCAACATTAAATATTATACAAGAAATGTAGGGAAATAGTGGATTCCTACCACACATTATAAAATTTGAAGGCAAAACTGAACCATTTTCAACAGTTATGTTATCAGAAGAGGTATTATTCAGTGTTAGTGTTTCACAACAGAATATTCCTGAAGCTGCAAAACTTCTTCCAATCTTGAAACAATTTTTATGTGCTGTCTCCTCATCAGCTTCAGTACAGGGAGTATTTTCTACATTTGGAATCGTTCACTCCAATTTATGAAATAAATTAGGAGTAGCGAAAGCAGGAAAATAGTATTTCTGTACAAATACTATAATGAAAATTAGTATTGAATTTAAAAAATATGTATTTGTAAAGTCACTTGATTTAAATCAGGCGAACCCTTCTATATGTAGCATTCCCTGAATGAACCTCTTCCACAAAAACTCAAGATTTATCTGTAGATTTTATTGTGGCTATTCCAAATACCTAGTTTATTTGTTACTTATACCCTTTGTATTCTAACCCCTTTATATTTAGTTTCATAATAAAAAAATCCAAATTATTTTATCAACATACCTAATATTTATTTATAACTTAGGTACTCAAATTATAATTAGTTTATCCTAATAGTAAAATTATGTTATTGATTTTTTGTAGAAAAAATTATGACAAATGACCGCTTTCTAAGAAAAAATCAGAGTACATACTTAAGTAGGTACTCAATAACAAATTATCAAGAAAAATCTTATCTCTCCATTCAAAGGACTCTTAAAAGTAAAAATAATATAATAAGAATAAATTATCAAAGAAATATTTTCTATCTTAGAAACAGAAAGTGACTAAAATATTAAGGTAAATAAATAGGGAAAATAAATAATTATAGTAGCTATTTCATTTTTTCCAAAGTACTTAAATAAAAAATAGATCCAAAAAATATGAGATGCATTCTAGAATCTATATACCTACATAAACAAAAAAACAATAAGGAACATATCTGAGATTTTTTTTAGTTAGAGGTGAGATATGTTTTCACCTGAAGACAATAGGTTGTACACACCATTGTGAAATCAGTAAAACACAGACAATGGATGTTTAAAACCTACAATCAGTGGATACAGTTACTATAACTATAAAATTCTTATATACCTACCCAGTGGAAATTATAATACAGGTGCTATATGAGGCCCTTCTAGCTTTCACTGAAATATATAATTTAAAAAAGTCAACAAACTTCGAAGATTTTGTATTTGAGAAAATTTTACAATTATGATCACATTGTATGCTGGCAAATATTTTCAAATAATAGGAAATTAGTGAACGATATGTCAAGAAAGATATTTTAATTTTTTTATAGTTACCTATCTAAGTAATAATTTTAAATACAAAGACTATGGTGTGATTAAGAAATTAGAGATTAATTTATGCTCTTTGGCATATAAGATGATTTAAATATGCAATAGAAGTATGTGAGATTTATTTGTGGAAACTTTCTTAACTTATAATTCAACAAGGTATTTGTAAAGACTAAAAATAAATAAACAATAGGTATATGTGAGGGTATATGGTATATATAATAAATAAATAAATAAAAATGGGCAAAACATACCTGATAGTTACAAATGTTTTCTTCAGATGATATTACTATAAATTTTATCTTGAAGGCAAAGAATAACAATTTTTGGTTGTATCTTCACTTTGAAACAAATTTGTCATAGATTTGGCCGACTTTAAACCTCCTTTGCATCCATTAATTTGACTCTCTTCTAATTCTAAAGCTGCCATTAAATCGGGCTGTGATTTCATACGTTCATTCCTTAATTCTTTTTCCCTTAATTGGAAATCTAGCAATTCTTTCACTATCTTTTCTTGAGCTGGCACATATCCATTTCGAAGTGTCTGACCTTTTTCAACTCTGAATCTCACCGGTGAGTACCCATTTTGTGGTTGAACTGAATTAATAGATGAACCTACTTTACCTCTACTTCTAAAGAATTTTTGCATCATCCCTTTAGTATTTGTGTTTGGTATGAACCTCCGAGTGAAACCATTTGAACTTGAACTCGAACTTCCATTAGATAAATTAAAATGACCATTTTTTAATTCATTTTCTTGTTCTAATTTTAATTTTGCCATTCCGTTAGTTAATGCATGAGAAACTTCTTTGTATGAAGCATCTTCATTTACTCTGAAATTACCATTTTTCAGCTCCTTTTCTCGTTGAATATTATCTCGAATTTCTTTTTGTATTCTCTCCAATGTGTTGTTGGCCAAATTCATATTTGTTTGGTCTAAAAACACGACCTACTTGTTGATCTTAAAAAGTTTTAAACACTTCGAAAAGTTGACATTTCGTCTGATTTTACCGTTATCTTATCTTTTAATCTAATAACGGCACTGCAAACTGCAATAATATAGCTGGCACACCAGGGCTGCCAGAATGAAAATGGCAAATCGTACTAAAAAAATTTTTAAAACGTACTGAATCTCAAAAAACCGTACTGAATAATCAGTTGTTAAAAAAGTACTAGATTTTATGAAAACGTACTAAAACAAATCAAAAAACACCATAAAAGGGCGGGAAATTTAAATTAATAACCTATAAAAAAGCTTTTATTGAAACATTTACAAAAATGTTATCATATAGAAACAAACAGGTACATAGGTAAAGCGAAAGCAAAATAAAAATAATTTTCTTGTGTTTCTCACACTTGTTAAAACTGATTACAAGTGCTAAACATTTTTTGGTGGATATATCTGTTGTCTCATCAATCATTATAGAAAATTTTTGGCCCTTGATAAGCTCACAAATAGTTTTAGAAAATTCATCTTTGAAAGATTGTAAATACATTGTGGCTTTAGTTGGACCACATTTAACATTTTTTTAAATATTTGAATCATGTCCTGCAGATGCCATACATTTTGGAAGATGGTCCATGATTAAAAATGGTAGATTATGTTCTGCCAAGAACATAATCATTTTTAATTCTGCTCTTTTTGTGTCTACATATATTGTTGGTTTGGATTCCGAGGAGAGAAAATTCATCAATTGTAGAGTTGACTGAGCTATTTTTACTTTGGATAAATGTCGCTTTGTTTTTTCATGCCTCTTTAAGTGAACTATGCCACCGGAAATATTTCTTTTACAATCTTACAGTGAGCTACACCATTGTTTGACCGGATCCAAGAAAACGATTCTTGCCATTTGCAATTAAATTTAGCCTTATAGAGTTTTCTTTTCTTATGCACTATTTGATGGTTCTCAGTGTTATCACCATCCTCCTCCTCATCATCTTCAAATTGAGAATCTATCTCAACCTTAATATTTTCAGCATTAAAATCAATATTTATTTGATTTTCCTCTTGGGAATCTTTAATTTGATGAATAAGGAACCTTCAAAATTAAAACAATCATATTTATAAACATTATTTAATCTGCAAAGAAAACTTATTACTTATCCATTTTCCTCTCCAAATTCCGAAAATTGCATCCAATAAACTTACAACAAATTTAAAAAATGTAATTAGTTGTAAAATAACTGTCAACAGTGTCAACCACTAATGAAATATGTCATTTATCTTCTTTTTTTTTTTAATACTGAGTACTGAAAATTGTACTGAATTGACAAATTTCAACGAAAACGTACTAAAACTAAAAACGTAACACTGACGTACTGAAAAAGTTGAAAAAGTACTGAATTCAGTACAAAAGTACTGAATCTGGCAGCCCTGTGGCACACAGTTTTTACTGTCAGGGTTAAAAAAGGATAGATACACAGAGTTTAATGGCTGGGAGAAGGAAACAAAATAAAGAAATTGATAAATATATGCTAGTGGTCCCCCATCTCTATTCGTAACTGTTTGTGTGTTCCTTTTCACAGATGGCACTTCTGTTAGTTTCAGAACTGTACGTAAGATGGAAGCTCACCATATTAGAGTCTCCATTTTAAATCCAGGTATATTTGAATTATGCTTATCAATACGGCACTTTTGCATCGATTTTAGCCAAGTTAGGCCAGTTACATTCGGTGAAAGGTTTCCGAGGAAAAATTGCCAAGCATGATCGATTTTAGTCGCATTTTGATAAAGATAAAATGTTTACTGTTGCGAAAGCAGGGTGCGTTTGTTGATGCGGATTTTGAAGGTATGCGTTATTTATGAGTGGAGAAGAAAATTATTCAAATAAAAGTAGTTTATAAAGTTATTCATTATAATTTTTGTTTTAAGTATACATAATTTTCCTAAAAAGGTCCATGTTCGAGAAATTTGACAAAAAGTACAAAATTAAAATTATTAAGAAAATTAAAAAAAAGTTGCTTGTGTTGTCATTCTATATAATTCTTGATTATTTATACATGATTTCCGTATTCGAGATATTGTGCAAATTTGAAATTAACACATCAGTTAAAACTACTTCCAAATCTTTGCAATGAGCCAGTAGCTCATTTCTGGGCATGTCTTTTGGACCAAAAACATTGTAAACAAATCTGAAATAATTACTGTATTTAGCAAATTATATCTGGTTTTAAAGGCATTTATTGCTTGATCTATAGTGTGAAAAAAAAAATTATTTTATATTTTTGTTTGAGGTCTTGAACGGGTTCATCCGGGCCCTCATACAAAAACGTTCTTGTTTTTCTTCTGACACGATGACGTGGTGTGGTGGTTTCGAAATTAGCTTCCACGTCAATCTCTGAAACAATCTCGGTTGCTTCTAAAATGATGCTTTCAAAAGCTTCATCTGATCTCAGGTTTTCAAAGAAAGGTTTGCAGTTGCTAAGCATATCAATAGCTTGTGACATATTAAAATTTACAGTTTGCAAAAGTTTTCTGATGTGGTTAAGGACGGGGTATCCCTGTGTATTAAAATTGTATGTGTAGACCAAAAGGTAAATCGACAGTTTTCCGAATATGTAGTGTTTAAAAATCTAATTTTTGGCCAAATTAAAAATAAAGGTCTAACTTAGGTCACCTTACTATTGAAAATTAATAAATTTATTATTTTCAATAAAAACCAATCATGTAAAATAACCCCCTTTTATTTCATCTCAAAGGTGCCGTCTAGAATTATTTTAACCTCGATGTCAAACAAATAATAAAAAAAAAAATGTAATACGACCTAAGTTCAACCTTTACTTGGAATTTGGTACACTCAGAATATTTAAATATTGTATATTTTTCAAAACGTGTAGATTTGAAATTTATAAGTCACTTTCTTTGAAAAAACATGTCAAAACGAATTTGGACCAAAAATGGCGTCTAATTTAACTCTAAATAAACCCAGAAAAATCAATAATTACTTCATGTAATATAATAAAGATGGTGCTCCGATCGATAATATTTTGACTAGTATTTGATTATTTCCGTTTATATTAAGTGTGTTTACGGGGGATATACGAGATGATAATACTGCCTCTGATACTGTTTATATGATACAATTGGAAACGACCTTTTTTCACCGGCATTCTTTTTTCTGACCTTTTGACACGCGCCTATTTGTTATATGATGTATGATTATCGGTTATTTATCAACTAAAAGTATAGGAAATTAGTACATTGTGAATGATAATATCATTTTAATGCTATTTTTGAAACTAGTTCAAAAGTTGCATTTAACGATACTCAATGTTTCATTTTACCGTCAGTTTTAGTTTGACATATCCGTCATTTTATGTTTACAAAGCTCAGTTTATATTCGAAAGTAAGAGAAACAGTCAAAATAAAATGCGAAAAACACTTTTTATCAATTTCGTTTATGTCAACTGAAAGCGACAATTGCTGAAGACGTAACAAATAAATTAGGTCGAGAAATAAAAAAATCTATACTATAAGTAACATACCATATATTATACCTGTTAAAATAAATCAAAAATAAGAGAACATATCGTTGACGTATATACTTTTCCATCTGTATTTAGTGATTACCAATTGCAAATTACGTATGAACATGCTTCTGCGCAAAAAAAACCATTATTTCAAGTACTTGTATCATTAAAGTCCATTAAATTATAATTTTTATAAATTTGCTAATCTTTGTACTTTAAGTTTCATTATATGGGGTATCCAGACATTTTAATCCTCGTCCTCTTCTATTTAAAATTATCTCAGGTGCCATATATTCCGAGTAAAATTTTTCTAATTTTTCAACCATATTTTAAAAAAAAATGGGTTGAAAATGAAATTTTTCAACAAATAGTGGATTTTCATCTCCAGTATATACTACAAAGTAGCACAATTTTCTTTGAGCTATACCTAGCTGTCCTTGAATCTAAAAGTATATAAAATCATTATTAGAAAATCAAACATAAAAAGAATATTAATATTGTAGTATCATTTCTAGCACATTTCTTAAAAATCATGAATTATTTTAACATATTGAAATTTTTCACCTGGTAAAAGTAGTTATGGTTTTCTTTTAAATGAATGTCACCATCTTCTATTTTTAAGCATGGAAATGGGTTTGAATATTAGGTAATGTGCGCCAATAATGTCAAATTATGACAATTCGCAGAAAACGTCAACTTTTTATTTAGATTTTAATGTGCAAAAGCCTACCTACTTTGGATATTGATCGTAGAAAAAATATATTCAGAATAATGAAACATTATTATTAAATAACAAGTTTTTTTATTGTCAAATTTACTACGTAATATTATTTTTTTAATTGCAAATATTTGAATGTTAAAATTATAGCGTTTAATTTTTTTATTCAATGACGAACTCGAGAGTGATTAAAAAAATACTACCTACCTTTAATGCAGGAAGTCGATGTCAATTTATCCAAAAATAAAACTGATTAAAATGTACAATGAAACTCACTAGGACACTTGGCACAAATAAATCAATTTTCTATTAAAGAAAATAACACTTATTAAAAACAAACAGCACAATAAAACACTTCAGAAACGTGTGATGTAATTTTGAAAACTAAATACCCGTATGCTTGTTTGTAAATTTATAGACTCTTAACTCCTTCCCCCAGCCTTCATTAAGTATATTAAAAGTCGTGACGTCATATTAGCACAGATATACGGTAATGTGTTATTGACAATCAGGGAAATGTTTCTAGGAAATAACTACCTAAATAAGATAAATGAATGTTAAATACCTACTCATAATATCTATTGTAGGGTTTTTGTACTTTAATAGGATAAATATTTATGCGGGCCTGGAAATTCCAGGAAATGACCGTCAAAATTACCCAAAAACATTAGGTTAGTACCAACATCAGATAACAGATAACTTCGGTATTTAACCAATTAATCACAATTAATATTCCTGAACATTCAAATGACAAAAACTTCCATCTTTAACCAATGAGAATATAGTTTTCATTCGATACTTCAAAATCACAATTTATTAATTAGGTAGAATAGTTTTAAAATATATTGCGAATTGCGACACGTCAAGCGTCCCACTCCGACTCAATGTGACGCAATTATTGTGGCAATATATTTTGAAACGACTCTATATTCGTGACTTGAAATTATAAACATCCCTCGTATTGCTACCCGTATATAAACCAAATTATTTGTTTTAGAAAATATTTATATTTAATGTGAGGCAAGATATCGTTTTTGTTGTTGCCATCTGCATAATACCTACCTACATTCTTTACTTTGGTCCAGGAAACAAAGTCGATTTTCGTTAAAAATAAAATGTAATATGTAATAGGTAGGTAATACTTTATGAATAAAAGTATTGAAATAAAGTATGCTCACACTCCAAAATGAGTCCTAGAGTTAACATTTTTATAATATTATAAATGGCATATGAAACGATTGGACCGTTTTCATAATCGCGAAATATTTTTTTTTATTTGGTAAAATCCCGGCAATTATTGAAAAATAGATTTTATGTTCAGGGCTATTATTATGATCCTTCGAACTCAGTCTACTAAAAACCGGTTTATAATACAATATAATACAATATCCCCTAATAGCTAGTCGGTCGATATTTATAGTTACTTAAAGATGTCTGTAATAGTTTGCACTAATTCAATCTCTAGTCGGTAGGTAACAGCACCTCCTTGATTGAATCTAAATTGACATAATTTTGTTCAGAAATTCCTAGGAGACGCTGTCCTTAATATGACTCAAAATTTTGTACCAGATCACAACAGAGCATATAAATTTGAACTGCTTCAAATTATTTAATAATCCGCTAGCCTCGTCTTTAATCATATTATCGATTTCTGAATCTTCATATATGCTGTACAAAGCATCGTGAATTGGACCAATTTGAAACCGCAGAGATTTTATAATGAGTCGACTCGACTTTTCCATCGCGTACCACTCAATGGTTTTAGGGTGTAAGTATCAATATATTTCAGTAATATTGCCCAACGAAAAGAAGAGGAAGACAAAAATGTATATAACTTTTGAACAATATTGAAGAAGTTGGCTGCCTCAAACGAGGATTTTGCCATATCGTTTACAACCAAATTTAGCGAATGGCGCGAATGGCTACTGCATGGAGCATAAAATGCTCTGGGGTTTATATTTCTGATTCTTGTTTGTACTCCCGATTTTTCTCCTCTCATATTGGAACCATTGTCATACCCTTGACCGCGCATGTTTTCTACTTTAAGCCTATTTTTCTCTAGCTTTTCTAGTAAAACCTCCGACAATTCCTTAGCTGTTGATCTCTCAATGGGTAGAAAACCCAAAAAATGTTCGTTGATATTAACTTGAACTTCAGACTCTGATTCCTGAATGTAAACAAATCTTACCACAAATGTCATCTGTCCTACTTTACTTGCATCTGGAGTACAGTCAAGAATCACGGAATAATACTTGGCCTTTTGAACTTGCTTTATGTTGTCATATAATTCAATTATTTTATTTTGTATAGTTTTCCCTAGATATTGTCATGATATCCCTAATCCGACCCTGTGCCTGTGTACGCACGCGGCCTTTACATGGCAACCAATTCGTGATCGAAGCAACGCTGACGTGTGGAAACAGCCGGACCGCGTCTCGAATGTAAAAGAATACGACGAAATGTCTGTCACTGAAGCACTGGAAGCGACTGGAATGGCGGAGAGTGCCGCTTAGTCATAAAAAGGAATGTTCGAGAGCCTCTCGTATTTTCCAGTAGAGGATTTGGACTAATATAAATAGCCGACGTATCAGTGCCGAGTTTAGTTTAATGTAGAACATTGTATTGAAAAGTTAAAGTGTAAGAAATAAATTAGAATTGTTAGTTAGTGTCTAAATATTACATAAATTAAATAGTACGTCTGAACTAAATTGTAAATAGTGTGTTTTTAAATAAATAAACTTTAAATAAAGTAGACTTTCGTCACAATATGTAGCTTTGATTTCTTCTTTATTGAGGACTCTGCGAACGCGTTCCTCCATTTTTGGATCAAACTCAGCCAATAACTGAATTAACTTCAAAAAGTTTCCATTATTGTGTTCATACAGTTTATCGCTCTCACCTAGCATTTTAACGACTGATATAATGCGTAAAAGAACTTCAGACCAGTGATTTATCTCAGAATCAATGAGTCTCTGAGAAACTGCATCTATTGTTTCACCTATTTTTAATATTTGCTTCAATTCAAGCCATGATTTCAAACAATCTATATGGGTTTTAGCATTTTCATGATGTGCTAAAGAGTCGCCTAAATGCTTCCAGTCTTTAAATCCCCGATTGCCAAGAGTGCTCAAGCTAGATGGGGCAGCAAAAAGTCGACATGGAAAACAGTACAAAGCGTTTTGTAATACGGAATATACCATCCATTCTCTTAAAACCTCTTCTTGTAATGTTTTGGTGAGAATCTTCTATGCTGATCATCAAAAGGAAAATCAAAATTATACAAAGGTGCAGCTGAACCATGTTTAACCAAAAAAACTTTGCTGAATGCATGATTTCGGGCCATAATCCTGGGTCAGAAGAGATACTTTGGACGGTAGCCTTTTTAAAATGTTTCTCTGAGGTCTGCACATTTGCGAATTTTGATTTTAGGAACTGCACGGAACTGCATCACTACTCGCCAAACTCGTTTGAGATGACTTACCCAGCTCAGTAATGCTGACGGTTGCGTCCAAAGGGGGGTCCATATCCGGAAAGTCAGTATCTAGGTGTTGGGCGTTGTTCAAATGTTGGTCGGTAGTGAGAGCGTTGAAATTACCTTCTTTCAAGAAGTTCTGCAGCGCATCTGACTGTTTTTGAAGCTGTGTTTGCTTGTTCAATCTCCGCTTTTTAAATTCGCTCCCAGGGGGTTTTCTCTTAGCATCGGACATTTTGGTTTCTGGAACAAATTAATTAAAATAAAAGATAATACTGATATTAAAAAAGCCATGATTTGATTTAAATTATAAATTTTGAAATCCCCCTCGTGCGCCACTTTGTCCGTAATTGGTTCTGTGTCTTTTTACATTCAAAAGTGATGTGTGTTGAGTCCGTGGGACAGGAACCAATAGTTGAACTCTTTCAAGTAGTGATCCGCACTTGATAGAACCACCTATTAATTTAGACTAGGCGTTAAGCCTGCGTTTGTCTACATTTGCTTTCTTCTGCAGTCCAGGCTCTGCATGCCACAAAGCAATAATCTTGTTTAATAACATGTGTTATGGCTATGAATTCGGTGTTTAAAGAACAGGTATTTTACGAATTTATGTTGCGCCCTTTTAATTTTATTAATATAACAGGTGTTAGTAGGTTCCCAGCTAGCACAAAAATATCCCATCTACGTTAATAAGCTGCAATTTTAGGCTCTTTAAGCTCGCATGCAATGTACTGTAAATGTAACCCTATTATCCCTGCAACTACCTAATGTCCGCAACGGCAAGACTTTTATAGCACATCTCGTAGAAGTTATAAAGTGAAGTTCGGAAAACATCACACTAGCACTTTTACGGTACTTACCCCGAAAGTTGCTCTGAAACTTTCTATAGATGTTATAATGTGAATTCCTTCTACAGCATTATACAGTGTGTCCACGGATGGACTTAACAATACTTGTAAAAATATTTATTTTAAATTTTAAAGTACTTCTTCATAATTTCTTTTGCTTGTTAAATAAATACGATTAACGTTGAGAAATTATGAAAAATACCTCTTTTGAAAAATTTAAAATAAATATCTTTACAAGTATAGTTATGTCCATCCTTGGATACACTATATTCAAAATAGTATATTAAGGATATAGTAAAATCTGAAGAAAACAAAATAAAAAAATTGTATAAATTTATTATTAAAAAGCTATTGAAATCAAATACCAATATCATACAAGTAGAGGTAGGTAATAATACAGGTAATGCAATTACACATGTGTGATACCATAAGGTAGCTATAAAACACTGACAAATTGGACAAAAGTAGGTATAGAGGGTATATAAGGAATATCTCAAAAGTTCACTAGAATCAAAAACATTGAACGCTTGCACGAAAGAGTATAATAAGGTACCTATATTGCAAAGGTTCACTAGTAGCTAAAATGGTGAACGATTGTACAAAAGTAATAAAAAAAAGTGTATTTATATAAGGTATATTTCAATAGATTTTTATTAAGATGGCAGTTGTACGATGCTAACCTTGTAGATAATAAATTTACTTGTTTATTATTAAAGAAAATAATATGTATAAAGAAAATTAAAAATATGCTCGTTTAAATCGTTGCACCTATTTTTAGTTGATTTTTTACTTACTTTGTTTTCCTAAATAAATAATAACCTTTATTTTGATTTTTACAAATTTGATACTTAATAATATGGATGTTCAACTTATACAGAACAATGTTTTTAGCATGATATTCTGCTATGAAAGAAAAAGAAATAATTTCAGATGTTATATATTCTTCTTCAATCAATTCTGTATTATTAACTTTAGCTTCTAAAATTCCTGACATTTTTACTAGAATTATAATCCACCACAAAGAAAACCTACAACACAATATTTTTAAAATTTATTTTTAGTGATTAAAATATTATTACACTAGGGCGACCATACTTACAGCAATTTTGCTGTATTGTAAAGCATTTTTAAAGTTTGTCCAGCAATTGGTATTGTGCAGCAAACGTACAGCAAAATGGAATAGGTATATGTCCAGTGAAATGCTGTATTTATCCACCAAAACGTCACTACTGTCCAGCAATGGTAATACTTAATTTACTGAAATGTAACAAATTTAAATGTTATTTATCTTTAGTGAACTACATGAGCACTTCTAACTGCCGTCCTAGCAAGAAAGGTTTTATCTGAAAAATTATCAGTTTTTTTATTTATGTGCATTTGTCTACATTTTATCTTTCTTAATACTGAAATGGAATGTCTTATTTGCATCAAAGGTACTAAAATGTTAAAAAGTTACACAAAAAAGGTTTAAAAGATAATAAATATATTTGCTAAAAATAGTTAAAAACTCGATTATTTCAAAACAACAAATTTTCAGATAGGACCTCTCTGTCTAGGATGGCAGTATATGACTTCTTTGTTTTTGTATTTTTATAGTAGTATAGGAGTAGGGCTAAGAGTATCAATCAAAGGTATTGATACTGGTATCATGTGAAATACTTTGTGGTACAGGCATTGATACTGTTCGATATTATGTTAAAGATATCGATATTTATAAGTATTTTTTTTAAACGACTGACAACTCCCATTCAACAGGATGGAGTGGGGAACTTAACTAAAAACAAGTGTGCATCAGTAAAGTATATTCTGTAGTTGACACCTTTTCTTTCTCTACTGGTACTCTACCTGGTACAAGTTATAGTGTCAATAACTGGCAATTTAACTTATAATTAAATAACAAAAAAAACAGTGGTAAGGCTTAATCATATTACCAAGTTTCACCACATGCGAAAACTAAAATATTTGAACAAACCTTATTATTCCTGACCACACACATAGCGATACGATACTTGCTTCTAAGTATGGATATGGCGATAGTATTGGTAATTCAGTATCAGTGCCTAAATATGGATACTTTCATTGTTTAATATCGATACTTCTATTGTATTGAGTATCAATAAGATCCCTATTATCGTGTAAAATATAGGCAGTCATTTAATATTGCAATCTAAAAGAACAGACAATAAATTAGAAAATATGTTTCTATTTTATTGAAAAGAAGAAAAGAACTTACCAAACTTATTCAAAGGTATAGTTTACAATTTCTTTAAAATCTCAAATAAATACAAGAAAATGTGACAAGTGACATTTTTTTATGTTTTGTTGGTTATAACAAACGAATGGGTACGTTCGAAAACAAAATGATGTATATAGTACATCTCGTGGATACTTTTTTAGCAAGTTACTTTATTACGTTGTGTTATCATAACAGGCAGGTTAAATACGTAAGTAACAAATAGATGTTTCGCGAGATTTTGATTTCTCTCAACAACTTCTCATGTACGTTGCAATTACGTTATATGATAATGTTATTACGTTCCCTTAAAACAACATCGCCGAAAGGCTTGGCAACGTTATGTGCTAGCTGGGTTGTAAAATAAAACGGTATTCCAGGCCATTGTGACGGTATTCTGACGGCTTTGCATACTATGGAATCTATGTGGTCATTAAAAGTTATTGTGGTATCAAATGTAATGCCTAGATCAATAACTATCAAGGAACTATCTACCTAGGTAGATGCTGTTAATACTGTAACAGTAGGATTATGGAATCATGTAAAATGCATGGTTTGTGCACATTTAGAGAAAGAGCATTATTTTTAGACCAGGTAACAAACTTATTTAGGTCCGACTAAGACGGAGTTATTGCTACTGTTTCTACTAAAAAACTTTAAATCATTTGCGAGATTTTTGTTGTAAATTTAATAAATTTGCACAGATTTGCGATATTTACGAACAATCAAAGACAATTTCACAATTGTCGGCCATTAATAAAAAATTCTTTGCACCATAATACCTCACGTCACGTATTGATCTGTTAAATATCTTCGTTTTATAGTAGTACATAAAATAGAAGTATATCTTCGATCTATTTATAGTATCTATCGTGTATATTGTAGACAAATTTGTATTATATTTATATAAAGACTTAAAAATGTTATTTTTGTTTACTTTAAACCAACAAATATAAGCCTTTACATTTTATAATAATGAAAATATCCAAATTAAAAAATATTAAATCTCAATAATATTCCTATCATAATAAAATAAATTTTTGATACGCCTATGTGGTGTAAACAACCTCTCTCTCACCTCGCCTATCCTTTGGTTTGTTTAGTGTTCCGACAAAGGATTATATTTACTTATCAAGATAGTTTGCTTATTCATCTGAGCTTAAAGCTAACTCAAAAGCTCCACAAAACCTTATACAATTTATAATTTGATTTAAAAAATATCAATTCGTATCCACTTGGGAATTGGCCGGCCTAATTCTTTAATTTGTAGTTTTTCTTCTAGCGAAAAACCACTAAAAGAGTTTTTTAAGACGCCAATTTTATTAATTGTCACAATAAATTAAAAACTAGGAAATAAGATATTTAAACAAGTTATCGAAAAATAAAAAGACACGAAATAAAGTCAATAACACTTCCTAACGTAACCAAAAACTTAAAAGCTCGTAAAGAAACTTGGTTAATTCGATCAACAATCGATATTATCGAGAAACCGCGATTATCTGATCCACTGTGGGCACCGTGCCTGGCACAAGCATTCCTTGATTTTATCATTTAAATACATGTAAAATGCCCCATCTTTGTTGCTCACATAGGCTGCTGGTAAAATCTCTCTCTCCCCTAGTGCCTGCTGAGAAATAGCTCCGGTTGAGGCGAGAGCTTGGAGATTTATGCATCGCGAGGTTGCCAAATTTCAAATAATTTTTGAATATAAAAATAAATGCATAAAATAAAATAAAAATATGATAAAACGATTTAAAAATAAAAAATATATTTTTGAATCAAAAATAAGGTAGTACCATTGCACAGTGGCACTACCTCACGAGCCGCCACTGCTAACTATATATTTGTTATGCAGTTCGTTAAATGCTTTTTAAATAAATAAAATAAATTTTAAGAATCGGTTTCGTCTCGTGGTGCCTATTTAGATGTTTTCGTAGGTATTTAAAATTTAATTGATAACATTTTAAGGGATTACCTTTGATTACATTTTTGAGTAATGGCATAGTGTTTACAAGTGGTAATCTGCATAAGACATGCTGTTATCAATGAATGTAGGTAATCTTTAGTTTCTTATAGTTTCTCAGTTTAGATACAAATCTTATCTAATAAGATTTTTTAAACTTTAATAAATATAAATGTATTATGCTTCTCTTACATCATTGTAACTATTTTTTTATTAGATTTTGAAATGACGTGGTACAAAAAAATAACAGTAGAAGTACCACTTTTACTTTGTTTTTTTAGTTTTTTATTAATGGGTAAGTAAATAAAATAAACTTATAGATAGGAGTGTACTTGTAAATGTCCCATAAACGATATTCTTAAAATTAGTTTCTGTGTTATTCTCTAAGTGGACAAATTGCTGTCTTCCCTGTGGGATACACAGTCGAACGCCTTGGAAATATCACACATCGTGAGAAACTCACGTTCCTCATGGCCGCACTATATTTTCCACGACCAAGCAGATATTTTATTGTAGATCTATTCTAAACCCTTACTTGCCATATGTAAGAACTAACATTTTTCAAAATAACTGAATAAACCAAATATTTTTATCAGCCTCATCTAATTCACTATTTTTATGCAGATATAAAATATCGAAATAAAAGTATCAGGAAAAATAATTTGATAGAAACAGTTATTTATTAAAGTTGTAAGTGGTTCGACCAGGAAATCAATAATTGTTTTTAAATATTTGCTAATCATTTTTAAATAAGAGCAATTGCTTAATTTTTATCGACACTAACCAATATATTTTTAGGATCAATCATGACAAATTTGGTCTACTATCGAACTTGTTATAACATCTTAGGCTACGATGAATCGTTATGTAATGAATTGGGCAAGTCTACAGATAGGCAAGATATCAAGGATTTGGAAAAGAAGGTTCAGAAATCGGCCAATATCATAGTCATGGTACTTGAGATGCCGCCTGCCCTTATTCCTGTATTAATTAATGTTTTTGCTGGTGCTTGGTCTGATAGATATGGAAGAAAACCTGTTTTGCTAACGGTTATTGCAGGTACAAATTTTATAATTCAATCCATTTCTACACAATTCAAAAAAAATTTTGTTTATCTGTTAATTTTTTGAGTTTACTAATACTTTATGAGTTACTATTGCTTACAATGAGTCTAATATCCTGTCATATCTTCCTTTTCGTCATTTTTAATTTTCCGTATTTTATTATTCCATATATTCTTATAATATATATGACTTTTTTTATCATCTACTTTTGCTGCTTATAAGCCTTTCTCGTTTAATTTAGTTGTGTAACAATAAGTTTCCTGATTTTCTTCTTGTTGGATCTAAATATGAATATATTAATTAAAGAGAAGCGGCATATTTGCAGAATATAGGAAAATAAGACAAATAAGGAAAACATTATGGAAAGTTTGTCATATTTTTTTAACAGTTCATAGAAAACTTTATCATTTACAAAGTACCAGCCTTAAAAGAAGGGTAATATATTACTTAAAAATTGTATTGTTGTATGGAGTTCTATGACCTCTTAAATTATCCAACTTATACCTTTGTATGCAACAATTATTGACGCAAAGTTTTAGAATAACACGAACAATCTGGCACTAAAATTGTGCCAAATGGGATGGACTCTTTTCAATATTACGTGTTGAGATAAAACTATCTAGATACAGCAGTAAAATAGACAAGTACTTATTAGTATTGGCATGGATCCAGTATAATTAAACTATCGGTGTATCCATAAGATGCATTTAACTCTAAAATGAAATATAAAATAATGTCTTGCTGCAATTGCAGTCAAACATTCTACAGCCTTGTTCAGAACATAAAGGTACTAGACACTAGAGATCATGCGAAAGAAATAGTTTAATAAATAATCTTAAACCAGCAGGATAGAACAATAAAATTGTTACATCATCTAAGAGAAGAGCTAAAACATCTAACAAAACATTAAATTTCTATTTAAATTTGACAAACTTTTTTTGTGGACATTGGGTCTATAATAGTGATGTAATTATTCAAATGGTAAATCATTAGAATATTCGATTGTACTAATATCATTCGAATCATTTGGAATGTCTAAAATTGTAATAAACGAACGAGAGTTGTTTCAGGGGACCTATTTGAAAACTATGGAATTACTTATTTTCCTCAATATTTTCATGAGAAATGTCATACGTCAACGTGAAAATACTATTTTTAATTAAAGCCAGTGAGAACTAACTGACTTTCACGCGGTTTTTACAGAATAATTAAAATTCTCCTGAGAATTTTAATTCTCACTGGCTCTCAAAATACTGTTTTCACGCTGACATATGATATTTCTTATGAAAATATTGAGAGAAATCATTTCTTTCGAGTCTGTAACTAGGTCCACAGGTGACTTGTTGAAATGTGTAGTAAAGTATGGTGCCAAAATTACTTATTTCTCATGATACTCATGCAGCGTTTTTCCCTCTTCGCTTTTAACGTACGCTCACCGACGCCGTAACCCAAAACGGCTGCATGATCAATAAAAGTAAATATTGACGTATGACGTTTAAGACTTTTAGATGTACTGCGTTCTGATTGGATAACTAACTGTCAATATATTAACTTTTGACACATTGATTTTGAAATACCCAATCATTGATGATGACATATAATAAATCATTCTAATGATTTGATTCGAATACTCGATAAATTCAATTTTCAATCATTCGAGTATTTGAATATGACAATCATTCCAATATTCGATTATGACAAGCATTTGATTATGCCCATCACTAGCCTATATGTCTGGTAGTGTCGTGCCCTACTCCGACTAAACCCCCCCGCTTTCTCAGGTTTCTTTCTCAAAAGAAGGTCGACGTGGTGAGATCAATTTGACAGCCTTCGTTGACCTCTTCGGCCTCGTCTATTATTTATTTTAGTGCATGTCTCTTCTCACGGCTTGCAGGAAATGTTCTCTCTCTTCTTTTTGCACATTATGCAACAAAATTATTAATATTTTTAAAAAGTTTTTGTTTGAGTACGAAAGTGTTCTTTATTTTTCACAAAGTCAATTTATTGGCGACCGGTTTTGCTTTTGCTACTGTTTTTTTGCTGCTTTTGCTACTGCTGTTGCTACTGTTTTTGCTACAAGCTTTTGCTAGTGCTTTTGCTACTGCTTTTACATTTTCTTGTGTTAACCTCTTACCTCTCTTTCATTTTACTATCTCTGGCATGAAAAAATAGTGCGTTCGACGGCGTCTATATCGTTGCAGTAATAACGTAGCTGGTCCACTTTTTTGCCAGTATATCTAAGAAACCACAGCATACATGGCCGCTTAGAAACTGTGTCATCCAGTATTGTTTCTAGTTGATCTATACGGAGGATAGACGTCTTTGTTCACAGTCGTTTTGTGGTGTTTTCTGTCCACCTTTCCTGCTATTTTCTCGTTGTACCCTATCTTGTTTGGCTTCTTCCTTCGCCACTAGTGTCATGTTCTGCTACATGTTTCCTCTGTTCCGCTAAAAATCCACAGGCACGATTCCTGCTATTACATAGGTCGCCTGCGTGGAAATAGTTCTGTATCTCTTTATAGTCCTTAGTACCATTTTTCTGTGTGCTCTATATTTTGGTACTCTAATCACCTGGTATTCATTTACTTACCTTTCATCGCCATTGTTTCTCACCGAATGCTTTATAGCATTTAATACCTAGTAATAATTGTTTACTAAATCATTTTATTTTTAGGATTGTTCGTTAGTGTGGGTATGTTTGGAGCATTAATATGTATCCGAAATCTTTCACCATGGGCATTCCTCATTGCTACTATTCCTTCAATGTTGACAGGCAGCCTTCCTACGTATTTAACTGTAACTTTAGCTTACCTCAATGATATATCTACACCAGAAACTAGAGGAATAAGGTAGCTACTTTTAATCACTTTAAATTTTTATTAATAATTAAGTGTTTGAAAAACGATTAATATTTTTTAAACGCTTTGTACTTTACAATGTGCTTAGATAAATGTGGGTTTTTAATATTAACTTTCAGATAAAAAATATTTATAAAATAAATAGTAAATAATAAACAATAGAAATGTCTTGATATACCTACTTAAATTACCTTTCGGTTTGTAGAGACGATAAGAAAAATATATACAATATAATTATAAAATAGTGAACATGGCAAAAACAAGATATATAATGACCAGAAACGAAGTAATCAAACAAAACTCAGGACCGAAGATACTTGGAATATGCCCCTGGATTAAATGAGAACGAATTATAGTTTTGTGAAAATCTTGAAAACCATGCAAGAAAGAATGGAGCCAAGAATGTATCATGCTTGCAACCGAAAACCATGCTGTTTCGTGGTGTAAAGATGGTTTCAAAACCATAGAAGGAACTGGAATAGGAGTGTATGGGCCTAGAGTCAGGTACTCTGAAAATTTGGGTAAGTACCCAAGCATATTCCAGAAAAACTAAATGAGCTAGATTAGGAAAATACAGTTACTCTTACTTGGGCCCCAGGACATAACGGGGTAAAGGTTAATAAGATTGCAGATAGTCTCGCAAGGAAAGTGGCTCAAACACCCTTTGTGGGACCTGAGCTGTTCTTCGATATCAAAAGTAACACAATATTAGAAGAGATTAAAAAAGAATTGGGTAGTAGAAGAACCAATAATTGTAACAATCTCTTGGGTCTAAGATAGGCTTAAATACGACTGGGTGAATATAATCGGAAACATTGTAACAAGGATCCTTACTTGATATTGCTGACTCAGAGGACACCTTAGTAAACTAAAAGTAGTAGTAAATGAAAATTTTGTGAGAAGAAAGACGAAACCTCCATTCACATTTTGATTGAATGTGTAGCACTCTAGGGTATCTATTCTTGAATCTCAGAGAGTAGAAATTTTAAGAGAAAAATGAGACAAAAATACAAATTTTGTGCGTTGCAGATAAAGAAAAAAATGGTTTTCTACTCCTTCAAATTCAAGAATAGCTACCCGGAATCAAAGGATACTTAATTAGAAACCTACCAAATAGAAGAGGGCGATCTACATAACTTGAAGCCACTCCAAATCCTACACCTCCTTGAGAAAATAGTATTGGAAGGATCGTTATAGACATTGAGACATTTCCTTGCTGCATTAGCGATAGAAGGGGATACATTTTCTATTTATTCCCTGGTTATAATTTTAAGTTTACTTATTTTTTAATGACCCTGCATTTTATGATTATAGGGACTATCTGGGAAAATCAGATCTTTTATTACATAACTAATGGTTATAAAAAATGGGAAATACGAGAAATTACATGTACCTACACACATTAAAAATGATAGCGGATTGGATGAAATCTAAAGGAAAGATATTTTAGAAGAGGAAATAGCTGATTCTACCCTAGCAACATGTTGCGAAATAACAACATCCTTGTTCTGGTTATCCCGAGGGGGCCTTCCTGTGATAAAGAGTGGTTTTAGCTAGTACAAATCCAATATTGCCGGAAGGTAGATGCAATCCACGATACTATAAAAAGAAGGTATAACATAACGCAGGTTGATACCACGTCACGAGACGTATTGTGGTGTGGAGGCGTGGATTTTTTGAGGTATTAGCTGATCGAAAACAGTGCGTGAAAATAAATTTCAATCTGTTCATGGCCAATCAGATCATATTTCACGCCACAATACGCCATGCGCGAACTAGACGAGATTTCGTCAACTAAATATCATACCTCTGTAATTTTTTGTATTAAGCATGCAATCCAGACCTGGGTGCGTCGTCTGGTGCCTTCTTGAACATGTTGTTACACTGTTATAAACAAGACTGACTAGGTCAAACATTCATGTAGAACAAAAAAATGATCGCCTCTTCCATGTCTTCTTCTACAACCCCTTCAGGGACTGGATAATTAGATCTAATTGAAGCCATTTTGTTGTCAGCCCATATAGATTTATTCATTTCGAATATGTACCGCGTGCTAAATACAAGAACCTCACTGAGTTTAAATAAACATGCCTAAAGTTCATGCAAAAAATATTAAAACATAAGACATAAGGAAAATCATTATTGTATACTCCGAGAGTCAAGCAATCTAATTCTATATATGTGCACTCAAAGCTTGTGTGGGATGGCAGGGAAGCTACAAGACCTAGTTAAAAGAGACTAAACTTAGCTTGAACAATGAAGAGGCTGATTTACTAGTGAGGCTCTAAGGCACCTTTTACCCCAGAATCCCTCTGTGGTGACAGACATGTCATAAAAGAAACATCGCCAAACCTCACTGAGCAGCATCAATCAAGCCAGAATAGGAGTACTAGTAGGCCTAGTAACAGGCCCAATAGGGTTAATAGCCTAGACATATGCATGACATCGGACTGGCAGAAGAGACATTGTACCTAGAAATAGCAGGAATCTGCAAAACACGTATTGTGCTACTATGAAAGTCTAACAAGAGCGAGATTCCTTACAATTGGAGAAGAAAAACCAAGAATAATTAGCACACCGTAAAGCTAATTTATAGTTTACGAAGTCTACTAGATATACCAAACTAGACAAAATAATCTAACCAATGATCAAAGAATATCCAAAATAGATCTGAAAAGTTCAAGGTGGGGAAGTCTACGTGGCTCACAGTGCTATCCAAATCTAATCTAATATAATGCGCTTCATAGCAACGAGAATTTATCAAAAATACTAAATCATTTATTTCAGAATGGCAGTCTTCGAAGCCGTTATGGTCACAGGAATGTTTTTTGGTACGTTATCGAGTTCTTATTTGCTCTACGCAACAAGCTACGAAACTTGTTTCTTCTTCGCTACTGGTTTAATTGGCTTGAGTTTACTATATACGATATTCTGTATTCCGGAATCTCTACCTCTAAAGAAACGTCAAGAACAGAATGGAGTAAGTAATTTCCATCTACCTTTGAATACGTTCAACTTTTAATAGAATTGTACTGGTAATTTAAGGATATTTACTAACCAAATTTATGTAGTGAAACGAAATTTGAAAAGTAGTTGGTAGGTAGGTACTGTTACAAGTTCGTTCATAGTCCACTTTAGGTTTCCAAGCAGAAAGTATTAATGTGCTTTTATGTTAATCTGGACGCTTTTATTAATCAACTTTATTATTGGATTACTGGTTCTCGTTTTGTAGGTTGCTTACACAGAAATGTTGTCGAACCCTCAAATAAAATGTGGTTATATTTCACGTGTACATCTATCAACTCAAAACCTACAATTTTAAGTACTAATGCCTTCACTGTATCTCTTTTTATGTACCACGAACATCCTTCAGAGGCATTTTGTTGATGCGGATTTAAAACCATGATAAAAAACTTTTAATGGAAAATAGTTCCAAAGTATAGTCACTCTAGATATAAGAAAGTGAGCCAATGATCTACCGATTCGCTCTGGCTAGACTGGCCAATCGCTGGATGATGGAGGAAAGTTCAATTGATCGGAGAATATTAAAGTGTCTATAATTCAAAAACAGATCCCAAATGGAAGTCAATGGCTGAGGAGCGAGATTATTTCTGAGATTGAAGCCTTTAATTAGGTTGATGGCTCCTTTCTGGATATGTTGTAGGAGCTGTAACTCCCCAAATTGTGAGAAGATTAGATCTCAGCATCAGGAGGTTAGATGGCAAGAAATATGTTCTTGCTCTAAATGGGTATCCCAATTCCTTTTTAACTGCAATGGCAATGGAGAGATAGTGAGAACTTGATTATTCATAAGCAACGAATTCTTGCTTGAGAGAACTAGGATTTTTTTAGATAAACTTACATTTACCATGATATTTACCAGATATTTTTAGTTATATTATTTATTATTTAATTTTTAAAGAAACATTTAAAGTCAATGTAGAAATATGACAGCCAATTTTAAAATCGTTTTTATACAACGAATATTAGTTTGTGGGCTTCATGCTTATTTTTTAGATGCTGAAACTAACCATCTTCATATATTTTAACTTATATTTATTCTTTAATTTCTAGAGAAACATTCAAAGTATATGCCAATGTAGAAATTTTACAGACAATTTTAAAGCAGTTTTTAAAACACGAGATGGATACGAAAGAGCAGTAATTCTTACTATTATCACCATCCTAACCATGACAAACTTTATTTCTAATGGAGAGAAGACAGTTAAATTTCCATTTCTCAAAGAAAAACTTAGTTGGAGTTTAAGTCAGTACAACATTTTCAGTAGCATATCAATGGTTATAGGTATGGGAAGTACTGTGGCTGGTGTTTACTTCCTTTACAAAATGCTAAAAATAAAGGGTTCCACTTTATGTTTGTTGGGTTTAATATCAAGTTCGTTAGGAAGTTTACTTTTAGGGATAACAAAAAACAATTATTACGTTTATGGAGGTAAGATTTTTTTTATTATTCAAAATGTAGTAACTTGAGTTTTATAGGATCCATACTTAATTTAAAAATCATTATTTATTTATTTATTTTTAGTAGCAATGGAAATCTGTAACTAATACATATTATTGTTGTTATTCTGTGTCACTTTACATAATAACTATTATACTATTTTAAAATAAGCATTGTTGCTTTTAAAACGTGAGTGACGTAAACGAAAATGTTTTCTTACATGCAAATCCAAATGACAGCATCATTTATAAGTTTTACACATTTAGGCAACAGAAATTAAATAAAAATATGATTGTAATTCATTTAGTAGAAAAAATCTATAGGCCACAAAAATTATTCTTATTTGGCAAACGTGTTTTTAACCACCTATCTTACTGATGAATATAAACAATAAACTTTTAAATAGTGTGTCATTAATAAAAAAAATGAATTTAACATTTAATTATGAACACTGGCAGAATAGTGTGATACATCGATGATTTTAATAATAAATATTAAATCAATATTAAATAAATATATAAAAAAATATTTTTATAAAGGTTGGTGTTTCTATAAGACACCAGGAGTTTGGGACATCCAGATTTTTACAATAAGCTGACTTATAGGGTAATTTTTATAACCACTAATCGTAATCTGTCACGTCTTATTACCTAATAAAAACTTTACAAACCTTACTTTTTAATCCAAATATTACTTTCCTATAAATTTACAAACATAGAAAATAAACGAAATAATAATAATAATAATAATAATAATAATAATAATAATAATAATAATAATAATAATAATAATAATAATAATAATAATAATAATAATAATAATAATAATAATAATAATAATAATAATAATAATAATAATAATAATAATAATAATAATAATAATAATAATAATAATAATAATAATAATAATAATGTATTTTTTAAAAGTATTAATAATTTTAGTTGTGTGAACTTGGTTAGAAGGGGATAGAGCGCTGAGTTTGAGCACCAACGCCGGGTGCTAACTTCACAAAAGTTGGAGTTATATCTATTGACCATTTTTCGATTTCTAAATTGAAACTTTTGAATTTTCACACAGTTTGGCCTATTTATATTTAATTTTGGGGGTGGTGAAACGTCGAAATATAATTCTAAACGTCTTTGGATTTTTATTGTGACTTTTTGCCAATTTACCTTTTTTTTATAAGTTAAAATTCGAATTGCCGATTGTATTTTTGAAATTTTCATGACCTTTGGGGTCATTATAATTATTTTAGGGGGTGGTTAAACGTCGATACATAAATTTAAACTTTCTTGGATTTTAGTTGTGCCTTCCTGATAATTGATCATTTTTTCAAAGTTGAAATTCGTCCCAGGACTCTTGTTTAAATAAACAAATGGATGGTCAAACATGTTCAACAATTGGTCAATCCTATAGTGCCAGCGGACACTTGGCTTTTAGATTCTGAGGCTGGTCAAAGAAAGTTACTGGGTGGTCAAATATTGTCAATAGGTGAACAAATGCATGTCGTTTGTAAATCTAAAATTTTGAATTTCGGTGGCCTTTAATTATAAATGGTAACTGGCATTATCCATAGCTATTACAGAATTAATCGGTAATAAATTATTCCTCAAAAACATGGTAATCATTTGTAGAATTTGAAAAAAAAATTAACAAGCCTCTATCAACAAATCCTTTCTCCTCCAATAATTAAAAAAAAATTGAGCCCGTATACAAACCTTCTATAAATTCCTGACGAGCATTTGTAACCTGTTAATCATGCCAAACTTTTTTTACAAAATGTCCTTCATTTATTTATGTTTCAACCAAATAAAAAATATTTTTGGCTTCTTTTCTTAATTTTCTAATTTCCCTTAAATATTGCCTCCTCCAACAAATAATTTTATCTTTCTCTATGAGCGCAGATTTTCTATCGTTCTTCTTCGAATCGAAATCTAATTTATATAAAGTTTTCTACAATTGGTCTCTTTTAACGTTTGGCAAATTTTCGTCTCCATTAATGTCTACTAAAAGTATATCCAAAGTAGCTATCTTTTTTAAAAACAAAACGAATGCACTTTTCTTCGTATCAGTTGTTTCATAGTACCTTCTATTAGAATGGGTTTTCTCCCAGTTGACGTTTTAAGTGCTACTGTAATACTTTCATCTATTGCTTCAAAAGTCTATTGTTAATAGTGAGATTATAGGCTATTACAGAATTAATCGGTAATAAATTATTCCTCAAAAACATGGTAATCATTTGTAGAATTTGAAAAAAAAATTAACAAGCCTCTATCAACAAATCCTTTCTCCTCCAATAATTAAAAAAAAATTGAGCCCGTATACAAACCTTCTATAAATTCCTGACGAGCATTTGTAACCTGTTAATCATGCCAAACTTTTTTTACAAAATGTCCTTCATTTATTTATGTTTCAACCAAATAAAAAATATTTTTGGCTTCTTTTCTTAATTTTCTAATTTCCCTTAAATATTGCCTCCTCCAACAAATAATTTTATCTTTCTCTATGAGCGCAGATTTTCTATCGTTCTTCTTCGAATCGAAATCTAATTTATATAAAGTTTTCTACAATTGGTCTCTTTTAACGTTTGGCAAATTTTCGTCTCCATTAATGTCTACTAAAAGTATATCCAAAGTAGCTATCTTTTTTAAAAACAAAACGAATGCACTTTTCTTCGTATCAGTTGTTTCATAGTACCTTCTATTAGAATGGGTTTTCTCCCAGTTGACGTTTTAAGTGCTACTGTAATACTTTCATCTATTGCTTCAAAAGTCTATTGTTAATAGTGAGATTATAGGCCTTTTTGACTGATCTTAAAGTCCACTCTTAGCGGTAACCACGAGTTATATAGAGGGGCCCAATTTGTATTTAAATTGGCCTCTAGATAACACACGGCTAGGGGGTTAAGTTCAGAAGGAACCCTAACTTCCTGACGATGATTCAGAGGGTTTGCCTTACAGGAATTATTCCCTTGAGCAGCTTTCTCTTTCTGAGATCTGACTAAGCCAATACCCTCGCCGTTGAATGATCGTAAGTTTTCATAAACCAAAGAAAATTGAAACAAGCGTAAAACAAATAACTGTGATTTATTTAATAAATAAAAACAACTAATATTGCTTCCGCAATCACGTAGTCTTTACTGACTATACAATAACTAAATATAACTACTTAAAACTATTTACTTACATAAGCATTGTATTCTAATAACTCGAATAATTTCGACCGCTCGTCAACAAAGACCAAAAGGAACCTCCCGAATATTCACTTGCAATTTTTCAAGAATGCTCTTGTTGATCTTTCTTGACCCGGTACTTTAATATTATGATTTAATAAAATCTTGTCCAACTACACGTTTTATTATTTTACTAAATATTTGTTTAGTGGACCTGTCCTTGGACAAAACTTTACAAATCATAACATACCTATTCACAGGGTGTTATATTTATTCGTAACACTATAAATGGTTGCATCTCCAACTCCGGTCATATTTGAATACTTGAAACTATACTCTCTCTGAACGGTTCTATTGAAATGTTCATGTACAAGAGCGTCATGTACATTTAACACTAAAGTTTTCATATGTACGGTTAAATGACCCTTTAATTTCACCGGAGCATAATTAGACGTTTATGCCATTTTTATTCACTTGAACAATATAGATTTTTATCGCCTATTACTACAGAACTAACAATTCTGCGTGTTAGAATCACAAGACTATACAAACAGAAATGTAAATCATTTACAATCTGCATAACACTTTCTGCCGATTAGAAATTTTAATCCTTTCTAAAAAAAGTTGAGGGCTAGTTAAGTTGATTTTGAATTGTAAATATTTTCTACCTGTAGAGATTACATACTTACCTTATTTTTGTTGATTAAAATGACTAGAAAATTTAAGAATAGAATTGAAATAAATTGGCATTTTTAAAAATTTTAGGTAGAAAACCAAAGATTTTAGTTTGGAATAAATAAGGCTAAACATTTTATTTCTGTCACTGATTTATGATGTTATATTGGGGTTTATCTCCTGGGTCAAATTTTTTTTGCTATCATTCATTTTCAAATAAACTATAACAAGTTAGTTAAGGGCAGATTAGTGTCCCAATGTCGGTAATACTCTGCAAAGGTAAAGGCACAACCATCAACTTTACTTTATACCTACTTTCATAAACAACACTACTTTCTTCGTCACTTTTCAGCTGCTGTGATATCACTCTTTGAAAAGCTAGTAAATCCATTACTGCGGACTAAGTTAGGCCAAGTTGTGCCTGCAGAGGAGATGGGTAAAGTCTTCGGAACCGTATCTACAGTTGGAGGCTTAACTAGTTTAGTAGCATCATTTTTATATACGTTCTTTTACAATGCAACTTTGAATGTTAATTCAGCCCTCTTCAATTTTATATCTATGGGAATTTGCATCTCTGGTGCTTTTCTTGCTATGTAAGTATACAAAACTATCCTGTATTTTATTCAGGTTGCTTTGACGTGTAGAGTGAGTGTGAAAGATAATACATTTTTTTGTTCCGCAATTGAATTACCTACATGTTATGATATGATATAGACGAAAGATTTTTAGTTATTTGTAATTAAAGATATATCCATTTTAAACAATTTTTATTTACATTCTTACTAGGATTCGTTTAGTAAAAATAAGCATAAAATAAAGACTGCATCGACTTTATCCATGGAAACTTTTGAAGATCCTTTTGAATTTTATCTTGTTTTATTTTAAAAGAACTTCATTAACTAACCTTTTCTTAAAAAAATCTAGGTTTGCATGAAGATTCAGTCTCGAGCAGTGGCTCATCCAGACTTTAAGTGAAGGGGGGTAGTGGTAATATTTCAGACTTTATTTTTGGTTATAATACATTTTAGTACCTATAAAAAGTTAGGTTTAAATTTTCTTGGGATAATTACCCCCATAACTCCCCTGTATATATGCACCATTGGCCTCGAGTCCCCTTCTTTTCTGTTTGGTTTCAAGTCAAATTATGAGTGACATGAAGACAAATCGTTTGAAATTTAATATATACAGTTTATGTGGTATGTCGTGATGGATTTTTACAAGCATCGGCTTAATATAAAGAACATTAGACGTAGGTTAAAAAAATTAATAGTGCGTTAAGTGACACTTAGCCCTATTAATTTACTTGCCCTAAGAATTTAACCACTTCACAATCAACACTTGTAAGCCAGTAGAGTAGCACGCTTACCTACTACGTGATATTTCTATACTTAAAATTTTCTAAATGTAGTCCGTGTAAATGAGCAATTAAATTCAAAATTATATATTTACATCAAAAGGTGGCTGGCTATAAACAAAAAAAAAATGGAAATGTCTTCTGAACTCTCTTAAAAATGATTTATAATTCATTTTTACTAAAAACTTTCTATAGTAAACCCTTTTTTCAATAATGTATGTTCTTTTAGTAAAGCTCTTTGACTTTTTTGCTTTTGGTTGTGTTTAATTTTTGCAAGAAACCATATCTCTTTTTAAATGTAAGGTGGACAAAGCTGCAATTAATTTAATAATTGTGAATGACAGTTGCAGAATATTGTTCTAAAATCTTACCATTATTTAATTAATTTGCAAAATACTGCGTACGTATATGGCCGGTCACCACACTTAATGAATCACCCTATGTATTATATTCACAACTTTTGAATTTATCGTTAAATAATTTTCAATTTGTTTTAGATATCTTATCGTTTTGGAAAGAAGAGAACCTGCCAAATGCAATGAAGATGAAATAGAAAACCTAAATACTGCTTGAGAAAAATCTCAGTTAATTTCATTAAACAATATTTAAAACTGTCATAAGTTTCTATGTGAGCATTTTTACAAAAAGATAGCCAAAAAGTGTGAAAATCTACCAAATTTGGTTTTACTCTTTCAAAAAAAAAAAGATAGCCGTTAGGAGCCGAATATACCTACGTTTAGCTAAAATTAGTGTTGGAGGAATTAATGCCATGATAACGAGTAAACGAAAGATGAATTAAAACATTTACCATCTTGGCAACTATGCATTTCCTACCATGATATTTTTGTATTTGTTAAATTTTGTTTACTTATTACGATGCTGCTCTCCCTGCAGTTAATTAGGACCAAGGAAAATTATCAGTAAGAAAATTCAAAACTCCCAGTAAATGAACTAAAATCGATCCATATGAATTTTACCATAAAAAAATAGATTATCTCTATAAATATAAACGGAAAAACTGTACCTCATGAGCTGAATTCAAACTATGGTATGGTATGGCACTTGATGCCAAGTTACATGTTAAAAACAAAATAATTATTGAATTAGGATTAAAATATTAACACCACCACTGGCTCCTTGGCAAAAGCTCGAAACTATTAGCACAAAAATATTAAATTACAACCAGGTCTTAAGACCGTGTGTCTTAATGGCATTCAGCTAGTGCTAGATGCATCAAAATTAAGCCTTTTCTTGGTTTGTACGCAATGCTGATTTTCATCCCAAAAAACATCCCAACAATGAAAGACGAGATCTGCTATTGCGGGTTTATTGCATACGAGGATGTATCAGAAAATAACGAGACTGGTGCTATAGTATAACAACGAAACATTTATTTAAAAAAATTCAACAACTATCCTTCGAAGTACTCTCCATTCTGTTGAATACACTTATCCCATCGCTTTATCCACTTATCATAAACTTCTGAGAAACCATTTTTTGATAGTCTGTTTAGTATACCCATCACAGCGTTGTTGAGCTCTAAATCCGACTTAAATCTTCTATCTCTCAATTCTTTTTTGACTTCAGGAAACAAATGGAAGTCACATGGAGCAAGGTCAGGAGAGTAGGGGGGACGAACCATAAGTTTAATCCCTAATTCTTTAATTGATCTATGAGCCGGAGCATTGTCGTGATGCAGCGTCCAGCCAAAGTTCTGATAAAGCGGCCTTTTTTTCTTTAATTTTGCCTTTAAGGGTCCTCGAAGTACATTCGAATAGTACTCCCCTGTTACTGTATGTCCTCTAGGTACAATGTGATCGTAAATAACGCTAAATTTATCAAAAAAAAAATCAGGTGCATCACTTTACCAGCGCTTTTAGCAGTTTTGGCCTTCTGCGGTCTTGGGCTGCCTTTATGCTTCCATTGCATACTTTGAGACTTCAATTCAGGATCGTAATGATAAAACCAACTTTCGTCACATGTAACCACATTATTTAAAAACAGTGGGTTACGTTACAATTGCCTTTTCCACTGCTGACAAATTGTCACTCGATTCGCTTTTTGTTCATCGGTCATCACTTTTGGAATCCATCTTGCCGCGATCTTTCGGTACTCTAAATCTTCATGAATAATTTTTTAAGACAAATTAACATTGTCAGAAATTCGTTTTATGCCAATCCGGCATTCATTTTGTATCAAGTCGTTAATTTCTGCAATTTTTGTGTCATTTCTCGCAGTTTGTGGTCGACCGGGACGAGGTTCATCTTCAACTGATTCACAACCGTCTTTAAACTTTTTATGCCACTCAAACACTCTACATCGTGATAAACTATTATCTAGATATGCACCTTTAATCATTTCAAAAGTTTCAGTTGGTGTTTTACCCAATCGAACACAAAATTTTATCGCGTATCTTTGCTCCACTTTCATTTTTCGATGGGCACGCAAAACACTGACAATTCAATAATTAATTTGTAACAAATGTCAAAAGTTAAATCAAAGCCTACTTGCGGGGTAGTACATTAAATATAAGGCTTTCATGTCTCATTTTTTAGGTTATAAAATGTTACCTCTGAAAGAATTTATGGCACCAGTCTCGTTATATACTGATATATCCTCGTATAAATAATCAATTTTACAAATCAATGATAATTAAGCCCTTGACTTTAATGGCTGCTTAACCACTTGGATATGGGTCTTCTTTTATGGTTTTCCAGAGTATTTATCCTCTTTTTCTTGTTCCCGTTTTGTTTTCTGGCTAACCTAGAGACGTGCACGTGGTGCCATTTCGTATTTTACGGATTTATATGGCCTGAAAAGAATAAATATCTATTAGGAAAAGTTACTTATATCTAAGTGGATACATACACACTTGTGTGGGTTTAATTTTCCTAAGTTAGAACAAATAGAAAACTTACGAGTCATAGACATGCTTGTAATAAGTGTAATATTAAAATATAGTTAAATATATGACTGCTTTTTGCCCAAGCTACCTTAATTATTATATTTTAGGCCTCTTACTCTACCTCCCTCGTTTTTACTTACCTACCGATTTCTTCTTTTTTTGCTGCTTTGATTTTAGTAGCCAGTTAAAGAATAGCTTATAGCATAGAGCTACTCCTGCTCGCCTGCCGGTCCCTTTCTAGTTTAATCTGCACTTCCTAGTCTGCTTAATTACCTGAAATTTCTATATCAGTGTCTACTAGATTAAGAGATCATAGTTACTTACGAGTCGTTGTAGAGCTATCCAGAAATACCTGAAGAGTGACTTTTTGTGTTAGAACAAGTAAGATTAGTTTTAGTTTTCGAAGAACCCTGCCGGTGGTACGTAGTGAACCATTAAATAAATCAACTGGAGAAGTAACAATCCTATTCATGCTGTGCACAATTGATAAAACATATAAATGCCATAATCAATGATGTAAACCATCGTTAGTACTAACATTGGTTAATCGGTACATTGTAGCTTAGCTTATCATTAATCTTTGACATTGTAAGAAAGCCTACATATATTTTTATTTCATTCAAAATATATAAAACTAAGAGAACTGCACTCAGCATAAATTTGTTTATTTTATTTATACTTATTTAGATGGTTAATATATGTAAAATTAAAGAACCTACACAGTTAACCCTCCCTGTCTCCAACCTAGGGGTTGAGAAGAAAAAGGGCTGACACTACATATATATTCTTGTGTGGAAACTCAACACGTTACGTGTTGAAAAGAGAGAGACATTACATTAGAATCACAGTCTGTCGAACGAAGATAGATTTCTCGACATATGCTGTGTTGAAACCTAAGAATACCACTGCAGAAGGTTTGCTGGTAATAATGAACATAGACTTCCTCTACATATCAGCGCAGAAGTTATTCAGCTGTTGAACAATCAGAGTAATGTCCGACGATTTAGAAGGATCGACCCTTTTGTTATCATGTGTTTTGTATGTGTGAAGTGAAATTACAGCACAGAGCGCGTGTTACTTGAATAGGATAATCAGAAGATTTTAATGGAAATCGATGAATTTACTTTGGTTGATAAGTGCTTAGTTTATTGGAACGTAGCTGGTATATTGGGGTCTTACATGACCCTGGTCATACTAAGAAAAACAAAACAGATACTTTTTGCATTTTGTCAATATGTGGTCCACTGTGAACTAGTTATAGTAAAAAATGTTTCGCATTTACAAAAAGGTATTTATAAAAAAAAACAAGTATTTTAAATTTTGTGTGTGTGTGTGTGAGTGCGTGAGTGCGTGCGTGCGTGCGTACGTGCGGGCGTGCGTACGTGCGGGCGTGCGTGCGTGCGTGCGTGCGTGCGTGCGGCGTGCGTGCGTGCGTGCGTGCGTGCGTGCGTGCGTGTGTGTGTGTGTGTGTGTGTGTGTGTGTGTGTGTGTGTGTGTGTGTGTGTGTGTGTGTGTGTGTGTGTGTGTGTGTGTGTGTGTGTGTGTGTGTGTGTGTGTGTGTGTGTGTGTGTGTGTGTGTGTGTGTGTGTGTGTGTGTGTGTGTGTGTGTGTGTGTGTGTGTGTGTGTGTGTGTGTGTGTGTGTGTGTGTGTGTGTGTGTGTGTGTGTGTGTATCCACCATAACTCATGAACCGATACAAATAAAAACACTAAATTTTAAACTTAAGCTTTATTTCAGCCTGCGGTGAATTGATTAGATTTTGGACAGAGTCGGAGCATTTGGGGGGGGGTACTTTATTGGTGGTCATTTTTATATTTTATGGAATATATTCGTTATTTACGTTTGGCGAAGAAAATTCTTCAAATAATAGTTACTTACAATATTATTATCTATAATTTTTGTTTCATATAAAATTTTACTAAAATGGTCCGTATTCAAGAAATTGGACAAAATGTAAAAAAATTAATTTTATATAAAAATTGTTTAAATAAAAGTTGTTTGTAATATAATTCTCTATAATTTTTATCCTATACATAATTTTTTTAAAATGGACCGTATTCGAGATATTTGAGAAAATGTATAAATTTCGAATTTTGAAGAACACTCAAAAACGGATAAAGGAAAAAAAACATTTAATTTTAAACTTAAGTTTTATTTCGGCCTGAAGTGAAATGATTAGATTTTGGACGAAGGCGGAACATCTGGGGGGGGGGGGTACTTTATGGGAGGCCGTTTTTATATGTTATAGAATATATATTATAGAAAAATGTGTCGAGTTAGACGTATGTGGAAAATGTATATATTTAGTTTATTTTCTAAACATTTGTAGAGGTGTTGCAGTAGGTTGTACAAAATAACCGGAAAAAGCCTATGATAACTAGATAGTAAAGTCATGTGTTGGACCCATCAGATTTTTATCTGATATAAATTTGAGACGTAAATCCGTTAAAATATCCTCAATTACACCTATTTTTGAATAATATTTTGAAAAAAAAAATAACTAGTAAAAATATTAATAAAAACACACGTTTAAAACTAAAATATCTTAAAGAAGCACTAATATTAATTATAAAACGTTTATAAATACCCTTTTTGAATTTTTTGTCCAGTTTAATGCTTAATCATAATATTAATACAAAAACCAATAATAAGGGAGTATAAACTGACCCTAAGTGTTTAAAGAGTCCATATTTATTCTTGAATGATTATAAAAAGGTTCATCTTATTTTCTTACCACATGAGTAGATATAGTTAAAAGATTACCTTCGATGTAGACCCAATTGAAAAAACTAACGGCGTAACAAACGGAACCGTTATTTATTATAGTAATTTAAATATAATATGCATAAGTGTGCCTCAATTAATCTACATAATATTGTAACATCTTGCTATACATTTTTTTTAGTTAGATACGGGCATTAAGCCAACAAAAGAACTTTCCCGTATTAATGAAGCATGTACATTATTTTCTAACTTATAATATTTAATAATATGTATTGATTATCATAATCGTTACAGAATTACCATTTATAATAAAATAAATGACAAATTTGCAATAAAATGTAATTGATCTTAATGCGACTTGTTTTTATGATGTATTTATTAACTTATAGGTATATAAATATAAATCACCATAGGTATACATGTATCAATAGGTTTCTGATCTCATCTCTCATTATTTATCCGGAAGAAAGTCATTAGAATACGGTAGATTTGGTGTTTTCTCTTTGGGTGACCTACAACTTCGCTTACGAGTACAATGCAATAAATGCAACGTTGCCACTTCGTTTTAAGAAGTTCCTTTAAGAACATAGAATGTTATTTTGTTAGTTTAGTTAGGTAACGATTAATTATAAATAATTTCAAGTTCTATGTATCATTAATACTATTTTAAAATTATTATTTTTTTATTTAATACATTTAGTAACGATCCAAAGTTATTTAGAATAATTATTAACACATTCGTAATATGTATTGGGGATTTTTATAAAATGCTTTATTTTATATTAAAAACGTGTTTTATTTATTTTGGTACAAAATAATAACAATTACTAACAATTCATTTAATATGACCGAATGAAGATTATCTCAGATTTAACCTATTTATTCACTGAAAAGAGTGGTAATTAACCGCAACCAATTTTGGCCTTCTTGGATATCATCAGTCCTAAACTGCAAAAATCGCCTATGTTATTAGAAACACAAAACACCTACAAGTGAAAAATTTCAAGATTAAACTGAAGAAACTAGGATATAGTATAATATACAGGGTGTTTCTTAATAACATGCTAATATTTAAGGGGACGATTTTTGGACCCATTATAAGAAAAAAACTTCATATGAATGTATGCCCCAAACGTCGTAACTTTTGAGATATAGGGTGTTAAAGTTTTAAGAAAAAAATAAAAAAATTTATTGTCATTTTCATACCACTTTAAACATTTTTATGAAATTTGGTGTACAAACGCATTTTTTGACTCGAAAACATTTTTTATTTCCAACAGTAACGTCCGTACTGGACTCAGACTAGATATTTTTGAAAGAAAAAATAATACGCCACAGCCTTCTCTTAAAACAAAAATTATTTTTGGTGTCCCCGATCAATTTACAATAAATTTTATTTCTTGACTTTTATTGTACGACTCACCGTTTTCGTACAAAAAAATAAAATTCATACATTTGCATCTCATTGGACCAATTACGAGAAAAAACTATTAATGTAACTTTGAACAATAATTTATTTAAGAGGATTTAATTTTTTTGTGCGAAAACGGTGGGTCGTATCAAAAAAGTCAAGAAATTAAATTTGTTCTAAATTGAACGGGGAGAGCAGTGGCGTACTACTTTTTCTTTAAAAAATATCTAGTTTAGAACGGACGGCACTATTGGATATAAAAAAATGTTTTTTAGGTAAAAATATGCTCTTTAATGAACAAACGCCGTATACCGAAGTTCATAAAAATATTTAAATTGGTATGAAAAAAACAATTAAAAATTGATTTTTTTTTAAAACTTTAACATCTTATATCTCAAAAGTTAAGGCGTTTAACACATACATTCATGTAAAGTTTTCTTCTTTAAATGGATCCAAGAATCACGCCCTTAAATATTAGCATGTTATTAGAAACTCCCTGTATACCAAATATATAGTGCACCACTGTAAACCATCCCGATACTATGTGGGAGTTATAATTAGATTTAAAAAATGCTCAAATAGGACGATTTTTAATTATCTTTTTCCAATATATACATGTCAATCCCCTCCCTTTCGCCCTCAACCTCTTAATTTTAAATAGGGAACGAATGTACCTTGTGTGGTACATCACCAAAAAGTTAATTTTATGTGGAATTCAGTAACATGACTGTTCACTGCGTTACTTTTGATTTTAGCGCCCTCTAGTGGGCAATAAAACTGTTAAGTGAGAGTGGGGGAATCGTGCGCGTCGAATAATCGTGCGAATCAAACTATTCCATATTTCGCGGGCTCCTAAGCGCCACCGACTAGTGCTGCGCTCTCTCCTTTCTACTGTAGAACAGAAGTAAAAGTTGGAAATGCTTTTGCCAGTTCTCCCACTTTATTCACATAAATTGACAGGTTGTCAGCGGATCTCACCGAAGTGGACACGATACATTGGCGTACAAAATTATTTTATAGATGTTAATAACAATTTCGAGTAAATAGTTTAATAAATTGTGAATAGCTGTTGAAATTTTGTAAAATTATAATTTGAATATTATAATACATGTTTAATAATTATTTATAATCCATAAATACATGCTATTGTCCGGTTCCGCCGATAAAAATTTAAAATTACTTATTCTATGAAACGACACTGGCGGGTAAACATTACTGTGAAATTCTCGGAGCCGCCCGACGTGGTTTGACGTTTACCCCCTCTCTACCTACCAAAAGACTTTTCAACTTTTACTTTCTCTATACATACGCCATTACGCACATCAGCTGTTTACGTTTACACGGAACGAGCCCTGTTTATTTGAAATCCAGCCAGTTCCTGTAATTTGTTGACATTTAATGTCTAAAGGGGTAATGATGCGCGCTGATGCGCACCATTACCCCACACGTAATCTAATTTTAAATATAATTTTTTCTTAGGTGCCGAGAAATTATACAAGGAAAAACACTTTTCTTTCATATAAGGAAGACGATTTACAAAACGCATTATTTGCGATAAAAAATTATGGTAGAAAAATAAGGGATGCAGGAAGGGCCTTGAATATTCCTGAATCGACACTCAGAAAAAACTGTCAGAAAATAAGCCGATAAAATAAGCGTTTGGGTTGCAAGCCTGTGTTTTCAGAGAAAATAGAATCTGAGTTAAGAGAGTACGTTTTAACGCTAGACAAAGCTATTTTATGGCCTAACATCCAGGTATCTTAGGCGACTAGCTTTTAGATATGCTGAGCATGATGACATTGCTCATAAATTCGACAAAGAAGAGAATTTAGCTGGAAATGACTGGCTATATGGATTTTTAAGGAGAACACCAGTTATAAAGCTACGGCAGCCTGAAGGAACCAGTTTGAATAGGATTGCATCTTTTAATCAGGACTTAACCAAATTATTTTTTTCAAACCTTTAAACTATCATGGAAAGGTTTAAGTTTGAACCCAAGAGTGTTTACAACATGGATGAGACAGGATCACCACGGTGCAGAACAAATGCCTTAAAGTTTATGGTCGTAAGGGATCTAAGAAAGTAGGAGCTGCAATTTCTGGTAAAAGACGAAGAACAATAACAGCTGTATTTTTATGAATGTGGCTAGGAACTACATTTCTCCCATGATAATATATTCTAGGAAAGGGATGCTCAAAACTCTCGAGAAAAATGGACCAATTGGGGCGTTGTACAAATATTCTAAAAACGATTGGATCAATTCCGGACTTTTTCTTTAGTGGGTGGGTCACTTTTAGAGGCATGCTAAGCCTACTGTTACTGATTCTGTCCTTCTGGTCCTGGATAACCATTCCAGCCACATTTCAATTGCAGCTTATAACATCTACATGGTCTCGCTCCACACACATCTGATCACCTTCTGGGTCTGACATTTTTTAGCTTTCTGAAAAATGCCTTATTTAGGGAATATGATCTTTAATTTTCAGGTACCGGTCATCAAAAAAATAACTGAATACGACTTTTAAACAAAGCCTTCATGAAAGTGGCTACAATGGAAAACACAGTTTCAGGATTTCGGATGTCTGGAATATCTCGACAATATCCCGACAATATCCCGACAATATCCCGACAAATTTACCGATGCTGATTTTGAACCTAGCCACCATGTAGGAAAACTTACAGTATAAGCAACACGTGAACTTGAAACTTCATCCAGTCAAGATGGTGCAGCAACTCTTCCAGATCATCACCCAGATTTACAACATCAGAGAGATCCGAGCTCTCAGCCATCTACGTCTCATAATACTTCTTTCTTTACTATGGCTCCAATACCAAAAACAAAAGTTAATCAGGCATCGAAAAGAAAATTTAAGAACAAACAGAAATCAGAAATTCTTACGAGCACTCCTATCAAAACAAAACTAGAAGAAGCTGAAGAGGAAAAAAGACAACGAGAAGAAGCAAAACCAAAGAAAAACTGAAAGATAAGAATAGTAAAGGAGTTACTCGTAAATGTTTGGGCGGTGAATTATCAATTCCGTCGTTTTCAAAGAAATTCAAAAGCAAACAAAAGAGACCGCCAACGCCTGAATCATCTGATTCATCAGAAGATGATGTGTCGGATATTTGTGACGACGATGAGCTGGATGATATTGAAGATGATGTTGGGCTGAGCTTCGTACCGCCACCTTTGAATCAGCCAGAGAAATTAACCGAAGTTCGTGGTATCCTTTGCTCAACTTGGAACCATGCCGAATGTACTGGCTCAGATACCCCGAAAAATTATAAATGTGACCTATGCTCAAATTAGGAGTTAGTTTAATGTTTTTTTTATGTTCCACAACTTTAATAAATGTTTTTAAAGTTAGTATTGGTTTTATCTTATACTTAATACTTTTAATGCGCACGATTCCCCAAAACTTGCGCACCATTACCTGCAACGGCGGGGAATGGTGCGCAAGAGCACTTTTGTACTTTCAGCAGTACTGTACTTTAAATATTTTATATTTTCCCAAAATTGATTTACGTGCTGAGAGTAAACTAAATAGCACCCCCATTACGGTATTTACATTTAAATTATCTACAATGCTTCTATAACGATTTTCGCTTAAGTGCGCACAATTCCCCCACTCTCCCTTACGTATTGTAATATGTGACACTTCATTTTTAAACTTATTTTATTAATAATTTAATGCGTACCATTATTTGTTATTTCGGTTGATTAATATTAACGTTAAATTAATTTAATCTTAACTAATGGGAAAGTGTTTCAATTATTTAAGTTCATGTTACTTATGTGTTATATTATTTTATTAAGTTATTACAATACTATACGAAAGTGAAACATTAGCAAAAAAAAGCGGAAAAAAAACATGAAAAACTGAAATGGCGAGAACGCAAAATGCTTACTGCATTTTTTGGAGGAGTAATACACCTGAAGGCTTGAGAACGAAAACCAACGAAGAAATAAAAACGTTGCATGGAAAAAGAGAAGGTCAATAATTAAACACACAGGTTAAATTGAACGATTAAATAAAGGAAGAATCACAAAAATGGTACCCTCCAGAAGGAAATTGGTAAAAGAAAATGATGGTTCGAAAGTGTGAATATGGCACATAATATAGAGGGTGGTTCATTAGTGCGAGGCAGTCCAATATCTCGATTGTTTTTGAAAAACAAGAACTGTAAAATATAAAAGTTTTATGATTCGCAGAGGCGTCAATTGTAAAAATAGTTTCCAATATACTGGGCGCTCTTAAAAAACAAAGCATAAAAAATTTTTTTTTTTCAAATAAAATAACCTGTTTTATTTTATTTTTTGAATTCTACTAAAAACTATTTTTGTCTGAATGTCTAAATTCAATTGTATTTAAAATTTACTTCCATCACACATTGACAAACTGTAGCACCTAAACGGTTGTTTTCATACTTTAAACAAATATGCATTGGAAGTTAATTATTTTTTAGATTAAGATCATCCAAAAGGATATGAATAACTAAGATAGAGACATGTAAACTGGTTTACCCTTTTCGTTTGGGTGCTACAACTTGTCAATTTATTGGCATTATCTTGAAAACAATTAAATTTAGACTTGGTGTTTCAGACAAAAATACTTTAGTAAAAACCAAAAAATAAAAAAAAACAGCTTGAAAAAAATATTTTTATGTTGCCTTGCTTTTTGAGAGCACACTGTATATTGGAGAATATTTATATAAATAGCTTCTGTAATTTTTTCGTCTTTTCAAAAACACGCTACATATTATATTGAATTTCCTCGCACTTTTGAACCATCCTGTATATTAAATTAAGATATAGATTTTTCGGTTCCGTCACAAAATATAAATTATATTATAACAAAAATTTTGCTCTTTGCAAATCAAATCTAATAAAATACAGGGTGACACACCGAAAACTTCCCACCCTGATTATCTACATTCCAGTAAATAATATGAAAAATCGCAAAAACCCGTCAAAAATATTCACCTGGAAATTTTCAGGAAAAATCTGAATAGAGAGGTTAAAATTAAAAGAAAAAAAAAACAAATCAAAAACGAAAAATGATATCCAGATCCCCCATAGATCTGGCCTATAAATAAAAAAAAGGGGTGGAGAGAGGTTGAAATTTAAAAAAATATATAAATTAAAAACGAAAAGCGATATCAACGTGAAATTTTTAGTAAAAATCATGCTCTATAGGGTGATTAAAATTTTTTTTAATAAAAATAAGGGTTAAGTTGAGTTGACATTATAAAAAAACCTAACTCAAAAACGAAAAATGATATCAATTGGAAATTTTTAGCAAAATCAAGTTCTATAGGTTTAGAGAAAATCTGAGTAAAAATGGGGGATTAAGGGGGGTTGAAATTTAAAAATAAAATCAGAAATAAAAAACGAAAATCGATATAAATTTTAAATTTTTAGTAAAAATCAAGGTTATGAGGCCCATTGGTTATAAAAATGGGGGAGGTTAAGGGGGGGGGGGGTGTTAAACTGTGAAGCGTATAATATAGAATAACAAGCATTATACAGGCTGTTAATTGATGAATTTTATTACAGGAACATGGATCCCTACAGGGCTTTGTTACCAAGATACAAGGTGTAAAACTTTGAAATAAAAACTTAAAATTTATCATAAATCAAAAACGCCTTTAAATATTAATTTTAAATTTGTTGACCAATCAATATTTTTGATGATTTTCCCCCCTATTTTTTTACGCCACTGGGAAAACTATTATTTCTCATTTTTTTCTTATTATTTTTTTAAATTCTCTGTTCATTTTTAGTAAATAAAAAGTAAACTTTTTATGAAGCTAAAATGAACAGTGTCGCAGAAATTTGCTTCTAAACAAAAGTCTACATGTTCTTAATCATTCTCAATATTTTTAAATTCTAATCTAGTAAGCACGTGTCAATTTTTTTATAATTTGTGTTTTTGACAAGATCTTGGTGGATAAAATTTGAAAAAAATATTTAAAGACGTTTTTGTTTTATGGTAAATTTTGAATATTGATTTAAAATTTTTAACACCCTGTATCTCGGTAACTAAGACCTTTAGGATGTCATGTTCCTATATCAAAATTCATCAATTAACGAGAGCTCTCTGGGGTAGAGCGTTGTCGGTCGAATATACAAACACCCTGTATATCTTGATTTAATAGATGCATTGCCGTTAGTTGTATTAATTGGTATATTCGCATAAGTTTTTTATTGGTCATCAAACCTTAAGGAAACTGTTTCTTCGTGGTTAAGGTAAGGCATGTTGTCATTAAGCTATTAAATAATTTTATTACCGGTAACATTACACTTTAGATTTAACTCATGTTCACGATCATCCAAAGCTAATAATGAAGTGTCATCCTATAAATAATGGTAAATAATAATGAATAGGAATAATAGAATAATATTGGTTCCAAGATTGGACCATGGAAAATGCTAACGTCAACAACGAAGCCGCCCTATGAAGCTCAACATACTGCTTTTGATATTTTAAATAACTAAAAATCCAAGAGAAAAGAACTCTCTCTATTTCATAGTTGTCTATTAGCCCAATCGGATTAGTATTTTAGATTCTGAAAAATTCGAAGCAGCAATTTTCCTTCGGAATTCGTTGGAGGGGGTCTCTGGTAGTCTAAATTCAAAAAGTTGGGATTCCAAAGTTGTCGTTACCTCCGCCATCTTGATTTAAAAGGTTATTTTTTGTATCTTGAATAACTCATTTATTTTCAATTTTACACAGAAAATAGTTTTTACAAAAGTTATTTAAAATTAAATTTTCTACAATTCTGCTTTTTTTTGTACGATCGATTTTTTTCGATTTATACCCGAAAAGAAGGGGTGAATTTTTGGTTATAGAATAACTCGTTTATTTTCAATTTTACGAGAAAAATTGTTATAAACAAGGTTGTTTAAAATTAAATTTCCTACAATTCTGTTATTTTTTGTACGCTCGATTTTTTTGTATTTGTCCCTGAGAAGAGTGGGGGTAAACTCTTATCATTGTATTATCACGTTTCTTTTTAATTCCAGGTATCAGCAAAAAAAAAACAAACAGAAAAAATAATGGTACAACATCAATAATAAACGTGACAATACAATACTTAGGTTCACCCCCACTCTCCTCAGGGATAAATACAAAAAAATCGATCGTACAAAAAAAAACAGAATTGTAGGAAATTTAATCTTAAACAACTTTGTTTATAACAATTTTTCTCGTAAAATTGAAAATAAACGAGTTATTCTATAACCAAAAATTCACCCCCTCTTTTCGGGTATAAATCGAAAAAATAGATCGTAGAAAAAAAAAGCAGAATTGTAGGAAATTTAATTTTAAATAACTTTTGTAAAAACTATTTTCCGTGTAAAATTGAAAATAAATGAGTTATTCAAGATACAAAAAATAACCCTTTAAATCAAGCTGGCGGAGGTAACGACAACTTTGGAATCCCAACTTTTTGAATTTAGACTACCACAGACCCCCTCCAACGAATTCCGAAGGAAAATTGCTGCTTCGAATTTTTCAGAATCTCAAGCCTGTTCTTCACCTAATCCGATTGGGCTATATAGATTAATATGGTTAACCACTTGAGCCCCGGGTGGGTTTAACGTGACCCACACCTGAACGTTTCTTGGGACCGCGAGGTACATGCGTTGCCCACAAGGGTCTAATACTTAAGAATATCGATTTATCAAAAATAGCCCACGTTTTCGTATTAAATACATAGGAATTGTACAAAGCCGGTCCCAAGGGTATATCATATACAAGCGGGTTTTAAAAATTGTGGGTACTAGAGGTTGTTTTGAAAAGTATGTACAAAATAGGAAAACTGGCAACAATTGAGATTTGTGACCTTGTGTTGTTAGCAACACTTCCTAGAATAATACATAAGAAGTTTCAATAAGATCAGTCCAAATAATATACCTATGTTTGACGTGGGGCTCATATTCGGGCAGCAAAATTCATGGAACCAGAATTTCAACTCGATTGACTTCCCTTTGCAGGAAAAAGAGAAAGAGCTGTCACGCTGGGACAAAATTTTATTAGTTCATCCGCACGCTAAGCAGATGGTTACTGATCTTACTAAAAAAATATGTAATTTTCTAAGAAATGCTACTTACTATACACACAAAGTTGCACGGCTTTAGTGTTGCCAATTTTATTACTTTGTACTGTCTTTTCAAATATGTCTCGTATAAGGTGCATACTTAGGTATAATTGAAAAATAATTGCTAAACTTGAAAAAACTTTTTTGTTTTAATTTATGTGATGTAACTAATTCAACCAACTCAAAAATAACTAAAAACATTATAAAATAAGCTAAAGTTATTTTTTTTTTGATATATGTGACACAAAGAAACATGTTACACAGTAATGTTTTTTGCAGGCTGTACATATGTATTTTGTTCTTGTGCATTTATTTTGAACCATATTCCTGCCATAATCTTCTGCCATTTTTGTGTAGTATTCTGCATACCGTTTTCTATAATTTTCGGCCTCTATTAGATTATGGTCTTCCTGCCGGTTTTCCTTTTCTTCATCGAAAATTTGCTCATTCGCTTTTAGTAATCCAATTACTAGTTGTTCTTTGTAAGATGTTATATTCATAGAACTTTGTGTGACTTCTTTGAACACCAAGAAAGAATGTATAAGCGCTGTACCTAAAAGAAATGTTATGGCTAATTTCCGATACCATTTACTTCCTCAACGAAGACAGTGAGAGTACGCTTTCATTTGATCTGCTAGATCAACGTACCCCCGAACAGGAGAATTTGAAATATTTTCAACGTTTACGTCCTCCATAACTTGATCAATCTGAAAAAAGTTATCTTCGTAATAAAAATAAATGATAACAAATTAAATTTACCGTATCAGTAGGAAGGGAGGACAGTGCATTTACATTATTATGGTTATACTGTCGTTTTTCATTCAAAATATGCTCTCCAGAGATATAAGAACTATAGTTTTGTTTCCTGTTCTCTTTTATTTGCGATAGTTCATCGTCACTTTCCAAATTAGACATCTAAAAATAAAATAATAATAATGCCTACGACACAAAACATAATAAAAATAATAATGATAATTATAATAATAAATAATAAAAGTCTACAAAACATGTTACTAAATAGTATTACGTACCTCTTGTAAACGGCGTTTCCCTACTTTACTCAAATTGCATAAGCAACTTGTACTAGGTTTTGGCTCCTTTTTTTTATTTATTTGTGATATTCCTTGATCTTTACTCTCATCATCAGAACTATATTCACTATTTGGTTTATAGTCATTAGAGTTATAAACGTCCCCAAACTCGCTCTTGCAATCATCCTCCCCTGATAAAATTTCTTGCCAGAGGTTTTCCAGCTTCTTCTGCTCTCGCTCGTAATCACTCATAGTACATACGAACCGTCACTAAGTACTAAATGCAACTGGGAAATGATCTCACTCGACGCTTTAGCTTCAAAGCTTCATACTTTGTTTGACAAGTAATAATCGGCATCGTCATGATATGAGGTACACGTGAATACCTCAGCGGACCAACAACGTTATTGCTCGCGTGGTACTTCCGTGTACCTCAAATTCAAATGTCAAAATAAGTGTCAAAAATTCATCATATTTCAACATAAATTACACGAATATTATTTGGTAATAATATTTCAAAATTATATTAACAAAAAAAAATGCCGGTCCGAAGAAACTCCAACATTGTATGTATACCGGGGCTCAACTGGTTGTAGTCGAACGCCCTTCTGAGATCATTAAATAACCCAACAAGGCACCCGCTTAAGTCAATGTAATGTAATCTTTTGGTAATGTTATTGTAGATTTTTCTTAAACGACTTCAAAAAAGGAGAAGGTTCTCAATTCGTTGGTATTTTTTTTGATTTTTGTTAGAAAGGGGACACTTCAGGGGTGGTCCCATATAAATTTGGTCAAAATCTAATAACTGGGTCCATGAGAAAATCCTCAAACTCTTCATTTTTTATGTATGTTTAGCGATAATTCTTTACCACCTTGTCCGATTTCTATGATTCTTTTTTTGTTAGTATAGGGTACCTCAGGGGTGGTTCTGCACTGTATTATTTGGCACTCAATTGATGAGTCTTTTATTTATAATAATCATATGTACAGCGTTTCGTGGTGGATCTTAGAAAAAAAAGGCCTTCTATTAGTTTGTACATCATGCACCTTATGCTATCTGTTAAGTAGTTAGATGTAAGAGGCCAGATATAGAGATTAAACATGGAAGGTTGTCAAGTGTCAGGTTGTGGAGAATAAATACTACGTTAAATTAATATATTCTTTTAATTATAAAACCATCGGCAGTTAAATTAAATTAATAAGCCAGACACTAATTAACATTATCTTTGGGGTCAACGAGCAAAAATAAGGTCGTCCCTGATTGAGGACCTAATAAAAACTAAATTCAAATTTCCAGTCCAGTTTTACAAAAAAAAATATTAGCATCGAGAACAACTCAGCCTGGAGCCACCCTTGTTTGGTTCTATTTTTGTTTATCCTGCGGAAAGGTTATTATGGCTTGCTTTTTTATAATATATCTACGGATATTTAGTGACTGTTTGTGCTTTGTTGAAAATAATTCAAATGATTTTAAGATAACTGAGTTTTAAATAATTTTTTGTTATATCCAAATTCATAATACAAAAAATATCTAAAAATCCTAATTACATTTTAAAAATTATTATTTCTATTAAAAGTACTCTGCTAACTTAACAATTAAGCTTCCACTGTTCCTACTTTAAATTTACTATGTTACTAAGAAGTGTGATATTCGCTTGACTTCATTCTCACTAACCATCCCGCTTTCCTTAACTATGTACTTGTAATTGTTTTCTCTGAAATATATATCTAAATTGAAACAAACAAAGCAGAATACCTACTTTTCCAGATAGTGAAATCACATAATATTCACATCCAACGACATCGTATAATGTCAACAGACATGCAATTTATGTTATTGTTTGGTGGATCTTAATAAGACAGGCCAGTACGCAAGTGTTTTATTGAGACATGGGTTTACTTTTGATAACTATAACTAATAAAAATAATCAAGATTTACTTTGTTAAATAAAAATTCGAGAGGCGCTAAAATGGTGGTTCCCACCTTATCGAGACTGAGGCCCACAAGGGTAAACTCGTAGCGTAACAAAAACGAGAAATGATTTAACTTGGAACGAAAGACCGAAAGCCGATTGTAGTATTAGGACGTTGAATTTTTTGGTTTGTGAAGCATTGGCATTACTAAGGTTAAACCATGTGATGATTTTCACAAGCCTTGATTTTTAAAACCATTCTATATCGCCTTTTGATTAGGGGTTAAAAACTTGTTCGGCAATTTATCCAATAATAATTGGTCCCTTTACCTCTTAAGCCTGCTCATGTAAAATATTTGGGCTCCTTACTTCGCCTATTTATATTCTATTGTAACTATGTTAAAAGAAATAAATTGGCACTCAGTCCAGAATTATGTTCAGTACATGACTGATATTTATTTATAAAATAAAAATGATATAGTACCATCGCATCAGATCTATTAGAAAAAATTCAATATAATTCGCAATATCACAACTATAATACAAGAAGCCAATCTGACTTTCATGTACGGCAAGCCATCACTAAAAGTTCCCAAAATACAATTTTTATTAAAAGTTTAAAAAATTTAATAAACTGCCTAAAGAAATAAAAAAAAAAACAATAAATGTATTCAAAAGTAACCTCAAACAATATACTTGATAAATAAACAGAACGGATATACTTTCTTGTGATAATACTCTTTTTAAAGTATTTCCCTTAATTTATTGTTATTTTACCCCTCTTATTACCCGCATTTATTTTAAAAAATTACTTGATGTTATATTAATACTACTTACTATGTTTAAATTATTAATAGTTTTGCGACGATAGGTTGTAACAAATTATAGCCACAAAACTATTTTTGTGTTAAAGTAGATCCATAGAGAGCAATGTAATTTACAAAGGCCTTCTTTCAACATACAAATAAATAACAAGTTTATAATTAAAATGAAAAACAAAACAAAATACCTCAGTATCATAATTAATCAAAATTTGAAAAGGGTTGATCACATTACGTCATTAAAATCCAAAGGTAAGAAGATTCATTTTTAAATTTTATGAATTGAGGAAATTTATGACTAGGAGTTTACTAATTATTTACAATTCGCTGGTTAAATATATAATCCAAAATCGAATAATTAAAATTATCTACAAAAAACCAGCATTATATCCTACCTCTCTTTTATATAATAAAAAAATGCTTTGTATATGAACATTATATTATCTGTCTTGCTGTACCTTTATTTATGGATAGCCTGAATTGAGATACACTACAAATTATTTGCAATAAATATCAAAAGAAGCATACATTTTTAAATAATTTGACATTTAAGAGCGATTCACACATTACAGTTGACATCTTGATACTTGACAGATACAGCCAAGCATTATTCTGATTTTTGTAAAATAAAAAGGCCGGTTAATTATTCTATGGGGTTGCGACAGAGTAATAATTTTTGAAGTTGCAATAATTTAAAAACTCAAAATTGTTATAAGATAATATAGAAAAATGTGTCAAAAATGGAGTAAGAAGGAGGAACCAAATGAAGATTTGTACTTACAAATCTGCTTTTCGCTGTTTAAGTCCTAATTGCCTCAAACAAATTGTGAAATAAAAAGATACTTCTTGCGATGCACTGTTCCAATAATAATAGACAGGATGGTTCCAGGAAAAGTATGCACCTAGCTTTTCTCTTTTCTTGTAATTTAAAGAAGAAATTCTTAGACACTTTGCATCTTCAACTCATCATACATCATTTTAAAGGGCACAACATTATATTTCTAATGATACTAATAGAAAACCTAATCTGAAAACGAGTTTAGGAACCTCAAACCTGCGTTTTGGTATTTGAGTGATCAGGAATCAAAACAACACATTATGTTTCAAAGTGTGTTAATTATTTAAGATTTTTTTCTAAAAAAGTTATAAGCTGTGTAATTAAATTTTTTTTTAAATATATTAAAACGTTAGTGAAAATATGACTCTGTTGCTTCCATACAATACAGATGTAGTTAAAATCTATTTTGACCATTTTATAGCATAATGTGTTCAGGGGCGGTTTCTCCATTGGTTCATTTGTGCAGTGAACATCCAGTTACATTTCATAAAAACACATTATTTTAAAATAATAACATAAAAATATTAATTCAAATTTAATAATGTTATTGTTTTTATACGTGTTAATATTTATTTTTGAGAAGTGTTCTTGAAAATCTTTAGCTAAAAAGAGATGTCACATGATAATAGATCCCTGAATTGTACTGAAACAATGATAAAATAACTTAAATCAGCCTAATTTGCGCAACGCACACCGTGACGTCACAAAGTAAGCCGGGCCATACCAATCTTTAAAATCATAGATATAGAGAAGCAATGACGGTACTAAACGTCTCACTTTTGTATACTCTTTTACGACATATGTCAAACTCGAGCTAGTCAGTTATGGTAATAATAAATGTCCTTTATTTAAAATAGCGTGATTTAAATATGCTTCCTACGTGCGTGTACTTTTAGAGAGAAGTACTTCTATCTCACTTCCATCTCAATGTATAAGATGGGTAAGAGAAAGCCCGATGACGCGCTGATTCAATTTTTTACTGTTTCTCATGTGATTTTTTTTACTTTTTTAGATACTTTTGATAACTTTTTTATTTATTAAAGCTATCAGAAACATTTATTTTTAACATTTATTTCTATTCATGAAAAAATTATTGTCAGATACTGCCTGAGAAGTAAAATCTTCTTCAACCTTTTTTTTTTCAATATGATAAAAAGGCCAAATGCACTTGTCGTGATCCGTGAAAAATTTCTATCTGTTACAATGAACATAGTAGGCTTACTGGGGTTATAAAATTTTATGATTTCAAAAATATCCAAGCCTTTCTCCATTTAACAAAAATAAGGAAATTTTTTTTTCTAATATTGAGAGTAAGTACTATAAATATGAAATTTTTTTATGACTTTCATTCCGTCAATCTAAAAATATAAAATTATTAATTTAAAATTAATCAAAATATGACGCAAAGTGCCTCCACTTGTCATATCACAAAACAGTCTTTATTTCGTTATCTACCTACTTCATATTCTATCTTTTCAAGGTTTAAAATCAAGCTGTCAAATTCTAGAAATCAACATGAGACAATTTTAATTGTGAATTGTATTAAAAATTAAGTTTAAATAAAACTGTGAATTTAATAAATCGGAAGTATGTGTGTTAATTCAACGATTGTCACCGAAAATCGTCAGAGGTAAAAAAATTACTATTATTTTTGGGGTTATGTGTACTTCCAAATTATAGTTTATTTTGTTTTTTGTTTCAGAGTCTACAGATAATACCCAATAATATATACAGAATATACCCAATTATGCATTGAGCAAATTTTTTGTTTCCAACAAAAAACAAAGGAGAGACTCAATACTCAGACCCTTGATTTTCTTGTTTTATTTAAATAGGACACTTTATATTTTATATCACCAGTAAAATCATCTGTTCCGGGTCTTTTATTTTTATAAAGCATTCCCTATACCTAAAGTTAATATTTATCGATATTTTTTAACAATAAATGAAAATTATGGTTATTTCGATAAACTAAACTAGTTTATCAACAGTCACAAATAATATGTGTGAATACAAAAAAACTCAAAAACAAAACAATTAAAACATAATTATAAAAGTTGTTCAAAGTGACCTCCCATAACATCAATACAGTTTTGTAATCGAATTTCGAATGACTGACTCACATTTCTGATTCGAGTTTTCATGTCCCTTTTTGTCGTTGCAGGCACATTATATACTTTATTTTTTAAATAACCCCACAGAAAAAAATCAATTTTTGTCAAATCCGGTGATCGCGCTGGCCACCCTATCGGTCCTCGTCTTCCGATCCACCGTCTTAGAAAGTGATTATTTAAATAATTATGAATTACTACAGTGTGATAGACTGATGCACCATCGTGCAAAAACCACATTTGTTGGCGAATGTGAAAGGGAACATCTTCGAGTAACGTAGGCAAATTATTTTCAAGGAAATCCAAATATACTGCACTATTTACTCGTCATTCAAAAAAGTGTGGCCCTATCACTTAATCACACACAATGCCACCCCAAACATTTAATGACCACCTCATTTGGCTATGAGTGACTATAATGTGTGGGTTTGTGTAGAATAATAGTGAAAATTATGCCTATTTAAACCACCATTTTTATGAAAAGTCGATTCATCACCAAAGAGCACAAAATCAAAGACATTTCTTTGTTGATTAATTTTTTGTTACAAAATATCACTCTATTTTCAAAATCCCGTTCAAGAAGTTCTTGATGTAACTGGATATGGAAAGGATGCATTTTATGTTTTGATAGGATTCTCAGTTCCGTAACTGACTTGTTGTCTTGAAATATTTCGTTTACTAATATGCGGATCATCATAAATACTCAACAATACTTTCATTTCATTCTCTTCCGTGATAGCAGTTTTGTTACTTGTTTTTGCTCGTATGATACACTACCAGTACGATTAAAACGGTCCATTAGTTTTTCAAACGTCTTTTTATTTGGTTTCCGGCGTTTCGGATATCGTTGGTGCTACACTCTGGAGGCAAGTAAAGACTTATTTTTGCACTCACCTAGTATATAAATCATATCCACCATTTCTGGGATAGAACAATTCGTATTGTTTATCTTATTATTAGTAATTTACTTAAAACATTAACACACAGGTAGTTGCTCTTGATTTTTAAAATGTCAAAATTGTCAACTGGACGGTGACAAGTATATTAAATGCATTGGCGACTAGATAAAAAATAACACATATTATTTATTATTGTTTATAAAGAGTATTTTATGAATAACCAGTTTAATTTATCGAAATAACCATAATTTTCATTTATTGTTAAAAAATATCGATAAATATTAACTTTAGGTATAGGGAATGCTTTATAAAAATGAAAGACTTGGAACAGATAATTTTACTGGTGACATACGAACCTACCCGCTTTCGCTTAAATCAAGAACCTTCAACTCTGGACCTTATATTAACAAATGACGACCAACTTCTAATTTCTCCATCTGTCCACTCACCTATTGGGAAATCTGACCATGGCGTTATTATATTTAACATGCAATTTAACATAGAAACCCCTAATTCCGATAGGGACGTAACCTATAGTGTCACAAACTTTAATAACGTAAAGAGAGTCCTCTCCGAAATTGATTGGGATCACTTTTTTAAGAAGTACTGTATTAATAGAAGATATGTGGACACTATTTCATACAAAGATATCTGAAATTGTAAAGGCTAACACAAAAAACAAAAAAATGTCCTCAGAACAAATTAAAACCCTGGATCAATGGACAACTTTTAACTTTAATTAAACATAAGAAAAATATGTGGAAAAAATTTAAAGCAACCAAAAGACATGATGATTTTGTTAACCATCGACGTTTCGCAAACGATTTAATCAATATTATTGATAACGCAAGAAGAGAATACGAAGAATATATCCTAGTAGCGATAACCCTAAGAAGCTATTTAAACACATAAGATGCTCTCTATCTTCTAAAGTATCAGTACCACTTCTTAAAAAAACGGATGGAAACTTATGTAATAATGATCAAAAAAACAGCTGAAGCTCTGGCCAACCATTTTTCACAAGTGTTTTCCTTAGAACCCACAGGTGACATTCCAGTTAGTCACGATGCCCGAACAGCAACCTCTTTATGTAATGTCGAGTTCTCATCTGCAATTGTTAATGAAAATCTCAAAAAAATCAAATCAAATTCCTCACCTGGAATAAACAATTTATCCGCAATGCTTTTAAAAGAATGCGCATCTTATTTGGCTTTACCTCTATCCATTATTATGACATCTTCTTTTACATCTCACACACTTCCTTCAATGTGGAAAATTGCTTCGGTGGCACCTATTTTTAAAAAGGGTGACAAACTCAGTCCATCCAACTATCGTCCAATAAGCCTCGTCCCAATTGCTTGTAAAATAATGGAATCCATCTTAACCAATTATATGTCTGATTTTTTTAAGAGCTATGACGTCTTGCCAAAAGAACAACACGGTTTTATTAAAGGCCGATCCACATTAACAAACCTAATGACCTGTTTAAACGATTGGACTACGTCTGTGGACAATAAAGAGCTTGTCAATGTCGTATATCTTGATTTCGCTAAAGCCTTTGATCGTGTTCCCAAAAAGAGATTGCTTTATAAATTGGAAAAAGCTGGCATTCGCGGCTCTTTACTTCTCTGGATAAATGATTTTTTGTCAAATCGCATCTTCAAGGTAAAAGTTGGACAGATGTTCTCGTCAGAGTATCCAGTTCTAAGTGGTGTCCCTCAAGGCTCTGTCGTAGGGCCATTACTATTCCTGGTATACGCTGCAGATCTAGGCAAAGACTTAAATTCTAATATTTCGTGTTACGCTGATGACACTAAGCTATACTGTAATCCTGTGACAGATTCTACCCAGCTACAAAAAGACCTTGAAACTATTTCAAACTGGTGTGACACCTGGCTGCTTCCTTTAAACGCGGAAAAATGTGTCGTCCTGCATATAGGAAAAAATAACCCGTGCGTAAACTATTATCTAAACGGTAGTGCGTTAGCAACTGTGAACTCCTATAACGACCTGGGACTCATTGTAAACTCTTCATTAACGTGGTCAGAACACATATCAGCGGTATGTAAACGTTCGAACTCAATGATCTACCTATTAAAAAAGTCCGTGTTAACTTTCAAACATGTTCTAAACTTTATACAACTTACGTTAGACCGTTGATGGAATATGTCGGACCTGCGTGGTGTCCTGATTTGGTTTCTGATCAAAAAAGATTGGAAAATGTTCAACGCTGCGCTACTCGAATACCTTTCGGCAGAATCAGACTATCGTATGAAGAACGACTTAACATGGCGAATTTGTGTTCATTTGCCCACAGAAGATTAAGGGGTGATTTAATTGTGACATACAGAATTCTTCATGGTGCTTTTTCATCCAACCTCTATAGTATACTCCCACGGAATACAGATGAGCGCCTCCGTGGACATGAATATAAGTTGAGCAAAGAATATTTTAAAACACGTACCCGAGAAAACTTTTTTTGTAATAGATTTTTTTATACTTGGAATAATTTACCCTCGAGTGTTGTTCGCGCACAGTCAGTAAATGTATTCAAAAACCGACTCGATGACTTTTTTAACGAAAAGTAAAAGTTTATTTTTAGTGCTTTGTTTGCATTATGTTATTTGCTAATTACTTATTTAATAATTGTCTTTGTTATTGAACTTGTAATTTTGGGCTTAATAGTATTCATTCCTCAGCCCTAATTAGTTTGTAATAATAAAAATAATAATAATAATAATAATAATAAAATATAGGGTGTTCCATTTAAATAAAACAAGAAAATCAAGGGTCTGAGTATTGAGTCTCCCTGTATACAAATAAAAAGTACCCTATATAACATAGACAAATCATATATTAGAAGAATGGAAAAAAGATGAGTAAACAGAATCTAAAATAATATACTGGGGTCATCACAATGACAAATATAGCAATAATTAATTTTTTGTTCATATTTTCAACTTTTCAACAAAGTAATTATCAAAAAATATGTCCTTACTTATTTACGATTCATCCTGTAGAGACAAATATTTTTGGATTCCTGTGTATATTCGTAAAGTGTAAAAAAATTTACAATAATATTAGACATCCAAAATTGTAATTTTTTAGCTTTTTCCTGTAGTAACTGCTAATAAAATAGGGTAATTTTTTAAGTTTAACACCCTCTATCTCAAAAACCAATCATAGAAAAAAGTTATAATTTAAAAAAAAAATTACAGGATGTAACGCCAGTGAAAACCATATTTACTTTTACAGGACAAATCAAATAGTATAGGGTGCTCAAAAAAATTGTTTTTTTGACACATATCAATATATTTATTAAATTACCCTGTAGTCAATGAATTAGATAATTATACATATGGTAAATACAGAAAAGTCCCGTAAAAATACTGCGTCTCAAATTAATACTTATAAAAAAAGATATTGGCCTGTGTCCATATTTACGAATCACCCTGTATAAATGGTACCTAATATCTTTTGTATTATCATTAGACATGATAAATAGAGGAATAATTTATTTATTAGTAAATATTTTTACCTTCTAGAACAATAAAAGTAATTATCAAAAACATGTCCTTACTTATTTGTGGCTCACCCTGTAAAGGGAAATAATTTTTGACCCCTTTTTATATTTGTAAAATGCCAAAAGATGTTACAAATAAGATTTGGCACAAAAAAGTATAATCGATTAACTTTCTCATGAAATAACCGTGGTATTTCTTAAGTTTAACACTCTGTATCTCAAAAACCACTTACAGAATTTGAATGATCCCATTGCTTAAGAGGCCGAGAACTGCAACATATCAAAAATTTATGACAATTAACAGGTCGCCACTTTTCCATAAGCTGTAGGATTCTATCAACTGTAACTAATAAGTACGAGTTATTTATTTCTAACGTTTTCTATCTGATATGGGCAACATTGTAGAATGCGTTTACCTATACCGTTCAAAATAATAAACCAAAGAATAACCGGCGACTTACTCCTGCGGCATGTTTCAGAACTGTACATCTAAAAATTCATAGACCGAAAATTTTTATTTAAATAACATAGAAGTGTAACATTAAGTGGATGTGACGTTAAGTGGCTTAACTGTAAAAATGACTTACTTAGTGGGAACTAGAAGGTACGGTAACAATTTAATTTTTAAAATTCAATTTTAAAAAGTATAGGTAATAATGGGAAAAATATTTTTTTTAAAATTAACTTTGAATTAAATTTTATCAATATATTTATTACCGAAAAAAATGTTATGGCAGCCAGAGAATAATTTGTTAATGTTTGTGGGCTTCCAAAAAAATTTTTTACGAGTGGAACACCATATTTTTTCTACGACCTAGTCATGTCGTATTCTTAAATTAAAAAACCTAATATGACAAAATGCTCTTCTATTCTCATTTTATAATAATTAGGTAAAATATTAAAATCTGTTTTAAAATTATGTTCATTATAATCCAGATTTTCTTTATGGTACAAATTTTTCAGCCGCTAGCACCGAATTATTTTTCAGCGAAGTATCCAAATGTTTCGATTGTTGTAAACCTATATTTTGATCGAAGAATTATAGTAATAATGAGTGATAACAAATAAAATAAACATTTCAAACGAAATTTTCAACTCTATTGAAAATAGGAGTTACTAGATCAACAAACATGCCCTCCAGTTCAAATTCGACAATTATTCGTACAGGAAAATAAATTATTCAAATTCCACTGTAAATAATTTATACAGGGTGTCCTAATAGTGTGTGGAAGTTCGATATATCCTATATTAGAGAAAATATCAAACAATGTTATTTACAAAAGTTGTAGATAATATCAAACTGCACATTTCAAAATTATTTTTAATTATACAGAGATCCATAACTTCAAAATTGATCATATCTATGTTTTTTTAAACGGACCACCCTGTATTTAATTGTAAATTTGAATTCCCTTGACTTTGCCCTTCAAGAAAATATTAACATATATGAGGTTATACTGGGTATTTTGGAAGTTTAAACCAATTTTATATGAAAATCGTACTAGGTTCAACCCTCTGTATATTTCAAAAGAAACAATCGAATATCAAAATTTTTTGATAAATCATTTTTAATGATAGTCTACTTTTATAAGAATATACTAATTTTTTCCTAGCGCAACAGACGTGTACAGGGTGAGTCAAAACTCAAATATATGATTTTCTCAATTTTTTTTAATTGTAACACCATGTATTTCATATCACTACTAAAGAGTACTCTAATTATACGTTCGTTTGAGTTAAATATTGCTTATCCCTAAACACAACAGTTTAGCGAGATTCTTAGATGAAATGTTAAAAAGGGTTAATTATAACTAAATTCACAATGTAATTTGATTTAAACTCCTGTTAAATATTACATACTAGTTACTAGTTAATCAGTTTATATTTTTAAGGTACCTGGTACAATTTTTTATCAACTAAATTTATTTTTGAGGACCTTTACAAATTTTTATATAAAATGCAATGAAAACGCTAACAGAACTTCAAATTTTTTGTATGCATTAGGTCAAGTGGTCTTTGAAATTCATGTGAAAAAAATCATTTGACAGTTCCGAATTGTTTTAAAAGAAAAAAATAATAAAATTTCGTTTAGTGTTCACAAGTACTTAAATTTATTGATTTGACTAATTTAAAAATAAATTTTGAAACGAATGAATTGACTGATATGATTTAAGTGCTAGGGGCTAATGATAAAAATTGTTTCGTAAAAAATGAGGTTTATAAAACTAGTCCATTAACAAGCGAGGAAATGAAGGAAAGAATAAGACAAGTGTTCGCGAGCATAGATGTACAATGTTTGAAAAACGCTCAAAGATCATTTGCAGATAGATTACAACATTGTATTGCAGTTGGAGGAAGTCACTTTGAGCAGCTTTTATATTAGATTTTTTTTTTATTTTTTAATATACTAATGTTGCATTCTAAAAAAATTAAAAAAACTTATTTTTGGCTCATATTTTTTTCATTCATATATAAAATATCTTCTAAACTGTTGTGTTTAGGGATAGGGACAAACGAACGTATAATTAAAGTACTTTTAGTAAAGATATGAAATATAGGGTGAACCTAACCTTAAAAGTAAAAAAGTAAATTTAGTTGATAATAAATTGTAGCTAGGTACCTTAAAAATATAAACTGATTAAACAGCAAATAAGAGTGATCGATTTTAAATGTAAATGCATAGCTTATTAATTGCTTTAGAGAGATGAGGTTTTTACTAATTGATTTCGTTTATCCAAAAGTTTTTTTCAAGTTTGTTCACATTTTATTACATCAATACAGGGTGATCCATTAATGTTGGTCAACTTGAATGAAAAAATATGTATTATTTTAAATGGAACACCCCGTATATTTTGATGGCATTCAAAAGAGAGATTCATCTACTTTTTAAAAATGTATAGTTTGACATCTTTTGTTTTCTTAACAACACAGATTTTCGAGATTTTAAGTAACAGAATTTGTTCAGTAACAAAACAACAAAAATTTATGTGTCTATCCTCTTGTTCAATGCACATACGCAAGCGAAATTTTAAATATTCAAACGATTTTTGTAACATATCAGGGGGTCGATTCTCGACTTTTTTCCTATAGGAATTTGGTTGATATTCCTATAGGAAAGTAGGTTACGTATTCTGGAGTCAAGTTGTAGGAATATTTTCCTAAGCAGTTATAGGAAATGATTTCCCATGCTCATGAGACAGGGAATTTAATTTTCCTACAAAATTTTGTAATCGCGGTTGCGCAATAGTAGCTTGTTTAATGTGGTTTATTGATTTAGGCTTACTTTGTAGGCGATTCCGAGCTCATTTAAAAATGAAACATACTACATATATTATTAAAAGTTAATTTTAATTTGACGAGTAAAATTATCCTATTTGAAATGTCTTTAAGTCAATAACCAAAGTCAATAACCAAAATCCATAATTTTTTTATGAAAATTTACCAAAGAAACGGGTTACTTTTGAGTCTTTTTTTGCGAAATTCGCACATCAGAATTCCTCGACGGAGCCCAAACCAAGTTATAATGATGTATGATGTGAATTTTACTATTTGCTAAATGAAAGTATTCCTATATTTTTGTATTTCAAATCAGAAATTAGAGGATACAAGCATTAACCTTTTGGTGTAGGAAAAACATTTTTGTACTAGTTACTTTCTTTACTTTTTACTTATAAATATAAATAACGTTAATCACAATGGTAGTCCTTCTGAAACTTTTTCGTTTTCTCTTTTTGCTACTAAGGATCGATTCCTCCGTTGTGTTAAACGAAGTTTAAAATGACATTTTTATATTAACAATGTCATTTTAATCTCCGTTTAAGACAACGGTGGAATTAGCCCTAATAAAAATAAAAAATATTAAAAATAAATAACTACTACATCCAGCAAATCAAATATTTTTGACAAATTGTCAAATTGCCTTATTGCGAACTGTTAAACAACTTTATTTAACTGAAATAAATACATTCCATTGGCTCGTTTTTGCGTTATTTTGAAATTATCATCGACATACTGAAATTGGAACTCCTACAGGAAATTGGATTCCTATTGTACTCGAGAATACCGACAACTAAAACTGTAGGAATATTATCATAGGAATTAATTTTCCTTGGAATCAAATTCCTACAACTCGAGAATCGACCCCCTGGCGGAATATTTTCGATAATGTTCCTAATATTATATTTTAGTTGTTCTACGTTGTTAGGCTTAGGACTGTAGTATTTAACCTTCACATATCTCCAGAGAAAAAAATCTGGGACAGCTCGTCCTATCCACTTTTGATTAAAAAAATTATTTAACGAATCTCGTGCTATCATTGAAAAATGAGATGGTGCGCCATCTTATTGAAAGTAAACGATGTCTCTAATTCCATCTTGAACTAATTGTAGATGAAAAACTGTTCCAACATATCCCTGTAATTTGTACCTGTCACAGTTGGTTTCGTAAAGAAAAAAGGACTATATATTTGTCTAGGGGACAACCCACACCAAACGTTAACTTTTGGACTATCTCTTTCAAATTCATTAAAAGAAGTGGGGTTTTCAGAACCCCATATTCTGCAATTTTGTTTGTTACACATTCCACTAATGTAAAAGGTTGCTTCATCAGACATGATTAACATATTAGGTTCATTCCTGAATAAATCTAGTAAAGTCTCGCATACCCTTAGTCGTTTTTTATAATCTGACGGGTACAATCTTTGGTAGGTCTGAATTTTATATAGAGTCAAATTTTTAGACACCTTTGCAGGTCACTTTTGGAAATGTCTAAAATTCCAGCAATCTTTCTAATCGAAATTCTGTAACTTAGCTTGCAGCACTTCATTAATAGACAACAACTTTTCAAAAAGATCATCAGCGTTCCTTGTTTTTTTTTAAATTAACACAGTTTGAGCTTTTTCAGTTACTAAATAAATCATTTTGTAAGTGACAGCAAATTAAATTACTTCTGTTTTTATGAATTGTCAAATTTGTTGATTTTGTTGTCAACTTGTCATAGCAAGAGTTGATTTATTTTATTATGTATCAAATGATGTTCAAATAAATCTGCCTACGAGTGTTTTACTCTCCTATGAAATAGACAGATGTATGTACTTTTAATGAATTTGAAAGAGATAGACCAAATGTTAATGTTCGGTTAATTTTGTGTGTGTTAAATTTCAATTACGCATGTGTATTGAAAAGAAGGGTATACATAGGCACATACAGCATTTGTTGTATCTTTTACATCCTTCATTATTAATAATTGTTTTGTAATCTATATTAAATTTTTGTTATGTTTTGTTACTGAACAAACTCTTTTTGTTAATTTCATTTAATGTCAGTTTTTAAATAAAGAAACAGCAGTGTTACTTAAAAACTCGAAAATCTGTGTTGTTAAGAAAACAAAAGATATCAAACTATACATTTTTAAAAAAAAGTAGATGAATCTCTCTTTAGAATGCTATTAAAATATACAGGGTGTTCCATTTAAAATAATACATATTTTTTCCATTCAAGTTGACCAACATTAGTGGATCACTCTGTATTGATGTGATAAAATGTGAACAAACTTAAAAAAAAACTTTTGGATAAACGAAAGCAATTAGTGAAAACCCCATCTCTTTAGAGCAATTAATGAGCTGTTTATTTAAAGTTAAAATCGATCACTCTTATTTGGGACACCCTGTATTTTAACAGGAGTTTAAATCAAATTACATTGTGAATTTAGTTATAATTAACCCTTTTTAACATTTCATCTAAGAATCTCGCTAAACTGTTATGTTTAGGGTTAGGCAATATTTAACTCAAACGAACGTATAATTAGAGTACTTTTTAGTAGTGATATGAAATACAGGGTGTTACATTTAAAAAAATTGAGAAACTCATGTATCTGTGTTTTGACTCACCCTGTACAAGTCTGTTGCGCTAGGACAAAATTAGTATATTCTTATAAAAGTAGACTATCACGAAAAATTATTCATCAAAAAAATTTGATGTTCAATTGTTTCGTTTGAAATATACAGAGGGTTGAACCTAGTACGATTTTCATATAAAATTGGTTAAAACTTCCAAATTACCCAGTATAACCTCGTACATGTTGGTATTTTCTTGAAGGACAAAGTCAGGGGAATTTAAATTTACAATTAAATACAGGGTGGTCCGTTTAAAAAAAACAGGTTTGATCAATTCTGAAGTTATGGATCACTCTGTATATTAAAAAATAATTTTGAAATGTGCAGATTAATATTATCTGCAACTTTTGTAAATAACATTGTTTGATATTTTCTATAATATAGGATATATCGAACTTTCACACACTATTGGGACACCCTGTATATAAAAAAAATACCTAATGTTTTAAAAAAAAGTTAGGTGGTATTTAAGGTGTTGTAAAAAAAGTTCCTTGTCTTTGTTTTAAAAAAGTCTTTTTAATATATACAATATTTTTAAAATAAATAAATGTACTTATTTCGAATATTAATGGAAGTAGAAAAAATAGTGTATGCAATTCTCATGTAATAGCTATTACATGATAGTTGCATAATACACTATTATTTTGAATTAAAATTACAAAAAGTCCAAATTATATTCGTTTTAAATGTTTGTGATTCAAATAATTAATGGTCATATTTTTGAGTAATTACTGAAAATTGTATTTCATTTCATCACATTTTCCCTGAAATTATCCAACTATCGAAAGATGGATTAGGTGTTGTAGATTTTTTTTTATTTAGTCAATGTTAAATAATATTTATTAAAATATTTAATTTCAGATATATTTTCTAAATTTATGCTAAAAAAATCAAGAGAATATTCCTCGTTAAAAATCATTTAGGGTCGTGCAATACTTTTCTTAGCCCAATCCCTTAAGAGATAAGTACATTCCCGAAAGATGTGTTGTAAAATTTTGTTTTCGCTAGTCGGCAGCCTACTAAATAAAATTTGATGAAAAATAAATACGATACGAGTAAGTAGGTCAGAGTAGATAATATGAGGCGCCTAGATGCAAAACCAGATATTTCCAATTTTCAAATTTTTGCGGGAAATGTATCGATATTTTAAATGTGACAATACCGCATCGATTGCAAGTCTAACCAACATGTAAAGTAAGATATTTTCTATGCTAAACCATGATCAAATATTTGGCCGAAGTTCAAAACAAGTTATATCCAATCATATAAAACATGCAAATGCAGATATATACAGTAACGTACAAAATCAGATATTGTCCATATGGTCTTCATGCGGAATATTTCGAAACAATCATAAGCAGTTATATCCAGTTTGCGGTCACGTCGTTGCTGGTTAAATCAATATTATTAGTTTTATTGTAAACAGTGTGGGGAGAGGATCGCTGAGGCGTTTTGTTGTTGATTATTCAAAGTGTTTTTATGGTTTTTGTAACTGTAAAGTTGTGAATATGAGTGCCCCAACTGAAAGAACCCCCGATTTAGCCAGAAAAAAAGTTGGAAATACAAAATTATGGAAAAGGAATCTTGCATCAGAGAAAAGGTAATTTGTTTATTTTCCCGCGTAAAGTTTTTAGGTTACAAAATGACTCGTATTTTAGATATGCAGCTAAGAAACCACGGAGTTTTTCCGTATGTCAACATGATACGAAAAGTTTTAAATGCTCTTCCTTATCTAATCTTGACCTAACCCATTTTCATGCAAAATTTTACAAGTCTCGCAACAAGAAGGATCAAGATGCATATATCATAAAATACTGCACCATAAAAGTTCCCAAAAGAAGGCGTCCATCGAAAAATAGGCGAGATAGGAATACATCTATCCACTACTTTATTCCAAAGCATAAAACAAAGGATTTAATTCCAGTTTGCAAGAATACCTTCCTGAGGGCACTAAATTTAAGTCATAACAGAGTCAATGGCGTGCTAAAACGTTTTCATGCAACTGGGACTATGCCTGTGGAAAATCGCGGTGGTGACAGGGTGAAAAACAAAAATTTACATAAAAAAAATAAAATTATAGACTTTATTAAGACCTTTTCTATAATCGAGAGCCATTATTGTCGAGGTCACAGTTCCAGAGAATATCTTTCAAGCGATTTAAGCATTAATAAAATGTGGAAAATGTTTAATACGAAATTTCCTGAGTATGCAGTGAAAGAAAGTTTCTTTAGAGCATTGTTTAATACAAAATTTAATTAAGGATTCAATGCTCCCCAAACTGACGTATGTTCAAGATGTTTAGAACTTAAATCTAGAATTAAAAACACAAGAGATTTAAATCAGAAACAGGAATTAATGACGGAAAGTAGAATCCATAAGCTAAAAGCAAAAGCTTTTTTGAACTGCTGAAAGAAGAGAAGGCTGAGATGCTAACCATGTCATACGACTGTCAAAAAAATCTAGTGTTACCCAAGATTCCTGACCAGCAGGCTTATTACAAACGCCAGTTTTACATGTATAACTTCGCAATCGTCGTTGGAACTTCTAAATCTTTGTTAAAGAAAGACAATGTTTTTTGTTACACATGGAAAGAAACTGACAAAGCAAAAGGTTCAAACGAAATTGCCTCTGCAGTTTTTGATAGACTTCAGAAACTTAACTTAGATAACGTAACAGATCTAAGGCTTTGCTCCGATGGATGTGGGGGGCAAAATAAAAACCTTACAATGATCACAATGGTATGTACGTGGCTCCAGCGTGCACCTACGCACGTAAAATCTATTGAATTGGTATTTCCAGTCACTGGTCATTCATATATTCCACCGGATAGGGTATTCGCTAATATCGAGAAAAAAATTCGCAAAAAGGATACCATAATAAATCCCCAAGAATACTTGGATTTATTTAGCGAATCCGGAACTGTTCAAGTTAATTGTAAAGTCTACGACTTGCAAGAACAAGTCAAAGCACATGTGCGTGCTACTTTATCGTTACCCTTTAAAATTAATTCTTGCAAACGTGTAATTATCACAAAAAATACTAAAGGCAATGTCATTGTTCAAGGCGAGCCATTTTACAAGCATCTTATAGGCACCGCTCAAGGTATCTGTAAAAAAGGAAAAACATTCTATGACATTAATCCTGATGAAATGAGTACTGGTAATCGCAACATCAAGCCGGAAAAGATCAAAAACATGGATGAGCTCTTGACAGGCCATTTTGGTTCTACCTGGAAAGAGGAAGCTGAAAATTTACGACTTCAGTATTATCGAGATGTATTATGCGATGAAAATCGTGGCAATGAAGAAGTAGAAGATGTTCAAGAAGAGCTCCTTTGTGAGCCTCAAGAAGATGACAATAAATTTGTATAACTACTTTTCTTATTTAAGTTATAATTAATTTGTTAATAAAGTTCTTAAAATCCTTCACTTATTATTGCAAAGTGCCTATTACGATAGGTCTCTTTAATAATAACGCTATAATAAGAAACTGTAAGTCGAGCGAACTTCAAAATAAGATATTTTTCATTCCAACTTTCAAAATTAGATATTTTCATTTTATTTTTCGGGTTAATATCTTTAAACTTCGATAAAAATCTACGGTTTTCAATAAAATATTGACAAAAATCATATTTTAACCCCCTACATTAAAAATTCATGGAGAAACCGAAAATTGTAAAAATTACAGTTTTTTGCGATTTTCTCAGTTTCACTTATGATGGATATATCTGGTTTTGCATCTAGGCGCCTCATATGACAGTAGCCTACATAATATAAAACTAGAATGAAGATATTTAATGCTTGGCATTCTATATTATACTCTTCATAGTTTAACACACCTTCCTAACCCCCATTTTCAATCAGGTATTTTTCAGAATTAATAGGCTTCATCTGCTTATAAAGCTAGATTTTTTTTATGAAGATTTCAATTTGATATTATTTTTTGTTTCTGAATTGGGATTTTTCTCAATATTTTAACCCCCCTTATCTCCATATTTTTCTTTATGTATTCATCCCTTTATATAGCTGATAGCTTATATAGTTGATATTATTGTTCGTTTTTGAGTTAGGATTTTTTAAATTATTTTAACTCCCCTTAACTCCTCAGTTTGATTCAACTTTTTTAGAATAAATAGGCTTCATCTCCTTACAGAGCTTGATTTCAAGTTGATATTATTGTTCGTTTTTGAGTTAGGATTTTTTTAAATATTTTAACTCCCCTTAACTCCTCAGTTTGATTCAACTTTTTTAGAATAAATAGGTTTCATCTCCTTACAGAGCTTGATTTACACTAAAAAATTCATGTTGATATCACTTTTCGTATTTGATTTATCATTTTTTTTTGTTCAACCCTCCTTAAACCCTTCATTTTTAATTAGTTTTTCAAAATTAAAGCAATTCTTCTTCTTATAGAGCTTGATTTTTGCTAAACATTTTCGTTTTTGAGTTAGATTTTTTTATTATTTTAACCCTTCCTTAACCCCCAATTTATTCATATTTTTTCAGAATCTATAGGTTTCATCTTCTTATAGAGCTTGATTTTTTCTAAAATTTTCAAGTTGATATTTTTTGTTTTTGCCTTATCTTGCGGAAAAAAAACATAATTTCGGACAGAGTAAACAGTAAACTTATAATATTATTCACAGACTACTGTGTGAAGACAGGCCCATGACACTCCCTGGGCGGGAAAAAGACGTGCAGCTTTTACTGCGCTGACGTTTTCGGGATATAACCTATCACTTGTCATAAATCCGGTTAAAAACTCGCTACCATGCGCAGGCAACCCATATTTCGTACACAAATATGAACTTTTGTTTACATTTTATCGAAGTAGTTTTTGTAATACATTCACAGCTTAAAAACGGAAAATTTGTTATTTTGATAGTGGATTTAGATCAAAAATATCGCAAATACACTTCAGTGTGTGTTTTATCCTTATTATTGCTCGTTTTATTTGAGGACATTGGAATAAATAGAGTACTAAAAGTAATCAAGCTAAAAAGGTGTGTTATAAAAAGAAAATACATTGCCTTCGACTGATTTATGTTTAATATGTTTTCGTGAAGTATTTGCAACATGCTAGTTACTTGAATGGTTGTAAATTGTACGTGTATAAGTGATAAAAACATCTAGTGCTTTGTGCTTCCTTTTTTTTTTGTTGGTATCCCAGCCCAGCATTCCTAGCCAGCAGTAGTAGCAAAAACATTAACATTGTCTACATTCAACCCATTTACATGTACATGATTTATCAGCTAAAAGCAGAATATAATATTTCTCTGCAAAATGTAAACAACGCTACAAAAAATATTGCTCATGTATAAATTCAACAATTAAATCAAAATATATTATTTGTAACAAAATAATAGTTGTGTATTAATAAACCTGTTGCTACTCCAAAAAATATATTATTTATTGATTATCACATTATCAGGTATCAAAAATATGTGTACCTATAGAAATTTGTTGAAATGTTCTATTGCTCTTAATTTTTTAATGGGTTTTTATTATAGTTGTAAATAAAAATCAACACTTTTTATCCGTCTATTTCACACTTACAAACGTATGCATATTTTAAGTTGTAAGGATCCATAGCCTCTTAATGGTTTACATTAGAAATAAGACCTGTGATGTCACATTAAATCGTGAATATGAGGTAAAGGATTTGGGAGTTGTCTTTCAGTCTAATTTGAAGTTCAATAACCATTTTTTACACTTAACTAAAAAAGCAATAAAAGCATTAGGTTTTTAAATCAGAAATACAAAAAAATAAAGGATTACCACCAAAATCAGATTATATAATGCCTTAGTAAGACTCCATCTTGAGTATGTTTCACAAATATGGATGCCCTTGGAAGCCACACAAATTCATCATATTGAAAAAGTACAAAAAATATTTTTACCGTACCTTTATGTTATAAAAATACTTGTACCCTTATACCTAAGATCTCGTATAAAACTATGCTCAATAGTTTTAAGATTAAATCTCTTTTACAAAGAAGAAAGCAACAGGCTGTGATATATTTTGTACTCTATTTTAAGTACAAAGATTGTGAATTGATTGACTATATAAATGTTAATGCGGCAAAGATTAATCTAAGAAACCCAAGTAACAAAAAATTATTTGATTTAGATCCAAGTAGTATATCTCCTTTTAACAAGATGATGGCTGTTACCAATGAGTTTCTTAGCGAGATCCAAATAGATATCTTTAATGTTAGCCTAAGAAAGTTGAGGACTGTACTAAATTAAGTTCACTAGATATAAAGGTTTGTTTTGTTTTTGGTCTTAAATTTCTTGTTACTTAACTCTACATGTAACTACTATTAATTTTTTTATAGTATCCAATTAATAAATTATACCTTATGGCTGCTTTCAAACAATTCTGTGTGTAGTCACTTAGTTTAAAGTCAATTTTAAATTAGTGGTTTTACAAGAATGTCAAATAGTAATATGTATTGTGTCTATGAATTTGCTGTGTGTAGTAAATGGCCAATATACATAACTTTGATATTTTTATCACAAGTGTAAAAACTACGAAAACCATATACATATAGTTCCCATTTTAAAATAAATTCAAATTAATTCATAATAAAAAATAACGATTTTAGTCTGCCATAGTTGAACTCATTCACAAAAACAAGTCACTGAGTATATATTTGTAAAAAAAACTACACTAAATATGTCTCCGTTACAAATTTTTAAATTTAAAACTACATACTTTCCTATAGATTTTGCAGTACCTAAATAACGGATAGAAATATTTTTACAATATACTAGAAAAGTTTTAGATTAGAGTAATTCTTATAAGAAATAAAGCAATACCTCCATTTTGTTACTCTAACCTTGTGTGTTATATATTTCCCTTGACAAACTAACGTTATATTTTGAACTAAAAGTAATTAAACTTTTCACTAAAAAGTAATATTTCACATATATAAAAAAATTTAAAACGTTTCTGTCCTTCTTACATTTGCGAAGACTGCCCTGATATCTAATCTATTTTCTTCTTCAAAGTAATTAAGTTGTTCAACCGTTGTCTATAAAGGTATCTCACATCTCCCTCATACACACGAATTTGAACAGCAGCAGAACAAAAATTCAACTAACCATGTATACCAAGTCCGTGTAAAGAAAACTTTTCATATCCCGAAAACGTCAAGTGTCAACTAAAATTTCTACTTTTAAAGATCAAAAGTGCCGCCTCAGAGTGCCAATACTGATTGGTATATATACTGGGGTGAAGAGTATAATAATGGATTGATAATTTAACCCTCTCATAATATAACGGTTATACTGAAATACCACTTTCTTCCTCTTTACGAATATTACTCCAAGCGGTGGGTAAAGATTAAGGGGGTCTATTCGCAAAAGGTCGGAAAGAAATGAAATTTGGTGGGATGGTAGACATGGGTCCTCTGATACTACACCTAAATTTGCGACCTCAGAGGGTTGCCGTTCGAGGGGTGAAGGGATGAAAACTCTGCGTAACGATGCTTTTTATTGTCATAAATATCCTGTTTGTGGTATAGCATACGTGCCCCTTGTTCGGCTTCAACTTATTATTATTTATGAGTATTTATTATTATTTACGAGTATGTAATATATCAATTCTTTTCTGTGCTACATAGTAAATTTTGGATAAAATTTGCAATTTTTTCAATACGTAACGGCTAAAAGAGGCAGATACCGTCTTAATTCAGTAACTGAAGACCTGAAAATATGCAAAGCTGTCATTAAGTCGGTCCAGATTTCCTTTGTGGCTCAATTCTTAGGTCTTGACGGTGGCTTTCAAGGGCGAAAACTTTTACCAACACTGCTGGGTCGGAAAGGGCTCAAAATGGCCCCTAAAGTCCGAAAAAATGGTTTCCCGCTAATATCTGCCAAAATATACAAATTAGACAATTTTTGTTTGGATAAAAAATGAAGATCGTATCATTATCTAAAAAAATGGTCCCTACCATTTTTTTCGCAAAACGCATATTTTTTGCAAAAACGGCCTTCGAAAAAGCCCAAATTTTTGCACTGTAAAGTTGCGCTTGGGGGGGGGGGGGGTGTCATCTATATTGCCGAATGTTCTGTGTAATTTACGTTGCAAAATTTAATAGAAAAGTGCAAAAAATTTTTTTTTTTCATGTGGCAGTCTCAAATCCTGGCGCTTTACCTAATAGTGGGTTATTAGTTTTAGAGTGTGATGAATATTGACCCGAGAAGGTCCTTTATATTTTCTGCGTATGCAAAATTTTCGCCAACTTCTATCGGAATAATATAGGTCCAGGGTTTCAGAAAAATAAGAAAGTTTCTGAAAAATTTCTTTTATTATGTTATGTTATGTTGAAAATACGAAATACATAGCAATGCTTATAATTTATCATACGTTAAACCATTCAATGTCATCAGAATCATACTCTTCATCGTCTTGCTCTATTCCTTCCCCTCCTCCACGCGTCCCTTCCCCCTGTTTTTCCAACCCCTGTGTTGCTGTCTCGACAGCTATTTCATCCTCCTCCCATTCAACCCCTTCTGGGTCTCGATCCATCTCTAATTCTTCCGGGAAAATACCTTCATTTTTGTTATAATTAAAACACTGTGTCGACTGACACGAACCACAGACAGGCGGATCCCTTTTACACTTAATTTCATTAATTTTTCTGGTAATTTATACTCACTTTGTAAAGCAAATCTTCTAGAAGTGCCGCTAAAAGCTCTGTATCTAAAGGGCTTTCTATTTTATGTTTGTTTTAACCTAAAAAAAAAAGAATAACATTAGTAGAAATAATTATATGATAGATATAGCAACAAAAGACTTACCTCAACCCCAAATCTTCGATATATATTCTCATTTGTGTTAAATATAGAAAAGAAAAGTAATCATTGTTTAATATTGTACTATTCGAACCCAGAATTGTGAATTTTCTTTAAATATACGAAAGAAATATATAACAACCGACAATAACGACTCCAAACTCCAAAAACAACAGAGATTCTATACCAACAAAAGCAGACTATTAAGGTGAGCGCGTGGCGCGTGGGTACACGTGGTTAGGTTATGATGGAATATCATAGATCTCAGACGGAGTGCGTAAAAATGGGGGAGATAATTCATACAAACAGTTAAGAACCACGCTTACATACGGGGATCAATTGATAGAAATGGAAAGGTGAGAAAATCAGCTTCACTTCGGTCTGGGTATTAATGTTCAAAAAATTAACAGCGGGGAACAAGAAGTATTTAAAAAAAAAGTCCGGTTTTCCCCGTTGTGATCAATTTTCCCGATTTCTGGAAAATGGAGCAACTTTATTAAAAAAAAAAAAAAAAAAAAAAATACGTTCAAAAAGTAGACACTCTAAGCTTTAAAACGGTGTGCATTGAATGACAATATAATGAAATATGAGTTTTTAATTACTGCTTGTTTCAAAGATTTCAAGAACTCCGAAAACGTATGAAAAATGCAAATAAACAAATCAATTTTGTTTTAAAACGCCAGAAAGATACTAGAAAAAAATTTCTGAGATAATTCGAGATATCTCAAGATCCCATTTAAAACAAAAATGGGATAAAAAACTATTAAAAGAAAAAAAATATGAATGAATTACTATAAAGTGGTCCAAAATAGTAGGAAAACGCAACTTTGACCCCTTTTTCAATGTTTTTGACAGAAAATAACGGGCTTCAAGGCCCATGGATCGATACCTATGGGTTTTCCCATTGTAATTAACTTTGAATCATCGAAAAATATCAATTTTTGACCGAGTTCTGAAACAATTTGTCCACCCGTTTAAAAGCTAATCAGCATTGCTATAGAGATAAAGCAGGGGCTGAACGAGGGATTTTTGATTGCGGTTATCTCGAAACCTGTCGAATTCCCGACAAAAATGATAAGAACCATTTTTGTAGATAATGATAAGATCTTTCTTTTTTATCTAAACAAAAATTCTCTAATTTGCATATTGTGGAAGATATTGGCGGGAAGCCAGTTTTAGTGTCCATTTTGGGTCCTTTCCGACGCAGCAGAGTTGGTAACAGTTTTCGACCTTGAAAGCGACCGCCGAGACCTAAGAGTTGAGCCACAACGCAAATCTGGACCGACTTAATGACAGGTTGGTCCCGTCAGTTACTGGACTATCTATTATTTCAGATATATCAAAATAAAAAGCAGTACCCGCTTCTTGTAGGCGTTCGATATTGACAAAATTGCAAATTTTATTCAAACTTTTATTATGTAGCAATGAAAAGAATTTTTGCCTGAGCCGCATATTATTACTATTTATTATTTCTAAAGGCACACAGAGCACATAGACCGCCAGATAGTGACCAATTTAGGTGCTCCATTTTCGCATACAAGCCTCGAAGAGATTTAAAAAAAGAAAACAATATATTAATAAAAAAAAAAAATAGAAAAACAAACAAAAAAACAAACACAAAAAAAACAAAAAAAAAATAAACAAAACAAAAAATAAAAAAAAAAAATTTAAATTAGTTTCACAACACATTAACAACCAAAAACATTAATGTAAATAGTATATAAATTTTAGTTCATTAAATTTAGGGTAATTTTGTGTCTAGATTAGTTTAATAATTTAGTTAATCAAGTAAATTTAGCGGATATTGAATTTCATGGCTTATACGTTTACAGTAATATAAATTTATTTTTTGTCCAAGGTTGCGTGGAAGAGCGCTGCTCAATCATTATTCCCTATCGGGATAATGTAAAAGTACATTGATGTTGAGTAGAATAAAAGAAAATTTACGAGTGGCTCTTGGGAATAACACATGCGAAATTCGATTTTCCGATCCCAAAATGCATTTATAGATTCGTGTCATTCAAGAAAATATGTTTTTCGTACAAGTGACGATGTACATTTTCATACATTCGATGGAATTGTGTGGAAAAATCGGGCAAAATTTCGATTTCTCCTTAGAAGATTACGCCCTTATTTCAACCCTTTAGTCACTTGCAACATTAAAGCCTTTGGTTTTCCGAAGCCTAGTTCTATTAATTAATTATATAGTGAAAACGGCTTTCGTGGAAATATGGGCAACAAATAACCTTTCATTTTTAATAGGGAAAATCGAATTTCCTTTTATTCTATTTAAAATCGATGTACAATTTTCAACCCGCTTCAAGGCTTGTATGCGAAAATGGGGCACCTAAACCTGTCACTATCTGACGGTCTAATACTTTTAAACATAAATCGAACATTGGCTAGGGACAGGCAGGTAAATAGGACAGAAATACACAAAAACGGTCATCATTCATTGCGTACTTATTGTCAAGTACAGAGTTGCCGGTGAGTTCAGAAACCTCCAGAAGATCATGAATGGCGAAAAACAACCTCAGGACTGGACGCAGTACGGATGACAAAGGAACCAGCTCCAGATGTTTTACTTAAAAGCATCTCGTACAGATGCAAAAAAGGTTGTAGATCTGCTTATGGTTGCCGTAAACTGGGATTGAAATGTTCGATTCTATGTTTATACTGTACTGGGATGTCCTGCGAAAACATTCCGAACCAGATTGCGTAAGACGACGACAATGCAAAAGATGCCGAAAACGTTCACGATCAATTACAGGACGATGAGGACCAAACATACAACACAGAGTTTGACGAATAAACCCAAATATCGACTGTGTATTAGGCCTCTTGGCGATACCACGTTAAAGAACACGCGCTTATCAACTCTACCTCAAGGGTGGTGTGGAAATAAGTTAACCACTGATAAGTCACATCCTAGTTCAGCAGATAAAACTGGTGAAAACAATACTCAAGATAATAACACGCCAGGAAAGCTGCTTAGCATTGTAGCGCCATTATCTGAAGCAATGTTAAAAGTAGAGGAGGTAAAGTGGCTCAACTTCTGACATCACCTGAAAATTTAGAAAGAGTTAAGAAACTTAAAACAAGCAGAAAGAAGAAAGCAGAGGCAACCAACAATAGAGAGAACAAGCCCGTAAAGAAAGCAAAGATTTCTATTTCAGAAAATGAAGCAGGCCCTTCTAGTATCAATTCCAAAACAAAGGTGATAGTTAGGAAAACCAAAAATAGAAGGGAGAGTAATTCAAGTGACACCTCAGATGACTTTTCAACACACGAAAGTAATTCTTCTTTTGGTCAAGATGAAGATGACTCATGCGTGGGCTGCGGAGAGCCGTGGAGTCTAACTAAGAAAACAGACGATTGGATCCAGTGCATCCATTGTAACCGGTGGTTACAGGAACATTTTCCAGCGATGTGGAAAGCTGTTAACTATAAAAAAGTAGACAGTTATAATCATTGGCATCTGTACCGCCACAGATGGGCATCTCACCCAGACAATATGGGAGAGATGCCAAAGTGAATTCTTTTTTTAATTTACAATGTACCTTTTTCTATAAGAATTATCATTTTTTACGCTAACGTATCTTTTAGTTATGTTGTTTAGTGTTAACATTAATAAATTTAAATAAATATAACGAAACATAATTTTTTTTATTTAAACATTTAAAAAAGGTTGGCATCTCTACCTGACTTACCCTATACAGTTTAATATATTCAATTTTTTCTAATGTGATTTTTTCTTATGTTTATTTCATATCCATATTTTTTATTGTATTTTATTATTCGATATATTTATCTTTTTTTATTGGTTTGAATAATAGAGTCTTTAATAAAATTATTATTAATAAATAAATAATTAAAACACTTCGCGACGAAAAACTCAAACCGCGCACCTTGTATGCCAGGACGGCAACTTTCCTTCCCATCATTGTATCATACAATAGATACGCATAGGCATCAAAGAGAAACGAAATTTTTTTGACTATCGAGATTATTGTTGGATCATTCTAACCAGACACCTCAAAAAGGGAACTAAAATATTACCGAGAAGAAGATATTGCAAACACTTATTGCCACATAAGATACTATACCTATGTATAGGAAAAACAGGATATTATTGACTTACATAAGATATCTTGTTTCATCATAACAACATTCAATTTTCGTTCTGACACATAGTTTCAATTTATCAAGCATAGTTCGAATTGGCAAACGTAAATCCTCAGGCATTCTTCGGATTAGAGATTAGCGAATGCAAATAACTAATTAAAAATCTTGAAAATGCATATATACAGGGTGACCCAATTATTTCAGCTCGGAGCGTAGCAGTTTAACAAGAAGATTATACAGTATCATTTATAAAATAATTTTGAACTTACACGATGCTCTATAATCACAAGACAGCTGTCAAGGTCATTTTTGTAAATTGAATACACTGATTTTTTAATAGACTTTTCATATACATACATTTTATTTTTCATCGATCAAAATATTAAAATTTTGTGGTTGGGACGAAAAACAGCTCTAAATTAACCAAAACAAGCATACTTTTTATTTTAAACTACCTGTTCTAACAATACAACTTTTAAACAAAATTAACCGTGTTAAAACTTTTAGATGAATGAGTAAACTAGATAAGTAACTGTTAACTTTCAGCATAAACTTTGTTTTGTCGGAATAACGAGCCAAAGTTTAACCAAGGTAAGAGGAAGATTATTTACATTACATAGGCATATCATACATGTATTTACACCCTTGCATTACACATATGGATTACATACGTATAGTGATGCCGCGAGACGAGAGATACTCGTCTCTCGTCTCGTCTTGTCTCGTCTCGAACGAGACGAGAGAGACATTTTCTCTCGAAAACAGATTCGAGACGAGACGAGAGAGTGTCATCTCTCGACGAGCATTTCTAGTTTCTCTCGAGCTCTCTCGGGTTCTCTCGAACAATTTTTTATTTGCTTATTTGAAATTTTCAATTGCTTATCGTAACTTAAAATTTTAACATATTAGATTTCGAGATAGTCAAAAAATTAACTATAACACATCTATTCTATATATATTAAATGGTAACAAATGATACTTGTGTTATTAGGATTTTATAAATGGTGATTTATAAAAAAAAGCATTTTTCATTTCATTTATTCAAAATTTATACAATAATTTCTTACATTAAATCCATTCTGCTTTTCTGAGGTCATTAAGTTGAAATTTTGTAAGCGTTTTTTCAAAAAACTTTCAAAGAAAAGGTAATACAAACGAATGTATTATATACAGTGGGGTCGAAAATTGTACCCTCCTCTATTTTAACTTCTAAATGAAAAAGGATAATGACAAAACAAAAGAGTAAGGTGATGTGATACCTCATTTGAAAGATATTTTCTATATTTTTACGTTCATGTAAACAGATTTAGTTTTTTATGTTTTTACATAAATTACATTAATTAAATTCATAAAGTAGGTTAAATTCTTTTTTTTTATTTACTGCTTCAACCTCAAAGGATTATTACCGGAGGTATATTACCTTATAAATGATGTTTTTTACAATAGTATATGATGGATAATTAACATTTTGACTAGTACAGAGTAAATTTCAGTATTTTTTATAAATTTAAGTAATTTTTTACTGTTAGAGGGATTTAATACTGCACAAATGGTAATTTTTTATAGCTGGTACTTTGTTCTTATACAGACATGTTCTGGGCCTTTACTATAAGTTACATTCTTGATAACCCTCGTATTAATAATTATTGTTTATTACTAAGGAAACGCTTCTTGTATTTACTAACATAAATAAACTAAGAATATCAAAGGTGATTTAAAAACCACTTGACGTATTAAATATTTTATAACTTCTTGGCAAAAAAAGATAATTAAAAAATTGTCTTCTAACAATATCTAACATTTCTAGGATTATTGCGGCACACGAGGATTATTAAAAAACGTAATTTTTGTAAAAACAAAAAAAATTAAAACAGTGTGCTTGCACGTAAATAATAATAATAACGATTTTATTGATACAGGCCTTTACAAAACATTAAAATACATCACTTAAAATATGACAAATACAAGGTATCCTGTAGAACTGTAGAGCAACAGGCAAAGTTCGCTTTCTTCAATCTGAAAAAGAATCAGAATGAAGAAGAGCGTTCTTCCACTTAACCTACAAAAAACCTACAAAAAAGTATACATTATATTATACATTAACTAGGTACATAAATTTTTTTACCAATAAACTAATTAAGCAATAAAACATAATATACAGGGTGAGTCATGAGGAACCTTACAGACTTCTACCATATGTAGAGTCCCTTAAGGGGTATATCATATGAGCATTAAAAAGTGGCAACTCCCCTTCGTTATTAATAGACGGGGTATTTTGTGAATTTTGACAAAACTTTATATGGCCGTAAAATCTACAAGGATTACTAGATTTCTTTAATTTTTTGGTGGAGCATTAAACTGATGACTAGCATTTAATTCATATCATTAAAAGTTAAAAATTCCAGGATTGGCTTAGGAAAAATTAATCTCGACGATTCATATCAAAAAGTTCGCCCTGTATAAGATTTTTTTAAATTATAATAAGATATTTTTAAAGTACATAGATAGGCAATCAAAACTGTGTATGTGACAACTATTTGTCACATTTTCTTTAATTTTTTTATTAAGTTTTGATTTTGGGCAAAACTGAAAAATCACCTTAAGGGGTCACATTATAATGTTATAACTTTAAGAGATTTCTCTAATTTTTTGGTGGATCTTTACACTAATGTCTAGCATTTAATTCATATCATCAAAAGTTAAAAATTCCAGGATTGGCTTAGGAAAAATTAATCTCGACGATTCATATCAAAAAGTTCGCCCTGTATAAGATTTTTTTAAATTATAATAAGATATTTTTAAAGTACATAGATAGGCAATCAAAACTGTGTATGTGACATTTATGTCACATTTTCTTTAATTTTTTTATTAAGTTTTGATTTTGAGCAAAACTGAAAAATCAACTTAAGGGGTCACATTATAATGTTATAACTTAAAGAAAAAATTGTTAATGGTATGCATTTGAACTAAAACGAGTCTAACATAAGCCTTTAGTGCCTACACCGTTAATATCATTTTATTCAATTTCCAGGCCTAGTTATAAATTTTTAATTAATTTTTAAACAAAAATCACCCTGTACATTTTTGGAGACTCAAATAAATTAAACATAAGTTCATATGTATTTATTAGAAATATTTTATTTCGTTTAAATTTCATCAACAAACAATAAATAAATTTTAACGAATTAGAATAACGAACAACTAAGAAATTTAAAAAAAAAACTAATACTACATACATAGAATAATGATAACATGTATACTAGAACATAAAATCATGGTAATAAATTAACAATAACAGTAGTTGTTCGAAATGAAACCCTCCAGCTTCTACGCATTTTTGTTGCCGAATCGTTAAGTGCCTTATTGATTTACGGATAGTCAAGGGATCGTTTCTAATAACATTAGAGCAAAGGATAATTCTATCAATTAATTGTTGTCGGTCATTAATATTTTGTGAATAAACTAATTCTTTCAATCGTCCCCAAATATAGTAATCTACGGGGTTAAAATCTGGGGATCTTGGAGGCCATGAAATAGGACCTGCACGTCCTATCCATCTGTTGCCAAAAACATTATTTAGATGGTTTCTTACCGCAACTAAAAAATGAGGCGATGCTCCATCATGTTGGAAATACATCCCTCGGATACCTACGTTGGCAAGTAAATTAGGCAAAGTATTTTGCAAAAAGTCTAAGTAAACTTGTCCTCTCAAAGGACCATCAAAAAAGTGAGGTCCTATAAATTGGTTATTTATCACACCAATCCACACGTTCACGGAAAACCTTAACTGAGACCGAAACTCTCGAACAGCATGGTGATTGTCTACTGCCCACACATGTAAATTACGGGAATTATTTATCCCATCCCTTGTAAACTGTGCTTCATCTGTGAACAATGTTCTATACAGTACTGGTCTATGATTTGCAATCCACCTACAAAATTCCAACCTATGGATTTCATCTCCAGGGTGTAGCCGCTGAACTAATTGAATATGATATGGGTGTAAATTATTTTTTCGTAAGACTCTAGTCACTTTTGATTGGGTAACATAAAGTTGTCGACTTACTTTCCTGGTGCTTATTGTGGGGTTCGCAATAACAGCATCAAGAATATTATCTTCCTGCTCATGATCTACATTTCGTTCTGTATTTGCTTTAGGGAATGTGCCATGTTCTCGCAAATAATTAAAAACTGATGCAAATGTTGAATAACAGGGAACTCGACGACCAGGAAATCTTCTATGATATTCTCTTGTTGCAGCTCTGCCATTCCCATTACAGAATCCGTTCATAAAAATGATATCTGCATATTCTGCATTTGAAAACTTATGGGGCATTTTGAATAACAACACCAACAACAAAAATTCTAACACTATTGTAAAATAGATAAAACAAAGCGAAATAATATTTTACACGTATAAATAATGGTTGCAAATGACAAATAAATAAGAACAAACAAACGTCAAACTATCACAACCTACCTTGATACATAGGTACCTACTATGTATTTATAATAAAAATAAAACCACATAATATCTTAGTTGCAAGAATAAAATGTGCAGTTTTTATTAGAGGTTAATAAATAGCATTTATAATTATTAATTAATAAGTGTGAATTTATTTTTCGTTATTGTTATTCGCTACAATTTATTTATTGATTATTAACATGTTTAATTTAGTTGAGTAGTTTCTATAGTCTACAAAAATAGGCCGATTTCTATTTAAAATTTAAAAATGAACTAATCCGGATCTGGAAATTGTCGAAAATTAATTTAACGATCTAGTAAGCTCACTAAAGGCTTATGTTTGGCTCGTTTAGTTCAAATGCATACAATTAACAATGTTTTCTTTATGTTATAACATAATTTATGTGACCCCTTAAGGTGATTTTTCAGTTTTACCCAAAATCGAACATTAATAAAAAAAAGGTGACAAAAATGTCACATACACAGTTTTGATTGTCTATCTATGTACTTTAAAAATATCTTATTGTAATTTAAAAAAATCTTATACAGGACGAACTTTTTTATATGAATCGTCGAGATTAATTTTTTCTAAGCCAATCCTGGAATTTTTAAGTTTTGATGATATGAATTAAATGCTAGACACCAGTGTAATGATCCACCAAAAAATTAAAGAAATCTAGTAATCCTTGTAGATTTTACGGCCATATATAAAGTTTTGTCAAAATTCACAAAACACCCCGTCTATTAATAACGAAGGGGAGTTGCCACTTTTTAATGCTCATATGATATACCCCTTAAGGGACTCTACATATGGTAGAAGTCTGTAAGGTTCCTCATGACTCACCCTGTTTTATATAAAAAATTTGAGCAATAATTAGATATTAGTCATAAACAAAAAGCTGAAACAAGTACCTAGACAAATTCACATCTCCATGTACGACATCAAATTCATCATGTTTACATAGGCAAACTGTTACTCAGAATTAGATGTTTTAACTTTTTTTTTAAATTTAAATTATCTTTCAAATGAGGTATTACATGACTTTACTTTCCATTAGAAATTTACAGATAGTAACGCCCTCTATTTTACGTCTCAAGTAAAGTACATCTCATTATAACACAAATATCATAATGTTTCTCTAATTTCACATCGTTTTTGTTTTATGTCTCTATCTTCTTTCATTTGACATTGCAGGATCGCATTAGAAAAATTCTATCTTCCAATTCAACCTCTTCTCCCCCTCCCCAACTGACTTACAAGACAAAGGATTTTCGTTTTTAGTTAACGCCTAATCTGGGCCACTTATTACTTCAAATTTCAATTATAAAACGACAAACAGAGAGACATAAGGGTTTCTTATTGCCAAATTTGGGTACTAATGCGCAAATTACTTAAAAAATTCTTTGTTTTTGTCTTACAAATTTTACGCTTCTTTAAGTTTCGTCTTTTTAAATTTAAATTTAAATTTGATATTGTGTTATCACGAGAGAAACAAGACGAGACGAGACAAGACGAGAGAAGCGCCTTCTCGTCGAGAAGAGAGAACAGTTTTCTCTCGCCCTACGAGACGAGACGAGAGAGGCCACTTTCTCGTCTCGTCTTGTCTCGCGGTATCACTGCATACGTAATCAACTAAATATTTTAATAAGTTCCAACTAGTATCTCTAAATGAGTGATTAAATCGATCACGAAATTGTTGAATTAAGTACGTTTATTCTTATTTCTAATACTTAAAATAAAAATTGTTTAAGTTTGATTTTAGTATTCAAACTATGAATTCAAGATTTGTCAAGGTTTTAATATAAAAATGTTATGCTAAATTTAAGTTTACTAACTCTTACAAACATTCTTGTTTTTGGGATGATAGCTGCTCGCTGCTCTTATTGTAAGCACTGTCATACTTGAATCAAGTATGTTTATTCTGTATTTCAACGATAGTATTCTATTTTTAATCTAAATTTTTTTTATTAAAATTAACGTGTTTTGGTATCAGGGGCCATTGACACAGATAGAATTAACTTATAATATTACAAGAGGTTTTACTAAATATATACACGAGCTATAGGCAGAAGAAAAACCTAATTCACAAAACTATAGGGTAAAGGAAAATAACTTATGCTTATTTAAATTTGATTGAATGAATCCACATCTTTTAAAAAATTAAACAGTTTTCCAAATTCACTAGGATATCTAAGAATACTAATGCTTAAACCATTCTTAACCTGTTGAATTTTAAAGTAAATGCAATCTTGTTCTAATAAATGTTTGACCATTAAAGTACTGTTACAGTACAAACAAAGAGGTTGGACAGTAAATGTTTATGGGCCAATTCTCTGTCTTCTAATAATGGCATTTTCTTTCTTTGACAGAGAGGGCATTTCAAAAGGGTGCAGAATTGGTTGAATTTCCCGAAGTTTTAAACTAGTAATATTGTGCCAATGATTCTCCCACTGAATAGGGACCTTTTGGCGGAATGCAGTTTTTAGGTCATTCAGGTGGCGTCGTGCAAACAATGATTTTTAATTAGTGGGTTACTTGGGGTTAAAATAGATAACATGCGCAGTGTGCAATGTTACATCTTTGGTCTTTCTAATCTAAGAGTATTTCCCACTCCAATAATAAATTATAGAACTCATTATTTCTGTATTCATTCTATATTTCATAAAATTCGAAAGCGTTATTTACATTATTCTCAATTTAAGCACGGTACTTTTCAATTTAAGAACCCTCATACTTATTAAGCATGGGCTTGCTTAAGACAATCTTAAGAAAGACGGTTATGAATAGGTACTTAAACTTAAGAAGTTTTATTCTCAGTTTAAGCACGACACTTTTTAATTAAAGAAACCCGTTTATTTATTTTGAGCATGGGCGCTCTTAAAAAATCTCGTTACTTCCCTGTCAAAGAAAATATCTTGCTTAATTTAAGTATGGCAATACTTTAAAAAATTCTGACCAAAAGAAACTGAAAACCAGATCTATTTTCAGTTTAAGTACATTATGTATAAATTTAAGAACGTTTAATGCTTAATATTGGAAGTACATAACGTGCTTAAAATTTAGAGATACCATTCTTAAATTAACGTATTAGGATTTTTAATTTAAACACCCTTCCGAATGCCAGGATTCAAATAAAGAATACTTTTACTTCACTTCAGAATTAGGGTCGTGCTGAATTTTAAACACGCATTCTTGATTACATACTTGGAAAAAATTTTCTGTATAGTTTTTAAGTCCCACTGAAAAGTTCATACAAACCTTTTGAAATGAGAATCACTGAATTATGTAGAAGATGAGAGTTACTTATATCATTATTTATTGAATCAAAATCCATTATTTTGAAGTAATAAATTACTTCATGAATCATTTTTAATATACTTCTAGATTTTGATTGATGTAACACTTATATACCTAACATTACACTTATAAGAAGGTTTTCCACTAAACGGACAGTTGAGTTTATTTTCTGGAAGTAGAAAAACAAAAACAAAACTGAAACAAACCCAAAAATCTTGTTTCCATCAAGCGGGCTTCTTTTTGTTCCAGTTTTGTTTTTGGTCCTTTTTCACTGCTTATCGCTTGGAAATCAGAACACATTTTTTCAATAACTAATCAACATGTTTAGACATTTTTTTATTTTTAGTTGTGGCTCGTTTATACTGCGATTCTTGGAAAAAAGTTAAAAACAAAAAATTAGGTGCCTTTTTTGAATCACCCTATATGCATATCTGTATATTAGAGCCAGACTAAGTCTATTAAATTACTTCTCTATAAAAAAATACGTTATTTACTTACCTATACCAATTTGGTATCAACTTTAGACTACACAACACGACCATCTACACTAAACAGACTCGAGTTTCAGAACACATCAAAACCTTTTGATGTTACCGCTTCCGAGCGGAACTCGAAAAACACAACTACAACTAATGCAAAACACCCGTCTTCAAAAAATTTGCGAAAAGTTTAGTTTTGTCGTTAAGAGTTTGTGTTTTGTTTTTGTATAATAATTCATCTGCTATTAAAATAGTTTCAGTTGATCCAAATCCATATCTGTCTGTATCTGTAACGTGTGGAGGGTAGGTTACCTTAAGTCACTTAGGCTTCACTAGGCTCATTGTGCATCCTCCTAAGATAATAGGCACCTCCTAGCTCGTGAGCCAGCCTACAGATTTAATGCCTGTGACTAGGCGCAGATTGTCTAGGCATAGTCAAGTATTTGTTTGCTGCAGTTTTGTCAGGATAACTTAAAAGCTCCCTGGTAACTCTGCAGTTTCTTGTTTCATCCCATCTTTTCTTTAATTTCACAAGGGAATGTTCTTTAATTAGGTCTGTTACTACCGATTTTGTCAGGCCAATAGAAGGGCCAGGTCCAAAAAGTATTTTGTTGGCTGCTTTCTTGGCCAGTGAATCAGCAAGACGGTTACCTTTCGCTGTGGCGTGACCTTTGATCCATTTAAGGTGACCACATTGTTGATGGATACTTTGGCCAAAGCTTCGTGACATTCTAGTACTAACCTTGAGTAAATTTGTGGTCTGTTCAGAGCGAGTAGTGCTTGTCTGCTATCTGTGTAGATAAATATGTACCTTCCACTGATATTGTTTCTGGTGATTTCTTTTGCTGCTATGAGAATCCCCGTGAGCTCTGTTTGAACTACACTGGCACTAGTGTTCACAGCCCATTTTATGTTGAGGCTTAAGGATTTGGAGTATATTCCACATCCTGAGCCTTGTTTTGTTTTAGAACCGTCGGTGTAGACATGAATCGTACCTGCCACTTCCGGCTCTTTATTAAAGTTAGTGATCTGCGCATGCTCAAATGTCAAAATAAGAGCGGCACTAATAGTGACTGACCTTAAGTGAACTTGCAATAACTCTCTAATGGAACTAATTCTGATTTGACATGTTTACGCATGTCCACCCGAGCACGTAAAGCTCCAGAAAGGTTAGACTTGTAAAAAAAAATGTAGTTATATGTTATGCTACCCTTACAATTTAGCAAGGAAGGAGCTGTTGTGACCGTGTAGACCTGAGTTGCATGTCACAGTGTAGTTCGCGTTACTCTCGAGTGGTGCAAGAACAGTGCGAATATGACAGTTGACGTTTGCGCGGACAAGGACGAGCAAGCCGGCAACCCGTGAAAAGTGCGCGAGACACTCACTACTTAGGTTAGAAATATTGTTACAAAGTTATAATCCATGCTTCTGTTTTTTGTGTTAAATTAAAGTATTTACTTAATACTGTGTTATTTACTACCAAAGACAACAGTCGGTGTTGTTTTCATGGCTCCTGTTACGTTGAGACATGCTGTTCTTTGAATTTGTTCTAGTTTCCGAATGGCTGTCAATTTTTGATCAAAATCCATATAATAAACCCTTATAAAAACCCATACAAGGGATAAAAAAACGCCTGAAAAAAGAAAAAAAATTAGTGTGCTAAACTTCTAGTTAAAATCGAAAAATACTGACCTCTCACACATCGAGTCTTATTGCAGAAACGTTTTCTTTATTTCTTCGTTATTAACTCAACCAGTAAAATCCGTACATATATCAAAATTGTATAAACTACATCAGAACACCAAATTACACAATTTCAAAGAAATACTCAAAAGATCTGCCTAAAGCAAATCAACTTAATTTATTGAAATATTTCTGTACTGGTTGCAGAAGAATGATCGTTTAGCACAATACCAACATTTTAATGCTTCGCTTGTAGGGCCTATACGATTTACGCATGTCTTTCAGTGATAAGGTATTGGTAAAAACAGACTATTAATGTTCACAAATTGATATTAGTTATTAGAATATATTTTTGATAGAATATTTAAATTTATTAATGTGAATTATTAAACATGATTGTTATTAAACGTGTTACTTCGTAACAGGCTTTCAACATAATCTGCACAGCGTTGCCAGCAGTAGGAAAATAAAAGTACTGCAGTGATACTGAAAACGGTATTGACTATGAAGACTAGAGATAAGGGGGAGAATCGGCATACTCAAAATATGGTCCCAAAAAACGCACGCTAATTGAGCTTTTATAATTAACCGCATGGGCGCTGGTACTGCTTACGGTGTTGAAAATACATGGCTTCATATAGAAATGTTAAATGCTGAAATTTGATTACAATTTTGTGGCAAATTTTTTTTGAATTAAACCTATATATAGTTTTAAGAGCAAAATAAAACAGATTTTCTATTGTTGTAATACAAGTATAAAGGGAGACTTGGGAATGTACATGGTATTACCTCATCCTTTAATTTCAAAAAATCACTTCATTTTACATTGACTTACATAGAAAATTGACACCGCTGTTATTCGACATGCCAACTACAGTCAATTTCGCGAACTTTATAAAAAGAAGGACGGAAATTTGAAATTTGACCATTGACGATTCGCCTCCATCCACATACTTTGATTACTATACGAGGCAAGAGAGAGGTCCGACACACCCAACATAGGGCGCGGCCATTTTGAACCCTGTGACACAGTTTACAACTAAAGAATCAGATCGCTCACTCTGCGTCGGCACTTTGGATCTCAATGTTTCAGTTTATACACTGTGCAACTCGGATAATACAATATATGATAACCGCCTATAATAAAACAGCAGTCTTCTGCGTATCCTAAATTTGTATCCCTGGAGTGGATGTTATTTTGGAACTTTCAACTGGTCCGAGTGAGCTAACTGATTCTTTAGCAATAAAATAATATTCACTGACACTGACAGCAGCAAGCAAAATATCAGGTGCGTTTTAGTCATCCGCTTCTGCTTCCGGAATTGTCGGTTTAGTCGTTTTAACCTGTCAGATTAAAACAAGAAAACCGACAATTCCGAAGCAGAAGCGGATGATTAAAACGCACCTATTAAAAATATTGCGCCAAGATGTAGGCAACACGTAATAAGGGTTCAAAATGGCGGAGTTTTCTATCTCCTTTTGAAAGGCACTCAGAAAGCTGCGCAGTGCGACCATTCTCCGTATAGTAAAAGTACAAGTATGTGCCTCCATCTCTCTAGTCTTCATAGTATTGAATAACAACTAAAAAATTCTGACAGTTGACATACAGTTGCTCCATTTGAAATGACAAATATATAAAGACGTTTAAAAAAGTATAATTTGACAATTACGAAATATGTATTTAATGACAAAATGCACAAATCAATTGTTATTTTCAAAAATTGTGCGACCTAGCGCCAGAATCCAATCTTCGTGACTGGCCTGAGCCATTTCTTGTACCCAGTATTCCCAGTAACATTACTGCAGGGAATATATTGTACCCAACACTAAGTATCGAATTCACTGAATTTTTGTGTTTCTGCCTCTCTTAATTCCTATTCTTACATCTAATACAATAGGTATTATATCTTTAAACTTTGTGAGTTTAGCAGATTCTCAGATAAACAAATGAAATATAGATGTGTTACGGGCGCAGTTTTACATAGGCTTTGTTTGAAGCCAGTATCTACGAAATTTTGACAGCCGTGGTCTCCATGGGCGTATCAAATAGTTTTTTCATTAGAATCCAAAGCATTCTTTTGTAAATATTTTGTCAATAACAAATTTAAAGAACAATGCAACTCATATATAAAATTTCAATTTACAAAAATTAAATTCTATTTTTTATTCAAATGTAATAAACGTTATTTATAATTCAAATAATTACACTGTTAATATTGTTTATGGGTAGATATCAGTAACCTGTATATTTAAAATGGAACAACAATCCCTATTGAAAAAAGTAAGCCAAACTGAATTTACCCATTAGGTCACAGGAGTACTGGTGAGATTGGTGCACAAAGTGCCTTTGCAGGTCCGTTTTAATCATTTCATCTTATTTTAAAGCCAGGAGAAATTAATATTTCTGAATTTCAACAATAAAAAAAATCCAATTTACTTTTCCCTTATATACCTTAAGGTAGCATTCTTACCACTTGAAGTGATAAATTGACATTTTTTTAGCATATACGAGGGATGTCAAAAAATAGGAATTAAGGCAGTTACTTATTTTTAAAAATATAAAAAAAATGATATGTAATAGATTTTATCATTTCTTAAGAATAAACAAACATCTTATAGGCTTTGAAAGTAATTTATAATGGATAGACACCAATCTATAAATTTGTTGAAACTTACCTTTATAGTCTGTAATCTTGTTCCAAGAAAGATCTAATGGAGACTGTTAAGCCTAATAGAAACAATAGATCTCTTTTCACAAACATACAAACTAGAAGCATAAAAAGGTTGAAGTGACGAGGCCTTTAAACCTTGACTAACGGCATTAATTTTATTCGGATAATATATTTATATTTAAATAAAATGCTAAGATAAATTAACTGTAGCTTTATTAGTAAAATAGTAACATTAAAAACGTCCCCAACTCTAGCAACATTTTCATTGATTTGTTGTCGATTCAGGTTTTATTTTTGTTCTTATAAACTAAAATATTTCTTTATCATAAATAACAATTTTATAGATGAGAAATACATTTTTGATAAATTTTTAATGACATTTATAGAATTAAAATAGATATTTGTGTACCAAAGGCTGTAAGTATCGAGTTGATCTTTTACGGCCGAATCATAAATTTACGGCCGAGGCCAAGTAACTTCTGGTAAATAATATTACATCCATTTAACAACTTATGTAAGAATAGAAAATCCGTATCAATCATTCATTTTTCACGAGAGCAATTATTAATAATTCCAGATATTTGACGCCGGTATCTAGCTAGTTTATTCCTACATGGTATGTATAATGTCTGAAAAACCTCCTGTATACATATAATAAATCACATAAATTAAATTTTGTCTATGTACAACTTGTGTGTGATAAAAATGTTTTATATATAAGACTCAATTAAGCTTCATCCAAAAATGTATTAACCTACAATTAACGCAAATTGAAAAACAATACAAGAATTAAATTATAAAAATAATATAAAATTAATAAAAAAAATACAATATAAAAGTATCAAAAGTGGTAATTATAAATAAAAAAAGGATAAAATTGGTTAGTTGGAGTGTCTATTTTCAAAGAAATACAATGGAAATCCCATATGAACCGAAGTTGTGCATGGGCTGCATATTATATTTAAATGTTTGTCACCAAATTTAATTATTTTTAATTTAATACTAGATACATAGGTACCTCAACTGCTTCTGATGCATTTTTACTCATGTAATTTTTGGTCTCTTAAATAAATATGCTAGAAGCGAATATTGACAGATATTCTAGATTGAAACCTTCTTCTACTTCGCTGAGTTAAAACGGGGGCTTATTGTCTAACCAGCATTTTTGAAAGCACTCAGCTCCCTCCAACCTAATTTTGCTAGAAAAATAGTGGGAAATAAGTTAAACATTTTTTCGTTTATTAATTTATTTTAGGTCCGATAAAATGGCTAACCCATTTGGATGTGTCTACTTGGCCAGTACCACGGTTAATATTTATAAAATTGTTACGTATAAAAATATAATTACAAGCAATATTGTTATTCTATGACTCAATATTTATTTTTCTGGAAATATGTAGGAAAAAGTACAATATACAACGTTTCCCAGAAAAAAGTGGCATAATTTTAACCACGTATTTAGCGCATCAAAACAAACAACTTTTGTCAAATATAAGTTTTAACAATTTACCATTTTTGTTTTAGGGCAAACAAATATTGAATAATAATTTTTTGACTTACAACTAACAAAATTCGTTAAAAAAACATTCTAGACACTATAAAAACTTTAAAAATATGCGCTGGGAATATAAAATCACACAAAATGTACAAACAAAACTGACAGTTCCCAAATGCTTGTTGACAGTTGTGAGTAAATGGCGCTGCTCTTTAAAATAGACGAATCACATCAAAGATCAAGAAGAAAGAGAAAGTAATAGATAAAACGGTTTATATTAGCTTCAAACACCTCCAGACCGTTACTTATCTATTATTCATTTGTTTATCTGAGAGCAGATTGCACACAGATGATTTTGTAAATTAGAAACAACAATGGATCATGACATGTATAGAGGAGCAAAGCATATAGAGTAAGTCTATTTTACTGAGAGTAAAAACAGAACAATAGTTTTTTAACTTTACCGCAAACTACTTGCCTTGAACAGCAAAAGGTACTGAAGCATAAAGAGTAGCACTGAGGTACTAATAATAGTCAAAATGCACTGAATTCAGTACTTTAGCACTGACACTGGCACCGCTGAGAATGAGTCGTTTTGACACTGCCTATAAGACTTGCCCCCCTCCCCCATGGAAGATTTTATTTTTGAAGAGCAAACATAGGAAAATAAATGGAGAAAAATATATAAAATATTTATTGTGGGTATACGAAATTATAAAAAAAATAAATCTTTAAAATTGTATCGACTTCAATTTAATTCAAGCGCCTTTATTACAGGCAAAATCACTCAAACAACCCTAATCGTAAAGAAATCAGTGGTGGATAGGGCCTGAAAATTAACTATTGACTTATAAGCTTATAATATTAGCTTTTCAATAAATTAAATTCTAATTTTTTCATAAAATTTATTAACATTCAAATTAATTCAGTGGAACTGCGATGGATTCTATCCTCGCTTACCATATATCCAACAAATCATAAATGAAATATTTCCCAATGTCATTTGTCTACAAGAAACTAACTTTAAAGATTCTCATAATCCCCTCCTAAAAAATTATATGGGTTACCATTATCTAAGACCGAATTATTTGCGAGCTAGTGGTGGTTCTTCGATTTTTGTTAGTGCAGATTCCTATTCCGAATATTTTTTCTTAAATACCAACCTAGAGGCAATTGCGGTTACGGTTTGGTGTCCTCAAAAAATGGTAATATGCAGCGTATATATACCACCAAATTATAACTTAAATGACACAGATATTTTTGACTTAATCATGCAACTTCCTTCCCCTTTCATTTTAGTTGGCGATTTTAATGCCCACAGTGAAATGTGGAATTCTGACCATTCATCCAGCAGAGGAAAACAAATAGAGAATGTGATTTCGTTAACAGACATATGTCTTTTAAATACCGGTGAAAATACATATTTCAATATTTCCTCCGGAAATTTTTCAAAAATAGATCTTAGTTTCTGTAGTCCTAGCCTAGCATCTTTCCTCACTTGGAAAACCCTGGATTCTCTGTATGATAGTAATCATTTCCCTATTTTACTCACAGATAATAAGACACAAACCACCGACAATGTGAAGAGATGGCGAATTACTCATGCTAATTGGGACAATTTCAGTATGAATGCAAAAGAACTAACTGATTTAATAAATTTTTCAAATAATATTGAAACTGCTGTAAATCAACTTACCCAGTGCATAATTTCCTCTGCAGAAACACATATTGGAAAATTTTCATTACAATCAAGAAACAAATTTGTTCCATGGTGGAATCAATCGTGTGCCAGTGCGATTCGAGAATATAAGTCAGTTTTAAATAAATATAGACGAACCAGAACTCTAGATGATCTCATTAATTTTAAAAGGCTGAGAGCTAAATCTAGAAGAATTGTAAAGGATAGCAAAAGAGAATCATGGAAGAAATATATAAGTTCAATTACATGTGAAACGCCTGCAACACAAGTATGGGCTAAAGTTAGACAAATGCAAGGTAGACATACTTCTTACAAAATACCTGCTCTAATATTTGAAAATCAAATTGTTACTGACAATCAAATTATAGCGAATGTCCTCGGTCTACACTTTCAAGCTAAATCTAAATCCAAATCCAACGCAACACTCCCACCATCTAATTTAAATCCTTCAACTTCACATTTAGATGTTGAATTTTTAAACCTTCCATTTTCAGGTGATGAACTGAAAATCGCCCTTTCTTCTTCCAAAAATTCCGCTGCTGGGCCAGATGATATTCCATTCAGCTTTTTAAAACATTTACATAAAGATTCATTAACTAAACTTTTGGAATTATATAACAAAATCTGGTTTAGTCAAGAATTTCCTTCAACTTGGCGTCAATCAATAGTCATTCCCGTTAGGAAATCAGAAATCATATCAACTCTTCCTAATTCATTTAGGCCCATATCGTTAACTTGTACTATGTGCAAACTATTTGAAAAAATGATTAACAAACGTTTGACTTGGTACTTGGAAAAATTTAAACTGTTTACTGAGTCACAATCTGGTTTTAGAAAAAATCGCAATACAATAGATAATCTTGTCTTTCTTCAAACTGAAATTGCGAACGCTATGAATAACCAACAAGATGCCATTGCAGTAATTTTGGATATAGAAAGTGCATACGATACCACACCGAGACCCATTATCCTTAATAAACTTAAAGATTGTGGAATATCTGGTAATATGGCTAATTTTATAAGTAATTTCCTATCTGACAGAACCTTTAAGGTAAAGGTAAACGGAACCAGATCTTGCTCATACACTATTGAAAATGGAGTGCCTCAGGGTTCAGTTTTGAGTCCCACCTTATTTCTTCTAGCTATTAATGATATTTGTTCCTTTATCCAACAACCAGTTAAATGTGCTTTATATGCAGATGATCTTGTTCTCCTCTGCCATGGTAAGAATACAGACAGTACTTCCACGTTACTTCAAAATGCTGTGAACAAGCTCAGCTACTGGGCTAGAAGTATAGGTTTTAGTTTTTCAACATCCAAATCAAAAGTTATGAAGTTCAGTAGAAGATACAATAGTATCTCAATCCCTCATATAAACCTCGAGGGTGTTGTACTAAACACTGTTACTTGTAACAAATTTCTTGGCGTAATCTTTGATAGTAAGCTCACTTTTAAGCGGCACATACAAGAAACCAAAGGTGTCTGTCTTAAACGCTTGAATATTTTAAAAACTTTATCTCACTATTATTGGGGGGCGGAGGAAGAATCACTGTTAAGAATTTATAGAGCATTAATCCGATCTAAATTAGATTATGGTAGCCCTGTTTTTATATCTGCATCCAAAACATATTTACGCACCTTCAACACTATTCATAACTCTGCCCTGCGACTGTGTCTTGGAGCTTTTAGATCCAGCCCAGTGAACAGCCTGTACTGTGAATCCCACGAGCTTCCTTTACATTTCCGCTATCAACTTAATTTGCTTTCTTATTGTACTAAAGTGTCTTCAAACTCTGATAATCCAGTATATAAACTTCTTAATCATTCATTAAACTCTAATGCAAACTCTTCAAAAATTCCTCAACCTGTTCTGCACATGTTAAAGCCTCTTTTAGATAATATCGACTTGTCTAACACCACTCCTATCTCTTTCTCTCATACTCCTCCTTGGACTAAAAAATTACCCAATATAGACATTTCATTATCCAAATACAGTAAAGAAAATACTCCCAGTGTACTTTATAAACAATATTTTAGACATATTATCAATACAAATGATTTTAATTCAATTTTATTTACGGATGCTTCCAAAAATGAAAATGGAGTAGGTGGCTCAGTAACAACCGCTGAAGCATTACTGGCAAAATTCAGACTCCCAATCAACTGCAGCATTCACTCAGGAGAACTTTTTAGTATCTCAAAAGCTCTGAAGTTACCAATTGAAGAGCGTCAGAAGGTGGCCATCTGCACTGATTCCCTATCATCAATTCAATCTATCCAGGACATTTTTTCTCAACATCCACTAGTTCAAGATATTCATGAATCTTTTCAAACATTATTAAAAAATGAAATTTGTGTTTCAATTATTTGGGTCCCTTCACACGAGGGTATTGAAGGCAATGAGATAGCCGACTATTACGCCAAAAAAGCTATTACAAGTAACATACCTTTAGAAAATATTCAATTATTTAAAGATGTAATAGGCTCTTTTAAAAAATCAATTTGGAATAAGTGGTCAGAATACTGGACAGGATCCAATACCAAATTATATGCAATCAAACCCGATGTCACCTCCTTTAAATTTCCAGCTAATAATAGAAAAAATAAAATTTTAATACGAAGATTACGGATAGGTCATACAAGACTCACCCATGGCTACTTAATGGCATCGGATAATCCACCGTTCTGCCAATATTGCCATAATACCAATCTCACTGTAAGTCATATACTGGTAGACTGTCCACAATATGAAGAAGCCCGCAAAAGCCTTGGATTGGGAAACTCTTTGAAAGATATCCTTGGAGTCCCCGAACAGTACCCAAGACTGATAAACTTTCTGCAGCACACCAACTTGTATAATTTAATTTAATTTTTTTAGGAAGTTGATATTATTAGAAAGTTAATATTATTAGAAAGTTGATATTATGTATCTTGTAAATTATAGTTTATTATATTTCATTGTATCGTGTCAATAACCATAGCTGTTGAGACACGTTAATTGTTAAATAAAAAAAAAAAAAAATTAAAGATTTGCGAAATAGTATTTGTTTTTATCTAAACGAAAGTATGCATTATTTCGTCACAATTTCCGAAAGTTTAAAAATAGAAGTAGATACCGATCTAAACAAATTTATGTCAAGAGTTCAAATTGACTAATTAACAGAAGATATATTTTTTTACAACGTTCAAAATTATTTTTCTACAAAATATATCGTTCTTATTAGAATAAGCTATATTATAAAAACTTATAGAAAAAATAAAAAAAAATCAATAATAGAACAAGTTTCACTTTGATTAACAGTGGACTTTCTTTTTATAGCAAGCGCATCTAATTATATTATCAAACATTCGTTTTGAAATATGAATGCCTTCCAGCAGAAGAAGTAAATTTACTCACATCCTCACTTTTGCAGCTGTCCTTTTTCTTAATTGATATATTTACTAATCTATCTTTTATAACTACAATTAATTATTAAACAGATATAATTACCAGTTTGTGTACTACTTCTAATATAAAATTAGTTGCGATTTTTGCAAAAAACCTGTATAAAAATTAAAATCACAAAATGATTGGATAAATCAGCGTTCCTTATTTTTTTATCAATGGAGTCCTGTTTAACCGACTTCAAAAAAGGAGGAGGTTCTCAATTCGTCGGTATATTTTTTTTATGTATGTCCAGCGATAATTCTTCAACACGGTGTCCGATTTTAATGATTCTTTTTTATTAGAAATGGGGACCTCAGAGGTGGTCATATATAAATGAGGTCAAAATCTAATAATTGGGTTCATGAGAAAATCGTCAAACTCTTCATTTGTTATGTATTTTTAGCGATAATTCTTTACCACCTTGTCCGATTTCTATGATTTTTTTGTTAGCAAGGGGGTACCCCCCGGGGTGGTCCCATATAATTTGGTCAAAATCTATTAATTGGATCCATGAAAAAATCCTCAGTCATCATTTTTTATGTATGTTTAGCAATAATTCTTTACATTCTTGTCCCATTTCTATGATTCTTTTTTGTTAGTAAGGGGGTACCTCAGGAGTGGTCCCATATAAATTTGGCATCTGCACGATTTTGAAGTCGGTTTTTTAAAATTACTTTTAATACTTGTTAATGCCTCAACCCGTTTTAATGGTGTGAATGCCACATTCCATAAAAGAATTATCTGCAACAAATATTACAATAATTTCAAATTAAATTTATATCCAGATTAGTGATTAGAAGCGAGGGTAAGTTCTTGTTCTATTTTTTAATTTTTTAGATGCAACATTTTTACTGCTTTTTACTTAAATATTATGAAAAACAGTAGCAAGTAAATTTCGCACCAAACTCCAGGGTACCGTAGGACATAGTTCAAGAAACGCTAGAATATATGACCAAATCCAAAGTTATCCTCGAAAAAATGTTCCTTTAAATAATTGGTTATTCAATAATTAATGTTTTTTAATTTTTAAAAATGTTAAATTTGCAAAAACATGTTAAACAGCTAAATAAATATAATAACAGAAATTGGATAAATGGATTGCAAGCTGCCTCATATCAATCTTCACTCTACAAAAACCACAAAATTAAATTTAGTTTTCTAGATTTCTTTGCAGCGAACAAATCAATTCTGCAGTGGATTGACATTAACGCCAAACCGTTTAATCTTTCCTGGCCTATGGAGTTTATCAAATAAGTTTTAAAGCGAGAAAATCCTCTAGGAGTACATGTAGAAATAGGCAGTGTCGCCAAGATCTTTAAAAGTTTGTGAATGTTTGGAAATAAGGCCTGGTTGCATTCTCTGAGAGCTTCAATAGCACATGTTGGTCGATCTAGTTCCGATTCTTTCACCCATTTTATCAGCCACATGTCTAATTCAGCTTTTACAAAGTCCCATTCCAAATAGTAGTTTTCTTGATAATTTTGATTAATTTGTTCTTTGCAACACACAGACGGAATTAAAATGTTGAGAGATGATAATGTGGCTTTATTATTTTGGAATATCGACTGAAGCTGATCAATGAAATCATCCAAAAAGGGAATCATTATAGTAATTCTAAAATAAGTTTCAGGATCTTTTGTGTTGTAGTTTGCCCTATGCTCTTGGCGTGACGTTATTCGCGGAATTTTCATTTCCTCGTTTACAGGACTGAGTAAATTCTGTGCATTCTTGATAAGTTCAGCAAATTTTGAATCAATATTTTGGCGAACATCTTCAATAGTCTTTATAATTAAATCGACATGTTGTAAAGCTGCTGCAAAATCGCATAGGGGCGATTGAAGTATTTTGTATAGTGTCAGTGTGTACGGGATAGGGCTGTTACAATGGAACTGGACCTGTTACTTTGGAATAGGTATCTCCTACCTATTCCCAATGAACTGGAGTGGGGTAGAAAGCTAATGTGCATATTTTATCAATTGAACAAGATGCGACTCTATGGGCGCAGCCATTTTTATTTCTCATCTCACTCGGGAGTATTTATAATAACCATTTTCTGTTTCACATTGTTATTGTTCAATCCACAGGCTGGTGGATCAGACAATAACAAAGTGAAATAGGAAATGGTCGTTATAAATACTCCCGAGTGAGATGAAAAATAACCTGTCTTCGCCCATAGAGTCGCATCTCAAGCCTATTGACAAGCATTCTACCCCACTCCAGTTCATTGCCTATTCCACGTACCTGTTACCAAATTACACACAAACTTGTGTCACTGGATGCTATCGCGCGTTGTAACCAATGACATATATAGTTTAAATAGACTGCTTATCCATACGTAAATAAAACGATGAAAAGTGGGTCGAACTGGGAGATGTTTTCTCTTTGTCTAGTGCATGCAATGTTTGTGTTTTGTCTCAATTTTGAGTGCTCACTGGTAAACAAACCTTTCACAGGACCGGTTTTAAAGAAAGTTTAGTCTAGTTGAGATTTTGTTCTCATTGTCATTACTCAGTCGGACATTTTGTTGAATTGTTTATTTTATTTAGTTTTAATTATACTTATGTTCTGTTTTAAGTTTTTTAATTATTTGAGTATAAAAACTTGTTGTTTTTAAATTTAAATGGTGAATTGCTCTATAAAGGTTTGTAAGACCAGCTACAGAAATATAAAAAGTAACATTTCATTTTTCACGCAAGTATCAATACAAGTAGGTACAAGGTAAATACGTTTATAATAATTTTACGAATTATAATTAATTATAATAATAATATTAATAATAATAAAGTATTTATTGTAAATACAATTACATAAATATTATTATATTCAAAGGCCCGAGTTAGAGATATCTGGGCTTTACAAGTACATTTTAAAAGTTAGTTAGATACAGAGAAGTATCGTATAATAAAAACTCAATATAAATAGAAGAAAAACAAACATAAGTATCAATACAGAGAGACAAACACTTTTATTCTTTGATAGGTTCTTTCTATGTGAATTCTAGCTCTCGCAATTTTGGCATTAAGTAAAGCCTCTTGATGGCTGAACTGATTTTTTTATTGAGGAAAGGAGGCTGTATAATTTGAATACCTTCAGCTTCTGTTATGTTTCCGATAAGAAAACCTTTGTTTAACATTTTACTATCGAGAAATGATTCACACACTTAAAGTATTGAACTTTGTTAAAAAATGTCTATTTCTGAAGTTTACCACCATATGCTTCACTTTTGTAAGTAATGAGACCAGTAGATGACACTCCAGTCAATATTTTAATAGTATGCCTCTTTTTGTAGTCAGAGTAATTTTTTAGCCTACAACAAAGACATTTGGCTTGCTGTATTGGGATTTCGGTACAATCAAGTAGTAGTACTCTTACTTACATAGAGGCACATTATTTAATATTTCTTCTTTTGAAGGCCGAATTATACCATACTAAGAACTTCTACCAGTTTTATTAAAAACTGTTAAAAAATTTAACGATAAAAAGTTTCATTCACTCCAAATAAAATGAATAAGACATTATATATTGCATATCAGTTTTCAACTTCATAAAAGTAAATATAACTTGATCCTTTACAGACATAACTGATCTCCTTTTTCCTATTCTTTAGAAACAACTCTGCTACTAATTCCACAATGGTGGCTAATAACTGGAAGGATTGCAATCCTATTAAAGTAGATAGTTCTTTAGCACTAACAATTCTGTTTGAAAACGGTTCAACTAAATCAACACTCTTCACTTGTGTTGAACAATCGATCCCAATTTTCTGCTTTTAAACAAAGTTTTGTAAATTAAGCAAAGCTATTCAGCAGCACCCAAATCTTCATTATCTGCTTCAGTAGTAGATATATGTTCATTAACTGCAAAAACACATTAAACATAATAATAATAATAATAATAATAATAATAATAATAATAATAATAATAATAATAATAATAATAATAATAATAATAATAATAATAATAATAATAATAATAATAATAATAATAATAATAATAATAATAATAATAATAATAATAATAATAATAATAATAATAATAATAATAATAATAATAAAAATAATAATAATAATAATAATAATAATAATAATAATAATAATAATAATAATAATAATAATAATTAACCAAACATTTTAAATTATGCATACGTACATCCATTGCCTGAAGAAGATAACTCAACACTTAACATTCTACTAGTACTGGCAACATATCATTATTAAAGACAGTAGCCATAATTCTTGTTTTAGCTGGATTACTTTTCTTTTTATTAATAGTCGCTTTCTTTTTACCACTAATCTGAGCTAACTTACATCGACTAAGCTTAGTTGTACGTTCTTTTTGTGATTGTAAGTCAGAATCTTTATATCCCTCTTACCGATGCTAAGGTACACGGATCTTGACGTCAACTAAGATTGCACTTTGTACCTAGTCCATTTTACTATGATGTTGATCAGATTTCCACTGGTGGAATTTTATTATTATTCATCAAATCATTCAGATTCACCGCCAAAATAATCCTTAATTGTCTAAAGGGACAAACTTTAGAATGTGAAAAAGCTACTAACTTTAAATCTTTAAAAAGTTCATTCAATTTTTGCATAATATCTGCTTTTATAATGCGAAATAAATTTTAAAAGAATAATCAAGTGTCCGAATAGTGCCACTATACAGTAGTCATGGTCTAAAGTTAGTTATATACACATGAGTGTAAAATTGTTTATATCTATGTTCAAAATTGGTTAGATCTCTTAAAATGTTTTGAAAATTGGGAAACTAGACGTTACGACTCAAAATCCTTTTTTAAAATACCTAACGCAAGCTCCTGTCTTGAAATAAACATACAGATATATATATTTTTTTAATTCAATTCCTACTTTGATGAAATGTGTTTTAAACTCATTTGGGCCAGACCGATTCTGCCTGGTGAGCACTCGGCAAGCCAAGCAATATGACCCGCTTTTCGTCGTCTTGTTTATATATGGATGAGCAGTCTATTAATCTATATATGTCATTGGTTGTAACTGATGTTCGTAATTGAAACGGGATGATGTGGGATTAGTCAGGCAACTTGTAATACGTTTGTGTACCTATTCAGTATTTTGGTATTAGGTTTCGTTTTTCGTTTGATGTTTCAACTCTCTTGCTTGTAGGTAGTTGTTTAGGGATTGTAATATGTTTATAATACAGGAGAATATTTACGAACTAGTGACATTTTTAAAATTATTCAAAGTAATTGTAATTGTACTGTAGGGTGCTTGTTTAGGTGTTTTTTTTTTTAAATTAGACACTGGTTTTATAAGAAATTACTGTTTTGCACATTACATTTTGTAATTTATTTTCTGTCATCCACCACCGAAAAAAAAATTCCACACTACACTCGAACGTCTATTCATAATGAACAATAATTTAATTAATATTATTAAATATCAGAGACAATCCAGTATATTATGCTTATGGGATTCACCAGATTCAGGGATTCCCCTACTCCCTGCTGAATATTTGCCAAGCGACAACAATATTCTGTCATAAAATTTAGAGTTAGAATAGCTTGTAACGGGAATAGGTATTTGGAATAGGTATCTACTTGGAACAGGTACAGGTCGTACTAGATACGTCAAAAAGCTATTCCGTAACAGCCCTAGTACGGGAACAATATTCCTAAGCAACATAAGCTTATAACAAAATCACTTGAAATGACTGATCTCAGAAAAGAATTAGAATTAGAAGACGATGTTTCAGAATCCACGTCAGTGCTTAAGTCGTCTAGTGTATTAACAATAGCTTCATAAATTTCTTTAAATCTTAACGTGTCTCACACATTGCCGTAAGGTTTTTCCATTGTGTTTCAGGGAAGTTTTTTCGATATTATCTTTTAAACACTTGGTTCGTTTTGCCGAGGACTTGATAAAATTTCCAACCGATTTTATAATTCCAATAGTATTTCGAATAGGCTGAACCTGGCAAGAATGACCCAGAGCTAAATTCAATGAATGCGAGCTGCAATTAACGTATAAGGCTTCTGGATGTGACTCACGAATTACTGCCTGCGCACCTTTTAAACTTCCTTTCATCGAAGAAGCTCCATCATATCCCTGTCCGACTAAATATTCGCAATCTACTCCCAAAGATTTTAATTCAGACAAAATTGCATTAGCTAAATATCTTCCTTTTGTATTCTCAACTGTTACAAAAGTTAAAAAAATCCATTATCTTTTGGCTTGGCATATCTTAGATAAATGGACATCTGTTCTTGTCTTGAAACATCAGTAATTTCGTCAACAAAGATTGAAATAAATTTCGCAGAATTTTATCATTGCACAATTTTTTTCTGGATAAATACACCACAAATTGCAATAAGTTCATTTTGTATCGTCGGGCTTAGGTAGGTAGCGTTCAACGTCATATTTTCTCTGTGCTTTATTAGATTTGAGTCTCCACATCTGCTTCTCATCCGTAAGATAGCACGAAAGTTTCCATTATTTGTTTCTGGCTCAGCATTAATTTTTATTGGACCTGAGTCGCACGTACCTCTCAGTACCAATTCTTGACGTCCACATAATTTAATTGTTTCAATAATCGGAATGAGCTATTTGCGCTAGGTATCCGCTATCAATCTAACTTATTATATTTGGTTGAGATTTGTTATACACCTTCATACAATTATCAGCCAATAATACAGAAGATTTGTGATACTGGCTTTCACTGTGATGTTTGAAATCATGTACAGCATCTTTCCATTTAGTAAGCGGCTGAGTAACTAAGAATTTAACTGCTGGTGAGAGCCTTTACCTGCGCAATCTTTGGCAAATAATACACAATATTTGCAGAAAGCACCTTGTTGCCCTGTACTCATGTAAACCAATCACGAGAACCGTTCAAACCATTGAATTTCAAATTTTTGCTTTTTTTTATCGTCACTTACTGGAAGCTTGAATGTCTTTTCTGGCATCCAAGGAGATTTCAACAATCTGTACTTTAAATCATCATCAATTTTGGTGTTTGATCCCGTATAATAGCCCACATCTAAAACATGCTGAGAAACATCATCCACATTCCCAGGAACGGTAGCAGAAGTACCAGAACTACTTGTAGTAGTATTACTGTCGAAACCACTTGAACACTGATTTTTAGTAGAACCTTCACTACCAGTACCAGGTTTAGATTTTTTAAATAAATATTTGAATAATGTATTTTCTTGGGTCCTTTTTGCCATTTCAAATATTGAACCGACCTGTAATAATTAAAAAAACAGCCAAGTATTAATTCCATTATTTATTTTGATAAAGATTTAAAAGAAAATGAATACGAGTAGGTAGTCTACTCTTAGGCATCAAATCCTTTTAATTTTAATTTAAATTACAAAAATGATAACACCACTTACTTCAATATTAATTCACACACTGCACTATTACTTCGCTAATATCGCCTTAATCGCATCGCATTGAATCACTTTCCAAGACAGAACTGCCTCTCCGTGCTCGATGGCTGGCTTATATATTCCGCAGACGCGGCGCAACGAAACATCGAGAATAACACATCTCATTCTATGCTTATTGAATATTCCCAAAATGCAGTTCGAGCCTCCGAGCAATTACTAATAGAGGGAGCGTGAAAACGAGTTTGTAGGCGATTGTTGTGTTAGCAACATCTGTAGAGGAAGTGAGGAAGCGGGCACAAGGGGGAAGGTAAACATCCTTCTTGTTCAGTGGCGTATCATTTATCTATAAAAACACACATTGTCCAAACGTTTTAATTTTAACAAAAACTAAAAAATTTGCTAATTTTACTATATTTAAAAAGAATACCGTCTTATATGTGTCTAATGCAGGAAATGAAACAAAATCACTGTAACGGTCTAATTTTTTCAATTCAAGAATAAAACCTTAAAATCAATTTTATTATAAATAAATACAGTAGCGACTAGTTTCGGCCTTACAGAAACATCTTCAGGCCTGTATACAATAATCTTTAATTATTATAATAGGTTGGTCACTTACGAATAACATTAAATAGTATAAACCACAAAAATGGATCCATATTGTAGCGTTACAGCATTATAGAATTAAAGCTGTGAAAATAAAAGAGCAGTGCAAACGTAACTGAAAATAAGAAAACTGAGTACGGAATCTACAAGAGATGAGAATGAGCAATTACGAATGCATTTAAATTGCTCGGGATAACAAATAAAGCTGATAATGTAGTGGTATAGTCCCCGTCAAAGAAGGTCTAGATATGTTAAAGAAGACGGCGTTTTTTCTGTAAATCTGGAGAATGTAAGGATGAAGGGAAGACGAATCTTGCTGGCTCAGGTGTAGATGAAAGCTCCAGTAAATATCGTCAATTTCGTCTAATTTTTTATTCTCTCTCACCGGCACCGTTTCGGCTTTATCTTCGAAATTCATTTTTAAAAGGAAATAAAAGTAATCATTCATACAAGCATATAATAAAACAATATGAATTCATTATATTTAATAAGCTAATAAACGTTTGTTTCAATGAAAAAAAACATATATGGGAATATAAGAAATATATAAAAAGATAAGATTAATATCAAAATCAATTTGAAAATACAACAGATAATGAAATGAAATAAATTAATACAAGTACAAATGGAAAGTTAATAACATACCTTCTAAAAGTAACACATTTTAAGTAGATATATGTTTAAAGAGTTTATTCCTGAACACAACTAATCTAACGTTTTTTCCTCTTTTTAATATTATGAGGGTTTTTGTAGTTGAAATTAAAATTATAATTTATTTTGGTCCTAATAAAAATTTAAGGTTATCAAAGAGTAAAATACATAATAAAACTTCATAATCTTAAATCGTTATCAAAAATTATTAATGGTAAAACTTCAAACAATAATTAGATTCTTAAAAAAATTTCTAGTTTTTGTTTTGCAAAAGACTTTTTTGCCTTCATCGGTTGCCTCTGCCACTTTTCTTTTAGTAGTTTTGAGGAGAATTTTCCCATGGAAACTAGTAGAACCATCAATTGATTGGTAAAATTTTGATATTTTGAGTCTGGTAAGTCTTGTTAAATTTTCTTCTTAGGAAGCTGTAATCTAATGGAGAACAAAAATTTAATGTTAGATCAAAACCTCTTAATTGAGAATTATATTTGCAAAGGCCGTTTTAATAATATATTCAAAAGCTCTTGGAATCGTTGTTAACAGAAACCTGCAAAAAATATATCATTTTATTCCTAAAATATAAGATATCACACAATGCACATTCATATAATATCATTGTGCTAGAAAAATACTAGGTAGGTACTGAAACAATTTAAAAAAAGTGTTTCGAGAAACTCAACTTATAATGTCATCATTGTACTTAACTTTTTTATTGCTAAATTATTAATAATGTCGTTTTGTGTAGTTCGTTGTGATTTGTATAATGTATATTATAAAAACCTATCGTCAAAGTTAATGTGCCAAGTTTTTTTAATAATTATGTCCTTGTTATAGTAAAAACACATTTTTAAAGTTTTCTGAATTTATGCTTTAAATTATTGTACAATTCAACTGACTAATTTTGTGTTTAAGTAAAGGTATATCTCTTTTTTGTTATAACAGTCTTTGTATATTGTTCTAACTTTTAAGATTTCACCAACAAAAATGTAGAATAATTAATCTCATATCAAACGAAAAAAGTCATTTTAGGATGTCCTAATAGGTTTTAACTTAAAAACTAAATAAAATGTATATTGCAACTGTGTTTAAATAAATGAATGTTTTTATACCTGACTATAGTACCAGACAAACATTTTTTTAGATCATAATGATCTGCATAACTCAAAATAGTCAAAATCCACATTATTTAAGTTGTTCTAGTATTGTTTTAGCATAACGATGTAAACTCCAATAATGAATATTCACATTTTTTTGGGACGTTTTTTAAGGAAATTAAAAAAAACATGAATATTGTGATATTCTTGTTTAGTATTGTACTATATAATATAGTTCATTAGGTAGTGATTTAGAAGCAAATTATGTTCTATTTATAGAATAAAAAATCACTCATATCTAAATATTTATACCTATTTATATTTTGGACAGGAAGACTATTTTATGTTTTTGGCTCTGAATAGTTTTCTTAAGAATTTTAAAACCTTCCTTAGCTCTTTTGGGATATTCCATGCATATCTTAGAAGTTCATTTTGTTTAAACCTAAAACAAATTAAGTACAAAAAATGAAAATTTAAACAATACACAAAATTAGTCTTTTAGATTATTTAAAAAAAAATGTCAACAAAAAAATGGCTATGCCTTCTTCCTTAAACATTCTTTTTGAAATAAACTTACTTGCTGTTTTAGTATTTTAGTAGCCGATGAATATAGTGTAGAAGTAGTGACAGGATTGATTATTATACTTCTTTCGTCGAAATTGCATTTTTCTTTAATATTTTCCTCCCCTGAGGTCTATAATAAAATGTTCATTAGCATAAAAAGTTATTCAGGTGGTCACTTGTTGAATTCCTATATTTTGGAACCATGTATTTCTTTCTCATATCAAGAAAGGGAAACCTAAAAAAATAACAATAAACTTTACAAAGATGTGATATTAAAATAATAAAGTAATTAACCTTTACTATAATCATTATGAGACAGACGGATGAAGACGAACTTAGCTGGAGTTTACTTGCTCTTAATTTTAATTTTTCGATAAGCAAATAAAAAAGTTTAATTGCAAATTAAAGGTGATTGCCTAATGCACCGCCTCTGATAATTAGGTTGTGTCTGTACTTACTTATGATATTATCTTGAAGAATCATTTTCAACAGGCCTTTTATACATAACGCATGTTTTTACCATATTATTAGAGATAATAAATCTTAAATATACATTTACAACCCTTACAACGTTATAAATAATAATATTTTCCGTAAAATACAAATAAGAAATTGACATGTGTCAGAAAGTGTCAGAACAGGAGTGCGTTTAGAAACCCCGCACGGCGCGTCTCACCACATACATTAGAATAGGGTCCAGACGCGCCGTGCGTGGTTTCTAAACGCACTCCTGGTGCTCACAGAACACTTCTGGCGCTGTCAAACTTGGCAACGCTGATTAAAAAAGCCAATTACAGAAGAGGTATTTTCCCCCTCGGGGGGAGTAGATGTTGCTAACAAAATTTAGCGCGGGGAAGGGGGGAAGACTCCCTCTAGTAGTAATTGCTCGGAGGTTCGAGCACGTACCCGAAGTTGCGTTGCTTGTGTAGTTGGCATAGCACGTAGTTTCGCCGCTCCCTAATAGATGTCGCTGCGCCGCTATTTAAGTATCGTCGTGCGAATACCAAGCGAGCATAAAGTCATACATAACAAGTATTACAAATTAAAAATTTAAAAAACCGACTTCAAAAACGTGCAGATGCCATCACCATATCTTAACCATATATGGGACCACCCCTGAGGTACCCCCTTACTAACAAAAAAGAATCGCATAAATCGGACAAGGTGGTAAAGCATTATCGCTAAACATACATAAAAAATGAAGAGTTTGAGGATTTTCTCAAGGATAAAATTATTAGACTGACCAAATTTATATGGGACCACCCCTAAAGTAGCCCCTTTCTAACAAAAAAAGAATTATTGAAATCGGACACCGTGTTAAAAAATTATCGCTGAACATACATAAAAAATGAAGAGTTTGAGGATTTTCTCATGGACCCAATTATTAGATTTTGACTAAATTTATATGGGACCACCCCTGAAATATCATCTTTCTAACAAAAAAAAGAATCACCGTGTTAAAGAATAATCGCTGAACATACATTACATAAAAAAAAAATATCGCGACGAATTGATAACCTCCTCCTTTTTTTGAAGTCGGTTAATAAAAATAACAGTAGGTAGAGAATTTTGTTTATAGTGATTTACTATTTACTATAACTGCAGTCTCATTAATACTTATTAAAAATCTAAAATAAATATCTTTTTTTTATTTCGGGGGGATCAATACCCCTTGATCCCCCCCTGGCTACTGCCTTGTCCATTTGGACCACGGCTAAAATATATTGTTGGGTTTCTTGTTTGTGTTCGTTCTCGATAAAAGCTTTTTTTGCTCTTCAATGAACCAAACCATCACATTTAGAGAAATAGTGTACAATTCATAGAATCTGGTACATTTTTATGGAATCTGGTACATTTCTCAGGCAAATCTGGTACACAACAAATATATATTCTGGCAACACTGCTGCTTATATCTCTGTGGTCTCTGGTAGGGTACAAACACAGTGGACTAGTGGACGCAATTTCCTGCTTACCGGTAACCGGCGCCGATCAGTGTCTATAATTTTACGTTGTTTTAAATCTGCGAGGACACATTGGAAGCAGGCTCAAGCACTGGTAACAAACGCAGAATATTTTACCCGAATTAATATATATATAGTTTTATATTTCAAAATCATTTCAAAAGATTTTTTATGGTTTTCTGTTACTTCGTCCAGATTTATGGGATTTACTATTACTATTTAAACAGTAATATCCAGGTTTCCGTATTAGTCATCCTTTAAAATATTAACTAAGATTTTAATTTGTTTACAAACTACAATATAAGTTCTCTTATCATAAACATTGTTTTAAGTTAAGTTGTATTGTTGGTGCCTGGAAAATATAAATTAGTCGGCTAGTTGCCAATACCAAGGCCATACATATTAAATTTAAAAAAAAATAGTAAGTAATACTGTACTGATAATGCAAAAATAACAAGTTCCAATTAAAATATTCTATTACTATAATATTAATTAAGGTACTCGTAATCGTTTTTAATTACCGATTTTACATGTTTCATGAAGATATCAGTTGACTTTTTTATCTATTAACTTGGTAATCCGTTTAGTACAGTGCGCTAGTACATGCTTCTCAGACTCATTTTAAATGACACTAGGCAAGTACATCCAGGCCTTTGTATAGACCAATCTAGAAAAAATTAACATAAAACTGCGTCTGCCAGAAAAAGGAGTACTAGTCGTCCTTATACCGAAAGGCCTCAAAATTACTTACCATATTAAAAAATCGTAGTCTTTTTATAAATTACCTAATAACTTATAAACGACTATATATTATATCAAAAAATTTCAAGAGTTCGAAATTAGGAACCACTCAAAATAAGGGGTTCTATAACTTCCAAACCATAAGATATTTGCGAATATGTCTTTAAAAATAAAAAAAATAGATTTTTTATTCAAACGTCAAATGTTTAAAGAATTTTTAAGTCGAAAACATCCAAAGACAGCATTATAATAAATATAATTTGTTGTTTCGAAAAATAAAAAGTAGAAAACTTTGAGGAAGTTATACATAATTCTGGTCTAGAACGCACATAACTTTTGTTTACATTTCGGAGCGTTGTTGCTGTCTGGTATAAATTGGAATTGAGTATTGAGTACTTGTGGTTCTAATTCAACAATGGTGTTTGATGGGTATGATATTGAAAACTCCTCAAAGTCTCAGGAACAGATTCTCCGCACACGGAAATGTTCTTGCATTGGCATCACATTTGGGGAAAATACTGCAAATACAGTCAAGAACATTTTTATCCAGCATGAAAAACAAGATGTTACAAAAAGTCTAGAAGGTGCAGGAATTCGAGTTATATAGGTCGGTGGAGAAGCTGATACCGTTTTAACAGAGATGGCAATTAATTTAGGTAATTCTGGCTCACCTATGGTTACCAAACGTCAGGAAAAGTCCGGACATGTCCGGAATTTTAACGTTCTGTCTGGAATGCGCCGAGAATTACAAATTTTCCGGAATTTTCAAGAAAATCATCAAACATATTAAAGTATACTTAAAATCTTTTGGCAGTTGAAATTAACTTTTTTATAATTTTTATAATTTATTTCTTATGTAAATATTTAATAGACGGTTGTTGTCTTCTATAATTGTGTTTATGTATGCCCTTCATATTATATAATGTTTTATGTTTAATTTCAAGAATTTTTAATTGAGGAACTGTTTTTGTTTTTAGTTCTTGATGGTTTGTAGTTTTTTAAATGAAACATATTGTAATTATTTCATAAGTTGAAGTTTTAATATTTTGTCCGGATTTTCAAAATTTTTTATGATTAATTATGATGCGATGTCTTCCGAAAGAAATTTAAAATACAACACTACCGTGTATCACATGACTCGCGCGAAGCGCCACTGTGCCACCCAAATTACTCTACACCTTATGGGGTTGGAGTGTCTGAGGTGATTTTTTTTTAAATGTTCGTCTTGACATTGCCTATCGATCCCTTATTTTCGATTTTCGTGCAAAAGAAGATGTGCAAAATGATAGTAATATCTAAGGTCACCTGAATATTTGTACAGTTTATGTATTTTAATTTTTTTAGTAATTAAATACTTAAGTTCTGTATTAAACCAGTGTGGAAAATTTGATGGTTTATATTTCTTGATCGGAATAAATGTATTTATACCCTCATAAAGAATGCTGTAAAAATGATCAACAGCCTCATTATCATTTATATTATTTAATAGTGAATCCCAGTTTACTTGGGCTGAGTAATCATTTAATTCCGTATAGTTGCCTCGTTTTAAATCATGAAAATATTCCTCATATGTTAGTTTGGAGTCATTCTTTAGTTTTAAATCAAAGGAAATAGCAGTTGGGTGCATACTATTATCAAAAAGAGGATCTATAGGTTCTGAAACTTTTATATTAATAAAACTGGACAATATAAGATCAAGATAGACATTTCTGCTGTTTACTATTGTATTTATCTGAAAAAAATTATAGAATTCCAGTTGATAGTATGAGAGCTTTATAATTATCAGAGCAATTTACTTTCAAACCAAATTCATCATTAGACCACGTGGCTTCAGGCAAATTATAATCACCACAAATTATAAACTTACTGTTCCTATAACTATCACAAATATTCTCAATAATACAGATGTGTTCCATAAAGTTTTCCTCGCTAGACAAAGGAGGCAAATAAACCCCCCAATAATGATATTTTGGTTATTCACTGTCAAATTAATGTAAAGATATTCAATAGAACTTGGAATTACTGTGACTTTTGACAGCTATTAAAATACTACCACCTCCCGACTTTCCCGTCCCCACGAGGTCCCTATCTAATCTAAAAATATCAAAGTCATGCAAATGTAATTCAGAATCTTTAAAATCTTGATTTAACCACGTTTCAACAATTATTATAACATCATATTCAAAACATAGTGCCGTTTGACCAACGTTTAATATATTTTGTTGGAATAGCACCCACATTATGATAATGCACTGAAATAGGGTTCGAAATATCATTTAGTTTTCTGGCTTACATGAAATTTAAGGAATTCCGCGCACGTATTTAATAAAAACTTCTTCTCTTCTTTCATTTAATTGATCTTTCAGTTTCTTTATACTTGTCATATCTAAGTCTATGAAGACTTTCCTTTTCTTTTTAATGTGTTTCCAGTTTCTCATAAATATCATTAGGTACTTCAGCTGAATTCTGAAGAATAACTTTTAGAAGACTAGCGCGATTTCTGTTTTTCTTTCGAACTCGTAAAGGTTTTATTATTTTGATTTCTTCATTTCTCCTTTACTTTTTCAGCATCTTTTACATTATTATTCTATAATATTGAGCATCCTTCTTTGACGTTCATAATTGCATTTTCTTCAGACATTGTCTTTTGCAAGTGAGTTTTTAACTTACTAATTTCATCATGCATTTCGTCAATCTTTTTAAACAATTTTACAGATGCTTCATCAAAGGGTCTAGTACATTTCAGAATTATGATTTATTACGACTGATGAGGAGCATCATGGTCGTCCCATCAAGGTATTTCACAACGTTTCTCACTTTATCAATAATGTTTGGTAATGGGAATATGAAGGCCTAAAAGGCCCAAATAAGGCATAGAGGGACTTTTAGGTTTAATGTTAAAAATACAGTTAGGCCCAAATTAATAATTTGTTCTTTGTTCTAGGTTCATTAGAAGATGCCAAGTAGCAATAACCAACACAATTTTTCGAATTGTGACGAGGATAGCAGAACTCATCGTAGTAGTTGCTCTAGCAGTATATTACTTTACAGAATCATTCATTCTCACTTTAGCACCGTCTTTTCTAATACCTGAAAAAGACATTTCTGGAAAAATCGCTTTAGTTACCGGTGGTGCTGGTGGTGTAGGAAAAGAACTAGTGCTTCGATTGGCTAAACATAAACTGACGGTTATTGTTTGGGACAACAATTCAAAAGGTAAGCTTGCGTTTTTTGAATTAGAAGAGAGTTCTACAGCTCCATGGTTAAGGAAGTTTACATTAAAAAGTTAAATTTAAAAGAAGTGAAAGAAAAAACAAACTACAAAATCGAATTCATCTAGAAGGCGAATACGAAGATAAATAAAAATATAGGGTTATACTATGCTCTTACGAAACTTACAGCAAAGGTGTCATGAGAACACCTACATCTTTCAACCACACACAACTCTAAACAACCATTATTTCTCAACCTAAATAAAATGTCAGACAAAATTTTTATCTCTCTCCGTTTACAGTAATTGCCAAGGAAGACAGATATTTCAGTGCAAAACATGCACCCTTGGAAGATATAATTAATAAAATAACACTAAACACTATAAACACTAAAAATGTATAATGAGTTGCGAATTGGTAAACAGTTATGTTTTAATTAGATATAATATTAGAAACTAACTGCAACCTTCCACTTACTGTGAACTTTTTTAGTTTGAAGAAATAATAACAATTAAATTAAAAATTTAACTAATTCGAATTTGGGTGTAAAAGCGATGTAATAATAATAAAAAAATAGTTTCCACAAATAGTGAAATAATGGAATTGTATAAACACAAAAATGTATTTGAAACCATAGATAAAGAAACCAGCTATTATTGGCACCATTCACTGTCTTCATGTAAATTCTGCTTTACATATGTCAAAAGTCAGAGGCCAGAGCACATTATTTTCATTTCTGCTGTATCTAGATCTAAAGAAACTCCTACTGTAAGATAATTTTCATTATAAACTTTGTAATATTCAATTTTAGTGTTACATTACACTTCTTTAAATGCAATAAGTAAATATTTGTTAAAAACATTAACGCGTGTGTTGTGGATTAGGTTTCCCTTTGAACTTGAAAGGTAATAATTAGAAAGTTGAACGACACTATGTATTTAGCAACACGATAATGTTCAGGTAAATGCTTTTGCAAAATATACCTATTCTTTCAAATGCAAAATATTATTTTTAATACAAACATAAGCCTGTTCTACTTATGTAAGTTATGTGAAATCGCACTTAATTGTATTTACCGTATACAACACCGGCACCGGTTACTTACTGGCATTGCAAGGAATCCTTAGTGCGTGTCATAAAATGATCGTTATTGTTGGTACATAAGTACCTACACGAAGAAAATGAAATCTGAAGGTACTAATAATACCACAGTTAGTATTCCAAATTAAAAAGAGCTAATATAAATATGTATAATGAAAGAAATAATTGGATGTTGAATGCAGCACTTTTTTTAGGCCAGTTAAGGTACGGTTCCATCCTTTCGGCCGCCGTTGCGCGACTGCAGCCGTGGTGGTAGGTTCTTATTTCTTATCAAACAATTCACGTCAACAGTCGCAAGTAGTTTATGCTTCTGATACCTCTTTTTTTGACCTAAAAGCCAAAAATCTTATTCAGCAGTATTTCTTGTTAGAAGTATATGACAAGAAAATATTAGATACAATTACCTAATGTGGAAAGGAACAATGCGGATATACATCCCATGTTTAAGCAAAGACGTGATTAATGTTATTTTGAGATGTTTATCGACATCTGTTTCAATATAAAATAAAATTTAGAGAATATTTTAAAATAACACGATAAAAAAAAAACAAAAAACAACAAACAAATCTCTACGACTGTGGCTACACTGCTACTATGGTGGAAGTCGCAATCGAACATTTTTTTTTAGAGTATTGTTACTAGTCATTACTGACTAACCTACAATTTTAACTAAAAATCTTATAAACTAATTACTTATCTAAGAAGTCCCCATTGGGCTGTCTTAATTGTTTCTATAGGAAAGCATCACAAGTTGGCGTGACGATTTATTACTCTGTTTTACACTAGCACTAACATTAAAGGTTCACTGCACTAGCTCAAATGGCGTTTTCCTTTTGAGCCTTCTGTTGAGTGTAGAGTTGTCCAGTAATTGCAGCGCTTCTTCGTTGACGTGGGAGTGAAGTCGACCCTCATGTTTATTTCCTCTTCGGTTGTTGGCATCTTCAGGTCTCTATGAAGATAATCGTTTCGATAGAACCAAGGTGCATCAACAATGCATTTTAGGACTTTATTTTGGAAAACTGGTATCATGTTGATATTACTCTTTCTGGCACATCCCCATAGCTGTATACCATAAATCCAGATTGGTTTTAGTATTTGTTTATAAATCAGCAGTTTGTTGTACACTGACAATTTGGATTTTCTTCCTAGGAGCTAATACATTTTTTGAATTTAAGTTTAACTTCTTTACGCTTTTTTTATGTGCTCTTTCCATTTAAGTCTTACATCTAGGTTCATCCCTAGGTATTTTGCTGAATGGTGATGCGGAATAACGTCATTATTTATTCTTATTTGTTTTTGTTCATTTGGTCGAAGAGTAAAATCAACATGCACTGATTTAGTTTGATTTATTTTTATTTTCCACTTTTTTGTTCATCGATTGATTCTGTTGCAGGTTTCCTGAAGGTTTTCTAAAGTCTCCGTATTAGTGTCATCCGAAAATCTTGCTATTTTATATGATATTGTTGAGGGATATCGCTTGGTGTATAATAAGTAAAGAACCGGTCCTAGCACACTGCCTTGTGGGACACCTGCTTTAATTTATTTCATTTTGGAGTATGCCTCGTCTTGCTTTACTCTAAACATTTTTCCCGTTAGGTATGATTATAGAATGTTGACATATTGTCTAGGGAGCATTTTTTCAAGTTTCTGTATCAGGCCAGAGTGCCAAACCTTGTCAAATGCTAGGGCTACGTCAAGAAATATAGCTGATCATATATATTTTTCAACGTAAGCTTTTTCGATGATATCGGCTATCCTGTGTACTTGATCTATTGTCGAGTGTTTGTTTCTAAAACCAAATTGGTGCGAAGGGATCAGATTTTTGTTTTCAATTATTGGTTTTAGTCGTTTTAGTAGTAGTTTTTCAAATAACTTAGATATTATTGGTAACAATGATATAGGTATATATGAGGTTTTCCTGGCAGAGGAAACAGGATAACTTCAGCCATTTTCCACGCATCAGGTATATATTTATGTCAATTTAACAATATCCTTCCGTGGTAGTTTCTTTAATATTTCTCCAGTAATAAGGTCATAACCTGGGGCTTTCTGTGAGTTGATGTTTGTCTGAATTTCTTTCGTAATTTCATTGGGAGTAACTAGCCTAATTTCAAGTTGTTCTATATTATGGATTATCTTATTGGGAGTGTCTTGATTTTCATCTAATTGGAACGTCTTTTGCAGGTCAGCGAAAATATCAGCTTTCTGTTGATTGTCTCTTGCCCAATTGTTATCTGCGATTCTGATAGGAGGGCAGTGTTTACACGAATTTTTCATCTTTTTAGTTGGCTCCCAAAGCCATTAATAAGTTTCTTTATCATCTGTTAGCCCTACTAGATATCTGTTGAAGTATTCTTCTTTGTAATTTAGGATTTCTCTTCTCAGTCTTTGGGTAGCCCTATTTAATATATTTTTATGTTCTGGTGATCTTGTCATCTACCATTTCTTTTTTAGTTTTCTTTTTTCTGCAACTAGTTCTCTTATCTCAACAGGATTGTTTTTTCCAGCTGTTAATTTTCTTACTTTTGGTATGTTCCTCCATGCAGCTTGCTGAATTTCAACTGTAAACCTTTCCAGTTCTTTACCTAGCTGATTTTTCGTTTTTGATGTTATGGTCAGTTAAATAGTATTTGTTGAGTCCTCTTAAAAACCTTCCCAATTAGTTTTTCGATTTGCTAGGGTTGGTTTGGCTTCTTTTTGAATAACATCACTTAGAGTAAGGATTACTAAAGAATGGTATGAATCCATATCAAAGTTTTCTTTTACTTCTGTATAGTTTGGTAAAATTTTCTTCAGAATTAAGAAATCCAAAAGGTCTTGAATCTTATTTGGGTCGGTGGGCTAATAGGTCGATTTTTCAGAAGATTAGTATGCACAACCAAGTTCTGATGCAGCTCGGTGCAATTCTTTTCCTTTGACTGTGGGTAATCTTGAACCCCAGTTGGTGTTTTTGAAGTTGTAATCTCCACCGATTATAAATTTGTTACCTAGTTTTTTGAGTACATTGAGATAATTTTATTTTTTCTGGTTGTATCTTGTTGGACAATAGATTGCAGCTATTGTAATTTTGCCCCCTTGATGTTAATGGTGCTAATGGTTACCTGATTATCTGGTTCTTGGATGCCTGGTTCCATATAGTGGGAAATGTTATTTTTAATAATTAACGCACTTTCTCCTTTTGCTGCATTTGACGGATAAATAGTGTGATAGAAGTTGTATCCTCTGAATTTAATGTACGACTCCGTTGTAAGGTGCGTCTCAAAAATCAGACATATATCTATTTTTTGTACGTCCAAGAAAACTTGGATATCAGTTTGTTTTTGGAGAATACCATTGGCATTCCAAATGGCTATTCTATTATCTCTTTTGCCCATTGGTGGTTTAATTATATATTTGGGGTATATTTAATTCTTTTAGCTTCTGAGGCCTGTCAGAGAGTGAATAAATTCTGGTTATTAAGGATAATAATAAATCATGAGTGGTACTTTCTGCTAGGCTGGCTGACTGTGCAGTATGCTGTGCAATTTCTGGCGTGAGATTCATGGCTAGTTGTTACCTTTGAATTGGTTGCTCCTGTGAGTTTGTTACCTGAGAATATATTATTTCATTTCTGACAGTAGGAAAAGCGTTTATGGGTCTCTTCTGCCTCGTCATTATTTTGGGTTTAGTGGTGTTATCCTTCCTTATCTAAAAGGTTTTAGCTACCTCACATCTTCTGTAATTATCAGGATGTTCCATTAGGTAGTTTATACACTTCGGTTGTTCTGGACTTTTTACACAATCCTTCGTATGATGTTTTCCTACGCACTTTACGCATCTTGATTCTCTTTTGCAAAAGTTGTGTGTATGTCCAAATAGCTGGCAGTTTTTGCATTGCGAAACTAGTTTTGACTCTTATGGTTTCTAGTCTAACTCTTATATTAAGTATTACTTTGATTTCGTGGATTTTTTTTATATCTTAAATATTTTTGAAGGATAGCATGAATAGCGGGAATGATTTTTTTATTTAGTTTACGAGTGTTATCCTCAGTTAATTATATTTACTTCTATATTATATTGACTGCTTCTTTACATTTTAATCCTTGAATTTGCAAGTTTTTAACAATATCTCCTGGTTTAGATGTATATGGTAGACCTCTAACCATTACTATATTGTCTCTGTTCTGTTTAATTTCATAGGAATGCCAATTTATGTCTTTGGAATTCAAGGTTAATATGACATTTTTGAAGCCTTTTTCTTGTTTAGTATTAATTTTAATCTGGTTATTGCTTAGAGCTGTGGCTTGGAAGGAAATATTATTTTCTGCCCGTGTGTGGCGCAATTCTTCATACTTATTGATGTTGCTTGCTATTATCAGAAGAAATTTTACTGTTTTTTCGACTGTTTCTTTTTCTTGTTGTTAATTTTTGCTACCTCCAGGTTGGCCAGGAGAGGTTTCTGGAGAGGTGTTGGCTTTTCGTTTTTTTCTTCTATTGTTTCTGCTTTCATCTGTTATCCATTCTACTTGTTAATTTGATCGCGGATTTCTTTTGCCAGTTCTTCTTCATCAGTCTCATAATTCGTTGGACTTTTAGATTTTTCTTTGTTTAGGATAAAAATTTGTTTTTGCATATTTTCCATATTGTTCTGAATTTGTTGCAATGCACTTTCTAGGTGCTATTTTTCAGCTTTTTCCTGTATCCAAGCATTGTAAAATGCCTGTTAATTTTAACTTCTAGCTTGATTTTCATGAAATAATATTGTTGGGCTAGGAGATTTTCTTCCACTTCCATTGTTTCCATATTATTTGTTTGATTTACCTGAAGCAGGTCCTGTTTTTTTGCTCCAAGAGCACTTCGGCAGGTGTCGATTCTATTTTAAAACTATTTTTATTGGTACATTATTATTTTTTTTTTTTTGGTGTCATTGACATCGACTACTAAGGCCATTAGCCTCGTGTTCTGTGCAGGCTTTGTTACTGTTTCCCAGCACCACTGTAGGAACAGCACTGTTTTTTTATTTGGTGTTATCGGCATCAACTGCTAAGGTTATTAGCCTCGTGTTCTATGTAGGCTTTGTTACTGTTTCCCAGCGCCAACAGTGAATGGTCGAATTTTTATTTTTGTTCTTAAACATTACGTTTAGCAATCATTGTTGATTATTTAAATAATCGCGTTTAAAAAATATGTATACTACATAAGCAAACGAAACTGACCTAAACTCAAAAACTTAAACGCAAAAAACGCGTAAACACAATAGTCCCTTGACCACAGCATGATACGCACAAGCCTGGCTGCTATTGGCCAGCACAGTGATTCTGTTTTGGATGTTTCTCTACACTCTAGCTCAGTCATACTCAACTTATTTTCCTTTGGGCCACATACGTATGTTTGCTATGTTACACGGGCCGCAATATTTTTGGATGATGTCCTTTATTTAGGCCATCCATTTAAAATTAGTTAGAGGGAACCTCTGATATATAAAACACAAAACATACATATATCACGTCAGGTTATTGCAAAAACCAAGATACCTCACATTTTGAGAGTTTCAAGAAAATGCTCTTCAAAAGTTTAAAATGGAATAAAAGCTTTGAACTATTTAATAAATAACATTTCCAATGAAAAAAAAAAAGGAATTTAAAACATAATTAAAATATAAACTAAGAATATATCGATTGGTAACAAGAAAAAAGATAGAAAACGTCACTTAGTTTATTTTAGCTCTCTACATACAGTAGTGGGATTTTTATCTTTTCTATACGGCACGTATTGAGATGCCTATCTTCGTTCAACAAACTTCAATTCTTATGTAATGCCTCTCTCTATCAATAAAATCCATGTGCACTGTGCAATATCTGTGTTACTAGCTTTTGTGGAAGGTTCAGGAAGTGTTCAACATTATTGGATAAATGTAGATTGTGATAATAATAGTTAAATTCATCAGGTGTAGCACCTGATTTGCAAAGTTTTAGTAAATCTTCTTAGCATTACTAAGATGCGTTTTTTTTTGTATTTTCAGAGCATTTATTTCACTCTTTCAGACATCCCTCTGTCGGCATGGCTTGGGTTTTTCAAGCAATGCGAAAAGCTGCTGTTTAGATGTTTCGATGATTCTGGAAGTGCTTCTGGTCGTTTTAACGTGCAAAGAATATGGAGACGAGCGTCAGCATGCCCGCTCGTTATTACTTAACCAATCACTCGTTACAGCTTGACCAATCAATAATTTATCACTGCGATTAGGGCATCACGTGTTATCATTTATTTATTTTTGAAGGTTAGCTGTATCGTGAAAAGAAAGGGTGACGTAATCATCTTATCGATTTGAAACCTATCGAGAAAGGATAGAGACTGTTCTAGACACAACAATTGGTTTAATCAAAAAGTATTCAACAAATACATTCAAAAAAATAAGTATTTTTGCTCTTATCTTATTTTGGCAAAAACACTATTACGAATCGCACTAAATACATTTATATAATAAGTTATCTGTCTCTTATCTGGTTTTGTTAGATACACTATTAGCAATTGAACACAATACTATAATTATATTTCGGTATAAATGCCAGTTATCTTGTTTGTGCATATGTATTAATATGGAGTTAGTTTTTATTGGCCATTTGTTTATTACGAATATAGACTTCGTTCACATTTGTCTTGATTATGCCATATATTATTTGAACTATTTTGGAGACGAAAATGCCGAAAGTGGAGCTATCTTGTTTTTGCAGAAACCCTTTGTTCCAAACACTTTCGCATATTTCGCTCAGGATTTTAAAAACAGAAACCAAAGAAAAGTTGTTGGAGGGCTGCATGCGGCCCGCTGGACTCAGGTTGAGTATGACTGCTCTAGCTCATTGTGCTGTTTTCAAGGAGCTATTGTGTTTACGCGTTACTTGCGTTTAAGTTGAATAGAGTATAGTTAGGGAATAATGTTAATAAACATACATCCTCACCTATCGACAGCCGAATATAAACTAACATAATAAATATATGATATTGCAATATACTGTCTTCTTTAATTTCGTTATACAGGGTGTCCTTTAAAATGTGTCCCAAAATTCTCAGGCAGATTCCTTAACCAAAAAATGGAAAAAAAGTTCCTATAGACCTATGTCCTAAAGTGCCCCCTAAGCGAGCAACAGCCTCTCGAAATCATTTTTTTTTATTTTGATTTTTTGAATTTTCTTAAAAATGGAAACAAATAAAAGAACCAAATTTTGGCTGTTAAATATGATCAATAATAGTGACCTTTTGACACCTTCAAAAAGAAATTATTTCGTCAGGGGTGTACTTGGGAATTTTTTGAAAATTTTGATTATTCATAACTTTTTTGTGTTTTTGGTAATGACTTATCCATATTTTTTTTTACATTCTACATTGAAAACTACGTCAAAAAGGAATACTTGTTTGATCTCGATTGGAGCAGCCGTTTCCGAGAAAACATCATCCAAAGATATTCGTGCAGTTTAGGTTAATTTTCAATTTTGGCTGTTGTAGCCAAAAAGTTGGAAATCGAGGAACACGGCTTACATGTCCCTATCCTTACTTTTGAAGGTCTATTCAGTGGCAAAAAATATTAGTTGATACAGGGTGATAAAAAATCGGATGTGATTTTGGATTTTTGATCACCCTGTATCAAATAATATGTATTTTATGTCACTGAATAGACCTTAAAAAGTTAGGATAGGGACTGTAAGCCGTTTTCCTCAATTTCCAACTGTTTGGCTACAACAGCCACCTGAATTTGAAAAAATGTGATTTTTGAGTAGCTGTAGATCCTTTACTATTCATATTAGATAACAAGTGTGATATATCATTGAAATCAGATTATCGAGCAGATTCTAAAAATATAAAAATATACAGGGTGTTCCATTTAAAAAACATAACTTTGATTTGGCACGGCCTTATGAAACACCCTGTCACATCGTAACTAATTTTAAAATGTGAAGCTTAAAGCTGCCTACTTTTATTATAACAGATCTACAGAGCTTCCTCACACTAATCAATCACCCTGTATACTATTTTTAGCTCTCTAAATAAAATTTAAAAATTTAGTTCCCATTTATTTATTATGAAGACCATAAGGTTTGTATTTAGCTGTTTAGAATAAAAAAGTAAAAATATGTATTTTTTTGGCGTTTTTGTGTTTCATGGATAATTTTTTTCGCTCACTGATAAAAATGTTTCTTCAGTTAAACATTATTTCTAAAAGTGTTCTGGTGCGATTCGTTGTATTGTTATTATTTTGTTTAAAATGGCTCACAATAACTACAATAATGATTACACATTCGGCGAAATGACGGACATGCACTTATGTTTTGGACTCGCTTCTGGAAATGCCAATGAAGCTCGCAGACTTTATCAGGAGCGCTTTCCAAATAGGCATCTTCCATGCGCTAAGACGTTTTCTAGAATTGACGATAGACTTCGGGAAACTGGTACATTTAAGAAAAACTCTAGTAACAGTGGAAGACAAAATTATGTGAGAACTCCTGCTTTGGAAGAAGCAATTTTGGATAGGGTAGCTGAAACCCCATCGACAAGTACCAGAAAAATAGCAAATGGTAAGTAATTACTTATTTATTATTTTAGCTACCCCGTACCTTATCGTATAAAACTAGTTTTTTTACTTGTTATTGCTTCTCTTACATTTCACGACTTTTCGTATCGAAAAGAGTTGCGTTATGCAGAAAAAATCTGATTTCCCAAATCAATGGATTCTCTTTCTTAACTATTCACTACACAGATTCTCTCATTTAATTTCAGAAGTGGGAGTCGGACGTAACACGGTATGGAAAGTTTTGCGTGAACAACAATTGTACCCTTACCACATTCAAAAAGTTCAGGCACTTAAAGCTACTGATTATGAGCCGCGAGTTATCTTTTCTGAATGGTTTCTTGGAAGATGTAATCAAGATGCAATGTTTCTTAATAAAGTGCTATTTACCGATGAAGCTGGTTTCACTAGAGATGGTATAATAAATTTTCGAAATATGCATGAATGGGCTGAAGATAACCCTCACGCGGTTGTTGAACGTCACCACCAGGATAAATTTTCAATAAACGTCTGGGCTGGAGTTATTGATAATTACCTTATTGGACCATTTGTTTTGCCGAATAGGTTAAATGGAGCAGCATACAGGCTTATTTTGGAAAATAACTTACATGAGCTTCTTGATAATATTCCGATTCAAATCAGACATAACATGTGGTTTATGCATGATGGAGCTCCACCACATTACAGCCTTGAAGCTAGACAGCACCTTAACGAAAGATTTGAGGGTAGAGTAATTGGCAGAGGTTGTCCTGTTAACTGGCCACCTCGTTCACCAGATCTAAATCCAATGGATTTTTTTGTTTGGGGTTATTTAAAATCATTGGTTTATTCCAGTCCTGTTGAAACAGTTGAAGAATTGGAAGAACGAGTTTTTCATCATTGCGAAGTTCTTAGGAATCATCCTGAAGTATTTTTTCGTGTAAGACAGTCTATGATGCGACGGTTGCGCTTGTGTGTGGAAACCAATGGTCGCCACATTGAGCATCTGCTTTAATTTTTTTTGATTTGTTTTTTTAGAATAAATATTTTTTTAAACCGTTTCTTATTATTAAATAAAAATAGTCCCACCACGACATTTGAACTACAATTATTTAGAGAGAGCTAAAAAAGTTATTTTTATTTACGAGATTCACCGAGGTAATTTAGGAAAATTGAAAATTAAGCTAAAGTGGACGAATATCTTTGGATGATGTTTTCTCGGAAACGGCTGCTCCAATCGAGATCAAACAAGTATTCATTTTTGACGTAGTTTTCAATGTAGAATGTAAAAAAAAATATGGATAAGTCATTACCAAAAACACAAAAAAGTTATGAATAATCAAAATTTTCAAAAAATTCCCAAGTACACCCCTGACGAAATAATTTCTTTTTGAAGGTATCAAAAGGTCACTATTATTGATCATATTTAACAGCCAAAATTTGGTTCTTTTATTTGTTTCCATTTTTAAGAAAATTAAAAAAATCAAAATAAAAAAAATGATTTCGAGAGGCTGTTGCTCGCTTAGGGGGCACTTTAGGACATATGTCTATAGGAACTTTTTTCCATTTTTTGGTTAAGGAATCTGCCTGAGAATTTTGGGATACATTTTAAAGGACACCCTGTATTTTGAAAACCCACGTCAATGTCTAATGGTTTTAAAGCTGATTATCGCAAAACAATTCTGTAAAATTACTCTTTTTAATGTTCAAATAGGGTCAATAATATAATTTAATTTTTTTCCCATGTTTAGCGTTGGAAAAACTGGAAGAAGATTTAAAAAAATTAGGACTTACTATTCACACATATACTGTCGACATAACTGATAAAGATTTGGTCTACAAATATGCAAAAATCGTTAAAGAAGAATTAGGTCCGGTTGATATTCTTATCAATAATGCTGGAGTAGTTTGTGGACAAACATTTTTAGACATTCCAGATTATATGATTGAAAAAACATTCAAAGTAAATGTTATTTCGCATTATTGGGTAAGTATTTAATTGTACTAAATAAAAAAAATAAACTAACTAAAATATCTTTTTTAACACTAAAGTTATAGCAACATGATTATGCATCTTTTGAGTAGTGTTTTGAAAAATTCTAAAAAGTGGCTACACTGTTAATAAAATTTAAATATCAAGCAAGTTTTCTGGAGAAAATGCAAAATCGCTAATAATTTATATAACAAAATACTTGATTACAATAAACGTGGTCATAGGTTTTAACTCCAATGTTTTTCCCTCTAAGCATTTTACTACATAATATACTCCTAATAGGCCAGTCAGTGAAGACATCATATTTTGAACATTTCACATTAATTAGAAAAGTTTTCAAACAATAATAATCGGCTAGTTTAAATAACATTAAGTTTAAATTTGCAACCATTTGCAAGATCTGGAACTAGTTAATTTATACCAAAATTGCGCTTTTGTTTATAATGTTTAGAAAAAAATTGCAAAAGTGCTGCAAACTTAAAGCAATATATATTGTATTATTTTCAACATTATATCAGATTTGAAAGTCCGGAACATGATTTTTTTTTTGTAAAATAGCGTTTTTGTTTATATCATTTACAAAAAAATTGCAAAAGTGCCGCAAACCGATGACATAACTCATACAAGTTTTTGGAACAGCTATTCCAATTTTCAACATTCCTTTTGCACGGAAATATTTTTTTTGTAAAAATATCAAAATAATTTTTCATTTTCCTCTAATTTTGTCAACAAAAATGCAAAAGTTTTGAAAATTGGTTGAAAATGTAAATATTATTTTTCTTAACAATCTGGTAAATTTGCAACTTCGGACAGGGTCCGGAACCCTGAAAAATTAAGAAAAATCAACAATTCGCACATTTTGCAGTTGCCATTTAAAAAGTATATTGTAAATTTTACAGAACCTTCTTATAAATAAATTCAAATTTGCAACGCTTCAAGATTAATGCAAAAATTGTAAATTGTCTATGACCAATTTTGCATTGTAAAATTAATAGAAAAGTGTCTAGGGGAACAAAAAAAAATTCATATATTCATAAGCAAAATATTTAAATAATTTCTTGTTTTCATTTTTTTATCGAGTATACAGAGAATATTTATATTTACCCCATATTAAATAATTGGCCGACACGGTATAAATTAGTACAGAGAAGAGAAAACAATCAATATCGTAAATCGAGCCAAGATTAAGAAATTAACCCAATACCGTTGTAAATACGCCATTTAGGTAATACCTAAGGATTTGTTTTGGGTTATATCGAATCGTCGAGTCGGCGTCGGTAGACTGCAGTTTTCAAATAGAGTTTACAAGAAAACGTCGGTATGCTATAACTACCAATTGAACTGGACGAGTGTAATTCACTGATTCGTAAAAAAAACAAAAAAAAACCTGAGTGGATTTGAATGAAATATTTTTATGAAAACAGAAAATCAAATTATTCGTTATAAAAGCATCTAAGTGTACAACTCGAATGGATATGTTTTGTTCCCAAAGTAATGGATTTGAGGCACCGTTAAAAACATACTTTGATTGCCCGAATGACGAAACCGGACCCCGTGCTCCGAGCATGCAAATAGTAAAATATTTTTTTTTTCATAAATAGGTTTTTGAAATCAATTCATAGATAATCAGAATGTATTTGAATTCTATCTGTGCAAAACAGGTCAAGTGTTTATTGGGTCTTATTACCTGCTTAATCCATAATCGGATAAGTTTTCAATTGCTCAAAACGTTGAGTGATTTTAAAACGGTATTAGCTTTAAAAATTCCCAAAATAAAATATAGGCATTTCTTACTAAAGTTACGTTAAGAAATACTTTATTAAACTCGGATTGTATGATGCGTCATTTATAAAAGTATCTATGTCGTTGAGATATAAAAATATTTGGTCCATCTTACATTGGCCTGGTGTAACAACAGTTTTTCCAGATGTAATTTTGCATCGGTGAGTCAAGATCGAACTTTCCGTTAAATCTTAGGGACATTTCTCTGACCGTGCAGGACCTATTTAAAAATGTATCTATAGATTTTGGATTTTTTGTTGTAATAAATCCCACTTTCAAGGTCATGCATGAAATCGTTAAAATGATGATGATTATTATTATTTTATTCCCGGAATTAATTTTATATTTATGATCCACCTTCAGTTATAACTTTTATATATCTGCACTTCTAATACCTAACATGCATCTTTATATTGTACAATTTTCTTTTAGTTTATATCTATATATTAGATTTTTAAAGATAAAATTGAATTAAATCTCCATGGTGCGAATGATTGATTTTTGTTAATTTTTCAAGGTTTCGGACCTTGTCCGAAGTTCCAAAGTTACCAGATTGTTAAGAAAAATAATATTTACATTTGCAACCAATTTTTAAAACTTTTGCATTTTTTTTTTTTTTGACAAAATTAGAGGAAAATAAAAAAATTGGAATAGCTGTTCCAAAAACAGAAACAATATTTTACAAAAAAAAATCATGTTCCGGACTTTCAAAAGAGTTGCAAATCTAATATAATGTTGAAAATAATACAGTTTCATAATATATGCGCAGGACTTCAGGACGTGATAGCTCGTTCAAAAATATGAAAAAACGTTTCTATTAATTTACCCTCTAAAATGCACCATTTCGAGATACAGGGTGTTGAAATTGAAAAAAAATAAAAAAATTCTACGCCACTAGAAAAAATGCGGTTTTGAGACGCCCATTTGAACCGCCAATGTTTTCTTCACAAAAAAGGTACTCTTGATCATACGCTCTAAAGTCGACCGTTTTCGAGAAAAATCAAATTTTGTTTCATCAAGTAGGTTTTAAATTTCAAAACAACATTAAAATTTGATTTTTCTCGAAAACGGTCGACTTTAGAGCGTATGACCAAGAGTACCTTTTTTGTGTAGAAAACATTGGCGGTTCAAATGCGTCTCAAAACCGTACTTTTCCAGTGGCGTAGACATTTTTGTCAATTTCAACACCCTGTATCTCGAAATTGGGGCGTTTTTTCATATTTTTGGACGGGCTATTACGTCCTGAAGTCCTGCGCATATATTCTGAAACACCCTGTATATCACTTCAAGTTTGCCGCACTTTTGCAATTTTTTTAAGAGAGTATAAATAAATTTTAATTTTTTGGAATTATTATGTTCCGGACCTCAAAAAAAGTTGCAAAATTAAATTTACAATTATTTCAATTTAATCAATATTCCAACAAAGTATGAAAACTTTTGTAATTAATGTAAAATGATTATCTCTAATGACTCGCCTAATTATTGTGCATTTATTCTCATTAAACGAGTACTTAATTAAAATGAGAAAAACCAAACATGGTAGATTTTCTCAGACACTTCTATTTAAAAAATAAAAACAAAAATTAAAAAGTACACGACAATTATTTCGAAGTTTCGAAGTTTGTGAAAATCTACCTTGTTTGGTTTTTCTCATTTTAATATTATTAATTTTCATCAAGTTAAAGCCGATCAAACAAGAGTACCTAATAAGTTTATCTTGAAAATGTTTACCCATTTTATCGATTTTCAGACTGCGAAATCATTCTTGCCAGATATGATCAAACGAAGAACTGGCCATATTGTAACTGTAGGAAGTCTTACTGGTCTTCTTGGTACTTACAAATGCGTGGACTACAGTGCTTCCAAATATGCTACTATCGGATTTCACGAAAGCTTAATGACAGAACTTAAAGTAAGTTAAATAACATACATTTCAAATATTATTCAAGATAACTCAAAGTGATCCAAATAAAATTTGACAAGGAGCAAAATACAATGTCTGTGAACACTTTTTTAAATAGTGGTTAAAAGATGTTTTCTTCCTTCGTTAAAATAACATATTGTTTTACGGTAAATTTGAAAAGGCTAATACGAAAATTTCTAATTTTCCCATCTGTAGCATCTTTGGTTTTTGAAATTTTGGGTAGGTAGATTAAAATGGGGGAATATGGCAACATAAACTTCAAACGCTCACATTATAACGAACAACCAACTTAGCCGCAAGGAAAAGGTAACATCTTAGAGCGTGTCTATATGGGTGTCTGACGAGAAAGGCTCGTTGCCATATTCCCACTACGAAGATAGTTAGAAGCAGAAATTTCGGATGCTATTGCCATATTACCCGTACCCTTGGGTAATATGGCATCACGCGTTGGGGAATATGGCAACATGCTCTTCTCGTAAGAAATTAACAATTTTCTGAGATGAGATTAGAAAAAAATATTAGCAAATATATTGAGTACTACAACTATACATAGGCTAATAAAACATATCATCAGAGCTCTACACCTACTCGCTAGTTGATTTAGTGGGATACAGTCTGCACAATATGCGTCGGAAGAAGTACATATCTCGTGAACCCAATCATGACATTTTAGACATTATAACCAATCATATTTTGGAGCTTTTTTCTCAAAATAGTATCCACCGCATTGGGCACAAAATTCTGAATCATCATGTTCCAGTTCTGAACCCTCGCTCTCTACTGTAAGCACTTCCAATTCGCTATCTGACGAACTGGTATCATCACTAGCCCCTGCAATACGTTTTTTCTTCTGAACAGTAAATGTCTTCTTTTTTCTTTCTTGTCTTCATTACCTTCTTTTCTATCCTTTTCTTGCTTGCGTTTTATCTTTGCAATTTCCTTTTTTTCTTTTATTTCTTGTTTGCGTCGTTTTTGTGCAATAATTTCTGGAGATGTAAGTAGCTCAGCATGCTATTTCCTTTTCTGACAACCACTTGACCCAGGCATAAATGGAATAGGCGCAATCTCCTCAAATGTTGTGTTGTTGGTCTTGGAGAATACTGCAACGTCATCAATAATATTGACCCCATCGTTAGGAGTATCGGTAGGGGTATTATTAATAATAGGGGCATCATTAAGAATGACATCATTAACGTTTTCTTCTAAAATATCGTTAATGGGAATTGTCTCAGGATTTTGCTGAATAAAAACATGATCTGGAATTATGGTGGCATTAAACGGATATATACCATAGGTTCTAAAACCAGAATGCCAAAATAGCTTCATTAACTAAAGTCAGACAACTCTTGCGGCCTAATTTTTCCTTACGGAGGTTCCCTGATCTCATTTTTCTCATCAAAGTACGGGCAGGAACCTTGTACGTATGACTAATTTGGCGAACTGAACCTCTACCGTTTCTAAGATCATCAATAGCATTGCGAAGATCTTCTTCGGGCCATAAAGCCCTCACGTTCTTTCTAACATACGTTCGAGGCATCTAGACAATTACTAAAATAAAACAAAAAATGTATCAGGGGTAATATACCGCCTCTCGGGGTAATATGCCGCAGTTATAAATTATGAGGCATTTTACCCCACTTTGTACATATTAATTCAAAAAGTGGCAACACCTATTTCAGACAAGTTTAACGGATTGTTCCACAAAAAAGAATGAGGTTAGGAATCGTATTTTCGCATACTCCTATTAAAACTGGATTAAAAACACTTAGAACTTCTGTTACCGTTAGGTATATCTTGACAGAAGAATATATTTTAGACGGTTCTTACCTGTACACTTACGATATTCACTAAGAAACTAATTAATTTGATTTCTGAAGGATTCACAAATGTTTGGTGCTTGAAACTGACACGTTAACATGAACACTGTTGCCAAATGTTGCCTTAGAAGAGAGATATCCAACTGCGTCGTATTACCCATCGCAGCATATTCCCCCACTTTACTCTATAGTTACTAATTTTTTTATTTACCTCTCTCGTTTTCAGAAAATGGAAAAGAGTTGTTTTTGTTTTTTCACATCGATTATTGACATTTTCAGTTTAAAGCTCCTTTCCAATTTCAACTTTAGCACTTTATTTTACAGTCCTTCGCCTGGTCTGTATGTTTCAGTTCTTCTATCTTCTTTTATTCTCTACAGAAGACATCTTGTTTTCCACATCAACAGAGATTTCATTTTTTAGAGAAGACATTTCGCAAGACACTTTTTCTTCCAAGGAAGAAATATTAGACAAAAATATATTTTCCATAAAGACATTTTGCTTTTCAAGTCGGAAGAAATTTCTATTTTTAAAGAAGATATGTCAGACGAAATTTTACTTTCTAAGGAAGTAATGTCAGGAGAAAGTTTACCTTTTATGAAGAAATGTTAGAAGGTATATCGGTTTTCATAGAGGTCATATTAGAAAACATTTCGGTTTTTAAGGAAGAGATCTTACTTTCTATATCGGAAGAAATTAAAGAAATTATAGAAGCTGCATCATCCGAAAATAAATACGCTTCCAGATCCAAGCCTTTACTTTCTATTGCTGTTTTAAGCCACTCTGTCAGCTCTGCTTTCTTCCATATCGCCCCCAACTCAGGATCTCCTAATTCCTGTCGTAACTCCGTTACTTTAAAATAACACAGTTTTTTAGCTATTTTTGTCCACTATTTATTTACAGTTCCACTTCTAACACCAATATAAAGTTTGTTTAATTTATTTATAATTTATTTATTTAAAACACTTTATTTATAATTTATTTATACCGTACTAATTAATTTATATAATAATTAGGCACTAAATAACAATTTTAATTTACTTATTACAATTTGTCTTTACTCTCCAACACAAATTAAATCTTTTCTTCCGTCAACAAACTCGCGCTATTTATATAAAGCTCTATATCAGTACACTCCTAGCTTTCCAGAACGACCGGAAACTGCCTGTTCTATGACTCAGACGCCACAAATCAATCACTCCGACAGCTTCTCGAAGCGGTGCGTTTGTCCCTATATGGCCAGCCCTAGTCTTCATACCGCGGACAAGGAGTAAACAAAGTACAGAGACGGCTTCGCGTCACAGTAACTTAAATTGATGTTGATAGGTTACGTACTATTTGCAAAAACAATCAACTATCGGTTTAAATATATTAAGCAAAATAAATAATAAACGTTAATTGTAACGAGAAAAAAAGAAACGTATTATTTTAGCTAGAAAAATGCTTAAGAAAATAGTATTTTTTATACGTTTAATTTTTCAACTATAATTTCAACATTGCATTTTCAATCAATAACGTTTTTTATACCGTATAATGTTATATTTACGTTGAAAAAACGAGTGTGTGCTCATTGGGTAGATATTTATTAAAGGAGAAAACAAAAAAATTTCATAGATTTAATACATATTGAAGCATAAATAGTTTTTTTCTACTGTCATAAAAAATTACATATTACGGATTTACTAATGTCACTTTTTCGGCCGCATTTAATTTATGGTTTACTGCTCCTTTTTATAAACACAGATTTATCATACTTATTGTTAATAAGTCTGTACAAATTTTATTATTTATATAGTATTTTTATTCAATCAATAAAAATTTGAAATACTTTTTGCATTTTGGCCTCTTTTCAAAAACAAGAATGTAAAAAAACTATTGGCTTTACTTGATAAAACAGTCGGCTAAAAAATGTTGTGTGCACCTCGGCTGTATGATCTTTTTTTGGCCTAACCAGAAGTTGCTTAGCCTCCGCAAGATGGATCACAGGTCACGCCACATAGATAGGTAACCGATTTGCTGATTTACTGAACAAGAAAGCAGCTAAATAAATACTTTTTAAACCTGGCCCTTTTATTGGCCTGACAAAATCGGAAGTGACAGACCTAATTAAAGAACATTCGCTTGTGAAATTCAAGGAAAGATGGGATGAAACAAGAAACTGCAGAGCTTTAAAGTTATCCTGAAAACACTGCAGCAAGCAAATACTTTACTATGACTAAGACAGAATCTGCGCTTATTCACGAGCATTCTGACTGGTCCTTGCCAAGCCAAGTACCGAAGCATCTCCATATCATGGGGCTGTTAGAATCCGCACTCTGCAGGGGGTACGATTTCTCGGCGCTGTCATTTATTAAAAGATTTGTGTTCGGCGAGTATCGGTTAACACCGGCCGATATAAGAGAAGCACCTCTTGGCGACGTTGTCAACTACATTAAATCTGTAGGCTGGCTCACGAGCTAGGAGATGCCTATTATCTTAGAAGGATGCACAATGGGCCTAGTTAGGCCTAAGTGCCGTGGGGTAACCCATTCTCCACACGTTACAGATACAGATGGTCTCCGCAAATTTCTGATTCGGCCAAAAAAGATCAACTTTACGGCATTGGTACACAAATAACTACTTTTTAAAATTTCTTTTAAAAATTTTCATTACAAATACTTTTTAAAGATTTACAAAAAAATAAAGGTTTCTCCGCCCTAAATTTTATTATTATTGGTATTGCCTGAAAATTTCACAAAAATCGGACTACAAATAGGGTTGCCAACTATTAATTTTTGAAATCCAGGACAGATCACTAAAAACCTGTAAACAAACAAGTACACAGGATAACAAAAAAGGACACATAATCATATAACGTTTTATTAATTTTAAACAAAATAAATTTAAAAAAATATTACTAGCTGAAAAATGAAATAAACATTTTAAAAACCAAAAAATTAAAACTTAATTTCTAAGTATCTACCTTATCTTAACTTACCTATGTACGTATAGCGTATAGGTACCTATTAAAAATGAGGTACAAACTAAACATTAAACACTACTCTATCGTATTATAATGTCACTAATCTACAAATAAAGGCGTAAGTAAAAAGAATTATAAATTTTCTATATGCTCGGTGTGCTCTTAACTCAAATCTTTTTATGGCTCAATTAACAGTAAGCAAGTATCGTAATGGCTTACAATTTATAAACAATAAAAGAAAACATACTAATTCGTTTATTGGGCATTCTTTAGTTTGTAGGTATACATTATTACAAAACTAAATTACTGGAATCGGTTTAAATTGTTTTTATTAATATAATTTTCTTATCGTGGTTTGCATTTGTGAAAGTTTTATTACAAAATTGTCTTTCAACACATCTCATTATACTGGAAGGTATCACAGATATAAGGATAAATTAAATATAAACTTAACATTCAGTGGGCACGTTCAACTTCGAAACCTTGCATGATGTTTTTCACAAACAATTAGACAAATCTGATACTGAGCAAAATACTTTAAATTTTGGCAGTATACTTTGTCAAATGTTTTTATCCATTTTTGGAAACACACATTCCTAACGGGGCCCATAATTAGTCCAGTTATACACGGACTTTATAAAAAAAAATGATATTTTTCAATGTCTAGAATATAATGTTTTTGATGACATTAGCGGCGGAATAACTTTTCTTGGGAGGGCTCCCTTAAAAAATGGATTCTTCCATAAAATAAAAATCAATATAAAGGGTCGGTATCTATGCATGATATTTTAAAAACTAATTATGAATTATGAAGGTGTGAAATAACTTTAACGCTTATATTATAAAATTTAAATATACAGGGTGTGGAAAAAAGGTAGGTCATAAATGGGACCACATATTCTGGACTTAAACATAACTTACCTTAATGCAAATGTGCACACAAAAAAGGTACAGCCCTTGGAAAGTAGAAAATGAAAATCGATTTTTCCAATATGTCATGAACTGTTTAAAAATGGATACATGGCTTTTTACCAGTGGCGTCCGTACGGGTTTCGTTTTGAATATTTTTGCAGAAAAAAATAGTACGCCATTGCTTCATCTGAAAATACCATCCAGTTTTGAAATCCTTATTGATTTTTAAGCAAATTTAGATCTCTAGAGTTTTTTTCGTCTGACACTTAGTTTTCGCTAACAAAAATAAAAACTGTTTTATTTCAAGGTAAAATTGCTAAACACCAGGGTGCACTGCTGTACAATGCCAATACATTCATGGCAAGCCTTGCAAAACAACCGAGCGGTTTCCACGGTATCGGAATCAGTCATCACAGTTGATTTTAAAAACATATAATGGTTTTTGTCATTTAAAAATATATGTATGCAATAATTTATTGTCTATTATTGTGTTCAAAATGTACGAATATACCAATGCAAAAATGGTATACATTCATTTCGTCTACGAATACATCAAGCGCTATTTCCTCAACGGGTGGTTCCAAATTTTCATTAATATTCACGCAAGACTTTGTGAAACTGGCAGCTTTAATATTCTAAGAGTTAATTCGAACAGTTAAATTTGAAAAAGCTGTGTTAAATAGAATTGAAGTAGAACCGCAAACAAGTACACGCAAAATTGCTCTTGAATTAAATATTACACATATAATTGCGACAAATTTTAAAATCTCAGCAACTTTATCCTTATCATAAGCAACTTGTACAGGCATTATTACCCAAAGATTTTCCTGTCAGAGTAGATTTCTGCGAAATAAATCAATAACAAACCTGGGTTTCTTCGGCCATGTACTTGTTACAACCGAAGCTTCTTTTTCTCGAAACGCCATCATGAATTTCCACAACAATCATATTTGGGCTGAGTATAATCACAATGCTATTATAGAAAATAATTTCCAACATCGTTTTTTCTAAATATTTGGGTCGAAATTATCGGGGATCACTTTATTGGATTGGACCTTGCATTCTTCCACAAAGGCTAAATGGCGAAGAGTACAGAAGATTTTTGGAGCACGAGCTTCCTGAATATTTAGAAGAAGTTGATTTGGCTACCAAAAACAGGATGTGGTTCATGCAAGATGGCGCACCGACACACTTTAATTTGGTTGCACGTCAATTTCTGGACGAGAATTAGCCTAATCGTTGGATAGGAAGAGCGTAACCGCAAGTTTGGCCTCCCAGATCACCAGATTTAAAACCTCTCGATGTTTTTCTGTCACGTGACTTAAAGACAAGTTTACAAAACATCAGTCCAAAATGAGCAACATCTAAGAAATAGGATATTTGAATCGTGTGTCATTATTAATCGGACACCAGGTATATTCGAAAGAGTACGTCAATCCATGTTAAGGTAAATTTACACATGCGTTGTAGCTGGCGGTGGGCATTTTCAACAATTATTGTAAATGTTATTAACTTATTTGTAAAAGTAGTTTAGTCTTAGTCTTGTAAATAATCTAAATTTATTACATACCAATATTGATCAATAAAATATACATTTTTCACTTGTTCGATGCAGAAAACTATGCGTCAATATCATGAAGTGACGTAACTCGAAAAATTAAAAATTGAGATAAGTCACATATTGTGTGAAAAAGTATGCTCTACAATTTCACGAAATTGCGCATCTCAAGTCATAACATTTATTAAAGCAGCACATATCTAACCATGTGTATCTGATAATTTTACGAAGAGACGTATCTTTATAAAAAAACTTTAAAACGCTCTCTTGTAAAGTTGTGAAAATCAAGTTACGTCACTTCGTGATTTCAAAAATAATTGTTATACAAAACCCGTATGGACACGACTTGTAAATATAATAAAATTGTATATAAAAAAAATGTATAGTAAACGTGTACCAAATTTCGTAAAGATATCTACAATAGTCTCAGAGGTATTAAAAAAAAATAAAAATTTTTTCTGAAAACTTTACCAACCTGTAGCTTAAAAGTTAAGAGGTTCATATAAACTTTTTGTCTTAAAATTAGTCAAAAATTCACCATTTAAAATGGTACAAGTACTTAATGAACACCCCGTATATCTTGATCCATGCAAAAACGTAGCCACGTTTTACCTTGCTATAGTAGGGTGTACTTAAAATCTGATGCACCTTTACCTTAGTATTATTGGGTTTAAGCCTCCTCCCCTTTCCCCATCAATGTTTGAGGGTGCTGAACACGTATTTCCGAGATAAAAGTTATAGGCAAAAACATTTAAAAAAGTAACTCTTTTACTCCCCCGAAAAAATTGGAGGTGTCGAAATTCAGATTAGTGTTCAACAACCTCGAAAATAGCATATAAACCACTTAAAAATTCTTTCCCATTTTATGCAGTTGCTTCTGCTTTGAGTCGCCGTATTGCCTTGGGTATTGCAAGTTACCTCGCACTAGATAACAATTTTATTTTTCAGAAAAGAAAACTTGTATTTCATGCAAAAACCTTTTAGTTAAAAAAGGCAAAGCGCTTTATTGTCGGTCAGAGGACTTCAAATTATATTAATCGATATCAGGGCAGGATGCTTCCGTGGTCAGTTTTCGTCAGTCACGCGTATGACGTCACTTGCAGAGCGATAGAATGATTTTTTTTGCGCGTCAAAATAAGGAGCGTCCACGATGCTCAACATCCTATAGGCCGGATGCTATGGCATCACTCACAGAGTGATTTTCTTTTGCACGTCAAAATAGGGATCAACCACAATGCGCAACATCCTATCTTTAGGTGGGTATATTGTGCACCAAACATTAAATGTTGTTAAATCATCATTATTATTTTGTTTAAAATTATTTTTGGTTTATTTTCTATAAATCAAAATTTTTCACCCACTTTATTAAGCCATTTTTATTAAGTCTTTAATTTATTTTTTCTTGTTTTTTCTTTTTTCTCTATTCTTTTTACTTTCCTATCTGTATACAGATATAAGGAAAGTATAGGAATCATGATTTTTTTCGACCTCGAGTTTTCGACGGATTTTTACGTTTTGAGGTCCCCTGAATCCGTTTTGACTATTTTCGCGATGATGTCTGTGTGTGTGTGTCTGTGTATGTGTCTGTGTGTCGCATAACTCATGAACCGATACACAGAAAAACACCAAATTTTAAACTTAAGCTTTGTTTCAACGTCCAATGAGCTAATTAGATTTTGGGCAGAGTCGGAACATCTGGGGGGGTACTTTATAGTAGGTCATTTTCATATTTTATGGAATATATCTGTTATTTACGTTTGGGGAAGAAAATTCTTCAAATAAAAGTTACTTCTTATATTATTATCTATAGTTTATATTCCATACAAAATTTTCCTAAAATGTTCCGTATTCGAGAAATTTGACAAAATGTAAAAAAATATTTTTTTATAAAAATTATTCAAACAAAAGTTGTTTGTAATATAATTCTCTATAATTTTTATCCTATACATAATTTCTCTAAAATGAACCGTATTCGAGATATTTGAGAAAATGTGTAAATTTCGAAATTTGAAGAAAACTCAAAAACGGATAAAGAAAAGTTTTATTTCGGCCTGACGTGAAATGATTAGATTTTGGACAAAGTCGGAACATCGGGGGGGTACTTTATGGGAGGCCGTTTTCATATTTTATGGAATATGTCTGTTATTTATGTTTGGAGAAAAAAATTGTTTTATGTAAAAATTTCCTGAAATGGTCCGTATTCGAGAAATTTGACAAAATGTGCAAAATTCTGATTTTTATGAAAATTGTTGAAATAAAAGTTGTTTGCGATATTGATCTCTATAATTTTTGTTCATACATGATTTTTCTAAAATAGACCGTAATAGAAAAATTGTAGGAAAAGTGCTAAATTTAAATTTTTCAGTATTTTCGTTTTCAATGAATATCTATAGAAAAATGTTTCGAGGTAGATGTATGTGGAAAATATATATATATTTAGTTTATCCTCCTCTAAACATTTATAGAGGTGCTGCAATAGGTTTTACAAAATAACCAGAAAAAGCCTGTTATAACTAGATAGGAAAGTCATGTGTTGGACACATCAGATTTTTTTTTTAATGAAAATAACTTAATAATGTGGGTGAAATACTTTATTTCATAACAAATAAATCAAAAATAATTTTATACAAAATAATATGGATGATTTAGTAAAGTGGGACCCTTTAACATTTAATGTTTGGATACACGATGACGATATTGGAATTCCTTTCATCAAAAATAAACAATGAAGATGGGGCATAACGCCGACAGCGCGTTTCATTTTTTAAATAAAATAATTTTTGCTGTGTCTTTTATATCCAAAGTCGACTACTTTTCATTACTTTTTCGGACATGTCCATCGGACTAGTCCAAAAATTACTTCTCGTGAAAAGTCCCATCACAGTTAATTTCACTAATTGTGTCTTGATCAATTATTCCATCAGGGCTTGCACTTGAAGAAGAAGGATATTCTTTTGTGCACATTCAAAAAAGGGCACCGGGTCGCACCTTGAATTGAAACTCAGGATCTTTGTCACAATAGTCTTGTCATGCAGAAATGTGCTAAAAGCAAATTGATATTGGCCGTGAGTGCTGATAGGAAATGCAATTAGTGTTTAATTAGTAATTCATAAATATTATTATAATAAAAAAAAAACTGTTATATTAATATAAGATAGTCGCAGATAAAAATAATTCCCGTTTTAAAATCCCTTGTGTTAAAACTGGTTTTTAATGTCTGTTTTTTTACACATTTTAGACACACGGACATCATAGAATAAAAATGACTTTAATTTGCCCATACTTTATCAACACTGGTATGTTCGATGGATGCAAACCAAGGAATTTACCCATGTTGGAAGCAAAAGACGTTGCGAGAAGAATAATTAAAGCAATAAAACGCGAAGAAGTTTTCGTAACACTACCAGGATTCGCCAGATACACTTTGCCACTTAAAAAGTGAGTATTTTTTTAACGAATAAGAATTTAAATTATTTCTTATATCCAATTGGTAGCTCTTTGTCTACACTGTACGAAAAAGGTACGTGAAGTTAATAAAAAAATGTATATTGAATCAAATAGCAAAAACATTCACCGTTTTAAACCAATGAACCAGAAAACACTTCGGTTCTAGATACTGAAGATTAAATTAAGCTAAACAATTAGGTGGGGAACGAAAGTGGCCCGAAATATGTGTCTTCCAAATGAGACTAATAGAGGATCAATGAGGGTGACTAATTATAAAAGTTGGAGTTTATTTTAATTTCTTGAAGTTCCTTGATTTTACTCTTTGCATTACTAAAGTTCGTTCATGTAGTTTACACCTTAAGTACAGAAATAAGCTGTATTACTTATTCTTATAATATAGCAATAAGTCTTCACCTTGCGTGCATATTGTTACGCTAGTAAAACTGAGCTGTGCCGTCAGGATCATCGACTTATATAGCTCCCTTGAACATTCTATAATCGTCCAAATCTTTCTTGACATGGAATGACATTTCTAGACATTTTTAGACTGTTCTCTCTTCTTCTCTTATTTGTATGTTTTCTATTACAGCCGCAGGCTACTGCAGGATGCAGGGTAATATTGCTCCCACCTCTCTTATTGTTTGTCCCGACTAACTTGATAACTAGGACCTAGTTGCAGCCAACGGGGAAGATCTAGACCATGGTATGGCTTTAGCTTTTCAGTGTGAACTATCTTAAGTTTACTACCCACTGACAACTAAATGCTATAGATCAGGTCGTTGATTTTCTTGAGGATGGTGTAAGGGCTTTCCCAGTTCCGTTTCAGTTTCTAACAAAGTCCTTTAGACGCTTGGGACTGTACAGTCATACTGGATCTCCTCTCTCAAAATGCGTCCCGGTGGCTTGTAGGTCGATTATAGCTTTTGCTTTATCGCTGTTGACTTTCAAACGTTTCCGAACGAATTCGCAAAGCTTTTCTAATCTTTCTCATAAGTTCTGTATGTACGTGGAAGGTGTACGGCCTTCTTTGCCAGTAGGTTGCCTTGCAAAAATAGAAGATCATGGGAAAACTTCATCTCTCAGTAATTATCATAGATGCAGTATATCTGGACGATTCATGTTCAGAACTTCGGTAGGATAGCGGAAATAGAAGAATTAAAGTGTCCCAGTCCTTCTGGTTTTTAGAGACGAACATTAAAAGATACTGGTATATGGTTCTATGGTGTCTTTCTACCATTCCGTCGGACTGTGGGTAGAAAAGCGTAGTGCATGTTTTCCGGATACCTAACAATTTAATCAATTCTTGCTATAATTAGAATTAAAAAATTTCGTCCTTGGTCAGAATGCAATTCCAGAGAGACTTGTTTCGCTATGGCGTTCGCCATGAATGCCTCTGCCACTGTCGTCGCTTCCATAGGCGCTATTTCGTGCCAATTTGAAAAATAGTCCATAACAACCATCGGGTATTTGTTTTTCCTCTCTGTTAAGGGAAAATATCCAAGGATATCTACGGCGATTCGTTCGAAAGGCTCTTCGAAAAGATACTATGCCAATTTACCTCGGCTTCTAGTTTCGTTTTCGTCACCCTCTGGCTTGATATTGGTTACCCGAAGACTAACTTTTTCAATTGGTTTCTCTCGTTCTTCGATCCTTTTACAGTCCCGACATTGTCGAACTTTCTGTTCTCATTCCTCGATTTTGGCTGTAACTTTGCATATTTTGCAGGATGTTAAAGATTTGTGAGAGAGTTGGGAAAAACATTTTTACTAATTTACCAATGTTTCTTATTGATAAGATAAACCTTTTGCGCTATATTCTTCTTTTTAAGCCTGATGATGATGAACTTGGGCTAAAAACGGTAGCCCTCTTTTACGTTTGATTTTAATAAAGAATATTGTGTGGTACCTACTGGTTTAGTGTATTTTTATTTTTAAATATTATGGTTTTAAATTGTCATTTCGCTAAATATAAAAAAGAAAATATTTATTATCTACATAATTATAACTATCGTTAAAACATTTATAATACATTGTTAAACTATTTTTAAAGATATGAAAAAAGAATAATTAGTCATTTTTAAGAATTAAAATCTTTGCCGAATAGTTCGTACCTTAATGTTGTTTTCTGTTTTTTATTTTAGTTATCTTCCTCCAAAACTGACTTGGGCGCTTATAATTAAGGTTATTCAAGGTCCGCAATCCATGAAGGGGATGAGATCTTTTAAAGAAGTTGAAGCTGCTTGAAACACATCGCTAACAAATATTTGTATTATTAGTTTTTAGGAATATTCTCATTTAATAAAGAGTTATTGCAAGTTCAAATAACGGCAGGCACTAAATAGTGCGATTCCATTTTGACACCTAAACATGCGCAGAAAATATAAATTATAATGGCAATTTCATTAAAGGTAGTAATTGTGGATATATAAGAACCGTAAATAGGTAGTAACCTTATAACCAGACAGCACAAATAGGTTCATTAGATATACAATTTTGGATGTCTGGATGTTCAAAAATTAGCATTACGTACCACCATTTTGTAGTTTTCGTCCTTCTTTAACTAATTTTCTAGTTCTTCCAGGTCAATTTCTGGCCTGACAGGATTCTTTTCGTGTAATTAATTTTTATTTACCTATTCAATGAACCGAGAACCTCTCATGCATCACGCGTGATCAAAAAATGTGTATGTCACTATTCTCTTCTAATAAGGTTGTGAATGTTTTTTGGCCTGCGCACTCAACATTAGTGTGTTTTGCTAGCGATTCATCAGATCGGCCTCTGGAAAAAATTCATACAGATATGTATATAAAAGTGTTTTTACATGTATTTGGTATTATTTTTTTCCTATAAGCTTTTAGAATGTTCTCAGAACATGAGGTAAATGTCGGGTATATGGCTGATAGTATCTTCTAAAAATATCCTGTTATAGCACGTGCTCAGTATATACTTTTTAGAATATACTTTTAAGGCACGTATTTGTGAAGATGAAGCTTAATGAAACTACGTGTTCACTTTCGTGTCTCTATCTAGAATGTTTATTTCATCCTTGTCAACTTTATAATCTGTCAGGTACCCACTGCTGTCAAATCATGTACAGTGTTACCACAGTATATATTTTTTAGAATATAATTTTAAAGCACCTACTCAGTATATACTTTCAAGGTATATACTAGGTATGTTCTAAAAACATTTTAGAAAGGACATACCAAGAAGAACATAAACAGAACGTTCACAGTATATTCATAGAACATTGTTGTTATGTGGGCTAGCTTTCTAAAATTAAATACCTACTCAATTTCTTCATCGTTGAATTCTGCTAAAATTCCAATTTCTAAATCTTCTTCCATAATTACTTTTGTATTTATTCCAAAAATCTATTCAGTGTTTTTTATAAAAAATAAGATTATAACTAATATCATGTCAAAATTCATCTTTTATTCCTAAATTGTATTTTAATGTCCGGTTAATTATCCACTAATTACATCAGCACTATTAGTGCCTGCAGTTATGTGAACTTGCAATATCTTTCTACTATGGGAAAGACTTCAATCAAACGTAAATATTTTAGTAATAATTATTTATTACGTAGGAAATTATTCTGACTATAAAAACTATGGGTAGGTATACCTAAAATAAAATAAGAACTATATAATTTGATTAAAATTATTTTTTGTAGTCTGTAAAAATACCCTTATCCCATGTGAATAAATTGATGTAATCAGTTCCCTAAAAGTAACATTAATAACTTCAGTAGAAGCTCTAAAACAATGTCACTGAGTCATTTCACTGAACTTACACGAAAGTTATCATTAAAATCATTAAATTGTACCCAGACAACACACCAAATCCCAGAGATATCCACAGAATATCTTTTGTGGATATCCAATATATCCACAGGATATTAGAAATATTCCGTGGATCTAATATGGATATCCAAATGTCCGTCTATATCCAGAATATAGAAGATATCCTATGGATATTCAGCAAAATATCTAATGAGTATCTTCCAGACAATACAAGAAATCCCAGAGATATCCACAGAATATATTTTGTGGATATCCAATATGGATATAGAATTCAGATATTCAGCAAAATATTTTATAGGTATCTTTAGTAGAGGTTCATAAGTAACCAATGATTATTGAATAACCTCGAAAGAAAATAGAGATAAAAATATTTCCAACAATCTGCCTTTAATTTTGCCCACTATAAGGGCACTAAGGAGAAAGTCATCCTTATTAGGACTCTTCAGCAATAAATGGAAATTCTCGACTCCAGTCTCTAATAGCAAAGAATACCTACCCAAGAAGCGAAACTAAATGGGCGATTCGTGGACAAAAAACTGCCAAGTTTTCTCAGTGCTTTAGAGGTGGTTTAACGTCAAATATAGCTGTCATTTATGAAGAGCAACGTTTGGTATAATATTATTAGCGTTTTGTGAAAATTGCAATATAGTTAAGTAGTTGTATTTAACTAAGTAGTAACTGGAAATTATAGTTTTAAAATTTGTATTACATAAAAAAAATACATTGTGTTACTCGTAAATTTTATTGAACGTTCATGCATCTGGCTGTCAAAGTTTTTTTCTTTTAATTTCTAAATAATAATAATGATAATTTACGCTTACGTATTATGCATCATTTAATTTCTTAGCCTTTTATTTAAATATGTAATTTTTTGGTTTTTTAAACTATTCGAATTAAAACAGTAAATAAGCAATATACAAAGCAATAAATAAAATATATGAAAACCTCACTTCGAGGATACAATTGAAATGCATTTAAAACTACGTACAGTACTTCTGGATATGTAACTTGTAGAGGGTGGGTTACCCCACGGCACTTAGGCCTCACTAGGCACATTGTGTATCCTACTAAAATGATAGGCACCTCCGAGCTCGTGAGCCAGCATACAAATTTAATGTAGTTGATAACGTCGCCAAGAGGTGCTTTTCTTATATCTGCCGGTGATAGGCAATACTCACCGAAAACAAATCTTCTAATAATTGAAAACGACTGGCAATCGTAGAGGATATGTTAAATGGTCTCATCTTTTTGTTCGCACCCCCTGCAGGGTGCGGATTCTGACATCCCTATGATGTAGAGATATTTTCATATTTGGAAATGACCAGTCAGAATGCTTGTAATCAGACGCAGATTCTGTATAGTCGTAATCAAGTATTTGTTTGTTATAGTGTTTGTCAGGATAACATGAAAGCTCCTTGGTAACTCAGCAGTTTCTTGTTTCATCCCATCTTTCCTTTAATTTCACAAGGGAATATTCTTTAATTAGGTCTGTCACTATCAATGTTGTCAGTTTAATAGAAGGGACAGGTCCAAAAAGTATTTGGTTGGCCGCCTTCTTAGATAGTGAATCAGCAATAAGGCTACCTTTCGATATAGCGTCTCACATTGTTGGATGGATACTCTTGCCAAAGTTTCGTGGCATTCTAGTACTAACTGAGTAAATTCGTAGCCTGTTCAGTGTAAGTAGTGTTTATCTGCTCTCTGTATAGATGAGCATGTTCCTACCAGTGATATTGTTTCTGATGATTTCTTTTGCTGCTATGAGAACCTTCGTGAACTACATTGGCACTATTGCTCACGGCCAATTTTATGTTGAGGTTTAAGAAATTGGAGTATATTCCACATCCTGAGCATTGTTTTGTTTTAGAACCGTCGTTGTAGATATGAATCGTACCTGCCATTTCCAGATCTTCTATTCGTTTTGTAATAACTTCATTTGGCTTATGGAAGATATATCTCGGTGAGATAAGGTTCATGTTAGCCTGAAGCAGTGGGAGCGTGCCAAAAGCGATGCCTCACCTCACCAGTTCGTACATCAAGTTCTATTCCAACTGTGCAGAGGCGTGTCATTGTCATCAAAACAACCTCCTTGATGTAAATATCAAGTGGCGTGAGACTAAGAACGACTTCCAACCAGAGCCATGGTTGGTGTGGTTTTCATGGCTGCTCTTATGTTGAGACATGCTATTATTTGAATTTGTTCTATTTTGGGGATAGCTGTCAATTTTTGGATTTTCGGTACCCAGACACCTGCACCGTATATTAGGATAGATCATGGCCATGTAAGTCCATGTGACGACTCTGGAGGAGAAACCCCAGGTGCGTCCCACGGTCCAGTGGAATTGTTTATAAGTAATGTATGCTCTTTTGAAGTGTGACTTGTTGTCAAAAATGCTATGTCTTCATCTCTGTTGCAAAGTTTTGTTTCGTGTTTAGGAGCTCTGTAGGTTTTAATTTTATTTTTATCCTTTTCTTTGTGAAAAGGATTATTTATGTCTTCTTGGGATTGATAGACAGTGAATGGTCCTTGCACCACTGTTGCATAATTGTTCTCAAAATTCCCTCTATTTGCAGAATGGCCAGATCATCTGCTTTCGCTATTGTTTATTATTATACTAAATTATTTCGTTATTAAAAAAATCTATTTGACATAATAGACATAGAATATTTTATCTGTCATTGTTACTTAAGTATGTGTTTAATTCTAATGAACCAAACGACAAAAATTGATTAATTTCCATACGTTTCCCAGTGTATTAAGTCCCCTTGCTTTGGTACATACGAAAACTCATTCAGTTTCGCTTCTTGGGTAGGTATTCTTTGCTAATAGAGTCTGATTGCCAAAAAAATTCGATCGAACTCATTTACGGCGGGTTGAGCATTAGTAGATACGAAAATGTTATCGCCATCTATACTTAGGAAGCAAAATTAAAAATTACATCTAGTAGATATCCACGATGGTTTGCGTCCGCGCTTAGACTTTGATATATTTATAGTGGATGTCCATGGGATATAGAATACACCTTAAAAAAATTAATTTTAAATATCTGAACGGTACTATTAGCCACAATGGCGAGCACAATGGCGTAATTTTTTATTAATTTGCTATATAATTACTATTATTTATGGACATTTGCATGTCTATAAATTACATTTCATGGATATAAAATAGATATCCACCATGGACTGGACATTCAGTGGATATTGGGATGTTCAGTAGATATCCAAAGGATTTGGTGGGCTGTCTGGGTATGTTTTCTTCAACCCTTCAACTAGACCATCCACGACAGTGACTGTCGAGATACCTAGAAGGAAGTTAGATATGCTGGCTCGGGCTAGATGGCGTTCAGACTCGTTTTCAATTCTTCAAATACCTATTTACAGCATCGGTGTGCATGGGAAATTTAGGCATACTAAACCCATATCTTCGTCTGCGTGAATTAAGTTTTCAATGTACATTAAGAGACGTAAATCTGAGTATCAAAATTGTGAATTTATTATATTGTAGAACGCAAATTGAAATCTAAAAAGGTAGAAATATCTGAAAGTTGCTGAATCATTTAAAAATTCAAAAACAAATCTCAGAAATCCACCTACGAATTATTAAGACCATCCCTAAACTCCAAAGGTGAAAACAAATACTTTGAAAAAAGAAATGAATCGAGAGAGTATTTTTATATGAAAAAAGCCAGCCGCAACTTGGGATCGAACTCAGACATCTTTGTCTGCCCACAATAGGAATTGTCGCAATTTTACTTGCAGCTAGACGCTTATTAGGGAATAAATGGGAGACCAGTAGTCATGTACATAGATAATTTTATTATAGTTTATTTTTTCAAACACACAAGTACTATAGTATAATAAATTATCCTGTAATTAAATTTTCACTTTCTTGTTGGTAATTTCTTTTTTTCTGCATTGTTTTCATAAATGTATAATACGACAAGGTCGTCTTAAAAGCCTACAAAACATAAACAATATGAATCATGATGTTAATTTGGTAACATGAATTTTATTAAACTAACGCTTATTACTGTTACCGACTTTACTTTTAGCCTAGAAAAGACAAACCTGGCAACGCGGCGCTCGAGTCCAGTTTCGGTCACATACTTTGATTTGCTTTTACTATACGGAGAATGGTCGCACTGCGCAGCTTTCTGAGTGCCTTTTAAAAGGAGATAGAAAACTCCGCCATTTTGAACCCTTATTACGTATTGCCTACATCTTGGCGCAATATTTTTATTAGGTGTGTTTTAATCATCCGCTTCTGCTTCGGAATTGTCGGTTTTCTTGTTTTAATCTGACAGGTTAAAACGACTAAACCGACAATTCCGGAAGCAGAAGCGGATGATTAAAACGCATCTGATATTTTGCTTGCTGCTGTCAGTGTCAGTGAAGATTATTTTTTGAGTCACAGTTTATTGCTAAAGAATCAGTTAGCTCACTTGGACCAGTTGAAAGTTCCAAAATAACATCCACTCCAGGGATACAAATTCAGGATACGCAGAAGACTGCTGTTTTATTATAGGCGGTTGTCATATATTGTATTATCCGAGTTGCACAGTGTATAAACTGAAACATTGAGATCAAAAGTGCCGACGCAGAGTGAGCGATCTGATTCTCTAGCTGTAAACTGTGTCACAGGGTTCAAAATGGCCGCGCCCTATGTTGGGCGTGTCGGACCTCTCTCTTGCCTCGTATAGTAATCAAAGTATGTGAGTTTCGGTACATTGTACTCACGTTTTAGTATCTATTCTTTTTTTTTTCTTTTAAAGCGTAACGAGATGGTTTGCCAGCGATTTTGTTTTTAAACCGTTTAGATTAAGTGAAACTAAAACAGTTTTTCCTTAAATTAGTTGTTAAAAGTGTGTATTGATATAGAGGCGAGAGTTGCTGAATTTTTCTTTTTGAAATGACGTTATAATCAGTTTTTTTAGATAGCACCATCATTTTTGACAGTACCGTTTAATAGAAACCTCGGTGAATGACATTTTACAGGTGTTTCCACTCTTTTTAATTATGGCACCAAAAACAGCATGGTATATAAAAAATCCAATAGATGTAGGTAGAAGGTGAAGTACCTCAAATGAAAACAAATAATGACAACGAACTGTCAGAAAAATTTAGTTAATTTTATCTTTATCGAATAAAAAATACGTCTGTATCCAATTTTTTTTAAAATAATGGTAACTTACTTATCATACTTTATGTAACAAACGAAATGGAAAGTGAAAACGAGAAGAAAAATATTATACCACATACTACTCATAATAATAATCACCCATATATTTCATCAAAACAAAGTGAGAACATTACTATTTTTCATCATTTTTAGTGTACAAAACAAAAATAATTAAATAAGGAAAATAGTATCCTACAAAATTGTAAATATTGTTGAAATGGATTTTGAAAAAGTGTTAAACGAAGCAGGACATTTGGACGCCGGCGTATGGGATCCGTCATTTGACGGCTGGCCGTTTGACCGCTTTGACTTTTGAACTCCGCCGATTGGGCACTGGATGTTTGGGTGCCGGAATTTGGAAATATTAAAAATAGACCAAGATTGCTTTGTTACTTATCGTAAATTGTTAGCTATATATATTTTTTTTAATAAAACTCTTAAAATATTTAAAAAAATTAAAACAAATAACATTGTAAATTATTTATTGTTTCGGCCTTTACTTGATGAAAATCCATTTAATTTTGAAAGAGTAAAACCAAATTTGGTAGATTTTCACACTTTTATTTTAAAAATAAAATTTTTTTTTTTAAACAAACACTAACATGACATATGTTTCGAAGTACAACACATTTGAAAAAGAAGTTGTACTTCGAAACATATGTCATGTTAGTGTTTGTTTAAAAATTTTTATTTTTAAAATAAAAGTGTGAAAATCTACCAAATTTGGTTTTACTCTTTCAAAAATAACATTGTAATAGAAATTATTTATTGATTAACAACTAAAATCATATTACAAATAGTTACCTAAATAGTATAAATACTATTTATATCTATAATTGTGAAATACCTTCAATGTTTCCTAAACTAAAAATATTTTTATAAAACCTGAAACACATCGATTTTTATTTTTAAAATCCCTTTTTTGGCGTAATTATGAAAGAGAATAAGTATACAAATTTAGGATTTACTAAATACAAAGAGATTAAGAAAATTAAGAGTTTTAAGGTTATTTTCACAGATAAAGAAGGTAGGAACAGTTTATTTAAAATGTTATAAAAGTAATCTACCTGAAGATTATGAATTATTTTGGAGCAATTAACGGTTCTAAGGGTAAGTATTTTCATAAATAAAGTAGGTAAGAAAAGTTTATTTCAAATGATTTTTCTGTTTTGATGGGAAGTGGTCAAAAGGTTAGAAAGGTTATAAAATATGTTTGTGCGGGCGCCCAAACGTCCGGCGGTCAAAAATCTGGTGCCCAAACGGCGGTGGACCAAACGGCGGCGGACAAAGGGCGACGTCCAAACTGCGGCGCCCAAATGTCGCGTACCGGTGCCATTTTGATGTTATGTTTACAGAGTAGTAGGTATTAAACTGCCACATTTTAGATAATTAATAAACACATTCCAAAAATACATGCTAATTTTGTTACCAGTCCTAAACAATTTCACATAGAGGGACCTCCTAATTGCAATAAAATATGGTTCTTACAAGGCAAATTAATGAAAATAGTAGGTACAAAAATTATCTGTAAACCTTAATTACCTATATGAATTAAGTGTTGTAATAAACTTTTTATCATATGTAAACGCAGAGGATTGTTTTCAATGAATTCATTAACTTATACTACTTTAATCATTTACAAAATAAATCAAAGGTTTGTAGGTGTAACTACATACAGATTGACAAAGAAAAACAAAGGAAAGATAGGTCTTTTCAAGTGTGGAAATTTTATTAGTATTCGCCAAAAGCTTGCATTATAAATGTAAAAAAAGAACAAATTATTATCGATCATTCCATTCTTTTTTACATTTATAATTTACGGATAATGTCTTAACAGCCGAACTGCTAATTCTAATAAAATACACATTTAAAAAATTAAAAATAACTTCATTCGTTTCTTTTCTTTATCTACAAAATAATATAAAAGCTTTTAACAGCAATTACTATCGTCTTTATTATTTTATTTCTACATCGTCCACTTCTACTTTTGATATATCTAAATTAAAATTTGACAGGTACATCATTCATATCTAAGATCAACAATAACTAGACTAGATAATAACTAGACCTCGACAAAGATGAAAGAAGCATTACTTTAAACTAACTTTAATAAATATTATTGCAAAATTATTAGAGTTATAAATAAAATACAATTATATTTGTAAGTAAATATAATATATGTCCTGCTCACTGAACATTAGTATAATAAACTGTCAAATTATTGACCAATCATCTGATCGCCAGATCTTGAGGTTGGATACATGTTGATGTTAAAATATACTTTATCTAGCTCTTATAATGGTCAAACTGGTACCTTACCTTATAACGACCTCTGGTGGATTTTTTGGAACTACGTTGTGTTTGGTGCCATATCGTCTTTTGTTTTTATATGGGATTTTATAGAAGATGAAACACCTGTTTTTCTTCACTATTTTCTAGAGGTAACTAATAATTGGATTTAGAAAACATCTCCTCACTTTACCCCTCTCTTATCATCTGGGCTATAAAGAGACAAGGAGGGTAAACATAAAACTTTATACAGGGCATTATTTTGATCCGATTCAAATGAAATTTAGGCATCAGGGACTAGACCCTAAGAAATAAGACTGACCTGGAAATAAAATTGACGAGACTTTTGATACTACTTACGCCATCCCTCTTTTCAAAAGTCGGCAAAAGTAGAAATCTGAGGATATTCAAAGAATTCGTATTTACCCACTCCTCCCCAAGATCCCCAAGTCACCCAAGAGTAATCTGCAAATTCGCCATTTAAATTTATAGTTTTAAAATAAAATTCCGTGTCCGAACAACTAATTCCTTGTTCGTACACGGAAATTCCGTGTTTGAACACGGAATTTTAGATTTCCGTGTTTGAATACCGAATTCCGTGTTTTAACAAGGAATTTCGTGTTCAAACACGGAATTTTTAAAATAAAAAAATTTAAAAAATGTGGCCCTTCTATGCTGCCGTAGTGGTGTATCTTGAAATCTATTTTTAGAAATATATACTGAATATTTGATTACCTAATATTTTTATAATATTGAAATGTGCACAAGAAAGGCATTTTTTTTGTAGATGTAACGACAGTGTGTTCGGTTCACACGATAAGCGATGATGTATTGACACCCACACAGAACATCTTCGGTTGTAATAAGAAATTATTGCATGCCTGCATTCACTTTTACAACGTTTGCTTACAAGTCAATCGCCGCCTCATTGATTGCCTAAAAACATTCGTACTTACAATAACACATGTTGGAAAATTAAGAGGAACAAAACGGCCAACGTACACATTAATAGATTTTTGTCCTTTCATAATTATCATGCCCACTGCATGTGTTAAAGTCTTATTAAAATGCTTGTACCAACTTGTAGAATACCATCTTGTGCTGATTTTATTTGCCTACAAAAATATATTTTTAATGTTTTCTATCATTTAATATTAAAAAGTTTCTAGAACGGTTATGCAAACAATTAAATTTGTGTAAAATTATATATTAAAAACTAATGCTGAAAACAATTGTTAGAGTAAATGGTTTTGATTTTATTCTCTAAAAGGTTATGTTTCTCTAATTCCATAATTTTAGAAAAGAAACACCTTTAGGGCCCGTATTTATAAACAGAACTCAGCTGAGTCGGACTTGGGTAAGTCGTCCTTGAACAAAAATCGAATTTCGGTTATATCGCGTGAATTTAGAGATGAGTAGTATCAAGACCGTAAATGTACTTAACAGTTCAGATTTGCTAATATCTATCTCTAAATTCCAGTGTAACACCGGAACCACCTGTAACTTTAGAGACGTTGTAACCGAACTTCGACTTTAGTTCAAGGATGATTTACCCAAGTCCGACTCAGCTGAGTTCTGTTTATAAATACGGACCTAGATATATCAAGTAATTTAAAAATGAATATTTAGTGGTGGTATCTCGCAAACAAAAATAAGTCGAAAGGCAAATCGCAGATACATATTCCTGACAATTGGTCTTCATCAAAATGATGCAGCCATTCGTAAGTTTCCATACTGTTTTGAACTTAACCAATTTAAAACATTAATGTTTCATTAAAACAGCTCCTTTTTAATGCATATAATTTGTCTTTGACAGTTTATGTAACTACTAAAATGAAACTTTTATCCGTAAATATCTGAACCTGAAATTATATAATTAATGAACTTTTTTCACTTTAAAGTGAATAAATCCACCCTTCCCATTATTCGGCAATTTTGCATTACTCATGCGCGAAAAAACCGCGGGACCTTTGAATCTAGTAATTTTCAAAACACTTTGCCATCTCTTTTTTCCTCCTCTTACAACTGTTGTGTTAGCTACGACGATAACCCCATGTCATAGAAGTATAACACTATTGTGTCCATGTCTCGTTACTTCAAACACTGTCATCGATTTTATAGTAGGGAGCCAGAGAAACTTTTTTGGTACACATTTGTACAAAGCTAAATTATAATTAATATGTCGTTAATTCTTTGCAGCAATCGATCTAGCGGTGAAATGCCCTGTCAGCAATAAAGAAGGTACTGTAAGCCAAATTTCAAGAAGGTGGTAGTAAACGTTTTTCTATTAACTTTTGATGTAAATATCTGAACATTTCAAGTTTACCCTTCTATGACAGAATTTTCTACAAAGGCTTTTTAAAACGACATCGTCGAGGGCTCCGTCGCTGCACAGCAAACTATTTCTATGTCCTGTAACCTATCGAATTCAGGTACCTTAATAATTTATTAATTCCATTTTATTAAAGAAAAGTTGCATTCTTATTAAATTCAAAATCCTTCATTTAACGAAAAATCTCTCAGACAATTAAATCTTACTTACGACACCTAATAAATAATATCTATAACCCTGCCCGTAAGAGATCCAATTTCTTACAAGTGTCTGGGAACCCGATCTAAAACCACAATACAACATAAGTTGTCACAAAGTAATATTCATTGAAACACTTAATGCATTTATCTTATCTTATCATTTTTGAATAGGAACGTTGTTTTCGATATACAAACTTTTCAAGGCAAGCAACAAATCAGCCACCCCCTATCCAGCCAAATTCGTTCACACGAGAAACTGACGTCACAAAAAAGTAATTAAATCGAGTATAAAGACGCGATTTAAGGGAACTAGAAAGGCATTAAAAATCAAACTCAGCTCAATTGATTTCGAGCTCCAGTTGTATTATTCTTCAAATCTAGTATAATTCAAGTTCAGTACCTTTCCTAAACCTACGCAGTTTATACCCTACCTTTATCCGACGACTTCCCGAACGTGCCCACGTCTCGATGCTCGACGTCCCGACATCATCTCTTTTATCCGACGACCAATATTTCATTTGATACCTTACGTATTTACTTCTCTACCTTTCTACGTTTGGCGTTCTGCGTCACGACGCTCTCTCTCCGTCACGCCGCTCTAAATTTCGACACTTACGTCTCAACGTCCCTGCTAAATATCCCGACACAAGATAACGCTTCCGTACCGAATACAACAATATAAAATGTACGAAATAGAAACATACGATTTGTATACACCCAACGGTTTTCATATTCGTTGGTGAGTTAATATTGTGTAACTCATTATTATTCAATAATGGGTAACCTTTCTTTGTATTTGAGGAATTTGTTGCTCGCCGACATCGCATTTTGCTCGTCCAGATGTGTATGCTATGGGACATATTGCTTTCAAATTAATATAAGAACGTAAAAGATAACAAGAGTCTGGCTACCAAAATGTCAATAAACCCTCGCAAATATCTACTAAATAACAGCTCAGCTGATTGGGGTAAATGACACATCGGGCGACTAGACTCACATTTTATCCGAATATGCTTGATGTTACTACAGGGTTGGACTATCTTAGATAATTATCTCTCAATCTTCGCAGCGTAGGTAGATCTGAACATAACGGATAGTTTGCTGGTATTAATCTAGCACTATTCTAGTAGGACTACACTACACAACCCCCCTAGGTGAGGCTGAAACGCAAGGGATATCCGTCTGTTATTGCAACGACTGTATCTTCAGTAAGCGCACCTATATAAAAAAATAAATGACGAAACAAAAGAATTATTAAAGATATTGCAATTCTGAGGACGTCTGCTGTCTATTCTCAAGAATTTTTTTATTATATGTAATTGATGGCAAGTGGTCTGTGGCCTGTTTGTTTAGGCGGGACACATGTGAGGTCTAGATGAGATACAATTTCTTACCCAATATTAAAAGAAATTTTGTACATACTGAGTTTATTTGAGAACAAAAATAAATTAAGTTAAATATATTTTGAGCATTATTTCATTCACAAATTTATATCAAACTTTACATCCAATCCTGGTTTATCATAATTAACATTATCACAACGTGGGTATATAAATTATCAATTAATTAACTAGATGAACACTACACTACTAGAGGAAAAAGGCCAAATACAGTAAGCATAAATTACTTTGAATTTCACAAGGGGAGGGAGGTAGTTAAATTAAAATACTTGCTTTTAGTAATTAGCTACAAGACCGGGGGGTGGGCGGTTACAGTCCTACAGGGTAATAACGAAATATTTTTAATTTTACCTTCCGCAAATAACACAACTAAAAGTGTTACTGGCTCCTTTATCAATACTATCAAACGCAAAAATAAAATGACATTTACTCATGTGTAATTGGAACTCAGGGTAGGTAACATAAAATATTAATGATTTTAGAATTTGCGCATGAGTAATAGAGAACATCAACAATGGAAAAGGTACATATAGAAGTAAAACATATTTAAAAAACTAATGAATTTTAAAAAGAAATAATTGGTTATTTATTAGAAATATATATGCTTTTCAGGAATAACCTTTAAAAAAATGCCACTGCCAGTGACGCATTTGACAGAATTGACAAGTAAGTTGTAGAAAGTCACTAAAAAATTTTATTTTCATTCAATGTCACGTTTTACCAGATCACATGGGACCCCGTAGATTTCAAAAAATATTACTTATATATTACATTACTTATATGTATATTACTTATGTATTGGAGAATTGAGTTAAAAGAAAGGGAATAAATGGAATACATACCTCATTAACTAATATTTGAGTAAAGAGACAAAATTGCATGAAAAACTGGAAGTAAACTGCTGCCAAATATAATATGGACCTTCCTTTTCTTTCTACATTTTGCCTAAAAATATATAGTCGAACATTGCTATACCACTTGATGTGAATTCAATTAATAAATATGTAGTTTTATCGATATATTTTTCTGTAAAATTGATCTTATTTATTTAAAGAAAGCTCTAGCTTCCGCCTTGTTAAAAAACATTTAACAATATCGAAAAAAATTTTAGTTATTCTCATTCGGTACAATCCAAAATGCAATTTAGGTCCAAAGTGGAATAAGAAAAGACAGTGGCGTACGACATGGATAAGTAACACCTTCATCCCGTCTAAATTTTACGTCACTGTTCAAAAACTTATTTAGACTATAGTTTTAAAATTTTTGATATGTTTCAAATAAAACATGTCTTCTTGTTGGGAACTCACATAGTGAGTGGTTTTCGAGATATCCACACTTTTTATTTTAATTTATTTTTTAATATTGTAATTTTTATAAATTCCCAACAAGTGTATATGATTTATTTAAAAAATATCTAAATATTCAAAATTATAGTCCAAATAAGTTCATGGAGTGTGGCGTAAAATTTATTTATTTGATTTTTTTGCTGATTGGTGTATCTTATGAAACTAAAAACGTTTGCTTTCTAAAATTTTCTAAAAAAATACCAAATTACAAAATTAAAATGAAGAATATCCATATTAAAGTGTGATAACCTCGAAAATCAATCACTTTATGAATTCCCAACAGGAGTATATGATTTATTTAAAAAATGTAAAAGTATATCCTAAATAAGTTTTTGGACTGTGGCGTAAAATTTGGATGAGATGAACAACTTATCCATACCGTGCGCCACCGACACAGTTTATTTAACTGATTGTTTTACCGATAGGTAAATCTTATGCATTGAGATAGAATAAAGAGGAGATGCTATGACGCTACTAATAGCACAGAGTACATAGAAAAGATCAGTTTCATGTGGAAGGGGAAAGCACCCGCTGCTACTCTGGCGCAACGGTAAACACGCCTTCGCAAGGAGAAACCAGGATCGTATTTAAAAATTGTAATTACCATTGATAAGATCCTTACTTAAAATAATTGAAATGAATTAAATAAGTAAACAAATTATATATTTGTTTATATCACAAATTAAAAAAGAAAAACAAAACAAAAATACGAAGATTAAAAAAAATTTTTTAAGAATTATTCCAAATTAATAATTTATCTTTATTATCATTTACTTTTTATTTCTATTAATGTATTTTAATGTGTAGAGGCACTCAATCACAAATCAAAACAGAAAAATAGAACAAAAATACGAATATTAAAAAATTATTTTTAAGAATTTTTTTAAATTAATAATTTATCTCTATTATCATTAACTTTTTATTTACATTAATGTATTTTAATGTATACTCAAAAATGGAGGTGCTATTGATCTTACAGATTCCTTGATTCTAATGTCTTGCAAAATCTTTATTTTTTATGGTACTCCAATGGTACGTTTGTGCTTGGTGGAATATCTGAAATTGAGAATCAGAATTTTTTAATTGATCCAAGAATTTAATTGCTAATAACAAAAATAATTGGGTATTTTAACCGCTATTATCCCGTCCACTTTATTTTCTTAACCCTAGTAATACAAGTGTTTTTTTGTTATTTCGAAAACAATGTCTTTATAAGAAAGTGATTTACTTTGACTATTGACTCTGTGACGAAAGCCTCTTACTAGCATGGCCACAGAGTACCTACATACAGAGAATCAACTTCATGTGGAATGGGAAAGTACGCGCTGCTACTCTGGCGCAAGGCAAAAACCGTTGTTTCAGAGGTGTACCAATGTCGCGCTTGAAATTTAATAATCTGATTGATGCTGTTTACAAGAAATTGCAGTGGTAGCGTTTCTTTGCATTATAGTTTTAATAAATACCTAATTAATGTTGAATATAATACAAAACGCCACTTGTATATGTTTACATTCATTTATATTTTAAAAATAATGGACTTGCTTGTCTCAAAAAGTTCTATACATTAAGATTTGTTCACACAAACTGCATTTTTGTTTTATTATAGCGATATTCGCGTGCGCGTATGTGCGTAATACAATACAATTTCACAGAAAATAGACTAAATATGCCGTCGATTGGAATATTTGTTTGCCACAAACCGCTGTAGTCGAATGACAGATGAGTGCAATAAAGAACCAGTTTTTTCACTAAATATAGTTTAATAAAGTTTTGTTGGTTTGCATGAACATAGAAAAAAATTATTTTGAATCTTCGTATATTTGTTTTATTTTTCTTTCAACACTCCTATACGAGTCTTCCATTAATTTACGGTATTAATTGTTCATATTTTATATTAAGAACATATATATATTAAAATACATTAATAGAAATAAAAAAAAAATAGTAATAAATATAAATTATTAGTTTGGAAAAATGCTTAAAAATAATTTTTTCTACATCCACATATATATTACCTTATCTACGCACAGATTACAAAACGAAAAAGTATTCTATTGCCTTCAACTGAACGAATATATTTCATATCAATTCTAAGTAGTGAGAAAACTGCAAAAAAATTAAATCCGTCAATTACCGTTCATATTTTGATCAACTGATCAACTGGTATTATTTTTAAAATTTTAAATAAGTGACAATTCTGTCAAATTAATTGTCAATATATTTGTTAGTTATTGAGATTAAACATAGATTAAAATCGGTTATTTTCGTGTAGAATTAATAAATAATAGCATTTCTTTTTTTATTTCGTCTACAATTATAAATAATTTGTTAATTTAAATAAAACTATATGAAGTCAATTTAATTACGAATATTAAAGCAATAAAAATAAAAGAGTAGGTGGTCTTGTGGTTAGCGCTCTTGCGTTCCACGAAGAGGATTGGAGTTCGATTCTTTTTTTTTTTTAATTTATTTTATTTTAAAAATTATTAAAGGTCATAAATTATTTTAAAATTAGTAAGTTTGTCTTAATAACCTAAACTATTTTTTTTTTATTTATAAATTTTCGTTAGTGGGTCGTAGAAAAATATACTGTAAAACTTGAGTGGATTGTCCACATCGCACTTAGACGCACTCGTCTTCGTGCCATCATATAGCCATCATATCCACTCTTGTTGCACTAACTACTATTTTAGTCTTCGTATTTTTGTTTTATTTTTCTTTTTTTATCGTGACTAAGAGCGGTATATATGAAAAAAACAATTACTTTACTTATTTAATTCATTTCAATTTGGGGTTACAATTTTTACATCCTGATTTCTCCTCGAGAAGGCGTGTTTACTGGTTTCAAGTGAGTGGTGTCACAAATCGCACATTGAAAACAAAAGTGACACTTCACAAAAATAAAATTTTTTTAGAAGAGCACTTTTAACTTTTAATAATAATTCATCCTACAAAGTTTACTCTTAAAACACTACTCATAGAAACTCTTTAGATGTTATTCGAACTATTTATTATAGAAAGGTTAAAAATTAAATAATAATTTAAAAAACGGACTCTAAACAGATATTTTTTATAGTATCATTTTTGTTTTAAAGTAGCGAAATATCAAAGGGACCGACGCACAGTGGGTCAGAATTCCCCTAAAATGTTGAAAAATTCAAAAATAACAAACTACTGATATATCAATAAATTTTTATAGATCACAACTAAGTAGGCTTCATTTTGAAAGTTTTAAGATGGGTGACAATTATGCAGGTAAGTTTATATTTTTTTAGCAAACTCTTAGTTTTTGTTTATGTATGAAGACGTGGAAATATTGGCAATATAAGAAAAAGGGGTTTTTCATTACATTTAAATATTATTTTTCAAGTTTTGGTAAGGATATCCTAATGAGTTACATAAAGTTACACTATTTACTATATATACCTTTTATCTTTTAGTATACTACTTTGTACCAAACTTCAAATTAGCTGCTACTTTTTGCTACCTTCTTGTTAAAATCCATATAAGTATTAGTAGTACAGTACCACTGATCTGTATTATTTTACTGGATAGGATATAGCCCCCTAAAAAACGTTCCGAAAAATTGGCCGATTTGGGCAAATAATATGGCGGACCGGATGTTATTTAACGTAACCTCTATTTCCATTTGTCATTTAATTGTGTCAACAAGCTACGATGAGATGTTTTTATTGTGGAAAACAAAGTAAAAAGAGTATGAAATAAACAATAAACGTTCATTCCTGAAGACACAATATGCTTCACGTTTCCATTTTTATATTTTCTTTCATAAAAATTCAAATCATGGGTGAAATTTCCCGAAGGACATCGCCCGCAAAAGGAATAGAAGAAGAATAAGAAGAAAAACTAATCAAATTATAGGTTAGGTATGTCAAATTATCCCAAATTTCAGTTCTGTGAACCCACCATAATTTGCCCAAATCGGCCAGCATTGTTGCACTTCCGGTCTCCTTGATGGAACGATTTTTTAGTATGTTAAATATAGCCTATATCCTACCCAGTAAAATAATACAGATCAGTGTACAGTACACTTTTACGGGCTACGAAAAGCGTTGCGAAAGACTTTGGTACTTACAGAACAAAGTATTTTACTGATTTTTTTGCATGTTTACAGAAACAAATAAAACACATTATCTTGAAAACTAAAGCATATGCAAATTTTATCTATTAAGCTTTTTCTATGTGTACTTCTAGAGCCAAGAAATCATCAAATGCGGGTACGAGAAATTTTTGAAAAGGGAAAAGAGATGAAAAAGATTTATGAAACATTATTGACCTTAAGTTGTCAACACCGCCAAGAACAAAATAAACAAAATATAAAACATATAGCAAGAAATTTTAGTATTCAGTTTAAGAGAAGGTGGGCTAAAGCTTGCCGAATAAAACAAAAATTTTGTGAAACTAATAGACTCTGGCTGGAAAATTACGTCGTTTTACCATGTGCTTTACATAAAGGAGGAAGGCCCAAAGAAAACTTTGAAAATTTAGGTTATTCGGCAAAATATAAAAGAACCAAACAATTAAGAACGTTTGATACGAATGAGCTTTTATTTGCTTCTAAAATGGGTTTAAGATCGGCTGGAAAATCACAAGCAGCAAAAAATTTACAAAATATCGAAGAAGAAACACCCAATGCGACTAAAGTAAATCGTCTTAGCAGTGACAGTGCTTTGGCAATGGTTATAGATGCAAAGTTATCCAAAAGACAATATCAGAATATTCGTGAGTCCGCAATTGAAAACAAAACGGATATTTATCCGCCTTACAATAACATAAGGGAAGCAAAAAATCGATGTTATCCCAAAAATATTTTATCCTCAGAGCATTCAGTTACAGTTAACCTACAGTCGCTATTGGACCACACTACATGCAGGCTCCTATCAACTTTATAATTGGAAAATTTTAAGATGAAAAACCCAAGGCTTGTATTAATTTCTAAATGGGGAATGGATGGAAGTTCTGGTCAAGCACAATACAAACAATCTTCTGCGGATGATAGCTATTGCGACTCTAACTTACTGCTAACCTGTATAGTTCCAATTCAGCTTTATATGGAAAACAACACGAAACAAAAAGTTATTATTTGGAGTAATCCAACTCCTTCATCAACAAAACTATGTCGTCCTTTAAAAATGCAGTTCCTAAAAGAAACTGTAGACAAAACGGGAAACTCAATTAGTTAAGGATCAAATTCAAACATTATCTGAAACTACATTTACAACAAACTCTTTACAAATGTTACGATCTGTATATGACAATGATAGACATGAAAATGATAAATTCTCTTACCAATACATCCTCACAAAAATGTTACTTGTGTGGAGCCTCCCCTGTAGAGATGAATAACTTGGAAAAACTTCTACAAAAACCTATAATAGAAGACTACTTACAATATGGCATAACATCACTGCACGCTTGGATCAGGTTTGTTAGTTTACATATTTTATCTGGATATCAATTTTATGAAACTTGTGGATGTTTTAATTTTATGTATTGCTAACAAAAATGTCAGCTTAGTTTTAGAGGCTTTGAGCCACTAATTATTTGTCCTGATTTTTATTGTAATAAAGTTGTTTTTTGATTAAACCTCTTATAGTAAAAAAAGGTATCAACACAAACTGTTTTTTAAAAAAAATAGTTTCCTGTTTTTTTTAATGATCATATTATTTTCTTATTTTTAGATCGTTTGAATTCCTTCTAAAAGTTTGCTACCGACTACCAATAAAAAAATGGCAGGCTCGTGGTGATGACGAAAAATCTGTTCTAAAAAATCAAAAACAACATGTTCAATCTGAATATAGAAAGCAACTGGGGATTATAGTGGACCAACCAAAGCAAGGAGCTGGTAGTTCGAATGATGGTAATTGTGCCAGGACTTTTTTCCGAAACTATGTGTTATCCTCAAAAATTACTGGATTGGATGAAAACTTAATATATAGATTTTACGTGATCCTTCAGGTGATTGCAAGCGGTTTCAACATTAATTCGGAAAAATTCAAAACTTACTGTTTAGATACCGCTAAGATGTGCATATTTCTTTACCCTTAGTATAGAATGCCTGTGAGCGTCCATAAAATTCTTTTGCATGGGCCTGCAATTATAAATGCTTCACCTGTTACCATTGGCCAGCTATCTGAAGAAGCACAAGAGGCGCGCAATAAGGAATATCGGAGGTACAGGGAGCATAATTCACGCAAATGCAACAGAACGTTAACAAACATAGATGTGTTTAACAGTCTATGTATTTCATCCGATCCAGTTATAACCACTCTAAGAAGAAAAACTGTAATTATGAAGAAGCGTTTTTCTCCAGAAGTCCTTGGTCTTTTAGAGGCACATTCGCCAAATGCGCTTTTAGATTCTTCATCTGAGAGTGATTCTGATTAGTTTTTTCTCAAGATGTCATAAAGTTAAATAAAGTTTTGTAATTTTCATGAATGTATTAAAATTCATTATATTGTCCATTTGACAAAATGTTTATTATTGCATAGTACCTGTGGAAAGGGATTAAAAGTGAGTATTTGTTCACGAACTACTGAAAGCAACCCTTTAAACGCAAATGGTAATCGATGACACTAGTCCGAGTTTTTTAAGTCTCATCAGGCCCTTTTTACTTCAGTTCTGTAAGTTACGATTTTTGTGATCTTCTGTTTACCTAAAATACTTAATAAAAATGTTTCCTTCCTCACACAAACTCGAAGGTTCGCACGAAAAATATCTATCAAAATAGCTTGCTTAGGCTTAAATGGAAATATTAGCGAGAAGAAATAAACTTAAAATTGCCTATAATAGTTTTTCAACATTTTAAGGTGAATCTGGCCCATTGTGCGACGTCGAGTTGATTCTCTGTATGTACTCTGTGCTAAAAGAGTTCGCACTATTGCATTACACTTTTACATTGTGTCAAACTCGAGCTAGTGAGGCTAGTCAGTTTTGGTGAGAATAAATGCCATTTTTTTAAATCTTTATTTAAATTATATAAAATCATTTTCATTCCGTCAATCTTTAAATATAAAATTATTGAATTCAAATAAATCAAAATAAGACCTAAGTCGCCTTTTTGATTACATTTTTCCGTAAAATTATACTGAGAAATAATAAAATTATAGCCATTGAATTTTCAATTTTAACACCCTTTATTTTGGAAACCAGTAATATTCTATCTATTAGTTTCACTTACCCGCCACTACTTAAAATAAATAATTCCATGCACATAGTACCGATAACTATAATAAAATAAAACAAAATTGAGGTAGAAAATATTTCATTAATGTGTTCTACAAACCTAAAATTTTTATAATATTAGACAAATTAAGTATCCAATAATAAGATAAAAGTAATAGTCAATAAAGGAGAATCGTCTGAAATCTGAAATGTTTGTAGGGCGACACGGTCTAAGAAATTTCCTTTATATTTTCATGTAAATATTATTTACTAAATAATCCATCTACTATAACACAAAATATTTCTGCCGTAACTTCCGATTACACCTGAAGTGACTATGACCCTCTTCGGTATAGGAGGACAACTTTGTTATTTCATATGAAACATCTTGTACATTTTTAGGTATTCAGTAAGTTTATTTTTTCTTTTCTAAAAATGTAGCATATGATTTAAGTCTTTTGTAATTAGTACGATTTAAACTATTTAAAGTAATAAAATTGTTACATTTATTTAGAGTAACTATTTATTTGAAATACGCATAATATAAAATTAAGAGTTTTTTTAAAAAAAATACCTATTAAACAATAATAAATTTCAACGTATGACATTCCAAAAGGTAGGCAACACATTATACATATTGTAGTTTTTATTTGTGCGAAGTTATGGAAAATATTGCCTTATCATTTAGGTCAACATTATTTTTTCTATAAATACTTTTAATAATTTATTGACAACTTAATCAGCGAATGCAAAGGTGAAATTACGAGTAGGTGCTCCAGCAAGGATTATTTTGAAAGCTCAAGCTACCACAAATAATTTTCTACCAGTAAAATCCAGAGAAAGGTAAGAAATAACTTAAACAAAATTAATGGACTAGGGACATGAAATAAAATTTATTTATTCCTAAATTAATGTTAAATAGTTAAGTATTTCCCTAATTTTATTATTTTTGGGATGTTTTAAACCAAAAATGCCTTAAAACGGACAAAACATCAATCTGATCATTTTGGAAAAAATTGTATTTTTTAGTATACCCACAAAGCTTTTATAATACTATGGGTGTTTCAAGAAACATGGGCCAACATTCGAGGGTAGATTCCAGACATAAAACATTTTTTCATATGTGCGATTCGGCATCATTATGACTAGGGCTAAATATGCATTTAAAAATGGTCCAAATATTTATGCATTTATGCGTTAATATTAAACAAAATATGCTTTTAAATATGCAAAATTAAAAGACAGTCATTTTTGATATTTAAATTTTATTATAGACTTTTTAAACATATGATTAGATGATTTTACATTTCTATCAATTACATCTAATTAATTATTACTATTATTAGAATGAAAACAGTAAGTTATTAAATATTTTTCAATGTTTTCAATAGTGAAACATTGCCTACTATCACTTAAAATATGTTTGTACGCCGAAAATGAACGTTCCACTTCACAAGACGTATAGGTGCATATTTAAATTTTGAATCCATTTCATTATTACAGTTGCCAGATAAAACATTATTTATGCCTTCTAATGTCTGAAATCCTTTATTATTTAGTAAAACTGTTGTACATTTTCGTGTAAGATTATTTTCCACTAACACAGACTGTTCAATAAAATATTTTAAATTTTTAACTCTTTGTATGTTTTAAAATAATGCCATACCTCAAGATTCAAGCTTAGTTATGGCTGTGGCTATGCATGTATAATTTGCTGGAATGTGGAAAATATGGCTATTAACTATAGGATCGTTAAAAATATCGATGCATTTTTAAATTGCAATTGAGTCTTCTGAGTCAAAGTCGCAGATGAGATCTTAATTTCGTTAAAATTTGTCGCAATAAAAGTAACACAGTTTAACCAAGTGCCCCATCGTGTTAAAACTGGTTATGGTGGTAATAAAATTCCTGGCAAACGATCCTTATAAAATTGAACCTGAAGAGGAGCTTTTACAAAAACTTTTTTAATATTTTTAATTAAATCATTTACGAGTGGAAATTCATTCCTAACCATCTCAGCCACCCTATTTAAACCATGTGCTAAGCATGTGCAATGGATTAAATTCGGATAAAATATTTTTAAGTTTCCAGCTGCTTTTACCATGTATGCAGCAGCATCAGTGACCATTAATAAAATATTGTTTGTACGCACTTGTCTAGGTAAATAAAAATTTGTTAACGAATCGTTAATAAATCTGGTTATCGTTAAATTATTTGTTTTGTCCAAAACTTTAACTGAAATTAAATATCCTTTACGAGAGATATTTTCATCTAGTGCGCCTATTAAAAAATTTTCAATATAGCGCCCCTACGTATCAGTTGATTCATCAACCGAAAACCATACAGGTTTATCGTTAATTTCATTTCTTATAGAATTCAATGCATTATTAAAATTAACTTGAACATATTTTTTGCGCAAAATGGAAAAACTGGGTAAATTTTCTTCCTTAAAATAAGTTTTAAAAAATTTATTTATTATATAACAGAGGATTATCCAATTTGTGAATTGGAATATTACAAGATACAAATAAATTGCACAAATCTCTATTAAAATTGTCCTGATGATAAGAAGTGGTTCCTTGGTCTGTTATTAACTGCTAAATCAATCGGTTTGGAAGTTGTTTTCTGGATAAGTGACTTGTTATTCCTGAATGTTGATCCACTTGAAATTTTTTAATACAGACAATCTGCAAAAAGAGATCTAACGACATCGTCAAATATAAAAGAATTTTTTTTTTTGAATCCAAAAATACGTGAATTTTTATATATAAAAATAAAAAGCAGATGAATTTTAAAAAATTTGGCTGGTAGAAAGAAGCTTTTGAGTAAAAATAAAAAAAAAAACATTTCCCTATTTAAAAAAAAAGAAAAACTATTATATTGTTGATTTTTTTTAAAATTAGATGAAATCCGAATAAACAATTTAGTATAGCTCTTAAATCATATTTTGATTTTATTTCTTTTTACTTCTGAAATAGGATTCAGCTGGCTTTGAAAAAAGTTAATAGTGTGAAAAATACAACAAAACTGTTAGTTATCCTTACCAGTTTATCGCAGGTGGAGCAAAAAACGTGATTAGAGTCTACGATTCTTAAATCACTTTTTCCATAGATCCATTTCTTTATCATTTGCATTTTTCCCGTAGCTTGTTTCGGCATTTTTAAAATGAATGCTTTTACTTTCACACTAACGGCACTTTTGCAGGAACACAACCAATAACAATATTTAACCAAAATAAATTTTGAATAATACTGAATGAACTACCTGTTACACAAAAACAGATAAATTTTATGAAGTCATTTGCTATTAATCATCCCCTAATTGCCCTAATCCTTACTACCTAGTAGTTTAGAAAGCTCAATGCCCACTTGGTTAATATTTCGTGGTAAAATGCAGGTACAATTGAAAAATATTTTAATGTTTACAAAATAATGATAAATAAGCAATATTTTATTTTTAGATATACATTATTATTTTAGATATGCAATATAAAATTCTGCACTAAATATGCAGGCATGCACTTTATATGCATTTTGCATATAATCCAAGCTCTAATTATGACGTACCACTTTATATTTTTTAATTTCTTTTACGGACCTGTCTGTAAGTCCCGTTCTGCCCAAATCACATTCATTCGATCAACATAATCAGAATATGCACATGGGAAAAAATATTTTTTTTAATTGATGCCCATGTTTTTTAAAAAGCTTAATTGACCCATGGATTTTTTTGTACATTTAAAACCTGCCCCTCGTTCAAATTTTCATATAGTCTACTTAGTGTTTCAGTACTTGTGTGTGTTTTATACTTACTGCAATAATCTATTGTGATGTTCTATCCATTCTCTTATTCGTTTTTTTATAAAAAAGTCGGGATACTTCTTAACAAAAATGAGAGATCTGTGATTCAATAACTTAAATTGTATAAACACCATGTTGACAAATAAATAATAGAAGCTGTCAAAACCAATTATGGGAAACACTATACAAGCTATTAAAACATAAAATTGAAAAATACCAACAAAAATGTTTGGTAGCCCTGGATTATACATTTCAAATATTTGTTGGCCCATGAACAGTGGCAATAAAAAAAATATTATAGCACATATAGCCAAACAGTAAAATGCTAATAAATTGTATTCCAAATACCATTCAATTATTAATATTTTTTTTGTGAATCTTTCATTTTTAAATTTTTCTAGTTTCCAAAATTGTTCTGTATTCTTCATAAACTTCATTATACTGGACGTTTTTGTTTGTAATGTAATTAATTTTACTACACCCTAAAAACAAAAAATGATTAAACGTAGTTGGAGCCTCAGAATAAGCTTTCAAAAATGATCTTCCATTAAAGAGAATTTGCGGAATTAAAACCTTCATCAAGCAATAACTGCAATAACTATGTGTCGATGGTTCAAAAATGTTACTTGAACAAACTAATTAGAGTATCAAATTTGCGACAAAGTAAACTTCCTTCTTTCATTAAAAGACAAAGAATTGGTACACCGAAAGAAAATAAAAAAAGTTGGTTATCATTAATAAGGGTTAATGTCACTTCAGTTGGGGCAGTAAGGATAACAACGCTAGAGGTAAGTCACTTTATGATTATATAATTACCAAAAATCTTTGCATTTTAAATAAAGGTACTGCACCAACATTTTTAAACTCTCGCAGTCAAACACTAATAGATATCACTTTATCCACAACTGGTATCTATAAATCAATTCTAAACTGGCAAGTGTCTGATAACATTTCGATGTCATATCACCGCTGGTTAACATTTAAAATAAACTTGATGTTGCCCACCTTCTCCAAAAGGCTCTGAGAGAAATGGAGGCCGAAACACCAAACACTAACAATGCTTTGGAGAAGTTCTCAAACAATATCCAAAGCACAATAAACATTGCCTATAAGAAATCCTGTCTCCTGAGGCTGGTCCAACACGATCCGACGACTACCGCATAGTGGTGTCACGAAATGGATTACCTCAGGAAGATGGCTAGGAAGTCTTTTAATAAGGCAAGAACCACAAAACTCAAAGAGGACTGGGATATTTAAAAGTCTCACCTCAGAGAATACAAAAAAATCGTTAGAAAAAAACAGAGAGATTCATGGAGATCCTACTGCGAAGAAATAGAAGATTTCCCGCAGGCAGCGAGGCTTCAAAAAGCTCTCTTAAAAGATCCACACCGAAGCATTGGTGCACTAATCAAAGAGGATTGCGAGAAAACTACCAACCTTGAAGGTAGCATCAAACTTCTGCTGTCAACACACTTCCCAGACTCGGTCATTACAGACGTGGCCCACTGGGCAAAAGAAGAATACAATCCATCTGTCTATGATTGTCAAACTGCCAAATACATTGTAGACGACGAAAAAATTAGATGGGCAATATCCAGCTTCTCTCTATTTAAATCGCCAGGACCTGACGGTATCTATCCAGCCCTACTTCAGTGGGGTCTGGAAGAACTCACACCACACCTGGTGGGTATATTCAGATCCTCGTTGGCTTTGAGGTATATCCCCAAAAAATGAAGAGCGGTAAAAGTGGTATTTATACCCAAACCTGGAAGGATCGATTACACTGCCCCAAAAACATACCGACCAATTAGTCTGATATCGTTTTCCATGAAGACATTGGAAAGACATACGGTGCAATTTTCTGGGTACCGATACCCCAAAAATTAACAGCTATCCGTAAACTAGAACAAATTCAAAGAACAGCATGTATCAACATAACAGGAGCCATGAAAACAACACCGAGTAGAGCGATGGAAGTCATTCTTAGTCTCACTCCCCTTGATATTTACATCAAGAAGGTTGCTCTGACGACAGTGACACGCCTCCGCACGGTTGGAATAGAACCTGATGTACGATCTGGTGAGGAGAGACGTCACTTTTGACAGGAGGCGCTCGATCTGCTCCCACAGCTTCAAGTGAACATGGACTCCATCTCACCGATATATACCTATCTTCCATAAACCAGTTATAATAGAACAAATAGAAGAGCCAGAAGTGGCAGGTACGATTCATATCTACACCGACGGTTCTAAAACAAAACAAGGCTCAGGATGTGGAATATACTCCAGATTCTTAAACCTAAACATAAAATGGGCTGTGAGTAATAGTGCCAGTGTAGTTCAAACAGAGCTAACGGGGATTCTCATAGCAGCAAAAGAAATAACCAGAAACAATATCACTGGAAGGAACATGTTCATCTATACAGATAGCAGACAAGCACTACTCACCCTGAACAGATCACGAATTTATTCAGGGTTAGTACTAGAATGTCATGAAGCTTTGGCCGAAGTATCCATCAACAATGTGGTCACCTTAAGATGGATCAAAGGTCACGCCACATCGAAAGATAACCGTCTTGCCGATTCACTAGTCAAGAAAGCAGCCAACCAAATACTTTTTGGACCTGGCCCTTCTATTGGCCTGATAAAATCGGTAGTGACAGACCTAATTAAAGAACATTCCCTTTTAAAATTCAAGGAAAGATGGAATTAAACAAGAAACTGCAGAGTTGCCAGGGAGCTTTTAAGTTATCCTGAGAACACTGCAGCAAACAAATCTGCGCCTGGTTACAGGCATTCTGACTGGTCATTGCCAAGTACGGAAGCATCTCCATATCATGGGGCTGTCAGAATTGCTCGACGCTCTCATTTGTTAGAAGATTTGTGATCGGCGAGTATCGGCTAACACCGGCCGATATAAGAGAAGCACCCCTTGGCGACGTTGTCAACTATATTAAATCTGTAGGCTGGTTACCAAGCTAGGAGGTGCCTATCATCTTAGGAGGATGCAAATGGGCCTAATGAGGCGCCGTGGGGGTAACCCACCCTCCACACGTTACAGATAAGGGTTAATGTCATCCATACTGTGGGTAACCTTGATAGACGCTCTTTTACAACAATATAAACACAAATAATCTTAAATATAATCCTCAACTGATTTAAATACTTTATCGTTTTAAATCCTCAAAATGTAGGAGAAAGAGTGGAAAAAATTGGAGGCTTAGCATTAAAATAATAATAGGATCTCTGGTGTCATTAAATATGTAGCAGTCAGAGCAAATTAGCATTTCAGCGGTCCATAAAGCAAATTATTATCAAAAAAGTCTCAAAAACTTATGACAGGTGTTTAGGTGGCATGCAGTTAGATACGAATCATTTGGGAAAGCATAAACCTGTGTATTTGGGTAAACTATATAAGAAAGCAATGTAGGCTGTTGAACCTTTAGAATGCTGCACATGAAAAATAATACATGAAATGAAAGAGACGAAGGAAACAAAATATCAGGAAAACTTTGAAAGAATCTAAATATTTAAAAAAAACTAAATCTACTTAGCTATGGACTTATGCTTACATGACACATTAAAAGCACTGGTTCTGAAATATTGGCCAGTTCTTCCAAACCAATCGACTTAGTTTTAAATAAGTATAATGTTAAGAATATATGAGTTATAATCAAAAAAATATTAATGTAAAAGAAGTTCAGTTTAAATTTAGTTTTATTGTTCACGTTAACTCCGCTCCATTTCAATAATTTTAGTGGAAAATTGAATCCATAAAAACGCATATTGAACTGTGAGCACGTAAAAGAATGGTGTGAGACAGAATAAAGTGAGACGTATCTATTACTACTCTAAATATTTAATATTAATTAATATTATACGTTTAATTATCATTGTCACAAATGATAAGAACATTAATTAGTGGCTCAAATAAATTATAACCCAGTGGTGTACCTATCATTTCTTAAAACTTGGGAAAATTTAATTATCATGGTAAAAAAATAACTATATCAATATAGAGGCCATCAAAAATCTCATATTTTAAAAAATTAACCTTTACTATTGTAATCGTATCGCCAATCTAAAGTATAAATATAACAAGATCTAAAATATGACGAAAATTTAAAACTATAAAAAAGTAATAACTTCTTTTTTGTCTTCTTGATCTGCTTGTGCGCCTTTACCTCTATCCTAGCTGAGTTTCTGCTCTATCTGTATCTGCTTCTGGCACTACTTATTGGTTGTTTATATTTCTTAACTCTCTACTCAGCTATGCTATCTCGCTATTCTTGTTCTCGATACTATGCTATTCTCAATTTTAAAATAAGATGTCTTTACCTTTTTCTAATTGCTTTATTATTATTTTTTTTTCCATATTACAATAATATATTGTTTTCAATATATTAATATCTTATATCCAACATTCTATATCTCTCCAAAAGACCTTCTTGACATTTCTAAAATTGCCTTCTAACAATCAATAATTAACTATAAAAAAATACATAAACAAAAACATCCCACCCAGTTACTATAATTTCTATGCCCCACCCCGATATTTCAGTCTTGTAGGGGAATTGTGCTTAAGATGACATATTCAAATAAGATGACATAGTAACTGTCAGTTCAAATATACTCGCCACAAGCACGCAATCGACTCTCACACATCGGCTCACAGATGGTTTAATCATTCAAAATATTAGCGCCCGCTTGCGTTGTTTGGATGTGGTGTGCATTATTTTTGTTTTCATCAAATTTTATTGTGTTGAAAGTAATTGTGCCGATAAATATCTATTAGTTAAGTTTTTTGTTGTATTTGACTATGTTGATATGAACTGTGGTAAATATAAGTTATGAATATTGAAGAATCATTAACATAACCTTAAAAGTTTTAAATATTTTTTACCTCGTAGGGTAAGATGACATGGCAACCGTCGGCTTAAGATGACATAGTATGTCATATTACCCTGAATTTGTTAAGTAAGTAAGAATAGTATAAGTTGGGTTGGTTGAAAGCGTCTGGAACATTCAATGTGTCGCAGGCCACACTACGTCGTCACTTCGTGAATAGTACCATAAATCTTGAACGTTTTAAACCCACCTTTGGTTCAGTCATAGAAAAACAATTAGTGAAGCATTAATAGATCTTGAACAAATAGTTTTTGGGTTTACTACTACTGATGTCAGAAAATTAGCATTGCAATTTTCAAAAAAGCAGAAGGGTCTCATATATTCGATGAAGTTACACAAATGGCAAGTTGTGATTAACTAAAACGGTTTAGGGAACGTAACCCTCCATCTCGTTGAGGACCCCTGAAGCCACTTCCGCAACAAAGGCAAGAGCTTTTAATAAGCCGCAGGTCACGAAGTTCTTTTATTTCTTACCGATAATCCCACATAACATCAATGTTCTATGAATATACCAAGAACGTTCTGTTTAAGTTCTTTTTAGTATATCCTTTTAGAATGTTCTTAGAACATACCTAGAATATACTTTGAAAGTACGTGCCTTAAAAGTATATTCCAAAAAGTATATACTGAGCACGTGCTATAACAGGATATTCTTAGAAGATACTAAAAGTCATATACCCAGCATGTACCTCATATTCTGAGAATGTTCTAAATGCTTACAGGTAAAAATTAACACCAAATACATGTAAAAACAAGTTTATATACATATCTATATGAATTTTTCCCACATGCCGATCTAATAATTCGCTACCAAACGCACTAATGTTGAATGTTTAGGCCAAAAAACATTCTCAAACTAAAATAGAAGAAAAGAAGAAGAATAACATAACCTACAGTTACTACAAATTTTTTTGATCTCGTTTGTTTGTAAGAGGTAAGTCAGTTAATAAAAATTAATATGTTCTATATGAAAATAAACAAATTTTACTATATTTATAGTTTTTAGGACCTATAAGTGACGTTAGAATACAGGATATCCCAAATATTAATTGCCAGTGTGAATTTATTAATATAGTTTATACTAATGGTGGATTGAAAATAAAATACAGTGTTACCCGAATTATATACACACTTTCTATAAAAAAAAATCCTGTAAGGCCAGATATTGACCTGGAAGAACTAAAAAAGTTAGCTAAAGGAGGACGAAAACTACAAAATGGTGGTAAGTAATTAACATAAACATCATAATCATTTATGTAACTCTTGTTTTTGTTAGTGGAATGCCATGTACAATTTTTAATATTTTATGTTCGACAAAAATATTTAAAATATTCCATTAGCTATGTACACTTATTTTGTATATGTACCAAGTTTGTTAATTTTTTTTATTTTTTAGGTTCAATGAAGATCCAATGGAATCAAGCAAATAAAACACAAGCCATCGATACAATAAAATATTGATTGTTTAAGGCCAAAGATAGTATTTGTAATAAAAATAAGTATGAATTTTTTGAAATAAAAACTCATTATATACACTTATTCTTTAATGTTCAATATTAATTAAACATCCTGTATTAATGTGTCTAGTATATGCCTGGTATATGCTATATTTAAATACTTAAAATATACTATCAGATTAAAGTAGATACCTGTTGCATACTGTACACATACTTGAAGTACATTCTCAGTATCTGCATAGCACGTATAAACAACGTCACGTAGCATATGCTTAGCATATTCTGAGAATGTACCAAATGCAAATACAGTATATTCTCAGCATATGCGTATTCTTAAAAAGTATATACTAAGAATATGCTAAGAATGTATAATTGTTATCTGGGATAATATTCCTCCGCCAAACATTTACAAGATGGATGAATCTGGCCTTAACACTGTCCAAAATCCACAAAAAATATTTGCACAGAAGGGCATAAAACAAGTTGGTGCATTGCCAAGTGCGGAACGAAGCCAGCATGTCTTCATCGCTGTCTGTGCTAATGTTGCTGGGAATTTCATTGAAATCGAAGTGGGTTCACAGATCTAAAATGTTGAAAAAACATAATAAAAATAATAATAATAATAATAATTTCTATCTTGTCTTCTTGATCTACTTGTGTGCCTCTACCTATATCCCATCTACACTGCTTTTACGAGTATATCTGTCTTTGTCACTACCTTTTCCTAATTGTTTTTATTTATTTACTTTTTACAATATTACAGTAATATATTGACTTCAATGTATTAATTTATATCCATCTTTCTGTCTCTCTAAAAAAACTACTTTTTTTTCGGTTTATGGCCTAGGTGTATAACCCTAATATGCCCGTCTCAGTTTGTGCTTTTAAATTCTCAATCATGTGTGTTCTGTGTAGGCTTTGTTACTGTTTCCCAGCCCTACTTTAGGAACAGCACTATTAATTAGAACCCAACATGGAATGGTCGAGTGGGAAATCCTACCAAGGCATCGGAATTAATTTTAAATAATTAAATTAAATAAAAAAATCCCGGCCAACGGTGGGATTCGAACCTGGAACCCTTGGATCCACAGGCAGAGACTCTACCACTGAGCCACCCATCCCCAAAAAACTACTTCACATTTCTAAAATTCCCTTCTAACAATCAATAATTTTTATCTATTAAAAAAGAATTCCATAATCAAAAATATCCCTTTCATCCACTATAATTTCTATACCCCACTCCAATATTGCCATCTTGTATAATTTTGACATAATCATGACTTATTTATTCGTCATCCAGAAATGTCCATATCACAATATACACATAACAGTCATAATAGCTCAATATGGTACCAACTCGAGTGTATCTCTGGAGCCTGCGCATTAAATGGATACAAATATTTAGTTTTGTGACTGTTCAGAGAACGTTACAAAAGTCATCTGTCAGAACAAAGTGGCTGATCTTCATAACTTGCCATAACTTCGTTTTTTTTTAATCTTTGTGATAGTCAATCGATAAATATTGATTATATATACAGTATTAGCCACTGAACGTTTTCCAATACGCAGTGTACAAATGCATGTAAAAGGTACAAAGAGTTAACATTAGAGAGAGCAGGAAATAAATAATATCAATGTTGCCGGTTTATACGGCCCGACCGCGTTGTAACGTTGATGGTATTAGGTAATTGACATTGCTGTTAATACTTGTTTCTTACTCGTCTAATGCTAACTCTCTGTAGTTTTCACACACACTTGTGCAAAGCGTATTGGAAAGTATTTGATAGCCGATACTCTATTGGTTTAGAAAACAAATTTCTATACATCACGGATGTAGTGATCGCGATAAAAATGGTATTATAATAATAATGTTTTAAAGAATCGAAATTTCTGTATACATTTTGGTTACGCCGGTGACTATTAATAGCTTTCCCCTAAACAATAATCCTTTAGTTACTTTAACTTTTTAAATAAAAAAGTTTCAGTTTCAGAAAATATATCAACGAAAACACGCAAGTAATAACTTAAAATAATTTATTTTGTTTGCAATCCAATGAAAACTTTTACAATTTTTTTTTTTCACTTTTACGACTTTTAATTAACATCGTTCCATCTAAATATTTTACTTCTCATATTCTATTTTGTATTAACTAATAATTCAATATTTAAAAACTGGGACTGACAGTTCTGAATACTGAACGTAAAAACTTCAAAAAAAAGCTGACACCAGACAACTAGATGGTGGTTGTTTTATTTCAACTTTTATAATTTTATTTTGTTTTTAATTCAATACAACTCAAGTTCTTCACATCGCTGCCCTGATTTAAAAAAATCCATTTTGCCTCTTGATTAGGGTTTGAAAACTGTTTGAACTTCAAACAATTTATGTGAAAACTTTTAGAACCTTTACCCCTTAAACTAGCCTATAGAAAAATATATGGACCCTTTACTCTTTAAGCCTCATTTGGTCCTTTTACCTTTAACGCTTGTTCATGTAATAATAATAATTGGCCCATTAATTCCTTAAACCTGTCCATATTTAAATATTTGGTCCATTTACCAGTTACGTCTGCATTACTTTTACATTTTCGTATTTCTTAGTGGTGTAACTTGACAAACCGGGCCCTAACCTAGTTTTCCAAATACCCTTAACCTTGGCCTAAATTTCGTCTAGTGGATCCCCACGAAGTGATATTAAAACCCCCAGAATTACGTTTAGAGTTCAATGTAGCTGTAATGGAGGAAGAACAAAGTAAACACGGAGATTAATTTGGAATACTGTTTATTTAACATCTATTTTTTTGTACAGCCAGACATTTAGATTATGTGCCGTTTTTAGGCTTAACATTATGTTTATGTAGGCTTTCCAATGTGTCATTTCTAACCTCAGAGCTTTTAGTTCCCATAAAAGGGTAAAACATAGATATGGAGGAGGGGAGATAGGAACTGTCATTTCAGAAAACGTTTACACAAGGAGAACCTTCCGGGGGTGCGGAGAGTCTGCGCAGTTGAGTGTTTCCAGGATTGTACTCAGTTTTTTTACTAATTCAATGAAAATATACATATAATTAAATGCAAATTACTAATACTTTTTTAATAAGAGGAATAAATAATTAAACAAGATTGTGTATTAGTTGAGATAATTTAAGTATAGCTAGTGCGGCGAAGGACGGCTAATTATTTGCGTTGGCGTTAAGGGGCAACTATACATAAATTTATATTACTCTCTTTAGATCATCTTCCGATGACATGAGACAGGTTACAAAATTAGTTTTATATTAATAACTAACTAAATTTCATAAGGTTAGCTGAATACAACATAGGCATTCAAAAAAACATTCATCACATCATAGATAAATGAAATACAATGCTCACATATAGGTACGTAAAAATATATTGAAATATTAAAAATTATTTATTAATTCATCTAACGAGTAGTCTTCAATTAAAAGACCCTTCAGGTACTATTTAAATTTTTGTATTAATTTTTTTCTTTAGAAGTGCTTATGTAACAAGTGATATACATACAGGGTGACACCGAAAACTTTCCAAACTAAATATTTTTCTTCCATTAAATAATGTGAAAAATCGCAAAAACCCATCATTTTATTTTCAAGGAGGACACCTACAATAAATACTTTTAACACTCGTGGCTCAACCTCCTAGGAGGGGTAGTTGTTACCGTTAAAATCTTAAATGGTAAAAGGGGTCAAGAGGCACATCATTTTAAAGGGCGTTTAATTCTCTTGTACCCTAATTTATTAGTTATTTATTAAACAAAAATTATTCTATTTAAGTAACAGGAGGAATATCAAGTCTACACGTTTAACTTTTTATTTTTTTGGTAAGGTGACTTTTACAAAATAAATAACTTTTAATTTGCACAAGAAATTTTAAAAATAGAACACATAGGATCTACTTGTACACTGTTTTAAAAGCTTTTCAAAATGTTGCCCATTGTACTGTAAACAGTAAAAAGTCTGTTTCCCAACTCCTCTCTAACATTTCGGAAAACTTTTACTGGAAATTGACCGGCATGCTTCTGTAATTCTCCTTTTAAGATCATCAATATTAGCAGGTTGTGTTTCATAAACAACGGATTTAAGGTGTCCCCAAAGAAAAAAGTCTAAAGGAGTTAAATCAGGTGATCTTGGGGGCCATTCAATTGCTCCCCTTCTGCTAATCCAACGGCCTGGAAATCTCAGTCAGACGAGAAGAAAAAATGAGGTGTAGCAGCGTCCTGCTGGAAATGTAACACATCCTGTAAAACTAAATTACCTTCTGCATCAGTTTGTTTCTAGCTCGTGAGTTTATAAGAGAGATAATAACATGCAGGTGTTCATCACTCCAGTACCAACATTTGTGTTTATTAACATTGTCATTTAGAAAAAAAAATGAAGATTCATCACTGAAACAGATATTCGGCAGAAGATTGGGGTTGGCGTTGACTTGATCAGACATGGTTTTACAAAACTCTATTCTTTTATCAAAATCATCTTCGTAGAGCTCGTGAAGTAACTGCATTTTACAGGAATGAAATTTATGCATTTTCAGTGCTCTTTTTACAGTCTTGCGTGATATTCCCGTCTATTCTGCTACTATTCCTATGAAGCTAGTTGACACGGCAACAAATGTTCCCAAAACCTCAATTGGAGCTTTTTCATTTAGTACTCGTCGGTTCTTTTCCTAATTTTCACCGAACCAGTTTTCAAAAACTTTGCTACCAAATCGAGAATATACATATGACTTACATTACGATTAGGATGCTTTTCATTTAAATGCTGCCTATCGCGCGCATTTTCCAACCTCTTCATAAAGGATAATTATTTCGATTCTTTCCTGTAGAGAGTAATTCATTTTTGCTATAGAATTACAACCATTATCTCCTGACCACAAATGAATACCAGATGCTTACCGACTCCACTATCCAGTCGAATATTGTAGACGAGTGTAATATTTATTAAATTATACATATCAAAACTTAATCTTGGAAATAAAGGCAAATTTAAGTTTAGGCTGGGGACCAATGAAGAAAACAAAACTAGGTACTTATTATTTGAATGATTTCTTTTATTTGAAAATCTTGCAAGATGCTACAGAATACAAAAATATTTAAAAAACATTGCAAGTATTTTAATAATAGTTAGTATCAGGTGTAAAAGTTATTAAAAAATAAATTAGACACTTAATTCAAAGAAAATTACCTAACATTTGAAAATCCTTGAAAAAAAAAAACATATATTGCAAGTAGTTATTTTAATAATAGTATTAGGGGTACAAATTATAAGAATTGAATAACATTTTGTTCAAATAAAATCTTCAGGACATTAACAAATACAAAGAATATATAACATTTAATTAAAAGAAAACTACTTATTATTAAAAAATCTTTAGGATACTAGACAGGTACGGAATTTTCAACACAGAAGGTATATCTTACAATGAGTTTAACAAAGTTTAATGGGAATATGCAGATAACAAAGGGAGACCATTGTCAGAAAGCATCGATATGGTTCCAACTTATGCTCTCTCCACTACATACATCGACATAAATTTAGATGCTACGCGTGACAGGAGTCTCTGCCTGATATGCGCAGGTTCCTAATTCAAATTGCTTTATTGTTGAAAAAATACATCTTATTGACAAAGACAGAAAACAAATATATACATATTTAAAATTAAAAAAAAATGTGTACATACTAATATAAATGTATAGATACACTTACAAACAACCGATTGCAACAATATTCAATAAAATGTATAGGTACGATAAACTTTGACAGAGTTTGAGAATGTGATCTGTCTTAATGATATATGAACATCAAATTACGTTCAGTCTAATAAAATCATAGGATCATTAGATATTGAAAGATTTATATAAGTGTTCTTCCAACTGAGTGTTAGTCAATTACAAAATATATAAAAATATAATTATTTGTATGAATTGTATTTAATTTAAAACTGGCTGAATGGCTAAGGATCTATATATTTTTTTTATTATAATTTATAGATACTGTAAAATAATTTAAAATTGTACAATATTTATTGTATTATCTAAATTGGACTTTTTTTCTTTATTTTGGACATATCGAGGGCCACAATACAGAACCTCCACTAAACATTATATTTTATGATAATCTCGTTGACTTCACTCCATCTACTGTATAAATTAAGTATTACAATTTTTGAACAACATATTGTTAAATATTAGTCCCATTATAGAGTAAAATGGATTGTTCTATGCACTTGTGAATCTTTTTTTTTGAAAAATATTCCATAACTACCATCATGTATTTATTACCATTCTCGGTCATAGGAAATGGTCCAGCAATATCTAAGGCAATCCTTTTAAATGGACTACTGACGTGTATTGCTTTATGGGGTCCGTTACTTATAGCACAGGTGGTACATTTCTTACACCAGTCCTTTACATCATCGGAACTGTTCATCCAATAAAACCTTTCAAGAACTCTCTGAAAATTTTCTTTAACAGTGATATATCCTTCTGATAGACTGTCGTGTAACTGACGAAGTACTTCGGCTACTCTAGTCTTTGGAATTACCAACTGTCTTCTGTTTTTGGAACCATCATCATTCTCTAGTACTCGCTTTAATAAGCCTTCTTCCAGGATAAAGGAGTCTCACTGAGCCCAATATTACTTAATTACTGGAGATAGTTTCGATACTTCTTGCCAAGTAAGTCGACTATTTTTCTCGTTCCATTGTAGCATCTTCTTTAAAACGGGATCGTTTTCCTATTCTTTTCTAAGTTTGACAACTGTCGTTCGTCGTACTGTAACTTCTTTAGCAGATATGGCCAGCCCCTTTCCAATCAGAATTCCTTGACCAATACATTCACTACACTTCGAACAGGCGTTCCTTCCTCTACAGTTCCTTGCAACCGCGTTACTCTTATAGTTTCACATCTACCAGGCAACACCGTTCCTTCCTGTATAGCCACCGATATGGTTTTTTGATTTGTTGTGTTCATTGGACGTTTACGCGAACTGCTTACATTTCCCATTTCACCGAAGTTCCAGCACCTAATAGTCTTTGGTCGCTTCTCAATAATTGGTCGAATTTATTTCCCTGTTTTTCCTCTTACATCACTGAATCCACCAGAAGCCAGCGTAGCCTCTTATTCAAAAGCAGCATACAAGACATCGACCAACGTTTTGTGACGGGCCAAACGGAGTGTTGTTTGCATTTCATGGTCACAAAGTCCATCAACAAACACTTGAACAGCCAAACATTCAATCATGTATTCCGAAGCTGATGGATAGGCAAATCGCACCATCTTCGCAATATCTAATTCGAATTCTTGAAGGCTCTCGTCACGTTTCTGTTTGCGATTCTTCAACTGTAATTGGTACACCTGCTCCAAGTATTCGTGGCCATATCGCATGTTTAGTGTCTTTTTGAGTTTTTCAAAGTCATCTGTGTCTTCCACATGTATAGTCTGAAGGACATCTAAAGCGTCTCCTCGAAGGGCGACAGTGAAATTTACTGCTTTTTCTTTTTCAGACCATTCGTTTGCTCTCGCTGCTGTTTCTTACTTCTTTAAGGTAGTTGGTCCATTTTCCCGTCGAAAGTTGGGGTTTTAACACGAGCACTTAATTTCTGGCCGGTTCTGTATGTTCTTTTATCTTCTTTTCCATTTCTTTTATTTTCTCCTTGATGGAAGATATCTTATTTTCCACATCAGCAGAAATGTCATATCTTATAGAAGAGGTATCAGAAGAGACTAATTTCCATAGAAGATATTTCGGAACACCCTTTCTTCCAAGGAAGAAATATTAGACGAAACTTTATTTTCTATTGAAGATATTTTACCTTACAAGTCGGTAGAAGACACTTTAGTTTCTAAACAAGAAACGTCAGACGAAACTTTACTTTCTAATGAGGAAATTGAAGCTTTGATTTCTTCCTTGTCGTCTCCGTTTCACGTTCTTCTAACTTTCGACGTAACTCAGCCACTTTTAAATCACACAGTTTTTCAGCCATTTTTTCGTCCACTATTTATTTACAGTTCCACTTCTAACACCAATGTAACGTTTGTTTAATTTATTTATAGTTTATTTATTTAACACTTTATTTATAATTTATCTATAACGTACTAATTAATTTATATAATGGGTCCTATGATTGAACGTTTACGTTAATTTTAACACGAATCTGTTATGTTATGCTAACAGGGAATAGATAACGTATGAAATAACAGTAGGTGTCGTATCGGTATGATTGAAACGACCGATAACAGAAGATGTTAAACTGGCTGTTACGAATGGAAGAAAGTATTTATTTGCGTTATTGCGCGTGCGCACAAAATGTACCTAACTTCACTTAATTTCTAAAAATGACTAAAATGAGGTTTTTCATGTTTTTCTGAATGTAAAAACAACAACAATTAGGTTAGAATTTTTTGTAGTTCAGTTTTCATTTTATTTAGTTTATTATGGCGAACTGTGTAATAATATGAGGAACTACTTAATTTTGTTAGAAAAAACAAAATTATTCTCACGGGGAAAACAAATATATTAGATAAAAAAAAATATCAAACCTTTGGCTAGTATTTACCAATCATAAATTAAAAACAAATTCAAATATACTAAGAATTCAGATAATTACCAATATAGGTGTTAGATAATTAAATAAAGTGGTAATATAGACGTTGGGCACTTAACGACATGTTATTCGAGGCTGTTGAGGTGATATGTTAAATTAGAACATAACAGATGGAAAATAACAGTAATGTGTTTTTTTTCCTGGGCTCGTCTGACTATGTGTCTCCGAATAACACTGAAGCCTATTGGCTTATTGTGTTTTACCCCATGTTAGTTCATAGCATCCACTCTATCACCTTTGTACCTTGTACAAGTTTGTACAGATCCTTGGGTGAGCGGGTTCTATACGTTGTTGGATCAACCTGGGGTTGTCCAAAAAGAGCCTGTCTTCTACGATCTAGAGCTTCGCATTCGCACAGTATGTGTTTGGCCGTTTCCGGTTTCTTGTGACATAGTCGGCACATGAGTTCCCCATTGTACATGCCAATTTTGTTCAAGTGTCCCTTTACTGGGGCGTGCCCAGTCATGAACTCTGTTATCACTTTCAACTGGTTCCTATTCATTAAGAGTAGTTCTCCAGTTCTTTTGGGACATGGTCTGCCTATGAAGGCTTTTCCATGTGCTTGTTTTGGGGTGCTTCCCCAATAGTTGATATGTTGTTCCCGAATCCAGTCATTTATAAAACCCCGGACTGTACTTTTTGGTACTCCTGGGTTTGTGTCTGGTTCCGGTGTTTCTTCTGACCCTCTTTTTGCAAGTTTGTCAGCCTTTTCGTTGCCTTCGATCCCTCTGTGACCTGGCACCCAAAATAGTTTTACTCTATTTCGATCTGCCAGTGTTCTTAGTTCTTCGATGCATTCCCATACCAGCCTCGACGTAACTTTCTGACTCGATATGGGCTTATGTGCCGCTTGGCTGTCTGACATTATTTGAATATGCTGATTTTCGACAGCTCTTTCATTGTTCGTTTTTGCACATTGCAAAATTGCGTATACCTCGGCCTGAAATACCGAGGAATGTATTCCTATAGCATAGCTATGGTTAGTATCAGGGTTTTTGGAGAATACTCCTGCCCCAGTGCCTTCCGCAGTCTTAGACCCGTCTGTATACCAGGTTTGTTCCTATCGTTGGGCATTGGGCTCCCTTATGGTGATCTCCGCTCTTTCCTGTATTAAAACCTCAAAGGGAGTATTAAAAGAGTACCTCTTGGTTATGTGGTCTGATCTCATGTCTAGCACGTCTCCTGTCACTAACCTTGAGATACTCATGTGACCTGGCCTAATGTTAAGATTTCCCAGTGTATTCCCTAATCTGTAAGCACCTAAACTTGCCTCCCCTTCTAATGTGTTATGAAAGACTTTACATCATACGAATTTGTCCCGTTGCTGTTAAAACTCGGCCTAACATGTACGTTACGGATAACGTAAACGTTCAATCATAGGACCCAATACTTAGGCACTATCATAACTCAGAATTCTAATTTATTCATTACAATTTATCTTTTCTATACAACATTTAAATTGAATCTTAACTGCTATCAACAAGTTGTGGCTGTTTATATAAAAATGTAACGGCCCAGAAAGAACCAATCCTTGTAACGGTTGGAACCGTTTTCGTTATTTAGACCCAAACATTGTAACGGTTGACATTGTAACGGTTGTAACCGTTTTCGTTATTTTGACACCAACATCTCTACACAAATGTCATTTGTCGTTTATGCCTTGTCAAAAGGGTAATTCACACGAGCGTTTGCAGAGAGGAATGAAGCCAATCGTCGCGCTCAGCGGCAACTTATGGAACTCATCGAGTCGGGAGTTACTCACGTCCGCCATTTTCTATCCACATTTTTTATTTTGTATCTCAAAAAAATATACGTTCATATATTCAATATTTTGCTTTTCTTAACAATCTTAATTATAATTTTAAAAGCAAGCCTAACATTTTAAACATCAAAAGAATGGAAAATTTTGTTCATAATTTCAATGTGTTCAATAATTCTTTACTATTCTACAAAAAATTACAGATGCAATTCGCAGATTATTATGATGGAGCCTGTGATAAAATCGTACTCTTTTAATACCTATTAACTTTACAGTATGTTTAATAATCACAACTGAAAGTCATTGTTCCAGTCGTTGATTAGATGTATCTACCTACTCAAGTTTCAATACTGAATAAATTTATTTATAAAACAATAATCATAATTTATTTTTATTGTACTATAATAATAATAATAATTTATTTCCCAAATAACAATATACATACAATCTTACTGAAGTTGATACCTTATTGGTGTCTAAGAAATGGTAGATAACAGGGGTAAAAAATTAAAAAACTAGTATAATGTAAATTTTAATAATATATTTAATCCTATTCATATTACACATCTAGAATTGCATATGCATGCTCAACTTTATATTTCTTGAGGAAAACTTCATGAAATTCTGTTTTTTCTTTATCTGTAGGTTTTTTTAAAGTATTGGATTTTGAACGTTTTCTCTTGGTAGCCTCAAAACGAATTTGTTTACACACCTTCTTATTTGCAGGTTCCTTATCTTTTGTTATGGACACTTTTGATTTGGTGGCTATATTGAGGGCTTTATCTAATTCTAAAGAAGCCTCATCATCAAGCCCTTCAGAAATGGCGCTATATAAAAGGTCCATTTTGGATTTTAATCTGGAACTACTATTTTTATAATCATGCTGATGGTTGTGATGTATGAGAGATTCTACTAATTCCTGTGGATGTGTTTCCTGATTTATAGATTTATTAGTAGCTGGCGAGTTTAAATACAATGCTATAGCATGTATATGTTTGCATATATTACATTTAACATAAAAATCTGGACAAGTACAAGAAAAATTATGAATACAAATTTTGCATTGTCTGCAGGACAGTGGACAAAATTTTAGAACACAACCTTCAGTTGATTTACAAACGGCGTAATAACTGTCACTGGTCGATGACTTTATTTTCCAACAAGTTGTGTTAACTTCAATAATATTGTTAATATGTAAACTATTGACATGACTTGCATGAATTAACTTCATTCGATATGAATCCTTGCCCTTTACAGTTTTTTTGATTTGCTTAAACATATTGTCTCTTGTTAGTTTTATAAGAGCACTTATACATTTATCAATGCGCTTGTTTTTCTTTCCTTCAAGGTATATATATTTTAAATTTTTATGAAGGGCTTCTAAATACATATTTGTATTTATACCTAGGCCTTTTCTGTAACAGTAGGCCCATAATTGACAGCGTTTTGAGTAATAATTGTAGAAGTACTCACCAAAGGCTTGTGTATTTGGATCACTACTTAATTCTTGGTTAAAGAACTCTAACTGCTCTTCAAATTTTTCGGAATCTTGTTCCTGAAGTAAAATACGTAAATATTTATATATCTTAGATTTAAATTCTTGATCTCCTTGTATTTTTTGTAAATTTTTGCGCCAATTTCTATCTACATACCAAGTACACAATAAATGATGTTCAGTTTGTCCCATAATATTTATCCATGAATTGTAAAATTCTGGAGCATCATCTGACATAAAGATTTTTGTTGTTATGCAACCAACTTTGTCTGCTATAACTTTAAAAAAAAATTACAAAGTAGAAGTATCGGTTTTATTTGATAATAGGAAAGCCACAGGAATGCCAGCTCCAAAATTATCAACTACAACCACAGATGTAAATAAAAAATTGTAAGAATTGGTGCCATGTGTAGAGTCTATGCAAATTTTATCATGGCCATATTCAACCAATTGCGATTTCTGAAAACTCGTCATTATAATTAAAATAAAATCTTGTTTTTCAAACGTTGTTGACATATTATCTTGAAACCCTTGAGGTTTATAAAACAAAACAGGTGATTCATCCTGTAATTTCTTCATACTCTCAACCCATAAATCAACACTTATAGCATCATTTGGATGCATTTTCACATCCACTTCCAATGAAAATTATTTTTTAATGTTATGTAAATCATGTCGATCAAGAAGGTGAATTCTTTCTAAATTATTGTCTGCCTTTACACTATCTCGAATATCATCTAATATTTTTTCAAACGATATACCTTGAGAAATTTTTCCTGCAAATTAAACAAAAATTAAAATAAAACGAGCAGATATTTTTAAACATATTACAAACCTGCTATTAGTTTACGTTCCATTTTTGTTAGGTTAATATGTGTCAATGTGCAAGGATGGCCCATATGGGGTGAATATAGGGTGGCTGTATATTTGCCGGCTTCATACACAAGGTCCAATGTTGATGGGCATGATTGTGACAACTTTGATATTCCTTGACTTTTTATTTGTTTGGTTTTAAGACATGAGTTATTTACAGAATGATTATCACCATCATTAACACGTTGAGATCTATGACAAACATAATATGTCCTAAAATTATCTCCATTACATTTAACTCCACTGTTTTTGACATAACAGCATTTCATTTTCTTTTCTTTATTATCTTTCCATGTAGCGAATTCTGCAATAAATGATTATGTGATTAAATATTGTTAATAGGTACTATGTATAAATATTTTACAACTCACCACCTTCTGTATTAAACTTTGTAACTTCTTTGAAAATTTCATAATTATGTATGGTAACGTAATGATTCCTTAATTGTTCATATGTTTTATGGACACTGTCACAATCCAAACATTTTAAATTGTTTTTTAACACAGGTTCAATTTTATGAACATTTCTTAAATGCCTATAAAAATCTGATTTATGTGAAAATTGTTTGCCACAATGTGCACACAGTTCCATATTTCCAAATAAATGATTAAAATATCACAATCCAAAAAAATAAATTAAAAAACTCTCAAAATACAGCAAAAAGAAACAAAGCACAAGTCACTATCCACGTGCTAACATCAAATCGAAGATCAAAGCTAACAAGAGTTTACAAGACACAAATTCAAATAAAACTTCAATTGACAGCTGTCAGCTGTCACTAAAATTATTTTGAAAATTTCCGCTAGGCGCGCACGGTCGGCTTCATTCCTCTCTGCAGACGCTCGTTAATTCACATGGAGGAAGGATAATTAAGAGTTGCCGTTTCTTTGTATAAATATGGCAACATGTTTGCTATCAGCGCCATATGGGAGGGATTTGTCCAACTATTTCTCAGTCGGTAACATAGATACCTGCATATTTTATTTTATTTAAAAATTAGCGGGATGTTGTTTGTAGCTCTAATATTAGTATAACAACTAAAATTTTGCATTTTTATTGGCATTTTTTACAACACAGACAAGGTGCAAGATGTAACAAAATGCCAATCAAAATGTAAAATTTTATGACCTATAATTTTGGGAAGGGTAAAATAATGTAATATTAAATAATTGTATTATCTATTATATCAAAACTAATTTATAATAAATTTTCTAAATAAACAAAATTTTAATGAAACCACTAAAACTTTCTGTAAACTTGGGTAGGTAACAAAACACATGAAGGAGAACCATCCATATAATCTGAAACAGAAAAAATTAAAAGCAGTATTTTAACTTCATTTCATTTTGAATCTCTTTTTTCTTTTAGACATTGTCACAGTTTTATACTATCATTATAATATTTTATAATTAATAATGGTAGTCCCTTCAACTTTTTTAATTAAATGTAGTACTTTTAAAAAACAGATGTCTGCGGATCAAGCTTTGAGGTCCTTCTTTGATTCGCAAATTTTAGGTAATAATTCATTGGATGAAATTTTGATCGAATGTAACTTTCTTTTCACTGGTAATTTGTTTGACGGTTTGATAGCAATGTTACTTTAGTATTACTCTTTAGTGTTAATTTAGCTTTCAAGGGTACCAAAGGCAAAGCCAATTTGCACAGTCTTGTAACCTATAAATGGTTTTTCGCAAGTGGAATGATGAAGTTTATGCGGCATCATTTAGTTCCTTGCTTAATATGGGAAGGAAATAAAAAAAATGTGTTCTTACAATTTACAACATAAATTGGCCAGTACTATTTACATTTATACAAACAACGCTATTACAATTAGATATTATGAATTTATTACGAGCAGGACCTGCTAAACACATGTTAAAACACCAAAATATCTTTACTTAATTTTAAATTTAACATGTTTAACTAAAAACTAAAATTAAATAAAAGTAAAAGTACTTACCACGTTTTATTCAGCAACCATAACCATATTGTTTTGTTCAGTTTTGTTATTATATCGGTTTGATCGGGCGACAATCCCACATTGTACAAATAATTGATCAATTCATGTTTTTCAAATAATTGTAGTATTTATATAAATATATAATTTTAAAACAATACTTTCCGTATGTTACTTTTGTTACCAAGCGAAATATGTTTGAATTATTCAATTATTCAGTATACTTTAAATTTAAATATCATTTTATTATTATAAAACGGACTGATATGCGCGGATGTGTTGCGCACTAACGTGTTGATATAACGCGCATATGTTATAAGCCCCCCTGGTAATTCATTTCGATCTATATCTGTCATCGAGCAAGTTGATTTATTGAATTTTAATTATCTTTTATCTTGGACATCCGATGTACTAATTGTCTTTAATATTTTTAATGACCGTCTGATTTTAAGAAGGTAAGTTTCCTACCGATATTTTGTTGAAAATATATATATTTTGTACAAGGGTTTCTTTATTAAAAGGTCAAATTTGAAACATAACCTCAACACATTGAATGACACAAAATCACATGTTTTATATAATTTTATATATTATTTTGTTAGCTTTACTATTTTTAAATATGTTAAATAAGATTTTTCCTTTTCATATTAATTTTAGGCTCTGTGTGAAACTATTCAAATGATAGTTTAAATTGTTCATTTAATAGTAAAAAGCATTATCTGTTTCCTATGTAAACTTCCTAGTACCTCTCTTGATATTTTTACCTTTTTCCTTGTAGCTTGACTGTATCTAGATGGTTCTATAGAAGTTATATCGATGATTTTGTAGAAGTTTTATCGAAAAAGATTGTTTGGAAGAACGTTCAAACTGCATGTGTAGAAGTATTGAAACTTAGAAGTTAGTGCCAGCTACAGAAGTTAATTTCAAGTATACCAAGAGGTTTAGTTCGAGTCATCTAAGAAGTTTATGAGATTTAAGTTTACCTAGGAAGATTTATACTTGAAGAGTTGGTGATACCTGAAGTATCTCATATGAATCTTCTAGAAGAAGGCATCTACAGTCACTCCTAAAATACTACCTGGTATACCACAGATAAGTATTTAATAAATCATTTAAATTTGAATAAGTAAGTCTCTGTGAATTAGAATTTGTTGCTGCCTTATCTGTAACCTTATTTAATTATAATATCTTAATAATTAGTGATTTTCTATATTTTCATTACTAATCGATTGTCAAGTTTAGAAAGTTTTAAATATAGTGGCGCTCAACATTCTTTTTCAAAGTAATACGAGTTGTTTAATAGCCTGACCCACTCCCCAAAATCATGAGCTTAAAACACTATAAAAATAGATAAAATAACAAGAACATATTACATCCTGCTAGAATAATCAAGACGCGTTTTCGAAGTGCTTCCCCTATGCGTGAGCTGCATACCTAGAAGATTCCGGTAATGTTTCGACCATGAGTCGGGTGCCAGACTTCACGTCGTGCTATAGATCGAAGAACAGGGTCTGCTCAGGCGTTCTTACGACCTTATTGTGTTCAAGATTTATTTGTTGTATTTTTTAGTTCGGCGTATTACTGTCGCTGGATTTAATTGTATATATATTGTATACACTTTAACTACACATATTTTAATATTAAAATAATATTTAAAAAGAAACTGATCTTAGCAAATACATAAAAGATAATATTTAAAAAATTAATATGGGCAAAGAAATAAATAACATTTAAAAAAACTAATATAGACAAAGCAATAAATGAATGCTATATCAATGCTCTATAGATTAAACAAAAAATAAAATGTATTTATTTTTCTGACGTAATAAACAATATTTATAAAAAATTGTATCATTTGTAGCACATTTTTCACTTATAGGCTTTAGAAAAACAATACTTTTTTAAAAAACACGTTTTAATAATTTACTTTTATTTAACTAACAATTAGCCAGTGTTAAAAAATTACACAATTTTTTAAAGACGTACATTTTTATCTTATCAAATTATACTAGGTACTATACTCGTTTGATTACCGAGGATCCAATGTTTGTTACTAGCAATTTAATGAATGTGTCGGTAGTAAATAATATAGGTGAAAAATAATTTAATTAGAACGGGAGCTACACTTTTTGCGTGAAATAAATAATATTGCTTTAAATACTGTTTTCTTTTTTTAGTTGTTTTCTTCAGAAATTAATAAGTAACTTGTAGCCTAAATTGCCTACTAAAAGCAAAATTATAACATTTCAATACAAGAAATGGCATATTGTGACGCGGAGCCAACCCTGTCTAATCAAGCGTCATAAATAAATTGTAAATAGTGTGGTTTAAATAAATAAACTATACATTAATTAAACAACTAGGTGTCTTTTAAATTGACTATCGTTTAATATCTCAAAAGTTCAGGAAATATTTTGATGTTTGCCGATGACACCGCTATTTTGTATCAGGTAGACACAGGACGGAATTAAAAACGAAGCAAATTTAACAAATTAACGCTTCCTCTGTAAATTAAATATTTAATTTTTAAATGAATCAAAAGAGGTTAACAGCTGTGTGCTCGTAGCTTAGCAAAAAAAATTGTATTTTACATTGCGAACGGGAAAACATGTTTGCTTCTTATTTATTTTTTCTTACGTATGACCTTTAAGTTTATAAAATGTTCAGATGTTCTTATTTAATTATTATGTTCTCTGTAGTTTGAGTTTTCTTGAATAAAATTCAATGAGACATAAAAAACCCTTCAATTTTCACTGTATTTTACCGATGTTACTATCAAAGTTATATGCCTGAGTAATGCAAAACTTCTGCATGGATCACAACGGTCACGTGCAGGTAGCAAAGTACATGTTATTGGTGGACATACGACCAGGGAACTTTATTTCTCAATGTAAACAGTCGGTCACTGCTGACCGCCTTGGCGTTTTAGGAAATATCAGTGTCGGTCACCAGACACCGTCGTAGCGCTTAACGTGTTAAGTTACAGAATTTGTTTCAGTTTCTATTTTCCTTGAATTTACAAAATGTGAAATAAAAATTGTAACTCAAATATAGTTTAGCAATTTATTTTAATGTGTTAAATAAATTGTAGTCACGCACAAATATCACAATCTAATTGTTAATACTTCAGTCACTTACATTTTTATTTTCTATGTATTTGATAAATATTGTTTTGTTGTAACTTATAATATTAATTTGTCATATTTGTCTTTTTCTCAAATATTTGTCATTTTGGTTTATTATTTACTTCATCAGATTTATTATTTCGTAATATTTATTACATATGCAAACAAAAATAATCAAAACAATGTGAATGGAAGTTAAAATTAACTTTACAATTATTAATGGTTTTTAAAATGAGTACGACGAGTAATGAATGAATGATGAATGAGTAATTAATGAAATTATAAATTTTTTGGATTTACCTTTTTTATATATTTGATAGTTGTTTATTTTTGCAGTACCTATTTATAACCTGTTTCTTAATTGTTTTTCCCAGCTTGCAATGTAGTTGATTATGTTAGAATACATTTAAATATTTTTGTTACTACTACTTATTTCACTATACATTTTTTTTTTCTTTCCTTCTCACTTACTTTCGTGTTTGTACGTAGTCATTATTTTAAAAATGTAAAGGTTCCAAAATTTTGTTAATGATTATTATTCGAAATTTGTTTTTTTTTAATTAAAGGGCACAAGAGGCAGTTGCCCCCCTGGAAATTTGCAAATTCCCAAAAAAAAATTACAATAGCAACTTCTGTCAAACAATTATTGGGGCATATGCTATAACTGATAATAAATAATAGATTGTATCGAATGTATACAGCCAACACTAGATAAGTCGGCAAAAATAGAAAAATGTCTTTTATATAGATATCAAACAGTTTTTAGTGCTCTTTCTGTTAATATATTCCGTTTTGTGAAATTTTGTATCTAAGTATTGTTAACGGGTATTCCGAAAAAGTTGGTCCAACCCCACGAAACATGATATTTGTGAATTTATCTCATGGAATATTAAAATTTTCTTTAAAATATAATATTTTTGATTGGAACCGTTATTCGTTATTTCAACACAATCACCTCTTACTCAAATGTCATTTGTCGTTAATGCCTTGTGTCAAAAATTCATATTTTATTTCATTTTATTTAAAGATATCAAATAGATCACAATTATTTTAATTCATCTTGGTCATCCGATGTACTAAATGATTTTTATATATCGTGAAATCCGTCTGATTTTCTAACGTAAGTTTTAATAATGATATTTTGTTGAAAATATATATTTTGTACAAGGATTTATTAAATAAATTGTCAAATTTTAAACATAACCTCAATATCAATACTGGATAACACACGGTTAATTTATATATTATTTTATAGGAATAAGATATTATGCTTTACTATGTTTGAATGTATTAAATAAGATTTTTCCTTTTCATATTAATTTTAGTCTCTGTGAAATTATTTATTTTGTTCTTTTAATATTTAGAGCATTTTATATAGATCCTGTTCAAATTTCCTATTTTCCTATCTTAATATTTTAACCCTTTTTTAGCATGGCTATATCTAGACGGTTTTTATACCTAGAAGTTTGTTATAGTTATGGTACAATCTGAAGACAGTTGTTTGATTCATCTCTAGACATTTTATGGACTTATACCTAGACGTTTTGGTTTTTATTACCTTTTTTACCTTTTTTATTAGATGTATTAAATTTTCTCACTTTCTTTTATTTGCCAGAACTCATACAGATAACTTTAAGTACCAGAGACTGACTCAATTAAACAGGGCATATCAAATCAGATAAGTTTTCCAAGTTATTCAAAAACTTGGTGGGCTCAACATTTTTTTTGTCGTTATCGTATTATAGTATGTAACTTATTTCTTATCTAGTTTTCAAATATTATATTAAAAGAGAAATTACACTGCTTCAAGTTTTGCACTTGATACTATTCTAAACTATTTAAGTAGATTTTTTTAGTTATTTCTGATATTTTTGTATTTTGATCTAATAACATTTTGGTAAAAAAAATCAAAATCGACATATTGCTATATAAAAGAACGAAGATATATTTTAAAAACGAATTTAAAAAGATTTTTCTGCTTAAGACACTAAATTTTTTACAATTATAGTAAATCTAACATTTTTATTCTAAAAATAATTTATTGTAGGTCAGTTTTTGGTATTTGAATTTGTTTTTGTTACGCCTATGGTGGCGCTAATCAAGCTACAAAATCATTTTACCTGTAGAACGAAAGATAAGAATAAAAATATTTCGTTTTTTGCATGCAAAACAATGCTGAACCGTGATTGTACAAGTATATCCCTTATAAACAATACAAATAATAATTAAAAAAAAATCAAAAACATCTTCCACAAATATTTCTTGAAGCTAAATTATGAATAAAACACGTAAAATTTCTTCCGATAATTTAAAGGACTCACAATATTGCGAGATAACCTATATTTCACTACTAATGTTAGGAACACTGTAGACTTGCCATCAATGGTCAATCAGAATAATGCATTTCTGCCAACGACGCTTAGAGTGTGGATTTAGCAATTTCGTAAAGAAGCCTATGTCTTGGTTAGTCTGTCTATGGGTATGATCAAAGATATTTATTTATTGTCCAATTTAAAGTACTTATTAACAAACACAATGTGGTATTATTTATCGGCATGCTGCTGTAATTCGCCTTTTAAGATCATCAATATCAGCAGGTTGTGTTTCATAAACAACGGATTTAAAGGTGTCCCCAAAGAAAAAATCTAGGGGAAATAAATCAGGGGATCTTGAGAGCCATTCAATTGCTTCCCTTCTGTCAATCCAACTGTTTCGTTCAACCACTGACGGACGGGAAGATAAAAATGAGATGTAGCACCGTCCTACTGGAAATGTAACAGATCATCCTGTAAAACTAAATTACCTCCTGCATCAGTTTGAGTATCTAGCTGGTGAGTTATAAGAGAATCAATAGTCTCTTCGAGCATATTACGATACAGATCGCCTCTCAAATTTCCTTCAATAAATAAAGGAGCAATCATTGCATTTTTAAGAATACCACACCAAATAATAACTTTTGCAGACGTTGTGTATGCTCTTTTCGAATAATATGCGGGTGTTCGTCACTCCAGTACCGACAATTGTGTTTGTTAATATTGTCAAAAGAAAAAATCAAGATTAGTCGCTGAAACAGATATTACGGTTGGTGTTGACTTAATTATACATGGTTTCACAAAAATCTATTCTTCGTAGAGCTCTTGAAGTATCTGCATTTAATAGGGATGAAATTTATGCATTTTTAGTGTAGCAAATGTTCCCAAAACATCAATTTGAGCTTCTTCATTTTTTTAGTATTCGTCGGTTATTTCTTTTCCTATTTTTCACCGAACCAGTTTCCAAAAACTTTGCTACCAAATATAACTGTGAATTACATTACGATTATTCATTAAATGGAAATGCTGCCCTTCGTGCGCATTTTCCAACCTCTCAATAAACAAAAATCATTTCGCTTCTTTCCTGAAGAGAGTAAACCATTTTTGCAGTTCATTCATTTAATTAATAGTATCGCTGAACAGCTCAACAAGTTAAACTGGATTAACAACACTAATACTAATAACTAACACTAATAACACTAATAGGGTCAAAATTTGCTAAACAATTTTACTTTTACTTGAGAAATAGCCGCTATTTCAAGATTTAAAAAATATAAATAGCAAAAAAGACAGGCTACCTGTGAAATTTCAATGGTAAGAACTAAAAAAACACCATTACTTATTTGATAAATGCAGTCTAATTGCCATCGAAATTTTACTATTAGATTACTTTTAAATGCAAAACTTTGGTGCCACCTAATCTTCTAACCATTTCTGCTAAAAGGATATCCAATACAATAATTATTGTTTAACTACTAACATGAAAACCGACAATCTAAAGCACGTTCTGTAACTTTGAAACGCAATTTTTCGGAACCTGCTGATAAGATAATATAAATTAAGATACCATTGGAAAAATAATTAAATGCTCTTTTAAATGATGTGCTACTTGCCCGTCTTTCCCATTTAAGATTTCAAGGATAACATCTACTCCTCCTAGGAGGTTAAACCTAGAGTGTTCAAAGTATTCATTGTAGGTGTCCCTCTTGAAAATAAAATTGACAGGTTTCTGAGATTTTTCATTTACTGGAAGGAAGATATTCAGGGTGGGAAGTTTTCGGTGTGTCACCCTCTATACTATATTGATATCGTGACGGATATCCAACGAAATATATAGATTTGAGCATAGTATAGTGGACACTTTTGAAAGAGCTGAACTATTTGAATGCAAACATATTTAAAGACCAAAATTACTATAAAACTTTGTGGGAGAACATGGATGTAGATCTTAATTTGTATGTAACCCTTTATTTACTTTAAAATAACACAAAATATTAAGATAAAAATATAGATTAGTCTGTGTGAAGTAACTTAATTTCCTTCTTACATTTAGGGTCACGTCTCTTAAGGTACCATTTTGAAAGGCGCGACAGACGACAACAGAGGCGACGACAAAGACGACAGATGCATTAACGTTACGCTTCGCACATTTGGGAAGCAAGGAGACGGGTAACACGACACCCGCAGACCACAATTCGAGGAAACTATCAATGTAGCCAGATCCACTGTTTTTGTCTCTGTTCTCCTGTTTTAGGCATGAAATCTACTGTTTTTACCAACTTTTTGTTCTTAATTTATTAAGTTTGCCTCATTCTTCAGCAAATGGTCAAAGAATATGTTCTCTAGTAAATTTACTGAAGTGAAAGCAGCGTTATAAGCATCCACTACTATAGGTTTGCGCCACAAAAAAATACCTAAAGATAATCATTATGTTTTTATTTAAAATGAAACAAAATTAATAGGGCATCATAAAAAGAACATGCATGCCGAACACAACGTATTTGAATTATTTAATTCCGACTGACCTGATCTAAAAGAAATAGGTAACTATTATTTTTCATTGGTTTCTTTTTTGTTTCCGTACGTTAAGTTTATATTAAAAATGTTATTATTTGTTTTTATTCTTTGTTTATTTTCTAATTTGGGTAGAAAATTGTTTATTTCCCAGTGCATTAAAATGTACCGTTCAGATCTACGGTTTTTTTTTTTCACCCATACTGTTCCAGCAAATGTTCATCTGGCAATACTGCCTAGATCGAAAGAACTTTCCAACTAATATTTCTGTAAAATATCGAATAATCACCTCGAAATACAAGCGTTGACTGATGACAGTGAGGGGTGAGTGCGACAAGCAGCAAACGCTCTACTCCGAGACCGATCTAATGTGTCGTCGACTTCTGTCTCTCGGACGTGTCGCGTCTTGCGAAATGTGTTTCATATAATTGCATGTGTTCAGACGTGAAGAGACCGTTCTTGGTCGCCTTTGCCGTCGCGTCTGTTGTCGTCTGTCGCGCCTTCCGAAATGGTACCTTAAGACCAGGAATGCAGGAACTAGAATATTCATTACAATTTGTAATAAATCTTTTCTTTATTTATGAATTTACATAATGACAAAAAAAATGTATGTTTTTAATTAAATTGTAAATCGTAATTTGAGAGCCTAATCTAACTTTTTTATGCAAGAAAATTTGTATTCAAAATATATTTTATTTATAATCCTATTTAATAATTTTGCAAGATCACTTCTTGTACTATGGGTAATTAGGAAATTACAAATTTTAATTTTTTAGGTAGGTAGGTAATTTTTTAAGAACATGTAAGTAAAACATTTTATTTCATTAGGAGATCCTCCATGTTGGAGATTGTTTAGAAATGGTAACATAAAAACAATTTACCTTTAGAATGTGTTTATTAATTATCAGATTTATACTTATTTTTTGAATGTTCATTTCCACAACAATAATTCCAATTTCGCTGAAAAGAATACAGACTATTTTTCTTATTTCATTATTGTTATCTTGTATACTATAAAAACGATGTAAAATGGCAATTTCCTCACTTTGTTAACAGTTCTGTCATAGTTTCGATAATTCTACTTTTATTTTCCACAAAAAACTGTTTTAGCACCCTGTTCACCGAGAAGGAAGGAGCTTATTTTATTTAAATATTCAGAAATAAAATTGGACCATGTGGCAGATATCGGTATCTAGACAAGCCAACTTTTTTCCTGAATATTCCTAAGAACCATATATTTTTCGAATAAAATAAAGTTTAATTAGATAATTAACATTCTAAATTAAAACAATGTTTTGACAGATCATTCCATAGACCTCATGTTACAGGAACACCATCTGGTAATATTAAAATATTACCCTACATTCTATAGGTTTTTAGAATGGTTCCACACTCCTTTGACCCCCTACTTTTTTAGAAATCCTGCATCTGTTTTGAAATTTTTTTTGTCTCTTATTATTTGTTTGTGAAAACCTTAATTACTGAAGTATATGCCCCAGGAGGAAGGTATTAGTGAAAAATAGTTACAATAAAATTTTTCTATTGAACTTAAACCACTGATTTATTAACGATTTTTTTTACTATATAACAACTTCATGGATGATCGCGATAATACGAGTACAAGGGAATAATAAAATTATAAATGAAATTATTCGGTCCATTGACCGTATTCGAGAAATTTAAGGTAAAGTGCAAAATTTCTCATTATTTTCACTAATACCACTAGGGCCAAAATGATTTCCGAATATTTTGAAAATCATTCTCTATAATTTTTGTTCTCTACATGATTTCTCTGAAATGGACCGTAATAGAAAAATTTGAGAAAAAGTGTAAAATTTTAATATTTCAGTATTTTCGTTGGCAATGAATATATACAGGGTATCCCATTAGTGCGCAATTGTTTAATATTTCAATTTGTGTTAAAGATACGCAAGCGAGTCTTAAATAAAAGTGGTATGGATTTAAAAATATGCATTTTAAAAATATTTTAAGATATACAGGGTGTTGCGTTTTGGCTGGCAAATAAAAATGTAAATTTTTTAAATATAACACTGTATTTTATTTCAGTTTTAGAAAGGTTTGGTAATACTGTATTCAACACTAGATTTTTTTATGCAGACTCCAAGAAGTTAAATAATCATAATTTAGGTAGGATAACAATGATTTCAAGATTATTTTAAATACAAACTCATAAGATACAAGCTAACGAATAAAGGTGATAGGACTGAATCATTTTATACAAAGTGTATTGAAACATGTTTTAAATATGGCGAATTTTAAGTTCAATTTACTAAATCTTTTCAAATGAAACACCTTATATATTATTTTAGCATAAAATTCCTTCTAAATTTACCTATTTAACAATGCCAACATGTTAGACAATAACACATATACAGGGTGTTCCATCAGCGCGTAATGGTTTGGTAGCTGTTTTAATATTGGAAATATTAAAAAAAATTAATTAAAAAATTGTATGACTATATTTAACAATTATTCCTAAATATACAGGGTGGTCCATAAACGAGGGGCTGACTGAACCTATACATTTTTAAAACACCCTGCAGGTGATTGCTTTCACATCGACGACCAATTTTGATAGATCTAATTCATTTGCTATGTTGTATATAGGGTGTCAAAATGCGAGGATACGATTTTCCCAATTTGTGTAATGGAATACACTGTATATTTTACCACCAATTATACAGGGTATTTCATTTAAAATATTGAGAAAATTTTAACAAAAACAATCAAATATGTATAACTACCTGCAGGGTATTTAGCTTTAAAAAAATTATAGGTTTTCTCTTTTATTGACCATACCATCTATATTTAAGAATATTTGTTAAATATAGTCATACAACTTTTACATTAAAAATTTCTTCGAATTTCCAATAATAGAACATCTATCAATTAATTACGCGCTGATAGGACATCCTGTATATATACGCGCTGATAGGACGCCCTGTATATGTGTTATTGACTAACAGGTTAATATCGTTGGATAGGTAAATTTATATGGAATTGTATGCCTAAATAATACACACGGTGATGCATTTGAAAAAAATTGAGTAAATTGAACTTAAAATTAGCCATATTTAAGACGTTTTTCAAAACACTCTGTATAAAATAAACCAGTTTTATCACCACTGTTTATTAGCTTAGTATCTTAATCATTTTTGAAATAAATGTAAAACTACCTAAATTGTGATGTTTTAATTAGGTGTCTGCATCATTCTCTAATTTCATAAAAACATTAATTACTTGGCAACCCTGTAATATTTTTTAAAAATATTTTAGGGTCGAACACAGTATTACCAAACTGTTATAAAAATGAAATAAAATACAGGGTGTTCTATTTAAAAAATATACATTTTTAGGTGTTAGGCAAAATACGCAACACCCTGAATGTCAAAAAATATTTTTAGAATATATATTTTTCAAATCCATATAACTTTTATTTGAAACTTTTTGCGAGTCTATAACAAAAATTATAATATTAAAGAATTATGCCATAATGAGACACCTTGTATATAAAAAAATGTTTCGATTAAGATGTGTGTGAAAAATGTATGTATTTAGTAGTTTATTCTATAAACATTTACAGAGGTGATGTTATGTTATGTTGAGAATGGGGTGTTAATACACTGCGACCTAAAAGATCTATTGTGTCCCCTTCTGTCGTCACTGCACTAAGGAAATGTCTCAATGCCTATAGCGACCCTTCCAATCCTATTTTCTCAAGGAAGTGTAGGATTTGAAGTGGCTTTAAGTTAGGTAAATCTCCCTCTTCTATTTGATATCCTCCTAGATATAGTGCCCTTGGATTCTGGAGTGCAACACATTCAGTTAGGATGTGAATGGAGGTTTCGTCCTCCTCCTCACAGAATCTGCACTCACTATCCTCTACGAGAATATATCAGTATATAACGAGACTGGTGCTATAACTTCTTTCAGAGGTAACATTTTATAACCCAAAAAATGAGACATGAAAGCCTTATATTTAATGTACTACCCCGCAAGTAGGCTTTGATTTAACTTTTGACATTTGTTACAAATTAATTATTGAATTGTCAGTGTTTTGCGTACCCATAGAAAAATGAAAGTGGAGCAAAGATACGCGATAAAATTTTGTGTTCGATTGGGTAAAACACCAACTGAAACTTTTGAAATGATTAAAGGTGCATGTCTAGATAATAGTTTATCACGATGTAGAGTGTTTGAGTGGCATAAAAAGTTTAAAGACGGTTGTGAATCAGTTGAAGATGAACCTCGTCCCGGTCGACCACAAACTGCGAGAAATGACACAAAAATTGCAGAAATTAACGACTTGATACAAAATGATCGCCGGATTGGCATAAAACGAATTTCTGACAATGTTAATTTGTCTTACGGTACCACTCAAAAAATTATTCATGAAGATTTAGAGTACCGGAAGATCGTGGAAAGATGGATTCCAAAAGTGATGACCGATGAACAAAAAGCGAATCGAGTGACAATTTGTCAGCAGTGGAAAAGGCAATTGCAACGTAACCCACAGTTTTTAAATAATGTGGTTACATGTGACGAAAGTTGGTTTTATCATTACGATCCTGAATTGAAGTCTCAAAGTATGCAATGGAAGCATAAAGGCAGCCCAAGACCGCAGAAGGCCAAAACTGCTAAAAGCGCTGGTAAAGTGATGCACCTGATTTTTTTTGATAAATTTGGCGTTATTTACGATCACATTGTACCTAGAGGACATACAGTAACAGGGGAGTACTATTCTAATGTACTTCGAGGACCCTTAAAGGCAAAATTAAAGAAAAAAAGGCCGCTTTATCAGGACTTTGGCTGGACGCTGCATCACGACAATGCTCCGGCTCATAGATCAATGATTTGTCAACGAACAATTGAAAAATTAGGGGTTGAATTTATGGTTCATCCCCCCTACTCTCCTGACCTTGCTTCATGTGACTTCCATTTATTTCCTGAAGTCAAAAAAGAATTGAGAGGTAGAAGATTTGAGTCGGATTTAGAGCTAAACAACGCTGTGATGGGTATACTAAACAGACTATCAAAAAATGGTTTCTCAGAAGTTTATGATAAGTGGATAAAGCGATGGAATAAGTGTATTCAACAGAATGGAGAGTACTTCGAAGGATAGTTGTTGAATTTTTTTAAATAAATGTTTCGTTGTTATACTATAGCACCAGTCTCGTTATTTTCTGATACATCCTCGTACTACTTTCAGTTTACTTAGGTGTCCTTTTAGTCGGCAATGCCCGGTAAGGATCCTTGTTACAATACGTAGCCTGTTCTTGCTCAGGCAGATGCAGGCTTCCGATCTTTTCTGGTTATATTCACCCAGAAGTATCTTGGCCTGTCTCAGCCCCAAGAGATTGTTCCAATTATCGGTTATTCTAGTACTCAATTATTTTTTAATCTCTCCTAATATTATGTTACTGCTGTTGTTTTATTGTAATTATTCAATTATCTACCATTCCAGTAACGATATTTTTTCTTTGTTTTTTTTTTAGATACCAGATGATTTTGAAAACTGTTCATTTTTTAAATGATGGATAAACCTTTACATATAAGTGGGTAGTATCACACAAATGTCTCCACAGTTCTTGTTATTCACTGATTCTACAAAAAAAAAAAGAAAAACAAAACAAAAAATGTTGACTGGAAAATAAACTTCTACTAGAGGCATTTTTCATCTCTATTTAATAAACATACACTGGATCTTCAAGATACAGCAGCAATTTCTGACATTGCCCCCTTCGGTGAATTTAAAATGAGCCTACTATAAGTTCGAAGGTGTATATCCTAAAACCCCTTCTGCAAGAACCTGCCTTGAAACCCCCTGAAAGTTTTGAAGATAGTGAAGTTTGTCTGAGTCGGAAGAAACATATTTAGTATCTGATTCAGAGGGACTTAATAATGAGCAGGATCTTCAAAACCAATGAACTCTTAAAATTGAAAATAAACCGAAGGTTTATTTAGGATTGGCAAACAGTGTTTTTAAAATCATCAATATTTATGAGAAGGAAAGTGTAGCTTACATATATCTTTTACATTTCTGTGTGAATTAGTGGTATTTTTAACTTAAAAGAACTCATTTTGTAAGACTAAATACCAAATCACTTAATAAATTGTTTGTTTTTTTTTTTAATAATTTATCACATTCCAGAGATGATAATAATTATATATAAACAAAAATGTAAAATACCTGAGTAAGATAAACGAAGTAAAAACAATTTATTTAAAAAAAATAAAAAATATATACACAAGCCCTAACAATAATGGAGCTGTCAAATTAAAATGTCCTCTAAAGATTCATTATCAAATTCAACTTGTTTACGACTTCATTATTTACTTCAAATGTGGAGGAAACAATGCAAAATACTTTATGTTCATGTGTAATTATTTTACTGGGCAAATATCTTCTTTTCTCAAGTTATTCATGGGAAATCGCATTATCACCATATACTTGCTTGGCAGATCTAAAAATAATAAAATATTTAATAATGTGATGATTTTTTTAGTAGGTATTTTCAAGAGTACATTTTTATGGATTCATACTAGACATGTGTATAATAGTTGTAACAAGGGATGGGTGGCTCAGTGGTAGAGTCTCTGCCTGTGGATCCAAGGGTCCCAGGTTCGAATCCCACCGTCGACCGGAATTTTTTATTTAATTTCATTATTTAAAATTAATTCTGATGCCTTGGTAGGATTCCCCACTAGACCATTTACTGTTGGGTTATAATTAACAGGGCTGTTCCTAAAGTGGCGCTGGGAAACAGTAACAAAGCATATACAGAACACGAGGCTAATGACCTTAGCAGTCGATGCCAATGATACCAAATTAAAAAAAAAATAGTTGTAACAGAAAGAGTTTGTATATTTACAAAAAGTACTAATTCATTCACAAAAATGTACTTAGATATATTACAATTATTTACAAGACATATAACAAGTAGGTAATCCTTCACCAAATAAAAATAGTTATACAGTAAATACATGTGCACTACCCTTCTAAATAGTTTTAAATGTTATTTAGTTTTAATTTTTAAGGTAGGCAAATTGTATGAACTCGTTTTATACAATAACAAATTTGCTATTTCTCAGGTAATACATAATTATAATTTTACTTCTAATTATAGAAATAATAAAATATATTTTTCTTATAAATATAAATGAAGTAAAAGACAAAGGTAAAATGTTTATTTTTGAAAAATTGTTACTGTTCGACAACCCTAATGACCTGAGATAAATATGTTTTTACTATAAGGTGTATTGCTTCATATAAACTGTAACTACTATTAAAACAAATTATAAATAAAGTCTTACATACCTTTCTGTCTCTTATAAACTGAGTATTGTTAAAAAAATGCAGTAAAAAACTCAACTCAAACTCATTAATAATAAAATTAAACCAATTAGCAAAGACAGAAGAAATAAATCGATAATTGTGAAAAAAAGTATACAAAACAAAAAACGAATGTTAGGTTAGGTGGTGTCAATTTTAAGTGTCACTTAGATGTGCGTTCACTTCGACATTCTGAGTGTCGGTTTTGTTCGTTGGCTTGGTTTGAGATAACAAAAAAAACTTCGACACAAACTGATTGGTCTATTCCCGATGACGTACACATTTCAAATTTTAAATTTTAATTAGTTTTAATTTAAAAACTTTTGGCTTTTTTAACAAACTGATTATGTTATGTAGAATAACTTGTATAGCAACTAACTGTTACAATATAATTTATAAAACAGCATATCTCACATGTGAACATGGCTCATTGTCGATAGAAATTATAATTGATAGAAATTTAAAGAATTGTTAAAAGTAGTATAGAAGTTGAAGTTTAATAAGATACAAAGGAATTTTAATTAAAAGTATTATCATAGAAGTAAAATAAAGAGAGAGGTAGAGTCAGAACAGAGACAGACACTGCAGTTACAAGCAAAGATAACCAATCAAGAAGACAAGGACAATTTTTTTATTTTTCTTATTAGATGTAATATTTTAGATGCTTGTGTTTTGTATTTTATTGATTGGAAATCAGAAAACCAAAGGAAGCCATATCAATTTATACTCATAGGTACTGATAATAATAAAAGGATGCTCATTAAAATTTAAATGCCTTTACTCTTATCAAATTAAAAATAAAATAAAATAATTAAAAAATATAAAGGTCTAAACAACCTACTCTGGTATGAGTTGAATATTTGGAGTTTTAATATTCATTATTCAGAACTGTCAGTGTCACTTGTTAAATCTTGGACTAATATTTAAGGTTTTTTTTTTACTAAAATAAAGAATAATAATGTTGTAAAATGTTATACAAATAATCGTTTTTTTAAATATATTTTGCAACGATTTTTTTTCGAAATCCTTATAAATAAAGTAGTACTTCCTACAAAATTAGTAGTCTAGAACCTTGGTAGTATATCGAGGACGTCATATCGGAAGGGCGTATGAACCAGCAGGTAACTTTTTCAGGATACGCCTTTCTGATATTATAATTTTGCAAAATTGATTCATACGCCAAAATAAAAGTACTAAAAATAGGATGTTAATATTTAAGAAACCATTACGGCCTTCTGATATATCAAGGAGATTTATTAAATAAACCATAGGCACAAAAATCCTAAAAACGTCAATGCTGGCTCCACGACCTTTTGATACGACGCCCCCAATATGTAACAACAAAATAAATAATTTCTATAGGAAATACCCTTTTTTAGTTCATAGCATAATAAGTATTTTCCCAATATGCTTTTATTTTTTTATTTGAAAATAAAATAAAATAGATGCTACCCCCAAATTTTTTTGTATGCTATATATAAGTGAAAGATTTGTTTACGTTGTTTTTTAAATTTTTAGTATTTTATTAAATTTTTGATTTTGTAATGTAAACAATAAAGTAATTTATGACTTATGCCCTAAAAAAATATTGCTAAATATTTAAGCATTATCTCCAGCCCCCCGACTATATATTAACATAATATAAGATTTTGGGATGACCGTGATTAGTACCTATAAGAAGCCTGGATTTAACCTTGCTCCATCTTAGTATACATCTTATCAGCATAAAGTGAATGCATAATAAAATAATAAAAATTAACCTTACTTACCTCACACAACGTTTTACATTTAAACAAACCTTACCTATAACGATGTTGTTGAATTCTTCTCTTGGTGGTACTGTGAGAATTTCCCTGCTGGTTTTGTGTCTTTTATCTGAAAGTTTAGTGATGTGTGGAAAACTAAGGTAAGAATTAATTTTTAGGAAGTTAATTGTCGGAACGGTTTGATTTGTTTCTGTCAATAAAATCAATCAATTAACCTAAATTTTAAATGACCTCAGGATAACATGTGACTATAATGTTTTTAGTGGCCTCGTCGATGTATTTTCTCATTTTTTGATTTCCACTAGTATTTTTCAATAAATCAAATGTAATATTTTTTTAAATTAGGTAAAAATAAAAAGAATAAACATAAAGTGACATAGTATTTAATTTTCAAAATAGAAAACCTCAATATATTAATTTTTTTAGTTTATTATTTGGATTGTTTACATTACAAATTTTACAATAAATAATAATGATGTTGAAATAATTGGTGGTGGTTTTAAAAATGTGGCCAATATTGCTAGGTACTTTTTGTTGAATGCAATACCTACAATGAATATTTTTATTTTTTTTTTTTTAATTTTTGATAGTCTAATTTCAACAGTCTCTATAACAGTTATTACTAAAATAAATAACGAATTATTTCAAGTGATTTAAATGTTTATATTCTTTATAAAACTGGGCCAATATTTAAAAAAAAAACATAATTTTAAAATTAGTATTATTATAATAGATTAAATCTTGTTGAATCATTTAAAATTCTGTTGATTAATGTTTCGGCATAAATTGATGAAACATTTGTATAATTAAGATAGATCAGTAGCATAATTCACAGATTTCAACATCTGCGCTAGGAAGCTACCCCGTTGAACATTTTAAATAAATAATAAATAAATAAAGTCTTTATTGTCCAACGGAGAATCTCCATTTACAAGACAATATGAATTAGAATACATACATGTTAGTATAATACAGTTATACATTAAAGATATAGACATAATCAATACCATACAGTTAGCAAACAGTATTTGAGTTACAAAAATATATATATACATAAGGGAAAAAACAGAAGAAGAAATCATGAACATTATTTCGTTCACATTATATTATATTACAGCAACAACTAGAATATCAGAAAATTATACAAAAAAATCGAAGTTAAAGAGTTATTGTAAAAGTAAATTTAAATAAAAATATTGACTGAATTTATCTAAAATTAGTGTTAGTGAATCATTGTTAATATCGCATAAGTTTGCCACATGATTAAAGTTGTTGCACATTCTATGAAGTGGGGAGTTAGAAAGAATATTAGTTCTCGCATTGTCTGAGTAAAACGTTGTAATACTTCTAGAGTTGATTCTAGGAACGTGAAAATCCACTTGATAAAGAAGATTTGAGGAATCGATAGAATTTTGTACTAATTTATAGAGAAACGTCAGCCCTACATGTATTCTTCTTAGTTGTAAGAAATAGACATTGAAACGATGTACCAAAATAGATTGGGTAATACCTCTTGCAGGATAAATTCCGTCAAGCCTGCTAGATAAGAATTTAAGAAACTTGCGTTGAACTTTTTCCAATGAATTTATATGCACTTGATAATGCGGATCACAAACAATCGATGAGTATTCAAGTTTTGATCTTATGAGCGCAAAAAGGCGTTTTTAGAGCATATTTCATTAGAAAAAGTTCTACAATTTCTTATAATAAATCCTAAGACTTTAGAAGACTGAGAAACTATATTATATTAATATGTTCTACAAATTGCAAACTAGAATCAAATGTGACTCCAAGATCTCGCATCTGCGTAACCCTTGATAAAGATATGTTATTTATTTGATAATCATGCAAAACCGGATGGAGTTTGCGACCATAAGTACAAATTTTACATTTATCCAAATTTAGGAAGAATTTGCTACTTGTACACCAATTAGAGATTTTATTGAATTCTTCTTGTAGAAATAAATAGTGTAATTGAGAAGTCACATTTGGGTAAATTTTAAAATCATCAGCAAATAATAAATGTTTACACTCTAATGATGTGAAGAGATCATTGATAAATAATAAAAACAACAAGGGTCCCAAATTAGATCCTTGGGGAACACCTAATATAGGGCAATATATTCTAGAATAGTAACTGTTGTAAGCAACAAATTTTCCTCTGTTGTGTAGATATGATTTTATTAATGTAAAACCAGAATTATTTAATTTATGAATTAATGTTTGGTGGTCAATCCTGTCAAAAGCCTTGGAGAAATCAATGTATAGGATATCAACCTGTTGTTTATTTTCCACAGTTTCAGCTATATACTGAGTAATTTCTACAAGATTCGAAGTGGTAGATCTCTGTCGCATAAAACCGTGCTGATTGGTTGAAATAAGACAATTTATTTGAGCATAAATCAGGTTATACACTGATGTCTCCAAAATCATGGCAAAATTATTCAAAATGGATATGGGACGATAATTTTTTATATTCGTAATATCACCATTTTTGAACACATGACCCACTCTAGCTACTTTCCACACATCAGGAAATACAGACTTTTGGACAATTAGATTAAAAATTTTAAATAAAGGTCTTACAAGCACATTAGCACAATCTTTTAAAATAAAACTAGGAATTTTGTCACTTCCAGTTGTGAATTTATTTGAAAGTTTATTGATTGCCTTTAAAATGTGGTCTTAAGAAATGTGTGAAATGTTACAGCATGGAATATTATTTACTTCGGAATTGTTAGCGATAAATTGTGTTGGAATATAGACACCTTTAAAGTAGTTTGCGAAACCTTCAACAATAGAACTTGACGTAGTAAAAACATTTTCATTGCAAAATACCTTTCCAGGAATTCTCGTGTTACCTTTTTTTTTTTGAATGTAAGACCAGAAATTTTCTGGATTAGTAATGATACTATTTTCAACAGAGTTTAGATAGTTTTTATAAGTTTCTTGCACTTAAGCTCTAATTAATCTCCTCAGTCTGGAAAATTCGTCATAGTAGTAGTGAGATTTAGTTTTTAAAAACCGTTTGTGATAAAACTCTTTAATCTTAATATTCTGAATTATGTTTGGAGTGTACGTCTAAAATATAGTAAATTTTTTGATAGAATACCTCACACATTTCATATACATCCTCAATAATATCTAAAAATGACCAGTCCACATATGACAGGGCATTGTAGATACCAGAGAAAAACGCTTTTTTGAAATTATACATTTGAGAATCAGCTGTTTAGCTCGTTTGTAAGGGTTTTTAATTATCTGTTCAATAGTTTAAAAAAGATTAAATTTCCTTCATTACTTAAATAAATTTAAAATTTGAAATAAAATAAACAGACAAAACAACACGACACTGGTACTGGTAGATAGTTAAGTAAAAAATTTCATTTTTGAAGTTTATTTCAAATTTTAAATTGAGTTAACTCAAAAAGTAATAAAGCAAATTTAGACTTATTTAAACTGCTAAATAGAGAATAATAAATAATAGTTTTTCCTACGACCACTTAGGACCACTTAGGTAAGTATCACATTATATAGTCCTATGGAAGGTGCTCTATATCACACGCGTATGAATAAGAATTTACTTTCCACCCGTGTGCGAATATGCTACTTTCCTCATCAGCTGTCACAAAATGTCAAACGCATCATTTCTATTTTGATCTATGTAATGTCCATATTAATACTAAAATCGATATGATTGTTAAATTATTGGAATTGTAAATTAGATCCTAGATATTTATCTTTAACAATTATTATTAAAATAATTTTAAAATAACTAAGTTATGTTTGCTTTTTATTCTGGTTAAACAGTTTGTTTTTTTGTTTCTTTTTATTTTTTTTTTATTTTTGTTTCGAAAAATGTGAAAATTGAATAAATACAATTATTGTTGATTATTTTTTTAAATACATTTTAATTATTATAATAATAACCTGGTTTTACATTTTTTGATGAAATTATTTTGTGGTCGTAGGAAAAGTATTGTACATCACTTGTGTGAACAGTGATTTTCCACACTCGTAATGTAATATATTACCTCTTAACTCCCTATTTTAATTCAGCTTTTTTTCAGAATCAATAGGCTTCATCTCCTTATAGATCTTGGTTTTTCCTGAAAATTATAAGTTTTTGTTTCATGATTTTTAAGTTTTAACCCCTCTCCCCCTTCTCTCCTCTATGTTTAATAGGATTTTTCAAAATTAACAAGCTTCGTCCCCTTATAGAGCTTGATTTTTAATATAAAATATTTAATATAATATGCTGATATCGCTTTTCGTTGTTGAATTATGGTTTTTTATTTAAATTTTAACCCCCTTCCCTTTAACCCCTCCATTTTAATTCATATATTTTTTAAATCAATAAACTTTGTTCCTTTGTAAAGCTTTATTATTTCCCAAAAATTTTAAGTTGATATTGTTTATAGTTTTTGTTTTATGATTTTTTTAAAGTTTTAACCCTCTTAACCCCTTTATTTTTACTCAGATTTTTTTAAATTAAGAGGCTTCGTCCCATTGCAGAGCTTGATTTTTCCTAAAAATTTCAAGTTGGTATTGTTTTCTGTTTTTGATTTATGATTCCTTTTTAAATTTTAAGCCCCCTTAATTCCTACTTTTTAATCAGATTTTTTTTACATTTAATAGGCTACGTCCTATTGCAGAACTTTTTTTTCCTGAAAACTTCAAGTTGATATTGTATTTCGTTTTTATTTTATGATATTGTTTAAAGTTTTAATCCCCCTTAACCCTTCCATTTTTAATCAGATATTTTTCAAAACCAATAGGCTTCGTACCCTTATAAAGATTGATTTTTCCTGAAAATTTTAAAGTCATATCATTTTTCGTTTTTGACTTATTGTGCGGACAAAAAACGTGACATCGGACGGACAGACATTTTTAAAGTTGTTTAAAATTTGATGAAAAGGATTTTGATACAAAACTTTTTAAATTTGGATAAATATTACAAATTTTGGTTTCTTGGTTACTGTGTGAATAGTATAAGAAAATGTATTTAAAATAATTAAATAAACAACAATAAGTGTATTTTTTAAATCTCATATTTTTCCAAAAGGAAAACTAAAAATTGTTTCTATCGGCAATTAAAAGCGCATCGTTACATAGTCGCGGCATACAAAATTGTTAAAGTTGACTCATCTATGAACTGAGCCATTAGTTTATGCCACATGAATTATCATTAATTAAATATATATTCCAACTTCCAAAATTGCATTTCAGTTTTTTGCATCTTGACTGATTTATTTTCTCTTTACTTATCTTACATTATTTCATATCCATTCTAGTAAGAAAACTGTATTTTTAAGGTATACTTTTTCCTATTGTTTTATTGTATATGTAAGTTCCAATTTGTTTATTTATAAGACGATGAATCTGTAAATAAACCTTTCTAAAATTAATTAAATTTAAAATTTAATGCTATAAAAAATGTAAAAGTTAATAGCACAACGGCTTGATTGAAGTGTCCATGGATCGGAGTTCAAATCTTGGCAGAGGAGGACAATTGTTTTTTAATAATATTAGTAAGATACAGCTTCAAATTGTTGTATAAATTATCATTAATTTAATTATTATATGCATGAATGGGCGATAAAGTCTAGATTATAAATACGTTTAGCGAGCGTAAAGTGCCCCTTTATCGGACTACTTTACCGGACGCGAACTACTTTACTGCCCGCCGGGTGGCAAAGTAATTTTTTTTTTAATTCTTTTAAAAATTCACATATAGTTAGTAAAACAAACTTTATTTAATATTATACCGAGCTGCATCAGAACTTGGTTGTACATACCAATCTTCTGAAAAACCCACCTATTGGCCCACCGACCCAAATAAGATTCCAAACCTTTTGGATTTCTTTATTATGAGGAAAATTTCACCATCCTATACACAAGTAGAAGAAAACTTTGATATGGATTCAGACCATTCTGCAGTAATCCTTACTCTAAGTGATAATGTTATTCAAAAAGAAGCCAAACCGACCCTAGCAAATCGCAAAACTAATTGGGAAGGTTTTCAAGAGGACTTAACAAATACTATTCAACTGACCATAACACTAAAAATAAAAAATCAGCTAGATAAAGAACTGGAAAGGTTTATAGTTGAAATCCAGCAATCTGCATGGAGGAACACACCAAAAGTAAGAAGATTAACAGCTGGAAAAAACTATCCTGTCGAGATAAGAGAACTAGTAGCAGAAAAAAGAAAACTAAGAAAGAAATGGCACATGACAAGATCACCAGAAGATAACAATATATTAAATAGAGCTACCCAAAGACTGAGAAGAGAAATCCTAAATCACAAAGAAGAATCCTTCGACAGATACCTAGTAGGGCTAACAGATGATAAAAAACTGATTATTCACTCTGGAAGGCAACTAAAAAGATGAAAAATTCGTGTAAACACTATCCTTCTATCAGAATAGTAGACAACAAATGGGCAAGAAACAATCAACAAAAAGCTGATATTTTCGCTGACCACCTACAAAAGACGTTCCAATTAGATGAAAATCAAGACACTCCTTATGAGACCATCCATAATATGGAACAACTTGAAATTAAGCTAGTTACTTCCAATGAAGTCACGAAAGAAATTCAGACAAACTTCAACTCGCAGAAAGCCCCAGGATATGACCTTATTACTGGAGAAATATTAAAGAAACTACCACGGAAGGCTATTGATAAATTGATATACCTCATAAATGCAGCATTTCGCCTTAAATATATACCTGATGCGTGGAAAATGGCTGAAGTTATGCTAATTCCTAAGCCAGGAAACCCTCTGAATGAAGTGTCATCATATAGATCTATATCATTGTTACCGATAATATCTAAGGTATTTGAAAAACTACTACTAAAACGACTAAAACCAATAATTGAAAATAAAAATCTGATCCCTTCGCACCAATTGGGCTTTAGAAACAAACACTCGACAATAGATCAAGTACACAGGATAGCCGATATCATCGAAAAAGCTTACGAAGAAAAATGTATATGCTCAGCTATATTTCTTGACGTAGCCCAAGCATTTGACAACGTTTGGCACGCTGGCCTAATACAGGAACTTGAAAAAATGCTCCTTAGAAAATATGTCGACATTCTACAATCATATCTAACGGGAAGAATGTTTAGTGTAAAGCAAGACGAGGCATACTCCGAAATGAAAGAAATTAAAGCAGGTGTCCGACAAGGCAGTGTGCTAGGACCGGTTCCTTACTTATTATACAGCTGCGATATCCCTCAACAACAATCTGTTAAAATAGCAACATTTGCGGATGACACTGCAATATTGGCAGTTGGCGGAACTAATATAGAGACCTCAGAAAAACTTCAGGAAACCTGCAACAGAATCAATCGATGGACCGAAAAATGGAAAATCAAAATAAATCAAACTAAATCAGTGGATATTGATTTTACTCTTCGACCAAATGAACAAAAACAAATAAGAATAAACAATGACGTTATTCCGCATCACGATTCGGCCAAATACTTAGGGATGAACCTAGATGTAAAACTTAAATGGAAACAGTGTTGCCGCGAACGATTTTTAAAATTGTAATGAATTTTTTTGGAAAATGTACTGAATTGGGAAAAGATGTACTGAATATAATTTTTTATAGTAGTTCTGATTTTGTGTCGGTCATATATTTTTTTACGAGAAAACAGGCCCTATTTATTGACAGTAAATTATTGCTTCCTGTCCATTTTATTTAGAACATAATAACAATAAACATAAATACCGCAATTGCAACTTGAAATTGGAGTTAGAGAACATAGAACCGAGTACGCCCGCCCCAAACCTATCATAAAGTTTATTTCGGTGATTCCTCTAATTTCCCTAATTTTAAGCCAAGCTATTTGGTTTCTTACTGACAGATGTTAGAACACACTCCATTTAATAATTTACACTTTACAGTTTAAGAAAATCTATCTTAGTTTTAATTATCAATTACTAGACCAAAATGAAATAAAATAAATTTATAATATACACTCACCGGCACGAAAAACGGAGCAGTTAAATTTTTTTAAACAAACTTAAAATTTTAATGCATTGTGATGTTTTATTATTATAATATCTTAAACATAAACAAAACAACGTGTTTTAGGCATTTTCTAACAACAATTGAACCTTTATTTGAAGAAAAAAAGCGTTTTTGAATAAAAATCAAAAATTGAACGGACTTATCACTTCAAAGTGCATAGTTGGCTATAAAACCATGACCAACAATGCTGTTGTTTTCATTGTTTTGAGAAATTTGACAGATCGAAACACGTTTTAAAGTTGTGCTGCGTTTATTTCACCAACAAAATTATGGCTGTTAATCCCGAAATAGCGGCTGCTATTGTTGCGTTGCTTCAAGACGGAAGAAGTGAGCAATATGTTGCCCAACAGTGTGACATACCCAATAGCACTGTGCACCGTATTTTTACACGTTTTTTGGAAACTGGAGCTTACACCAGATGACTTGGAACTGGTTCCCAATGAAGAACTAGCGCTCATGATGATCGCTTTATCATCTTACAAAGTCTGCGAAATCGTCATGCTATGGCTGTTGAAATCAGAAATCGACTTCATCACGTCCGGCAAACCAACATAAGCGAACGAACAGTTAGACGAAGACTCGGAGAAGCCAATCTTACCAGTCGTAGACCTGCAACAGGCCCAGAGCTTCTTAGGCGTCATCGTATTGCGCGATTTCAGTTTGTCAGAAATCACGAGCACTGGGGTGAAAATGAATGGGGGTGCGTTTTGTTTACGGATGAGTCCAGATTTAGCCTGCGGTCTCCAGATGGTCGTGAGAGAGTATGGCGAAGACCACAAGAGTGTTTCGCAGAATGTACCTTCAGTCCTAGGGTAGGCTACCAAGGAGGCTCAGTTATGGTGTGGGCCGGAATTTCTATGGAGGCACACACAGAATTGTACATCCTTCCGAGAGGCTCCTTAACTGCTGCCAGGAACATTGATGAAATTCTCCAAGATTTTGTTGTCCCTTATGTTGACTTAATTGGAAATAACTTTCTTCTAATGCATGATAATGCCAGACCTCACATCGCGAAAATCACTTAACAGTACTTAAACGATGTAAACATTCCTGTTATGGAGTGGCCAGCGTTAAGCCCAGATGCGAACCCAATTGAACATGTTTGGGACATGCTTGGGCGAAGGATGCGAAGTCGTGTTCCTGCTCCTTTAACTTTAAATCAGTTGCAACAAGCTCTTTTAGAGGAATGGGAACATATTCCTCAAGAGGACATTCACCACTTAATTTTAGGCATGCCAAGGAGAATGCAGGCTATTATTTGAGCACGTGGGGGCAACACACGTTAATATAAAAATGCGACCCCCCCCAGTTTTTGCTAGCAAGTCGTTTCAGTTTTGATTAATTTAAGGTCATTTAGCAACAACGCCAATTTGTGCTTTTTCGTCTTCATTTTTTAAATTATTACAAAACCCTTTTCTTCTTCAAATAAAGGTTCAATTGTTGTTAGAAAATACTTAAAACATGTTGTTTTGTTTATGTTTAAGATATTATAATAATAAAACATCACAAAGCATTAAAATTTTAAGTTTGTTTAAAAAAAATTCAACTGATCCGTTTTTCGTGCCGGTGAGTGTAGATTTTTATCAAAACGCTGCAAATTTTACTTTTTTTCTTATTTTCGCATTTTGTATTGAATTTAGTGATTTTTTAAAAAGTTGTACTGAAGTACTGAATCTAATCGTTTCGTACTGAATTCAGTACAATTGTACCGAAACGGCAACACTGAATGGAAAGAGCACATAAAAAAAAGCGTAAAGAACTTGAACTTAAATTCAAAAAAATGTATTGGCTCCAAGGAAGAAAATCCAAATTGTCAGTGCACAACAAACTGCTGATTTATAAACAAATCCTAAATCCAATCTGGATTTATGGCATACAGCTATGGGGATGTGCCAGCAAGAGTAATATCAACATGTTACAAGTTTTCCAAAATAAAGTCCTAAGATGCATTGTTAATGCACTTTGGTTCTACCGAAACGATTATCTTCATAGAGACCTGAAGATGCCAACAATCGAAGAAGAAATAAAGAGGTTTGCTGCGAAACATGAGGGTCGACTCCACTCCTTCGTCAACGAAAAAGCGCTGTAATTACTGGACGACTCTACACTCAACAGAAGGCTCAAAAGGAAGAAACCATATAAACTAGTGCAGTGAACGTTAATGTTAGTGCTAGTGTAAAACAGTGTAATAAATCGTCACGCCATCTTGTGATGCTTTCCTATAGAAACAATTAAGACAACCCAATGGGAAATTCTTAGATAAGTAATTAGTTTATAAGATTTTTAGATTAAAATTGTAGGTTAGTCACTAATGACTAGTAACAATACTCTAACAAAAAAAAATTAATATATGAAAATTAACAATTAACAAAATATCTATTTAATAAAGAAAGAACTCAAACATAAATTTGTTTCACTTATATTTTTATATTAATAACACAATTTGATTTATAAATTTATAAAATTTATGCAAATTTTAAACAACATTTATAATAACCTGCTCACAAAAGGCGAAAAAGAGAAATTAATAGTTATTTATTAATAAACGATCATTAAAACGCTCGTACATAAAATTTTATATATTTGTTAATAAATTATTATTAAACGGGTCGTGCACAAAATTTTGTATATATTTCGGGTGTAAATAGCGGCTCTTACACACACGTTTCGGCCCATAAACGCCTGTTTTACTCCATTGATACTTAAATAACCATTATTTTAATAACTTGTAAATTAATTTTTAGGCTTTTGTAGATTTTCGTTAGCAGGTCGTAGAAAAAATATAGGGTACATCTCAAGTGGATTGTCCGTATCGCACTTGTCTTCATGCGCCACCATAACCGCTCTTGTTGCACTAACTACTACTATTCTACAAGTGGTATTCTGTACTCTGTATTAGATAAAAATTTTTAAAAAATATGTCACTCACTTTGCCTTTAAGACGGTATCAGTCTTTCTTTTTCCTATAATTTGATCAAAATTTAATCAAAGCTTTTTATTTAGACACCTACTAAATAAATATAATCATGGTCTAAAATACAAAATGTTCCTCTTACAACATTACCATGTAAGAGAAATAATAATAATAATTAAATCATGACTGGTGAAAGACTGCCTGAAAGACCTAACAGTACTAAGTAGTCAGATTAAGCTGATCTTAGCTTGTGTAGCACCCATTAGATAATGATAAAGACGGTTAAATAGTCCAAGAAGGCTTAAATACAACAATGATTCAAGGCATCTAATAAAATAAGCTAAAAGAATCTAAGAAGTGACGGAACAACCATCCAGGACTGAGATATGCTAAAGCTTTCATAAAAGAACCATTGGGCAAATATGCGAGAGATCTATTAGGCCAAAAATGACAAAATGTTAAGATAATGATAAATAGGTCTAATTACGGGATACTGTAAGGCTGAAAAGGCGCGTATCATCAACCGGGCAGATAAAACGAATTATGCAGGCACAGGGAAGAAGAAAATGAAAAAAAAACAGAAGTAAAAGAAGATGAAAAAGAATAAGTAGAAAGAGAAGAAGGGGAAGGAAGGGAAGACGAAAAAGAAGCAGAAGAAGAGGAAACAGCATTGTACAAATGTGCAAAATTTACTAGATTGAGGTTTCAAAATCTACCCATATTAAAAACACAAAAGCTGGAGCCATAGTTAATAGGCCTTTTATTAAAAAAAAATATGCTAAAAAGGGAATGGCTAAAGGCAATGCCGCCCCCCCCCCTCCCCCCCCGAAAATTTGTCTTGGAGCCGCTCTTGATGTCGAATGCTAAAAGTTATAGTCTAGCATTGAAGCAATAGTATCTATAAGCAACTGTGTTGCAAACATTTCCGTGAGAAGGGCGTTTCAAAATATAGATAATGTAAGAAAACCAGTGGACAAGACTGGACTCATTCATTTGTGAGTTAACTTTGGTATCGAATCGGTATAAATATCTTTGAACAAATGTTTCGGTTTCACTTAGTTTATGATTTTTTTTTGCATAAAATGAAATCAAAATTTTAAAAAACGTCCAATGGATATAAAAGTTATGTATAGTTATGATGGTGGGTTACCCCAAAACCATGTTTTAAAATATTTTAATTAATTCTCACTCGCCCCCAAATTACGACTCATGAAGCGCTTAAATAATTTATCAAATAAATTTTTTTAAATCAAACAGTTGCAGAGATAATAAATCTTTTCAAAATGTATGGCCCCACTTTAGGCTTTTAACTTCTTAGGGGTACAACTTTGTATAGAGGTAAATTGCATTAAATCATCATATTTTTGGGTGCATAATACGCACCTGTTCTGTGTCAGTACTTATGCGGAACACCACCCTGTATACCCAAACTGTTTTAAGAAAATATCAAAATTGCAAAGAGCATTGCCTTTTCTCATGTTTACATAACATGGAAAATCCAGATCGAACTAATAACCCAACCAAGTTTGCCGTATCTGTTGATGTACAGGTATGCAGTTAAAAGGTGGGTATCTTTTTAGACAGTATTATTAGTATTGGTCCCGTATGATGTTTCGGTTTTTTTTAATAAAATCATTTATCATTTAAATTTCTAAGGTATTTTATGGTCAAAATCCCATAAGTGTTCACAAGTGGATTCTCCACAATTTTAATATACAGGGTGTCCTTTAAAATGTGTCCCAAAATTCTCAGGCAGATTCCTTAACCAAAAAATGGAAAAAAAGTTCCTATAGACCTATGTCCTAAAGTGCCCCCTAAGCGAGCAACAGCCTCTCGAAATCATTTTTTTTTATTTTGATTTTTTGAATTTTCTTAAAAATGGAAACAAATAAAAGAATCAAATTTTGGCTGTTAAATATAATCAATAATAGTGACCTTTTGACACCTTCAAAAAGAAATTATTTCGTCAGGGGTGTACTTGGGAATTTTTTGAAAATTTTGATTATTCATAACTTTTTTGTGTTTTTGGTAATGACTTATCCATATTTTTTTTTACATTCTACATTGAAAACTACGTCAAAAAGGAATACTTGTTTGATCTCGATTGGAGCAGCCGTTTCCGAGAAAACATCATCCAAAGATATTCGTCCACTTTAGCTTAATTTTCAATTTTCCTAAATTACCTCGGTGAATCTCGTAAATAAAAATAACTTTTTTAGCTCTCTCTAAATAATTGTAGTTCAAATGTCGTGGTGGGACTATTTTTATTTATTAATAAGAAACGGTTTAAAAAAATATTTATTCTAAAAAAACAAATCAAAAAAAATTAAAGCAGATGCTCAATGTGGCGACCATTGGTTTCCACACACAAGCGCAACCGTCGCATCATAGACTGTCTTACACGAAAAAATACTTCAGGATTATTCCTAAGAACTTCGCAATGATGAAAAACTCGTTCTTCCAATTCTTCAACTGTTTCAACAGGACTGGAATAAACCAATGATTTTAAATAACCCCAAACAAAAAAATCCATTGGATTTAGATCTGGTGAACGAGTCGGCCAGTTAACAGGACAACCTCTGCCAATTACTCTACCCTCAAATCTTTCGTTAAGGTGCTGTCTAGCTTCAAGGCTGTAATGTGGTGGAGCTCCATCATGCATAAACCACATGTTATGTCTGATTTGAATCGGAATATTATCAAGAAGCTCATGTAAGTTATTTTCCAAAAAAAGCCTGTATGCTGCTCCATTTAACCTATTCGGCAAAACAAATGGTCCAATAAGGTAATTATCAATAACTCCAGCCCAGACGTTTATTGAAAATTTATCCTGGTGGTGACGTTCAACAACCGCGTGAGGGTTATCTTCAGCCCATTCATGCATATTTCGAAAATTTATTATACCATCTCTAGTGAAACCAGCTTCATCGGTAAATAGCACTTTATTAAGAAACATTGCATCTTGATTACATCTTCCATGAAACCATTCAGAAAAGATAACTCGCGGCTCATAATCAGTAGCTTTAAGTGCCTGAACTTTTTGAATGTGGTAAGGGTACAATTGTTGTTCACGCAAAACTTTCCATACCGTGTTACGTCCGACTCCCACTTCTGAAATTAAATGAGAGAATCTGTGTAGTGAATAGTTAAGAAAGAGAATCCATTGATTTGGGAAATCAGATTTTTTCTGCATAACGCAACTCTTTTCGATACGAAAAGTCGTGAAATGTAAGAGAAGCAATAACAAGTAAAAAAACTAGTTTTATACGATAAGGTACGGGGTAGCTAAAATAATAAATAAGTAATTACTTACCATTTGCTATTTTTCTGGTACTTGTCGATGGGGTTTCAGCTACCCTATCCAAAATTGCTTCTTCCAAAGCAGGAGTTCTCACATAATTTTGTCTTCCACTGTTACTAGAGTTTTTCTTAAATGTACCAGTTTCCCGAAGTCTATCGTCAATTCTAGAAAACGTCTTAGCGCATGGAAGATGCCTATTTGGAAAGCGCTCCTGATAAAGTCTGCGAGCTTCATTGGCATTTCCAGAAGCGAGTCCAAAACATAAGTGCATGTCCGTCATTTCGCCGAATGTGTAATCATTATTGTAGTTATTGTGAGCCATTTTAAACAAAATAATAACAATACAACGAATCGCACCAGAACACTTTTAGAAATAATGTTTAACTGAAGAAACATTTTTATCAGTGAGCGAAAAAAATTATCCATGAAACACAAAAACGCCAAAAAAATACATATTTTTACTTTTTTATGGTCTTCATAATAAATATATGGGAACTAAATTTTTAAATTTTATTTAGAGAGCTAAAAATAGTATACAGGGTGATTGATTAGTGTGAGGAAGCTCTGTAGATCTGTTATAATAAAAGTAGGCAGCTTTAAGCTTTACATTTTAAAATTAGTTACGATGTGACAGGGTGTTTCATAAGGCCGTGCCAAATCAAAGTTATGTTTTTTAAATGGAACACCCTGTATATTTTTATATTTTTAGAATCTGCTCGATAATCTGATTTCAATGATATATCACACTTGTTATCTAATATGAATAGTAAAGGATCTACAGCTACTCAAAAATCACATTTTTTCAAATTCAGGTGGCTGTTGTAGCCAAACAGTTGGAAATCGAGGAAAACGGCTTACAGTCCCTATCCTAACTTTTTAAGGTCTATTCAGTGACATAAAATACATATTATTTGATACAGGGTGATCAAAAATCCAAAATCACATCCGATTTTTGATCACCCTGTATCAACTAATATTTTTTGCCACTGAATAGACCTTCAAAAGTAAGGATAGGGACATGTAAGCCGTGTTCCTCGATTTCCAACTTTTTGGCTACAACAGCCAAAATTGAAAATTAACCTAAACTGCACGAATATCTTTGGATGATGTTTTCTCGGAAACGGCTGCTCCAATCGAGATCAAACAAGTATTCCTTTTTGACGTAGTTTTCAATGTAGAATGTAAAAAAAAATATGGATAAGTCATTACCAAAAACACAAAAAAGTTAAGAATAATCAAAATTTTCAAAAAATTCCCAAGTACACCCCTGACGAAATAATTTCTTTTTGAAGGTGTCAAAAGGTCACTATTATTGATCATATTTAACAGCCAAAATTTGGTTCTTTTATTTGTTTCCATTTTTAAGAAAATTCAAAAAATCAAAATAAAAAAAAAGATTTCGAGAGGCTGTTGCTCGCTTAGGGGGCACTTTAGGACATAGGTCTATAGGAACTTTTTTTCCATTTTTTGGTTAAGGAATCTGCCTGAGAATTTTGGGACACATTTTAAAGGACACCCTGTAATATAAACCACCTACAAATTATGCAAATGACGGTAAAATATCAAATATGTATATTCCAAGTCTATTATTTACGCATAATACAAAGTGATTGTTTCATTAAATAATAACATGACAATAAGAATAATATACTACATTCAGCGGCGGCTCGTGACTTGCGTACCTACTTTGAATTGTTTGATTTTTAATAATTAATATATCCTTAAATAAATATTACTTATAAGTACAATAAATAAAATAATTCGATTGTAATTAAATAATATAAATAAAACATTAAATAATATTTACACATAGCTTCTTAGAAAAAAATTTTATGAGAAAGTTTGAGAATAAAAATAAAACAAAAAAAAATGTTTTACTTTAAAATCCAATAAATATATTTATAAAAATATAATTATAATTTAGGTCCTAGGTAGCATTATTATACTAACCTTTTTGCGTGCTATAAGTGTTGGTTCTTTACTTTTATATTGTTTTGGCATATACATATTTGAGTATCAATCAGTGGCGCATCTAGAGTTTAAATCTGGGGGTAATAGTAATAAAGTTGAAGTCTGTGGGGAGGGTAGTGGTGATATTTAAGACTTTATATTTTTAATAATAATACATTTTAGTACCTACAGAAAATCTAGTTTAAAATGTCTTACCGCCTCTCCCCGTATATACGCTCCTGGTATCAATCAATAATAAAGCTTATATACTGCGATTATTTAACTAGCTAGAAAAAATACCCTGTTTTGATTGGTTGACATTTGTGTGTTGATGACCGAAAATCAGTATGTTTTTGATTTTGTATTTCGCCTTGTTATTGGATCTAATAAAAAGGACAAATCAGTGTATCCATGGTTACAAACTACAAAATATCATAAACGCCACTGTCAAACAAAGTAAATATACCTATATCCATCCGTTGTGAACAAATATTACCCGCGTAAATGATGATTTTATAAATTTCCTTGCCTTTTTCCCAATAAATATTGTTGCTTTAGGAAACATCACTTGTATTCCGATAATCTTCAATACGCTTGTATTATCTTCGAAACTTTGAAGGGAAGGTGGCTCCACCAGCTATAGGTGCTTTAATTTTTGCAGAGAACCGAGCACAATTAGTTATTAAATTTTGTATTTTTTAATATAAAGCGATATTAAAAGAAAATTGCATTCACAAAATAACAAATTCATCTAAATTAACAAATTTTATTTGATACACTTTTTATTAATAATAATAGACTTTTTTTAAGTTTTTTACCTAATGCTGGATTTCCTTTATAACAGTCCATTCATTTAGTTTACACTGATATTCAATTAAGAGGAATCGAGTTCAGATATGACACAAATAAAAAATTCAAAAAGAGAAAAAATATTATACGTTAAATAGTTTAGGGCAATATTGACTTGTCAACAGTGTCGGATTGGGCCGTCGGATTGGCCCGTAATGGTGTACCCTTCTCTCTCCTGACCGGCAGCCCCTGGAGGTCCCGAACAGACACTGCTTTTCAAAATTATTAAAAATGTTTTTGATTATTTCCTTGCCGAATAAAATCATAGTAGACCTTCAAGTGCTTCCGGTACACGAAAGAGCTATAGGGAAGCACTAGATATTAGTGCGTCAGTACTTGAGAAGGTACTAAAAAATCAAACCGTAGCAAAAGAGAACTTTAAAAACACTTCAATAGAAAAATGAAGGACCTTTCCGATGGAATTAAATTTAAAATTAGTGATATCATTTACGACATGAGAGCATCCAAAAAGTATTTAACTTTAGATACAACTCACGAAGAAATTAAAAATAAAGAAATTGTAATATAGGAAGAACCAATTTGGAAAACTTAAAAACATAGCGAATTTATATTTAAGAAAGAAGACAATCATAAGGCATTATGTGCGGAATCAGAGTGGTCCATAAGCGCATTCAGTTCTTTAAAAATTTCTATAAGTTACCTGGATTTTTTCGAACAGATCTACCAAAAAAAGAATCTGGCAGGATACAAATAAAAAATCAATGAAACATAACTGTGCAAGTGAGATATAAACATATAATTTTCCATCCAGGTATGAGGATGGCTTTATTTTTGATGTAGAATTATTTTTTTCCTTAAAATCTAAGAAATATGATTATCGTGACAACTGAATGCTAAGTGTTTACTAAGTAGTTAAAAAAAAAATACTTGTGAATTTAACTCCATTGAGAACAAATGCGGCATTTGTAAACAATTCTACGATAATCGCGTAAATACAAAAGGTCACATAGATAAAGCTGTAAGAAGTTCTACACCAAAAATTGTGAAAAAGTCTGTCTAAAACAGAAAAAATAGTTTCCGATTAGTAGGAAAGAGAACAAATTACAATTAATTTTGATGATGACAGTAACTTATCAGATTCAGAAGAATAAAATATAAAATAACCCTACCTTCGGCAAGGAAATTATTAAAAACATTTTTACTTATTTGTAAACAATTATTGTTTGTTTATACAAATAAAATAAATTTAATAATAACTCTTCACTTTTAACAAGAAAACATGCAAATTTATCTCAAATAAGATACCAATACTAAATCTATAGTTTAACACCGGTACTGCACGATACCCTTGGAGGGGTTGGATTCATTTCGCGAGTATTTTTTCTTAAAAGTCAAAAAATCAAGTTTATAAAATTGTACAACTTATAAATTGAAAATTTAGTATGAATAGTCACATATTAACTGAAACTCGTAAATCTGAATAAAAATAAAGAAGGAAAACTTATTAACAATAAAACGTGAGATTTACTTTGGACTATGTGCCCACAATGTGAAGACCTTAAAAAAAATAAAAAAAAGATGTCATATTCTTAATATCAAACTAGTACTCACTGGTATTTGTCATATTTTTAAAATACGTTAGAAAGTGATGAAATTTATATATCATCAAAGAGAGACAGAAGCCTGTCGCTGCCTGTCTCATTTAAAATTATGAAAAAAAGACAAATGAGAATAAAGGCTCATTTACACATGCCAGTTTACTCGGCCGAGTACTCTACTAGCAAGCCACTACCATTCAAATAATATGTGTAAACAGTCACTGGTTCTAGTACAACTGGCATGTGAGTACACTCGGACACAGCTTTACTTTTTCATGCTAGTAAAGAGTGAGGGTTCAAAAGCACCAGTATACTGGCAAATGTAAACATTTACTAGCACGCTTCAAGTATTTTGCAAGTGGTGTTGAAATAATAAATCCACTCACACTTTATTTATTTATTTACCGTTTGGCTTCTGTTTACTCAATATTATATCCTCCAATATGTCTTTTAAGTCATCAATTAAAACCGTTGTAAAGTTATCTATACAACACTTCATAACCTGATTACTCATATTATTAATTTGTTGTCAAATCAATACCCTCCTTGTATTGGCTTCTGAGATCGATCTAGGAGGACGCTACATTCAGAGAACTACAGTATACTCACTGAACACTCATGCATGAATACGAAATATCCTGCTGGTGATGCGCGCGCATTTTACTGACATGTGTAAATGAGCCTTAACTGCCTGTCCACACACTAAAAGAAAACCTTTCTTGAAAATTTCGAGACTTAATAGCATGAGGATATTCGTCCTACTAATTGTGGGTATTGTGCATATTAAATACTCCTTCATTGGTAAATCCTGCTTCATCTGTGGCTAATACGAAACTAAAAATTTTGGGTTTGGCCTATTGTTTTCTACGAACCAACTGCAAAAATTCTGTCTAGGTTTTTAGGATCGGCGGTCTCCAAAAACTAAACTTTTTGTACGTGAAATAGATATAACTGTTGTTATTTTAAAATTCTTTATACTATTGTTTTAGATACATTATACTCTAAGACCAATCTACGTGTGCTTGTCTCTGGATTATTGGCAACATTTTCCACGTTAGCAACACGAATAGTCCGTTGTCTGCCTTGGTTATGAACTGCCCCTTGAAAAGATTCGTTATCCCGAAGGCATTGAATAACACGAAGAAATGTGCGTCAATTTGGCGTGGTTCGATTTGGAAAACGTTCTGTATAAAACTTACGTGAAAGCACGGAATTTCCTCGGGATTCACCGGAAACTAACACCATATCAGTGTATTCACTATTAGTGAAAATCAACATTTTAAAAAGCAAAATAAATCTGAATTTCAAGATATTAATCGACATGCCTACAACTAAATTTAAAAATAATCATCGCGTCGGGCGTGTTAGTCATTTGACCTGTAGCAAAATATGTATAACATTGTAAATCATTAAAAACTTTGCTAGATTTTATTTTAAATATTTCTTTTATCACAGACAGCTCGTAAGGGTTATTTTAGGGTTTACAAATATCAAACAAAAATTTTTAAATTTTGTGTTTGACAAAAGTTGTTTGGTTTGATGCGCTAAATAAGTAGTTAAAATTATGGCACTTTTTTATATATAGTTGTCGAGTTAAATTATGGCCGAATTTTCCAGAATTTCCTTCTTTTTCTTCTCTTTTGTTAAACTTTTTCAAACATTATACAATAGATGTTTATTAAATATAATTATTATAAATTTTAAATAGAAAACCTTATTGAAATAATTAACTTCTTGCGGACAGTAAAGTACTGCCTAAAGGCAATAACACCATAAACATTTACCAAGATTATATTCTGAATTTACAATTATTTATCATAGAGGAAAAAACGTTTTATCTAGAATCGAATTACATTTCACATTTGCGGTATTTACCTTATGAAAATGACTAATAAGTAATAATTATTCATCATATGTATTTTGAAGTATTTTATGTAATGTTGACAATAATCTCGGTACGAATTAAAAGTTATAAAACAATTGACAAATTTATATTAGAGTGTAAAAAAATCACAGCAACAATGAGAGAGGATTTTGATTTATATTATGTTTATTTACGATAAGCAAAGTGAATCACTTTTGTTTATAGTATTGTTCCGACGAGAAAAATAGGATAAAAGGATTAAAATTAAAATTTTAAAATAACTTAAAATTGAAGTAATAAAATATACTGTTAATTCATGAAAAATATCGTCTTGATTTATGTTTCTCTTATTAGACAAATATCCTATTTTTATTTATTTTATTGTTGTCAGTAATTGGCCAGAAGCCCTTAAATTGAATTTGATGCAAGATTTTTAAAAAAAAATTTAAAACGTAAAAAATTTGGTCACTTTTTCATTTCTGTGAATTTATCTACACGTGCTTAACCTTTAGAATTTTTGACAATCGCAGATAAAGAGTGTGATTTCTTTCGTCAATGCAAATTTCCTACTTGATACAGCTGACACCCATTATTTTTCTGACTTAACCAGATCACTTTTATTTCTTATATTTTTCCCTGTTATACGGCAAAATGGTTCTGGTCAATTCACTTAAAAGTTAAAATATGCTTTTTTGCTGGGTGGCTTGCAATTTCATTTTCAGTAAACTCTTTATACAGAGAGTCCGGGAAAATGTAAGAGGTCGCTCGGATTCAGATAGAACATTAAATTATAAGATGACAAGTTCCCATAAATTTTTTTCCTAGCGACCCTCCCTACGGAGATACGGCCTCCAAAAGGACGCCACTGGTAATCAATTTTTCTTGAATAACTTTCAAACTACGTAATATTATTTAATGAAAATTTAATATGATAAACAGTAGTAAGAACCTCTTAAAATACTGCCCTTAAAACATAATTAGCTTGTTTAGTTTACCAGGGGCGGACTAGGTTGTACATCTTAATGCTTGCATTTTTAACACCCTGTATGATAAGGAGGTAAAAAAAAAATAATTTCGATACCTTGAACATTAAGCTAAAGAAACGGTACTCATTGTCGATAAAATAAACGGTTTTCGAGAAAAAAAATACAAGAAATAATGTTTTATTTTTATTAAAAAATTATACACCCAGAATAAGCTAATTTCAAATTGGCAAATTCTAAAATACAACTTGGAGTATTATGATTTCATCCTGAACTCACTAAAGCTTGTAACGATTGAACCTAAATACGCTACTCGCATATCGGGGACAACACTAATGATTTGTAATGCGCATGTCGTACGCGTTTTATTTGTACATCGGTCTCCTTTTGACAGAGTAGGTGAGCTGTGACCAGGCCGTTAGTATTTATGCCGGTCGGCGTAGCCAGGTATGGATTAAAATTTTCTGGTGGCGGCATAGACGCCATCCTACGAGAAGTCGTTGCTTCGTCTTCTTGTTGTCGCGGCATTATTATTATTTGTTCATGTATGTGAAATTTGCTTCTAAGGTTTATAAAATACTACTGCTAGTCACGGCGTAAATGAAAACAAACAAGACGCATTCACACAAACACCTTCCACCACAGCAATTACAAATCATTAATGTTGTCCCCGATATGCGAGAAAATACACTAATTAGAAATAATCAATTAAAAACTTTATAAGTGGGTTCAACATGTGCTCCGTGAACTCTGATACACTCGCGGGCCCGACGAATAGAAAACTGCTGTACTCGCCACAACAACCCAGCATTGATCCTTATCATATCACAATGAAATGTGATTCTGAAGCGTTCTGAAGGAACTAAATAAAGTTCACCATTCAATCGTGACGGCAATACGCATGGTCCAATAAAAAAATTCCCAATTATTCCTGCCCAAATATTAATTGACTGAAACTGATGTTGATAACGATGAACAACAGTGGCATGAGGGTTTTCATTAGACCATACATGCGAGTTATGTAAATTTATAATACCATTTTTGGTAAATCCTGCTTCACCGGTAAAAAGAATAGTGCTAATAAAGTTTCTGTTTGTTCGTTGCTGATCTAACAGCCGGTTTGCGAAATGGATTCTTCGAGGAAAATCTTCAGGAAGTAGTTAATTTACTTTTTGCAAATGATAAGGGTATAACAACTGTTCTTTTAGTACTTCAGTAATTGTCTTTTTTGTTAAATGAAGTTGCGTGGCTAATTTTCGAGTGCTTATTGATGAAGTATCAGCTACAGTATCCAAAATATTTGCCTCTAATTGCACCGTACGTACTGTTCTTGTCACACCAGCATCAGTACTTGTTTTCCCAAAACTTCCAAAAAATTATTAAAGAAATTCAATAATGTTACCGTGTTAACTGGGAATCGCCCACCAGTCTCTCTTAGACGTTGGTGTTTTCTCATTTGGAATATTACGATTAGGATATCTTTCTTTTTACAACCTTCTTGCTTGATAAGCATTGCAAGATGCAAGACCGTACATAAGATGCATATCTGCATAATCACTAAATGTGTATCCCATTATCGAATTAAATTTACCAAGATATTCAACAAGATTTAATACGCACACGTCAATGAAATTATTCATTTATTTATTTCGTAGTTACCATAGTAACGTTTGTAAAAACAGTGCATTTTTTAAAACTGATAACCGTTCAATTTCAATGAATTTCGTATCACGCTTTGCTGCAAAAAAAATTGGAAATCATGGTTTCTTTTTAATAAAAATAAAACATTAATTCTTTCATTTTTTTTTCTCGAAAATGGTTCATTTTATCGACAATGAAGAAGAGTACCTTTTCTTTAGCTTAATGTTCAAGGTGTCAAAATTTATTTTTTAACTCCTTATCATATAGGGTGTTAAAAATGTAAGCATTCAAGTGTACAACCTAGTCCGCTCCTGGTAAACTAAACAAACTAATTATGTTTTAAGGGCAGTATTTTAAGAGGTTATTACTACTGTTTATCATATTAAATTTTCATTAAATTATAATACGTAGTTTGAAAGTTATTCAAGAAAAATTGATTTCCAGTGGCATCCTTTTGGAGGCCGTATCTCCGTAGGGAGGGCCGCTAGGAAAAAATGCATGGAAACTTGTCAGTAATCTTATTTTTTTATAAGAGCTTGACACACAAACAAGACACATTGATATTTCTTACACTTCCTAACCGGTTTAAAATAATTTTTGTCTAATTCGACTAAATATAATTTTATTTTATATTTTATGAGATTAAATTATGCTTGTATTAAGAATAATTCAGTTTAGAACAATCCTTGATATTTACAATAAAATTGCTTAATATCTTCTCGAATGTATCTTGGCCAATTTTCGATCCATCGACAAACCTTACAATATCTACAAATACTGTTATTGTATTGATTCCTTCTGTACTTGAATACAATCAGTTTATTTATAGTTTTGGCTCCCCTAGTATTATCCCTATGAATTTAGCATATAAAAAATACAAAAAATGACTCGTGCTTAGATAGATTATCTTACCCAAACACATTCGCTTTCAAATGTGATATGTATATATCAATATATTTTGTCGCCAACCGTCAATAAAGCTATGCATTACCATAGCGATTTACGGAAGTAAACAAACCACTAATCTGTATTATTTTACTGGATAGGATATAGGCTATATTTAACATACTAAAATTCGTTCCACCAAGGAGACCGGAAGTGCAACACTGCTGGCCGAATTGGGCAAATTGTGGTAGGATAATTTGACATATCTAACCTATAATTTTATTAGTTTTTCTTCTTGTTCTTCTTATATTTCTTTTGAGGGCGATGTTCTTCGGACAATTCACCCATAATTTGATTTTTTATGAAAGAAAATATAATTGCAAAGTTAATTTTAACAAAATAGATGTTAAAATATATTTTGAATTACCTACACCTGTCTAGGAAAGCTAACAAAATTTAGTGATTATTACCACTCTTAAAAATGTTAATTAACATTTCTAACTCTTCCAGGTTAATACATTGTTTTTTTTGTTGTCTCTTTAACCATTTTTACACTATACAAACCACATTGAAATTTGTGCAACTCATAAATACGTATATGTATTCAACAATTGTTTAAAAACAAATTTACTTTTAACAATCTCTACAATCGTACGATTCTAGGAAAATACTGTTATGACTTAAATTTTGTGTAGAGAATGTAATTTACAATTAAATAAAGAACAAATTTAAAGGCTTTACATAATTTTTGCAATTATGCAAATATTGATTTATATATATTTTAAATGAAGTAAAGGAAATCATGGGAAAAGGTGAAAAAATAAACATTTCTTGTAATATTTTTATTAATGTAAAAAAGATATAAAGTAATATTTTTAAATGCATTACCAACAGAGTCTTTGTTTGTGTTATATCATTGCAGGATATAGCTCAAAATGGTCTGAACATAATCGCATTCCTCCTACACTTACAACATTAAAATTGCTTATATCCATACTCTTCAGACATTTCTTCAAAAGTTCCAATTCTGTAGAAAACCTTAAATAACAAGAACACTATTTAATTTAGTAATAATCGTTACATTTCACTTTAATATTCTCATTTAATCGAAAAATGTTATTTGTATTCTTGTATGCTTCTATAATAATGTGTAAATTAGTAATTGTTTTAGTTTGTTTCGACAAAATAGTTAGATCTATTAACAAATTATTATTAATTGAATAGTTTTATTTACCTATGAAGAGTACAGATACTCTTTTCACTTTGTTTTCCACAATAAAAATACATCACATCGTAACTTCGACACAATTAAATAACAAATGTGATGACAAATGGAAATAGAGGTTATGTTAAATAACATCTGGTCCGCCATATTATTTGCCCAAATCGGCCAATTTTTCGGAACGTTTTTTAGGGGGCTATATCCTATCCAGTAAAATAATACAGATCAGTGAAACAAACACTTTATCTCACTGTAAAAATCAAATATTTTATCTGCAGCTAATATTTATCAACATAGCCATGGTCATCTGACAGAAATAGTCTGTAACTGATCTGTTTTGTATTCGCTGTTATTTTTTTTTGTTCGTTCAATTTTTTTTTAATTATAAATATTAACAGTTGGCGATAAAAATTTATCGTTTATCTAACTCGCCTGTTACTCACCGGCTCGCTTCTCTTACTTCTCTTGCTCAGCTAATAAGCTTCATAGATATATAACCAAGAATAAGCTTAGACTAGTTCAATGAAGAAACACTTTGCACACTTTGTACATAAATAACTACTTTACACACAATTTGAAAATCAAAAAAATGGCTTACCTTGCAGTAATAAAGGAAGTATACACATAAAACAAAATTATGTAAATTTTAATACAAGCATAGGTATCGACTGAAAAATAACAATTCAAAGAGATAGATGGTTAGATACTAATTTTCAAGAAAACTAAGTAGGCGATCGTCAACCTTACTAATAAAAAATATGATAATTTTGACATATATGGTGTAGAACTGTAAAAATTGTCGATACTATTCATTTTATGTATTGTATTTTTTGTTTCGCTTCAAAGTTCTTGAAAATGAGTTATTTTGTGGCTGGTATGGAGTACACATGCAATGAATAAACTGATATGTTGCTAGTGCTTGGTTTCTATAATGGCAACTGTCGTGAGAGTGTTAGGGTATGCCATGAAAGATTTCCAAATCAACAGATTCCGAATCACCAGACTTTTGCTTTTATCCAGAGGCGACTTCGAAAGACTGGTCAACCGAAATCGAACAGAAATAATGCTGGACGACCTCGTCAAATCAGAACACCTGCTGTAGAAGAGGGAATACTTGAAATAGTTGAAAATAATAACGAAATTAGTACCCGACAACTGGCACGCCAAACTAAGGTTCAACAGAATAAATAATTAGAGAACAACTTATTCATTCCTTTCACATTCATAATATTCAGGAACTCCTACCTCCTGATTGTGAGTCTCGTTTGGGACACAAGAGGGTATAATACTCGATGTTGTGATATGCCTATTTCAAAAAATGTTGAATCATTAGTTATAACAAATTTAACTAAATTAGATGTAATTTCACTAAATTAGATGTAATTTCACTAAATTAGATGTAATAATTTTCAGTAAATTCCAAAAGATAATTATGTTAGGTTGGAACTGGCAACAGGGCTTACACCGGCATGGATATTTACGTTGTTTATTATAAGCACACAGCGGCTTACACATTTATTCATTGATGAAAATAAGTTGTATCTGCGTAAAATTCTTCTCTTTCCCCCTCCTTTTACTTCTCACCTTTCATCTCCTCGCCGCGTCCCTACAACTAAAGTGTATCGATTGTCGAATTAATCATGGCATCGTGAATATTATATTTTATCAATGAATGGTTATATCTCTGTTATCTCTGGCTTAAACCATTACTTAACCTTAAAATTTTTAATGACGATGCTTTGAAAATACTTGATATCATTAATATTGGATACCACGAAGAATATAAAATAATATATTACTTTTAGACTGCGATTTAGGTTAGACAAAGAAACTTCTTAATCTCCTTGATGAAACTGAAGAAAATGTATAGTATCTTTACAATAAATATGTAGGTTTATACTTTTGTAAAATTATCATTAAACTCTTGGTAGTATACTTCATTCTTATCTTTCAACGTTAGTATGATTTTTATATATATATTTTTTTTATTAACCAATTGAATTAATACTGATTTTACTCTAAGTATGGCTGTATTTCGTGCTCTATTTTATTACTTCTTAGTTCATCTAATTTTTTTAAATAGCCCTGTGACTCAGAACTTTCATCCAACATTCAAAATAAAATTCAAATTTGACATTATTTCTTCTTTTTCTAGAAATCAATCTGACAATTATTGTTGCTTTTTAATCGGCTGGTGCGAATTAAACTAAGATAAGTAATAATTAAATAATAAGTTTCCCTTTACTAAGGGGAAATTTTACAATTAATTACAAATTATTTCATTAAGCATTTGTAATAATTTTTAATCGAAAAATCTTTTAAATGTTATTTCTTATTTTGTATATACCCCAAATGATAAAAATACACAACAACAAAATTATCTTTATTTTTAATAAGATAAAAAAATAGATTAATATAAGTTGCAGTATAGTTAATTTTAATTTAAATAATTTCTGAAATAAACTTCAAAATTCCCCTACGAAATAATGCAATCCATTCCCGAAACCCCAAGGGCAAAAAGGAAAAACTGAAAACCACTTAAATTAAAAAAAAATATTGGGTGCATGTCGTGAAGAGCATTCATTAAAAAGTGTCGGGACGCGTTAAATATTATTTTTGTTTTATTAGAAACTAGGACTCTCCTCTAGTCAAATTTTAATCCACATATGTTTTATATAGTTTTAACGACAGCACAGAATTACCCAAACTGTTGAATTGTACAGTAATTTGTTGAATATACGAGGAATTAATATTTTTTAATCATATTTAAATAAATAAGAAGCCCACTCTGACTGAGTGGGAAATCCAACTTATGCATGATAATTAATTTCTCGCACAGGTGATACGAACCAACAATATTGCGGTTTCTAGTTCGAAGCCTTTACCACCGAACTACTCACTACCCGCCCCCATAACAATATAAACAAATCATTTTTTGTCGCTTATCAAACTAACCATCTATAAAACGTGTTTTATTAGTAATTTAATACAAAATATAACAAAACATAATTTAATGAAACAACTTGAAATTGATTAATTGAAAAATCAACAACCAAATTAACAAATTTATGTTACGGATTATATAACTAATAAAATTAGCTTTCAAATAAAGTGTCACAAATTACAATAAGTAAATCAAAAGTTACGGACGGTCATATTGATAAGTTCCCTATAGGTACAATTACCTTGTGAGTGATCCCTTGTAATAAAAATCGACTTCTCTTTGTATATAAAAAAATCCTTCCATATTTAGTCTGTTTTCATTGTATCCCTCTGTATATACGAGTATTTTAATTAATACATATTTATAGCATTTTATGTTGGTTGAAGATATATCTAAATATAATTTTTCTACCAAATTGTTAGTTTGGATAAATATCATTTGATGCTGTATAATAAATTGTCATTGAATTCCTATTATATAATTAAACCACAAACTATTAAAATCTAATTACAATATTAAGGTTAACATTGAATGAAATTTTTTTCCTAATGTTTATTGATATTTCAAAGCTATAGGACCTAGAAATAAAATAAAAATTAATTCATTGAAAAACTCTAGTTACTGGTACTTTTCAGTGTATAATTTTGATTAAATCATCAATTTTGAATACCAGAAATATCTTGGATTTCCTGCATTAAATTTAATTTTTGAATAATAAAATACATAACGATGGTATCAGCGCATATTTAGCTGTTTTTAAGTGTTTTGACATAACTGTTAATTATCTCCACGTTTCACATTGCCTGCTCTATTTTTGGCTCAAAAACTATTTTCTTCCTGACACGACTGTGTCTTTGTCTGGACCTTTTTTTACCGCCTTTCTTACCTACTTGTTACCTCCGTCACCTGTTTCTTTTCCAATTTATATACTACAGCATCCTCTTCAGTAAAGTGGATTTTTTGTTCATAGCTTTATTTTAATATCTAATATTTCTAGGCTAAACTGCTATACAGAACTTTGATTTTATTTTTCGCTATCTTTGTTTATACTTGCTCCCTATCTCTTGCTCTATTCGTAACTTTATAAAATCTTGAGTAACCAAACTTATGTTTTGTCCTTGTTTGTCCTAGTTTTTCTTAAATTTCCTTCACTTCCGATGCCTGTCTTTAATTTGATTAACTTTTATGAGTAAAATCAGGATGGTTCGTTGACCCCACAGGAACAGAAACTGCGGAATTGTATATTATAAAAAGGAGAGAGGATATAAAACGAGAATATTCTAGAACTAGGTACTATATAACTGCCTTTGAAAGTTATATAGACATAATAATGCATGACAAAAGAGACGTGAAGATGAAAGCGATGGTAACAAGAGGATCTAAACTGGAAGTCAGCAATGTGGAACTCCCTGTGTATAGAAAAAAGTGGTAAATATTAAGAAGGATGAATACATTAGCTGGATGGGATTGTTATTAATGAAGAAAATATTGCTACCTTCGCATGTTGGTTGCAATCTTTCATCATTTATATTACAATATCCATCAAGAATATCAGCAGATGCATCAATAGCTGCAGAAATCAAAACAGTGAAATCACGTGGCATGCAAGGGATTCTACCAGAACCGGTTAAAGTAGCAGTCAAGTACCTCTAGAAATCCTCAACATATTTAATGAAGTTCTAGTTAATCAAGCATTTCCTAACATTTTGAATAGGTCGACTATGATAGTAATATTTTTATTTTGCACACGCTTAGAAAGTTACTATATCTTCTTGAATAGAGACTGGAAGAAAAGGTAGCAGAGAAAGAGGAGGAATGGCCGACACAGTATGGTTTTAGAAGGGGAAAGTCGACAATCGATGCAATTGAATATTGGAAAAAAAAGGTCACTGAAGGAAACTTAAAATGGGGGGAAAATGTAAGAAACACCTTTAATACCGCCGCCTGGAATATAATCATGAATAAACTGGCATCCCTAGGTTTAGCCAATACTTGATAAATAATATTGGGAGTTGTCTAAGTGACAGATCGTTGCATATTGGGAATAACACACTAAAGTTAACGCAGAGCGTTTCGCAGGGTTTGGTCCTTGAACCTACTCTGTGGATCATACTACATGATGGAATCCTAAATATACAGCATAAATTCAACTGTCATACAGCCGCAGATGATCTGGTTATAATAGTAAATGCTAATACAAAAAAACAACGGCAAAAAGACAACTTTGGATGAAGGGAAATTAACTTACCATAAATCCAGAAAAAACAGAGGCAGTTGTAGTCAAAGACGAAAAAACAGCAAAGCATTACTTTACAACTGTGAAATGCAACAATTACTCCATCTAAAGCGGCCAAATGCCTTGGAGTCTGGATTGACGATAGGATGAGTTTCAGCGAAAAAAAGACAAATGAGAAAATAGGCAAATAACAGCTTTCACTAAAATCATATCAAATATTAGAGATACAGGCAACTTAAGAAGGACCCTACAAGACTGCGGATCGGTCCATATCCATAATCCTGTATGCTGCACCGAAAATTCAGAGACATATCTGAAATAAGTGGCTGAAAAATTTGAAAATTTGGAAACAAATCTCAGAAATCCTCCAGCCGGCTGCGACAGGCTTTTTGTTAGATCTTCAAGTATTTGTTTTCATTTTTGTTGCTCGGGGATGGTCTTAATAATTTGTAAGGGGATTTTTTAGATTTGTTTCCGATTTTTAAAATTATTCAGGATGTAGTAGAATTTAAAAGGTACAAAAATATGGTCTTGAGAATCCAAATAAAAATGCTCCTAAGCCTAAGAGCGGCATCTGTATACAGAACCATGTTAGATTAAGCCCTGCGTGTGATAACTGGATATATACCGCTTGATAAAAGATGACCAGTTGCTATTAGGACCAGGAGTAAGAAAAGATAACAATGAGAACATGACAGACTAGGTAGGAAAATAACATTAGTAAAGCTTCCTCACAAAGGAACCAATTATTTTCTAACATGGTTTCTCTCAGGGCACGGATCCTTCAAGATATATACTTTCAAATTTAAAGTAACAGAAGGTATTGCCACAAGGAAAACACTCCATAACATACAATGTTTAAATGTTTTAGATGGCATACACTGATACTCGAACTAAGAAATATCCTGAATCTTTACTTAACCCCGGAAACTATAGTACAGAAGTTATTAACGAGTAAAGCAAAATGAAAAAAGGGCGTTAAAATGATAACAATAAAAAACAAAGAACAGGGAAACAGGGAGCACAAATAAATAAATAAATAGACGTCAAGAAGTGTTAGATCTCTAGAGATGCATGATGCAATGTTTTTTGGATCAGTTCCAGTGCTTCTAGGAGACACGCGATGTTTTTTAGTGGTTAACGAAAGAACATCTCATATGTTCAGCAGACGCCTGTTGTTGGTCCATAAGGGATTTTTCTCGGCGGAAAGAAGGTCCATTGTGCATCTTCTTGAATCGATGAGTCCCCTCGTCGGGCAGCTTATAGATTTAATGTAGTTAAGAAAGTCACCGAGAAGTACATATTTTATGTTGGCCAGTACTCGCAGTACACGAATCTAATAATTTAGGCGTCGAACAATCATAGGAAATATGCTCGATGGTATTTCATGTTCTTGTTTGCACCCCCTAATCAGTGCGGAGTCATATACTATGACGGTGCTTCCGTACTTGGCAATGACCAGTCAGAATGCCAGTAATCAACCAGGTCCAGATTCTGTCACAGTCATAGTTTATTGTACTGTTATCTTTATAACTTGACATATTTACCAACTCTGTAGCTTCTTGCTTTATCCCACCTTTTCTTTAATTTCACAAGGAAATTTTCTTTAATTAGTTTTGTCACGACTGTTATTAGTCCAATGGAATGACCAGGTTTAAAAAGTACTTATTTGACTAGTGAATCGACAAGACGAGTACCTAAGAGTGACCACATTGTTGATGAATAGTTTGACCAAGGCTTGGTGTCATTCTAGTACTAACCCTGAGTAAATTCTTCTGCTATCTGTATAGATGAGCATGTTTCTTCCAGTGATATTGCTTTCTAGTGATTTCTTTTTCTGCAATAAGAATTTCTTTTCGAATTTGGTCATACCTACCTAATTTGTATTTTGTATAGATAAAATTAAATAATTTATCAATTAAAACATGCAAGACTTATTTAGAAATAAATACAATAGTAAGTTTTGTGCTTTATTTAGCTATAAACAAGTTTATTTGTATTATTTTGGCAAAATTATGTATAATTACCATAAGAAGCCATATATTTTGAACACCGTAAGCAATACCAGCGCCCAGCTCAATTAGCGTGCGTTTTTTGGGACCGTATTTTGAGTATGCAGATTCGCCTCCTTATCTCTAGTCTTCATAGTAATTATACCTGCCACTTTTGACGCCTGTCTTTAATTTATTTTGAATAATACTTTTATATCTCCAATAGTTTTTAGACCCTTTGTTTCAGGCGTATCTACCAGTGACAGCGCCAATTATTTTCATTTTACTCTAATTTACGTGGCCTACGTGATTTAATAACCGAGGCTGGTGAGAAATTTTGCCGAACCATCTAATGATTCAAATAGAATTAGGGATCTGTATCAAAACAAATAATTATATAGACACAGAATGTAGATACGACTTTACGTCTCTTTGGAAATACGTCATATCCAAATTATATCATGTACTTATTGATATAGGGCATGCGGGTTGTGATATGTTACTAAGCCACGGTTGCTAGACTTTTATGTACGACCTAACCTGTTAAATAAGTCTTCTACAGCTACACGTAGTTGCATAAACTTTCATATAAACTTGTTTTTCAAATGTTTAGATCATGTAATTCAAATAGATCACATTATCAAACTCTGTCAACATTTAACAGCTTCATAAATTTTAATGGACAAGATTAAAATTAAATATTGTAAAACTTAAGTATACCTGTTTCATCAGACAAACATCTAAATCTAAAGCAATGTTGCATAGGTAGTTTGTAATTTTCATGATTATACCTAATTCATTTTAATTATTGTAATCTTTTACTGTTATATTTTTATAATAATATAGGGAAAGTGTTTCAGTGATCAAATTCCATTTTTACCATTAAGTAATTAGGTTTCAGTTTCCTATTGCATTAGGATAGTTTCTACAATTAATACATTTTTATGTTTATGATCAAGATTATGGGTAGTCATTTTTGTATTTGTATTTCGGTAGACTGTAAGCGTATGATACAAAATTAGAAATCTGCGTCATCCCACTTTATAATTGTAAATCGTATATAATAAATTTACAACCGTACCTATTTTTTATAATTGATAAGAAATTCTTAATTAAATCTTTAATTGCAGATTAATCCGTAATACTTTGAATTATTGTTTTACAGCCGCTATATACTACTTTGGTAATCGTTTATTTTAATTATAACCGTAAGTCAATATTTGATTTTGTTCAACATTTTAGCGGGGGCCATCAGGATGTTTATATCTAAATATTTTTCAGAGATACAATAAATTAAACCCCGTCAACATTGTACGCAAATTTAGAATTGCAACGTATTATACAGGTATGAAAATTTAAACGCGGACCATCTAAGACGAGCGTAAGTGGGAGTGAGTGCGACAAGCGGTCCGCGCTGCTCAGGGGCCTTTGTTTCACACGTGGTCCTATTATACCTTGTCCAATTAATTGTTCAACAGAGGACCGCGTTTAGATTTCTATTCTTAATAAATGTATCCCATTGTTTATAAAAATAAACTTGTAATGATGATTGGATACCTTCAATAAAAAACTGTCAGGTTTTCCAGTTTTCAAAGACAGGAGGAAAGGCTTTTTTATTTCTAGTATAGACATGAAAATAAAAAAAACTAGAATAAGAACAAAAATGTATTACTGTGACTCCTATATACTTTTTAAAATTTTTCTAAACGTTTCCTCCGTTTACTGTAGTACAAACAAATTTTATCTGGGCATCTGTAGGTATATACGTCGTCCCGATAACTCTACAATAAAAGCTGTGATTGCTTGTTGTTTTGACTGTACTACCTAATTCCTTCAAATAATGAACCCTATTGATTTTTATTATTTTCGGTTCAACTTTGGTACTTTAAATAACACTATTTTTAAAACGAAATACATTTTTATGATGCTTATTTTATGCACCTCGACACGGTTCTGGAAGTCACGATTTCTATAGATTTCCATGTATATCAAATAAACGTTTTAAAGTATTTTAAACATCTTTTAAAGAATTTTATTTGAGTGTTTATTAATTTTTCTCAACAGATAAAATTTCGTAATGGAACATGTTAATGTATTTACATTCGATTAATTATTGTTACCATGGGCGTCGTTACACAATTTTATAGGGAGGGGCAAAATTTTGTTGGAAAACAAAGAAAATGAAAAATAATAGAGAATTTTCTTATGATGGATTTAATTATTCTGTGACGTCATGGTTTGCTTCCGGTTTTTCCAAAAATAACAGAAGATCGCAATTTATTTTTTATTTTTAAATGAAAATTCTTTTTCTTATTGAAAATTAGCATTTCTTGGACATTTTTGTATAAGAAGCGTGTATTGTCAATAACATATTAAAAAAATATATTTTCCAATATGATGGTCATTTTGACAGCTGACAGAAAATTTTCAACACATGATTCTTATTCATAAATGTCCCTGAAATTCAAATTTTTAATAAAAACGGGGGTTTCTATTTAAATATTGAAAATAAATTGCGATTTTCTATTATTTCTGATAAAACAGAAGTAAGCCATGAAATCGTACACCAATTGAATCCAGTATATGAGAGTATTTGTCCTAAGCATTTAAACAAATAAGTTTTTATTCCAATATCTCAAATTATAACAAAGATAAAAGCGGATGGAATTATTAAACAGTTTGCTAATAATAAAAATGTTTAGATACGCCACTGGTATACGGTAAATAGGTCTCAATGAGAATTTTGAAGCCTAAAAAGATTTTATAAAGCTCGTACATTCTTATATGTTTTCCATAAACGAATTAATAGTAACATATTTAGAAAAAATATTGTCCAATATGGCGGCCGTTTTGACAGCTGATAGAAAATTGTCAATACACGATTATTATACAAAAATGTCCCAGAAATTTAAATTTACAATAAAAATAAACAAATTTCGATATTCTGTTATTTCTTAAAAACTTGGAAGTAAGCCATGACGTCACAGAACTGAATCCATCATAAGAAAGTATTTGTTCCAGTCTTTCAAACAGAACAAAATTATTCCAATATCTCACTGTATAGCGAAGATAAGGGAGGGGAACTTAAGTAGTAACCCTAACAGTGTCAATGACCTATTTGACAGAACTGATACTTAAGTTGTCATAACAAGTCTATAATAAATAAAATAACCCAACAAAAAGACAAAACTAAAATGAAAAAAAAAAAAAACAAGAAACTTAAAACACATTTTTAAAAAACAAACAGAAGGTGTGATATAAAAGAAAAATATAAACAAGAAGACACAGTCATACATAATATAAAAAATTAAACTTCATAAAAAAACAAAAACATACAAAACCCACTCAAACACGACGATGAAAACAAAAAAAAAACACTAGGAAAACGCAAATTTTAAATTTCTTTTTTCTCTAATAAAAACATCGATAACAGAAAATGTAATTTATTTTTCAGTCAGCCTATTTTCATTCATGCGTGCGTAACAGCAGCGCCAACTATTTTATGAACTAACGGACGATATTTGCATATACTGACAATACAATTTTTAATAGAGTTCGTAATTAAAAAATAAAAATGTCAATTTTAATAAAAGTATATGGATTTATAAAACAAGTAAAAAAATAATATTATTATTATATATTTTTATTATTTCAACTAAAAAAGTATTATAATTAATAAAAATCAATAATAAAACATAAGCAGGTAGGTATTTATCTAAGCCTAATAAGTTGTCATTGAAGAATAGGTTAAATAATGTCAAAATAAACATTACCATTATATAATAACGTAGAGTTAAAACGAATTAAAAAAATAAATGGTATTTTTGCGATTGTAATTTATATTTTCTTCATTTTTAGTTCGAAAGAACCTATAGAAATTAATGATTAAAACTGGTTTCCTATCAATAAGTCACAAGATTACATTTCAGCCATATACAATAATCAAAGGCAGAAATCTAATTGCTAAACATTTAAGATTTAAGGAATGTTGAAGAATATCATAGTAATAATAATTTATTGTTCATTTAAAACCTTTTCTGATGTCTATTATTTCCAGTATTACTGTTATTATTACAAAAATAAAAGTTTTTTTTCTTCTTATTATACAACTGTCCATTTATTTCTTTGATTTAATTTTGATTATGCTACTGAAAATTTATATAATTTACAGTTTTTGCTAGTATAATTTGCAACATAGCAACTCCAGTTGTTCATTTTATTGTTTAACCTATTTTTTTAGTAAAAAGTAAAATGTATACGTGTACATGTACGCCAAAATTACAAAATATCGCCCTAAAGTTCCGAATTATCCGCAGCTTGTGCTAGTATCACTTTTGCTTCCTCTACCATGACTTCGCATTGATCGAATAGACCGCAGCCATGTTTTAACATGCCTTAGCGTGCTAAACGTTCTTTCGATTAACTCTATCGTTGGTGGAAGAGCCATAAATATTTTTTAAACCACTTTGTATATCTGGATAAAATTCACAATGTTTGGACGCTATATCATTAATGGAGAGCTCATTGTGTGCAGAAAGCTCTTTCGTACTCCAGTTTGGTATTCTGCTTCAAAATTGTCGATTCCTAATTTTTCCACTACTTTCATTTTCTAATCTGTAGTAAAAAAAGTATTATTTTTTTATGTTTTTGGGATGTAACAGGCGTAAGAAAAGCGTGATGTAAACGACATAATAAGGCAATCCAGATATGCAATAAATATATTCAGCCAATAATATTCTTCAACTATATTAGTCTGGGTATTATTATTTACTATGAGATTGTTGTTCGAAATGCATATCTTACGCGTTGTTGATTAAGTAATAAATGCCAGGGGGGCAACTGTCCCCCTTGCCCCTCCCCAAACGACGCTCATGATTATTACCTATATAAAACACAATATATAAAATATAAATAACTGATATTAAAGAACGTTATTATGTTATTTAAAAAATAAATAATTTTAAACAGCCACATTTAGCAAATATTAGGTTTGTATTTGTCTCCAATGCTGAAATAGTATGTTAAACAAACAATTAATTGATAACAATAATTGTAAAACACATCGCCCATTTCTCGTTTACTTTTGATATTGTTTTTTTGTTTGTTTTTAGTTTTTTCTTTTTATTTTTTTTTGGGTTTTTTGGTTTTTTTTTACTTTTTCTTCGCCAATTATTCTGTATCTGTACGGTGTGAAGGGTGGGTTACCTCACGGCACTTAAGCTTTACTAGGCCCATTGTGCATCGTCCTAAAATGATAGGCACCTCCTAGTTCGTGAGCGAGCCTACAAATGTAATGTAGTTGACAACGTCGCCAAGAGGTGCTTCTCTTATATTGGCCGGTGTTAGCCGATACTCGCTGAAAAGAAATTTTCTAACAAATGAAAGCATTTTTATACAATTTACATTTTTTTGACAAATTTTTAAGATAGGCCTAAAAAAAGTTTAAGTGCGGAATCTTTATTATTAGTTTTTTATTTTTCGGTCAACCGACCATTTATGATGTATTTTAACTCACTCAAAATCGTTGATGTATTTTAACTCACTCAAAATTGTTGATTAATGACCCCTATTAATGAATGATTTTCTATTATTCAACAATTTTATTATATGCAACCCAACGTACATTGCTCTTATTATACATTTATATTGACAGTTACCTATGGTGTAGGCAACCAAACATACATATACATTTGAAATCAAGAAGGGGTGTTAATACTATCTGTCATTGTATGTCATTATTTAATTTCTTAAAGTAAGATATCTTTATTTTTGAAAAGTACGGTCGACGGAAAAGTTCTGTAACGAACTCGTGAATTAAAATAGCGATTAACATTCTCGAACATTAACGCGCTCGCTCTCTCGCGGGTTAAATTATTTTGATTGTTAATCGCCCCTATTAATACACTTGTTCGTTAAATAACCATTAAAGAGTTTTAAAGTTTCAAATATTATTTAAATTATATTATTATAGAAGCAAAAATAAAGAATTTTGAAATGCAAAAATATTTAAAATAAAAAATAAAAATTACAAAATAGCAAAAATTATAAAAATACAAATTGCAAAAATACAAACTTACCAAGAATATCCAATATAGATAGAAGTAACTGATGAAGAAAAGCTACTTTATCATCTTGAAGAAGGAAAAGAATAATAAATTTTAATTTTATTAACCGACTTCAAAAAAGGAGGAGGTTCTCAATTCGTCGTAATATTTTTTTTTTAATTTTTTTTTATTTTTATTATTTTTATTTTTTTTTATTTTTTTTTATGTATGTTCAGCGATAATTCTTTAACACGGTGTCCGATTTCAATGATTCTCTTATGGTTAGAAATGGGTACTTCAGGGGTGGTCCCATATTAATTTGGTTAAAATTCAATAATTGGGTCCATTAGAAAATTCTTAAAATCTTCATTTTTAATGTATGTTTAGCGGTAATTATTTATCACCTTGTCCAATTTATATGATTTTTTTTTTTGTTAGTAAGGGGGTACCTCAGGAGTGGTCCTATTAAAAATTTAGTCACTATCTAATTATTGGGTCCATGTGAAAATCTTCAAACTCTTCATTTTTTATGTATGATTAGAGATAATTCTTTACCACCTTGTCCGATTTCTATGAATCTTTTTTTGTTAGTTAGAGGGTACCTCAGTGGTGGTCCCATATAAATTTGGCTAAGATGTGGTGACGACATCTGCACGATTTTGAAGTCGGTTTTTTAAAATTACTTTTAATACTTGTTAAATTAATATGTAATAATTATGTAACATGAAATTAATATAAAAAATAAATTATTTCCCTTTTAAGTATACTGTAGATTTTCCGTACAAGCATTTTTTAAAAATTGTTTATTTGTAATATTTTTAATGTATATAGGAATTAGATTATATATCTGTGGACCAAAATATGAGATAAAGTTTTGCATGTACCTTTTATTTAGTAGAGCTCTTGTGGAAACAGTGTGTGAAAGATTATGAAGTTTTTCAAAGTCAAAAATTGCCCATAAAGCAGTTTGGTAGGTATATCGTTGCTTAATATTGAAAATATATAATTCTTTATACAGGGTGTCCTTTAAAATGTGTCCCAAAATTCTCAGGCAGATTCCTTAACCAAAAAATGGAAAAAAAGTTCCTATAGACCTATGTCCTAAAGTGCCCCCTAAGCGAGCAACAGCCTCTCGAAATCATTTTTTTTATTTTGATTTTTTGAATTTTCTTAAAAATGGAAACAAATAAAAGAACCAAATTTTGGCTGTTAAATATGATCAATAATAGTGACCTTTTGACACCTTCAAAAAGAAATTATTTCGTCAGGGGTGTACTTGGGAATTTTTTGAAAATTTTGATTATTCATAACTTTTTTGTGTTTTTGGTAATGACTTATCCATATTTTTTTTTACATTCTACATTGAAAACTACGTCAAAAAGGAATACCTGTTTGATCTCGATTGGAGCAGCCGTTTCCGAGAAAACATCATCCAAAGATATTCGTCCACTTTAGCTTAATTTTCAATTTTCCTAAATTACCTCGGTGAATCTCGTAAATAAAAATAACTTTTTTAGCTCTCTCTAAATAATTGTAGTTCAAATGTGGTGGGACTATTTTTATTTAATAATAAGAAACGGTTTAAAAAAATATTTATTCTAAAAAAACAAATCAAAAAAAATTAAAGCAGATGCTCAATGTGGCGACCATTGGTTTCCACACACAAGCGCAACCGTCGCATCATAGACTGTCTTACACGAAAAAATACTTCAGGATTATTCCTAAGAACTTCGCAATGATGAAAAACTCGTTCTTCCAATTCTTCAACTGTTTCAACAGGACTGGAATAAACCAATGATTTTAAATAACCCCAAACAAAAAAATCCATTGGATTTAGATCTGGTGAACGAGGTGGCCAGTTAACAGGACAACCTCTGCCAATTACTCTACCCTCAAATCTTTCGTTAAGGTGCTGTCTAGCTTCAAGGCTGTAATGTGGTGGAGCTCCATCATGCATAAACCACATGTTATGTCTGATTTGAATCGGAATATTATCAAGAAGCTCATGTAAGTTATTTTCCAAAAAAAGCCTGTATGCTGCTCCATTTAACCTATTCGGCAAAACAAATGGTCCAATAAGGTAATTATCAATAACTCCAGCCCAGACGTTTATTGAAAATTTATCCTGGTGGTGACGTTCAACAACCGCGTGAGGGTTATCTTCAGCCCATTCATGCATATTTCGAAAATTTATTATACCATCTCTAGTGAAACCAGCTTCATCGGTAAATAGCACTTTATTAAGAAACATTGCATCTTGATTACATCTTCCAAGAAACCATTCAGAAAAGATAACTCGCGGCTCATAATCAGTAGCTTTAAGTGCCTGAACTTTTTGAATGTGGTAAGGGTACAATTGTTGTTCACGCAAAACTTTCCATACCGTGTTACGTCCGACTCCCACTTCTGAAATTAAATGAGAGAATCTGTGTAGTGAATAGTTAAGAAAGAGAATCCATTGATTTGGGAAATCAGATTTTTTCTGCATAACGCAACTCTTTTCGATACGAAAAGTCGTGAAATGTAAGAGAAGCAATAACAAGTAAAAAAACTAGTTTTATACGATAAGGTACGGGGTAGCTAAAACAATAAATAAGTAATTACTTACCATTTGCTATTTTTCTGGTACTTGTCGATGGGGTTTCAGCTACCCTATCCAAAATTGCTTCTTCCAAAGCAGGAGTTCTCACATAATTTTGTCTTCCACTCTTACTAGAGTTTTTCTTAAATGTACCAGTTTCCCGAAGTCTATCGTCAATTCTAGAAAACGTCTTAGCGCATGGAAGATGCCTATTTGGAAAGCGCTCCTGATAAAGTCTGCGAGCTTCATTGGCATTTCCAGAAGCGAGTCCAAAACATAAGTGCATGTCCGTCATTTCGCCGAATGTGTAATCATTATTGTAGTTATTGTGAGCCATTTTAAACAAAATAATAACAATACAACGAATCGCACCAGAACACTTTTAGAAATAATGTTTAACTGAAGAAACATTTTTATCAGTGAGCGAAAAAAATTATCCATGAAACACAAAAACGCCAAAAAAATACATATTTTTACTTTTTTATTCTAAACAGCTAAATACAAACCTTATGGTCTTCATAATAAATAAATGGGAACTAAATTTTTAAATTTTATTTAGAGAGCTAAAAATAGTATACAGGGTGATTGATTAGTGTGAGGAAGCTCTGTAGATCTGTTATAATAAAAGTAGGCAGCTTTAAGCTTCACATTTTAAAATTAGTTACGATGTGACAGGGTGTTTCATAAGGCCGTGCCAAATCAAAGTTATGTTTTTTAAATGGAACACCCTGTATATTTTTATATTTTTAGAATCTGCTCGATAATCTGATTTCAATGATATATCACACTTGTTATCTAATATGAATAGTAAAGGATCTACAGCTACTCAAAAATCACATTTTTTCAAATTCAGGTGGCTGTTGTAGCCAAACAGTTGGAAATCGAGGAAAACGGCTTACAGTCCCTATCCTAACTTTTTAAGGTCTATTCAGTGACATAAAATACATATTATTTGATACAGGGTGATCAAAAATCCAAAATCACATCCGATTTTTGATCACCCTGTATCAACTAATATTTTTTGCCACTGAATAGACCTTCAAAAGTAAGGATAGGGACATGTAAGCCGTGTTCCTCGATTTCCAACTTTTTGGCTACAACAGCCAAAATTGAAAATTAACCTAAACTGCACGAATATCTTTGGATGATGTTTTCTCGGAAACGGCTGCTCCAATCGAGATCAAACAAGTATTCCTTTTTGACGTAGTTTTCAATGTAGAATGTAAAAAAAAATATGGATAAGTCATTACCAAAAACACAAAAAAGTTATGAATAATCAAAATTTTCAAAAAATTCCCAAGTACACCCCTGACGAAATAATTTCTTTTTGAAGGTGTCAAAAGGTCACTATTATTGATCATATTTAACAGCCAAAATTTGGTTCTTTTATTTGTTTCCATTTTTAAGAAAATTCAAAAAATCAAAATAAAAAAAATGATTTCGAGAGGCTGTTGCTCGCTTAGGGGGCACTTTAGGACATAGGTCTATAGGAACTTTTTTTCCATTTTTTGGTTAAGGAATCTGCCTGAGAATTTTGGGACACATTTTAAAGGACACCCTGTATAATAGATTTGTTAAATACCTAAAGTCCTTTTTGAACAATTTTTTTAACAACGTATTCTGTGATGAGTCCATCCGGTTGAGAGCGTTATCTAGAAGCCCACCTCGTATTAGAATGTCGTATCTTAGCAGCGACTCAGCCAAGGCATTATAAATCAGTAATAATAGATATTTTTAAAGAATATCTCGAATTTGATAAAATAAATATATTGTTTCCTAAATCTCCTGTTTGAAAAAGTAACATTGTTCCATCTTAAACCATTAACCCTAAATATTTTATTTTCTTTTTGTTTCATTACACACTAACAAACAGACCCTTTATTGCAGTTACGATTGTGAAGCTTTAAAATCTGTTGGACTTAGTAAATGAAAATGTAATAAATTTTGTTTTGAAGACATTGAGACTCAGAGACTCATCAAGCCACATTTTTATCTTACCCAAACCATCTTCAGCTGTTAGAAAGACTTCTTTCCAGCTCTTCCTCTTTAAAGAGAATGATGGTATCATCTGCATAAGAAATAATTTTGTCTGTAACTTTAATATCAAAAATACAGTTAATGTACATTAAAAAAAGAATTGGGCCAAGTACCGTCCCTTGAAGCACGCCCTTAGAAACGGTTATTGGGTCACTGAGTAGGTTGTCAATTCAAACAAACTGGGTTCTCTGTAAAAGATAGTCCCTGAAAATGTCCAACGTTAATCATCTTATTCCAATTCTTTCTTATTTTTCTAATAACAATCTGTAATCATCAGTGTTAAATGCCTTAGCTAAATATAAGTATATAGCTAGGTATTTTTTATTGTTGTCAATACCATTATTAATATTTTGGGTAAGGTCTCAAAGGGAGTCTCGACAGTAAAAGTTTTTCCTAAAACCATATTGACTTATACTTGATATTTTGTTTTGTTTAATAAATTCAATTAACCTTCTCAAAAAGTTTTGAAACATTATTTAAGACTGATATGGTTCTGTAGTTAGTGGCCAGTTCTTTTTTTCCTTATTTATAGCGGGTGTTATTACAGATTCTTTAAATAATATCGGTATTTTGCCAGTCGTTAATATTTGGTTAAAAATATGTGCCAAGGGGTTTAAGATGTAATCGTGTATATTTTTAAACATGGCTTAATGTTAGTTTTACTTTCTATTTTATTATCTAAACCCACAAAAAAATTATCACGGCAGGTCTTTGCTTCTTCCCTCGTTACAACGTCTACATAATAAATAAGTCTTTGTTTATTTAATACATTTAAGCAAGAATCAACTAAATCATTCTCCCCAGCAACTAAGTAAATAAAAGTTAGTATCTTCAGCAAATATGTCTATCTCACACTATGGTAAATTTAAAAAATAATTCTCTAAATCGTTGATAAATTGATTGGCGTTTATAGGAGGTGGTCTATAAAATGCAGTTACTCCATATTTGTATTTCACCCATTGGTCTTATTTCACTAATTTCGCTAATCATCTTCTTGTTCGCACCCCCCGCAAAGTACTTGGCAATAACCAGTCAGAATCCCTGTGATCAGGTGTACATTCTGTTTAGTCATAGTCAAGTATTTGTTTGATGTAGTGTTGTCAGGATAACTAAAAAGCTCCCGGGTTACACTGCAGTTTCTTGTTTCATCGCATCCTTCCTTGAATTTCACAAGGAAATGTTCTTTAATTAGGTTTGTCACTATCGATATTGTCAGTTCAATAGAAGGGACAGGTCCAAAAAATATTTGGTTGGCTGCCTTCTTGGCTAGTGAATCATCAAGATGTGGCGTCACCTTTGATTCACCTTAAGGTAACCACATTGTTGATAGATAATTTGGCCAACGTTTCGTGACATTCTAGTACTAACCCTGAGTAAATTCGTAGCATTTCTGCTATCTGTATAGATGAACATGTTTCTTCCAGTGATATTATTTCTGGTGATTTATTTTTCTGCTACAAGAATTCCTGTGAGCTCGGTTCAAACTACACTGGCAATATTGCTCACAGCCCATTTTATGTTTAGGTTTAAGTATCTGGAATATGGTCCACATTCTGAGCTTTGTTTTGTTTTAGAATGGCCGGTGTAGATATGAATCGTACCTGCCACTTTCGGCTCTTCTATTTGTTCTGTTATAAATTTATATGGCTTATAGAAGATATATCTCGGTGAGATGGAGTCTATGTTCGCTTGAAATAGCGCCTCTTGCCAAAAGCGATGTCTCGCCTCACCAGATCCTACATCAAATTCTATTCCAACCGTGCGGAGGCGTGTCATTGTCATCAAAGCAAGCTCCTTGTTGCAAATATCAATGGAAGTGAGATGACTTCCATGGCTCTGGATGGTGTGGTGGTTTTTATGGCTCCTGTTATTTTGCCAGTTCCTAAATTTTCTACCTTATTTTTTTTTTTAAATTGGGATACAAAAAATAGTCATGTGTGGTCAAATCTGGACTATAAATCCGATAGTCGACTTCTATAAAACTACATACAATCAATGGCAGATTTTGAAACACCTGACGTGTGCAATGGTGCATTATCGTAGAGGAACAGGACACTTTACGTCAGTTGTTTTCCTCGCCATTTTACTTTGATATTAGACTCTATGAGGCGGCGCAATAACCTCGCATAATTATCTCCTGTTGCCCTTTTTCAGATAATCAAGCATTTAAATTAATTGACTATTCCTTTATTCTTTCAGAAGAGGTGACTTTAAACTTTTTGAGAAGGCTGGAACCCTTAATATGCCACAACACCGATTCTTGTTACGATTCAGGAACAAAATGATAGACCCAGGTATCATTTTGTGACAAGTATATTGATATCAAAATTTAGTTCATCTTACAGTGCATCAAAAATGGTTCCCATGTTTCTATTCAGACACACATTTGAAATAATTTGTGGCACCCATGTCGCATTAACCTTTTTTATTTTAAGGCATTTGTGGATTATTCTGAAAATCGTAGTTTCTGAAACTCCGAACCATCCTGCCAATCGTCGTTTCTTTATTCGTGCATCTTCCAGTACCAAACACTTGGTTTCTTCAGTAACATCCGATATGACCATGTCAGCAGGATGGCCTAGACGGAATCGTCATTTGGCAATTGTAGACTATGTTAAACAATTTACTCTAAGCTGCTAATATCGGTGTCTGTGAGGTGTGGAAGGATGTATCCTCGAGTGGTTTATAGGACCTGCCTCTCAGCTCGTCAAAATGTGTGCTTGTTGTCGCACACACATGTCTATAGATGCACCCATTTTGGTAAGTGGTCCTTTGGTTGGCTTCTATCACCCCATGGTAGCCCGGCTCCATAAAACTGATACAGCCTACATTTCTTTAAGAATAATTTTTAGACTTTTTCCTTGTTTTTTAAGGCCTTTTTGGAACAGCTTTATGCTCGACACAATACATAACAGATAATAGAAGTAATATTGTAATTGTCTTGTAACTTACACGTTGCCTATTGAACACACAAGTGGATAATGATGTCATGTCACATTTTTCAAAAATGATTTTTATAGCCTCAAATACCCTATATTATTTGTATGTAATAGGTCTTATTTTCAATTTTGATAAATAACTGCTATTCATAAGACATAGAGGTATCATGACCATATCATAATGCAATTTTAAAACTTTAAACTCGGTTTGCTCTAAATAATCGTTTTGTAAAATGACTCTCAACCTAAAAATTGTCTAGTTTGGGAATATAAAACTTTTAAAAAACTGGTTTTATAAAATTTATATTATATTTTTCTTTATTTACCAATTATTTAAATTTTTCAGTCGATCTATCGACGCTGCAACTGGCTCATCAATAATGAATATACCAAGAGATGTTTCAACATCATCAGTAACAACAATTTTATTTAAAAATACGACCTTAGACACAATACCAGTTCCATCAGTACCAACATCAACAATAAACCAAAATACAACAGAACTAACACAAAACTCAACAATAAACCAAAGCACAGAGGTACCAGTTAGCCAAATAATTAACCAAAGTACAACAACAACTACTACTACTACAACTACTAATCCTTTGGTAAGCACAATTTGTATATAAATATTAAAAATATCAAAATGACACTAAAATTAGGATTTCATATAGCATGATAATCTGAATGATCATATTGTACAGTTCATCAAATTTCTAGAGGCTTTCGACGGCTAGACAGAGAAAGCACTACTGACAGGCATCCCGACGGATTTACGCAATGAAAGTACACTCTGCGCATCAAGTATTTCACTATTTCATTCAGACGTAAATGTCAGATGTAAATTTCGCTAAAACATTTCTTTTATTTTCGTTTGTGTTTTTTGCTCATTACAGTTTAATAGAATCTAAGTATGGAGTTTAATAGCAAATTAAGAGGCCGCGTGATTAACAGTCAATCTCGCGAAATAATAGCCAATGTTATAGAGTTTATGAGAAGAGAAGGAAACTTTAATTCACCTTCAATACCATTTAAAAATGTAAATGATCGTGTTGCTGCAGCCACAGGAGTATCTAAAAACACTGTCGTCCGCATTTCTGGAGAGAAAAAATTAATCGATAACCGTGAGATATCGGAATTTTCATCACCAAGAAAAACCATTAAAAAACCAAAAACAGTTAATGATATAGATGAAGCTGCACAAGAATCAAATTTTATTTTTTTATTATTAGATAGCTATTTTTGTTTCTGAGTTGTGTTCACTTACAGGCTCAATTTTTTTCCGTTTCTCCTTTTTGATTTTATATGGGGTTTCAAGTTGTTTTTGACTTATTTCGACGTAAATCACAACACACTTTTTTAATAAAGCAAACAAGTGTTAAGAGGTATATGTACGTGTAAACTACAATTACAAAAAATTGATATGAAACCCATGAAACCACCAACAAAAATGTAAAGCTAGCTTCCGTACTAGAACATGGTGTCATTCGTCGAGATAATTTATCGTTTTGTTTAATAGATCAAGAAATGTAAATATTCCCCTGTTATTTTTTATAAAATTATAAGAGAAATAAATTTTTTTCTAAATAGTATAGTTTATTATTTTGTAAAAAAACAAAATTTCGAAAATTTTAGTAATGTTTCAGAAACAACCGTTATTAATAATAGGTACCATTTTCCTTAATAAGGTAGAAATAAAATATAACCTATTTCCATGATTTACAAAGGCCTACAAAAAAATTATAGGTATTTTCCGCTATCCTATAAAATTTATATATTCTGACTCAATTTCAAAAGGTTGAAGGAATTCCAAAACACCTTTTATGGCATAATAATTATTTTCAATTCTACATACTATCTTTAGCTGCTTTTAAAAACGTTCTAAGAAAGTCCAATCAGACCAATTTAATCCCTAAACTATTCCACACTTTTAAAATTTAATTACCTAAAAATATTAAAAACTATTTAAAATAACTTGTTTAGCAGACTGTACAATAGCTATCTTAGTTACACGTAGCGCGTTCTCTGTCTGGGCGTCAAACACCTCTAGAAATTTGATGAACTGTAATTGCCTCTTTAAATAAAATATGCAATTTAAATATATTCTATTAGGCATTCCAACGATCTGTCAAAATAATGACAAGTGGGAACTGACGTTTAGATATGGCAACCCTGTGGCCTGTGTGTTATTGACAGGGTCAATGATAATGTTAATTACCTACATTTTTACTTCAAGGCATAAACTTATGTTTATTTTGAAAAACATGGATGATCAATATATTTCATTGGCCCTGTCAAATCACTAGGCTTACAGGGTTGCCATAATGTTGCCATACCATAACCTAATGCCTAATTGAATTGTAAAATTGTTAATTTATTGTAGATTACTCAACCAAATAATATAGTGCCAGTAATTGCAGTACTACCGCCTGTGGATGATTGTCCCAACTTGAGCACAATCCCCGACTTGGACCTAACAACACAGGAGGAGTTCTCAACAATTTTAACAGATACCTGTCGATATGACAGATTTATTAAGCCGCCAGATCATCTAGTAGTAAACTTTCGATTCGATATGACTCATATTGAGTCTGCAGATTACTTGGTAAGATTCAATAATTTAAGGGTTTGGTCCGATATTAACCGACTACTAACCGCAAATAACCAGAATTTTTTGACAGCGGTTTCTGAAAAAAACAAATTTCTTAGTTATATTTCAATCACGGCCGAGATTTAAGGCACTTTTGTGATAGATTGACATTCGACTTAATAGTAACCGTAAAAATATAGCGGTTAGTGAATTATTGACGATTGAGTCACCATTTTCAGGCCACCGCGTCCCTAATTTAACCGATTTTTCAGGAATGTCAAGCAGAGCGGTTAGTTTTGTACCGAGGAGTAACCGATGTTTCGGTTAATAACGGAACATAACCTAAAAGATTATTTGAGCTTTATTTTATTGTAATTTATAAATTCGGCATTCCTACGCCCTGTGTTTTTGACATACAAACGTTCGTTTATTAATGTGTTAAGTTGTTTTTGTACATATTGAACAAAAATCACATACTTTGGAAAATCAAAGTATGTGACAAAAATACTGTCTAGTGGGTGATATTAATAGGTTTATCTTTTTGTCACGTAGACACAAAAGTTGTTCGTTTTACAAGAATACATTTTTTGAATTAGAGTATTAGAAGTAAGAGGTGTGTAATAAAAAGAATATACATTGTAACACATACTTTGATTACTATACGGTGCTAGAGATAGGTCCGACACGCCCAACATAGGGCGCGACCATTTTGATTCCTATGCCACAGTTTAAAGCAAAAGAATCAGATCGCTCACTGTGCGTCTGCACTTTTTATCTCAATGTTCCAGTTTATACACTGCGCAACTCGGATAATAAAATATATGACAACCGCCTATAATAAAACAGCAGTCTTCTGCGTATTCTAAATTTGTATCACTAGAGTGGATGTTATTTTGGAACTTTCAACTGGTCCGAGTGAGCTAACTGATTCTTTAGCAATAAACTGTGACTCCAAAAATAATATTCACTGACACTGACATCAGCAAGCAAAACATCAGGCGCGTTTTAATCATCCGCTTCTGCTTCCGGAATGGTCGGTTTAGTTGTTTTAACCTGTCAGATTAAAACAAGAAAACCGACAATTCCGAAGCAGAAGCGGATGATTAAAACGCACCTATTAAAAATATTGCGCCAAGATGTAGACAACACGTAATAAGGGTTCAAAATGGCGGAGTTTTCTATCTCCTTTGTTAAAAAATATTTTTAGTAGGGTTGTGTTCGAGAATAACAACCACAGAGAAGCGACAAAGCCGTTCCCGCCAAAGAAATGGAGTGGAGGTTAACCCGGCTGTCATTTCAATTTCAACACACTTGCCACATAGATAACTTGACAGCTTGCCAGTTTAACTAGTTTTGTGATTCTTGCTATTTGCCGATTCGTTTTTCCTATTTTAAAAACTGACAATCCACCTTTCCTGTTATTCTACCATTTCCCATTACTCATGCTCGAAAAAAGCGCGGCACTGTTAAATATAGTAATTTTCCATAAAATCTATTTTTATATCTCTTTTATCCTCACCTGTTAGGCATTCCAAACAAAATGGCTGCCCGTTTGAAATGACAGGCACATGATAGGCAACACATAATATGGCAACAATGTGAACCTGGAGTTTGATAGGATGATAGGATCTACTCCTTTACATCAAAAATGTAGCACTGAGCTACGCCACTTCTGAAAATATCGTTCCATTTACACAAATTGTATGGATGAAACGATATTTTCAGAAGTTGTGTGCTACACTTTCGATGCAAGGAAATAGACCACATACTTTGATTTTCTTTTATGTGAAATAGACCCATAGTTATATAGATTGATATATAAACTGTCAGTTATCACTGGCAGCATTTTGACAAGTCGTTGAAAGGTTGAAATGCCTAATTGAAACTGAGTAGGAAACATAACAGCAATAAAATTTTAATTTTAACAGGAAGTAGGATTTTCACATGAGTAACAGATATCAATAATAACGGGAAAGGTCTTTTAGCATGTTCTTTATTTTTGTTTTTAGAAAAATCAAAATAAAAGTTTTAACATGACAGGAACTACTGTAATAAAAACCAATGTTTTAATATATAAATTTTATTCACGATAAGTTCAAATATTTTTAATTTTAATATATTTTTTTTGTGTATAACATTTATTACGCTCCATAAATATTTTTCTTGGTGTAATACACCGGCCATCCATCTCATAAGTCAAATTCAAGGTCACAAAATACTACTCTCCAAACTTCAAAGAACCGACAGTTATTGTCGCTTCACTGTGGTTGTTATTCTCAGGCTGTATGTTATAAACTTTAAAAGAAATGGTTTTTTTGTTTTCGAAAATGTATACGAAGTTAAATTTAGAATGTGGCAGCCATTAAAAATTAAACTCGCTCTGTTGTTAGTCCTGCTGATCCTGTTGCTGTTGCTGTTGCTGTACGCTGCTGCTGCTGCTGATTTTATCGCTTCAGCTGCCTTTGCTGGCTTATTGAGTGATGTGGAATCATAGGTACGGATTCTTCAGGGTCATCAATGTGGAATCTTTTAATGGTTGATCCCAACATTAAATAAACTTGTAAATAGTAAAATGTAAATATATATTTAAGAAAAAGAAACGAAACGGCATGTGTAAAAAATATAAATGTCATAATGAATATATCTAGATCCGTAGTAAGGAAGTGAGTTTAATTTTATTACCAAGGTTGCCACATACTGAATATTGCCAGAAAGATGACAAGCGTGTGATGTTCTAAGGTAGGAATGTTTAGTGCAACTGAGGCACTATGCCATCCCCATCCAAATTAACAGTTGTCTCCTTCTTTCTAATGTGGAAGCCGATTCGACAGCTCTATCTTTGTAATAATAAACACAATCTGAATTATTGCAATAAAAAAGGGCTTAATTATGAATGAATGGATTTGTCTAGTAGTGCTTCGTCGTTGAACTCGTTAAATAACTTAAAATAACCCCATTAACTGAACTCTATTTATACTTTTTAGCAACTGAAGGCGCATATGCTAGTCCAACTTCGTTACAGAGATGAAAGACTGAGATATAAAGAAGTGTCTCCTCGCAGAGAAATAATAATAGGAGAACAAGCATTAAGAAATAAATTATGGGTGCCCCATATTATCATGGCCAATGAAAAAGAATCCTCACTTATGGGACTTAGTGCAAAAGACGTTTTTGTTCAAATATTTCCAGATGGAGAAGTTATTTTCACGTACAGGATGAGTACTCTCTTCTACTGTTGGATGAACCTGAAAAAATTTCCATTTGATTTTCAAGTGTGCGACATCACTTGGGTTAGTTGTGAGTAGAGCGGGTTACATACACAAATGTCTTAGCGTCCTATTTGTTAAACAAACAAAAATGAAAATATTTATCCTACTCGACCATTCACTGTTGGGTTCTAATTAACAGTGCTGTTCCTAAAGTGGCGCTGGGAAACAGTAACAAAGCCTACACAGAACACGAGGCTAATAACCATAGCAGTTGATGTCGATGACACAAAAAAAATTATGAAAACAATAGAAACATTTTACCATCTTATTACACCTCTTATAGTACAGGATCCGTAAGTAAGGTCGACCTTCACCCAACTGTTTAATGGATAAAAGTTCTTTTTATTATATAAAATATGTTTTTAAATATACCGCAAATGGGTTGCCTAAGAAAATACGGTCACGGCCATTTTTTACTTTCCTTTCTGTGTACAGATAAGGAAAGTATAGGAATCATGATAAAAATTGCTTATGATGTCATTCTCTATTATTTAAAGTTTGGGCATAGTCGGAGCATCTGGGGAATACTTTACAGGGTGTCGTTTTTTTTATTTTAAGAAAATAAATAGCCTGGACCGTATTTTCTTAGGCAACCCATTTGAGGTGTATTTATAAACATATTTTATTTAATGAAAAGAAACTTTAATCCAATCAACAGATGGGTGAATGTCGACCTTACTTCGTATCTTAGACCATTATTGACTTCTGTTTTTTGTTAGGTAGGTATTTTGTTTCTAAAGATAAAGTATGTATGTGTCGTTAATTTTATCTAGAAGCTACTACTAAAAGTTCTAGAGGCCACTTCTAAACCGACTAAAACCAGTAGTACAAATTTGGTTTTAACCAATATCCCTGAGAAAGTAGACGAAGAAAACTAATATTCTCAGCAATATTCCGTGATAGTTTGGCACGCAGGCTTGATACATTTGAATATCCCTTATACAGTTTATTAATTGACTGCCGATACTTAAGGGTGTGAATTCTTGGGTTATTTTAAGAAGAAAAGTTAATATGTCATAAACCTCTTAATTTTTGAGCTACAGGGTGTTATGAAATTTTCTACACATCTTTAAATCATTAAGGAGCATTTTTGGACTGGGCGCAAAAGATTGTTTTAAATTTTTACCAGTGACGTTCGTACTGGGTCTAAACTGATAATTTTTGAAGAAAAAAATGCTGCGGCAGTGCTTTTTTAAAAAACAAAATTATTTTTGAAATCTTTATTTATGTTAGAGCAAATTTGGTCTTAAGACTTACTTTCGTACGACGCACCCTTTTCTGAAATTTAGTAGGCACTTACCATGCGTAGAAACACTTTTTTGGTTGAAATATTATTTTTTACCTCCACCAGTGACGTCCATGTAGATATGAAATTGAATAATATGATAAAAAAATGGTACGCCTCTGATTTTTTAAATTCTATTTTAAAAATAGCGATTCATTTAGTTAAATGATAAATTCAAGATCTTAAATCTAAAGCGAAATGACAAGAGAATACAAACAAAATAAAGAATCCAAATTATTTATGGTAATTACTGGAAGTGACCTCCACCCACACGTATGCAAGCATCTATCTTCTTCGCATAAACTGACGCACATTTTCAAAGATTTCCGGGAAGTTTCTTATGGTTTGGCAATGATTTCGTAACTCTTCTTTAATTTGAATCGGCACTGCGTACACTAGACGAAGATTGGGCACGACGCCGTAGGCGGAGTGTTCCATGATAACAAATTTCACACTCTAGTTTTTAATTATCATGTTTAATTGAAATACCCTGGATATAATTCAGACAATGTGCTTTTAATAAATCATCTGGGTTTAGGTGACCAAGTCGTGCCAGAGTTCTATAGCGTCGTTACCAGTACGAGAAGCAAACCTGAATCACGTGGTTTGTCTTTGAAATTAACACGAATATAGTACAAATCTCCAATGCGTTCTGCTGTTAATTCGATTTAGATTCATACCCTAATGCACCTTCTTTAGTAAATAAGACTTCATAACCCTTATTCGTCATTTTTGACACTGATAATAAATTAGTACGTAAATCCGGTACAAAAAAATATTGTTGCTGTACCGCTATTTTTGAAGAGTTCCGGATTGTTACAAACATGTGAAGTAGCTCCGCTATCGATGCACCAACTTAGAGGCCCTGTAGGTACTACGACGTGGTTCACATCTACTTCTACCGCAGACAAAAGGATATTTCCATCTTCATTATCTTCGATATATTGTGCAAAAGGGTTGCAATTATTTCTGCACTCGGAGGCTGCGACATTTGTGGCAACGAAATTTAAATCTTTCAGAATTGATTTCATCTTTGCTAGGTCCAGGGGGCTGGTTTTTGTTATCGACAAGATTTTTCTGCCGTTTGTTAGATGATTTCTTACTATACATGGCATTTTGAACATCACGAGAATCACTTTTTCTAGTATCATATTCTATGATTTTTACACGAAGAATTTCTGGCATTGGCAAGCAATCTCTAGAAGTATCGCCTTCCTTGCGGGTCCCTTCGATTGGTAAATACTCTGCAGTTTTAACCAAACATCCCTCGAAGTTGTACATCCCTTAATTTGTTTCAGTCCTGACGGACTTATTGATAGGATAATATCGGACTTCACCTTATTGTCATCCTTCTTGGATTCTTCCTTTCCGGGATCTAAATTTTGATTCTTCTTTCCACCGTAAACGTAATCCCAAGCACGTTCTTTATTAGTAACGCCTCCATTTGCATTTTCCCGGTATCATAATTATTTCTATTTAGAGTTACAATCATGGCCATGTTAGGAATACTCATTATTCACAAGATTTCTGATACTTGTACAGTAAGAGAGGCAAAGAAAAAATATTTTTCTACTGGGAGTTTTTTTTACAGCACTAAACGAATATATGGTCTCGTTTTTACTTTTAATGCTTATGCCTTTACAACTGGGCCCATAATCGGTTGAGTAGAATATGTTCAGCAACAGTAGGTAATACAAGGTAAAACGAGAAAGATTCAAATTGGCATATATTCAAAGTATAACTAACAATTATTTATATATAATAACACTGACAATTAAACTCATAAATAACTTGGTTATAAACGCAAAAGAAGCTAAATAAAGTCCTGGTTTCGTTCGGAATTGAACCTACCTCTGCTGATCCTTGCCTCTACCGAATAGGTAAAAAATAGGATCAGATGTTTGTACTTCCCGGAAAGGAAGAATGTAGATGATATTTTAATTGATTCTAGAAATGTAGATATGATAAGGAATATTGAACAGTTTTTAACCAACAAATTTGAAATCAAAGACATGGAAGACGTAGGTTATTATCTGGGAATAAAATTAATTCGTCATTAAAACGATGTCACTCAAAGAGGTTACATCAACGAACTTCTTGAACGTGTTTATATGAATGATGCAAACCCAGTATGCACTCCAATAGATCAAAATGTAAAATTATGTAAACCTATCGAAGAACCCAATGATGAAGAAAGAAAATTTTCGTACAGAGAACGAATTGGGGCAATAACTTACTTAGCTATTACTACAAGACCTGATATAAGTTTTGTGGTGAGTTATTTAGGCCAGTTTAATAATTGCTACCGAAAACCACATTCGACAGCAACTAAGCGAGTACTGAAGTACCTAAAGGGTACCGTCGACCTAGGACTAAGGTTCAAGTACGACCAAAAAGGAGTAAATGGGTATGTGGATGCTGACTAGGGGAACAATGCAGATGATAGACGTTCCTTCACCGGTTACATTTTTATGTTAAATGGTGGCCCAATATCCTGGGATAGCAAAATACATCGTACAGTTGCCCTTTTCACCATAGAGGCAGAGTATATGGGACTCACTGAAGCTACGAAAGAAGCGATATACCTGGAAAAGTTACTGTTTGAGTTAAAACTACAAGACTTCTCATTCAAATATCAATGACAATCTCAGTGCCATAAAACTTACTGAAAACCCAACCTTCCACGCCAGAAGTAAGCACATAGACATGAGATATCACTTCATAAGAGAAACTATTTCGAAAACACAGCTGATCCTTGTACTTAAACCTACTGCCAGTATGCCGGCCTATATACTTACTAAGGGACTACCTAGATATAAGCATGAAGTATGTGTTAAAATGCTAGGACTCATGAACTTAATAAATAAATAGGCTTTATCTCGAGGGGACGTGTTAATAAGGTACTTAGCAGGCAAGATAATGCCTTTTCGTTTTTAACCAAGTTATTTATGAGTTTAGTTGTCAGTGTTATTATATATAAATGCGCTACTTCAGTGTGATGTCATTTTGGTTCCACTGACATTTAATTTTAACTAAACTTTTAACAAAAACATCAATAAATTTGACATATACGTTTTTACTGTTTTTAGTTTATTTCTAAATATTGTTTACAGGTCATAAAAAATAGTTTAAAGGTATGTAATTGGTAACTAAACGATTGTATATTTGATGCATGTTATCTACTTACTTTAGGAATATATTTATAAAAGCAAAACGACGATATAATGTAGGTAAACAAAACGAACAAAACGCATTCAAAAAATCTACTGTCACTTTAATTGTCAGTGGAACCATAATTACATCATCACTGAACTAGCGCATAATTGTCAGTTATACTTTTAATATATGCCAATTTGGAACTTTCTCGTTTTGCCTTATTTTATCTACTGTTGCTGAACAGATACTAATGTATAAATTAAACATGAAAGAAAGATTTAATTTTAGTCCTCGGCTCAGATTCGAACCCGGGCCTCTTATAGGTAGAACACAGATGCCATATCCTCATCTCCACTAATTTTAATACTCGTAATTAAATTAGTTTCATATAGTTTGATTAAAATTTAAGATTAATTTCTAAATGTGGACGAAATAAAATAGAAATGCTAATTTATCGATTCAACACCAGAATAACTCATTTTACGTATATTTAATCTCAATAACTAAAAAATATGCTAACAATTAGTTTAACAGAATTGTCACTTATATAAAATTTAAAAAATATGAATAAACGGGTAGATTTCATTTTTTGCAGAGTTCTTCCTAGGTAGAATAGATATGAATGCAATGGCATACTTTTTCGTTTTGTAGATTGTGCGTAGATACAGTTCATCAAATTTCTAGAGGTGTTCGACGCCCAGACAGAGAACGCGCTACGTGTGACTAAGATAGCTATTGTACAGTCTGCTAAACAAGTTATTTTAAATAGTTTTTAATATTTTTAGGTAATTAAATTTTAAAAGTGTGGAATAGTTTAGGGATTAAATTGGTCTGATTGGACTTTCTTAGAACGTTTTTAAAAGCAGCTAAAGATAGTATGTAGAATTGAAAATAATTATTATGCCATAAAAGGTGTTTTGGAATTCCTTCAACCTTTTGAAATTGAGTCAGAAAATATAAATTTTATAGGATAGCGGAAAATACCTATAATTTTTTTGTAGGCCTTTGTAAATCGTGGAAATAGTTTATATTTTATTTCTACCTTATTAAGGAAAATGGTACCTATTATTAATAACGGTTGTTTCTGAAACATTACTAAAATTTTCGAAATTTTGTTTTCCTACAAAATAATAAACTATACTATTTAGAAAAAAATTTATTTCTCTTATAATTTTATAAAAAATAACAGGGGAATATTTACATTTCTTGATCTATTAAATTATCTCGACGAATGACACCATGTTCTAGTACGGAAGCTAGCTTTACATTTTTGTTGGTGGTTTCATGGGTTTCATATCAATTTTTTGTAATTGTAGTTTACACGTACATATACCTCTTAACACTTGTTTGCTTTATTAAAAAAGTGTGTTGTGATTTACGTCGAAATAAGTCAAAAACAACTTGAAACCCCATATAAAATCAAAAAGGAGAAACGGAAAAAAATTGAGCCTGTAAATGAACACAACTCAGAAACAAAAATAGCTATCTAATAATAAAAAAATAAAATTTGATTCTTGTGCAGCTTCATCTATATCATTAACTGTTTTTGGTTTTTTAATGGTTTTTCTTGGTGATGAAAATTCCGATATCTCACGGTTATCGATTCTTTTTTTCTCTCCAGAAATGCGGACGACAGTGTTTTTAGATACTCCTGTGGCTGCAGCAACACGATCATTTACATTTTTAAATGGTATTGAAGGTGAATTAAAGTTTCCTTCTCTTCTCATAAACTCTATTCGCTCCGTGCGAAGTCATGGAAAGGGAAGCAAAAGCGATACTAGCGCTAGCTGCGGATAATTCGTGCATTTTAGGGGGATATTTTGTAATTTTGGCATATCAAATACACGTATACATTTTACTTTTTTTCAAAAAAGTAGGTAAAAACAACACAATAAGCAACCGGAGTTGCTGTGTTGAAAATTGTACAAATACTAGCAAAAAAAAAAACAGTGAAACTTATATAACAAATTTCACTAACAAAGTGGAAATTAAATCAAAGAAATAAATGGATAGGTGTACAATAAGAAGAAAAATTACCTTTATTTTTGTGATAATAACAGTAATGCTGGAAATAGTAGACATCAGAAACTAGAAAGTTTTTAAATAAACAATAAATTATCATTTTACGATGTTCTTTAATATCCCTTTATTCTTAAATGTTCATTCAACAAGGACTAGATTTCAAGATTTCTGCCGTTGATTATAATATTTGGCTGGTATGCAATTTTGTGACTTACTGATCGGAAACCAGTTTTAATCATTCATTCTATGTTTTCTTTAGAACAATAATGAAAATATAAGTAGCGATCCTTTTTATACATTTTAACTTCACGCTATTATAAATGGTTTCTTCAATGACAACTTATTAGACTTAGGCAACTTCTCATACATTTTCCAGTAAATACTGTTGCCTGCCTATATTTTATTATTGATTTTTAATGATTATGCATAATTTTCTTTAATTTAAGCGTGTTTTGGAATTCCTTCAACCTTTTGAAATTGAGTCAGAAAATATAAATTTTATAGGATAGCGGAAAATACCTATAATTTTTTTGTAGGCCTTTGTAAATCGTGGAAATAGTTTATATTTTATTTCTACCTTATTAAGGAAAATGGTACCTATTATTAATAACGGTTGTTTCTGAAACATTACTAAAATTTTCGAAATTTTGTTTTCCTACAAAATAATAAACTATACTATTTAGAAAAAAATTTATTTCTCTTATAATTTTATAAAAAATAACAGGGGAATATTTACATTTCTTGATCTATTAAATTATCTCGACGAATGACACCATGTTCTAGTACGGAAGCTAGCTTTACATTTTTGTTGGTGGTTTCATGGGTTTCATATCAATTTTTTGTAATTGTAGTTTACACGTACATATACCTCTTAACACTTGTTTGCTTTATTAAAAAAGTGTGTTGTGATTTACGTCGAAATAAGTCAAAAACTTAGATAAAAGAGACCGGAGATGTAACATTGCACATTGCGCATGTTGTCTATTCCAAACCTAAGTAACCCACCAATTAAAAATCATTGTGTTCACGACGTCACCCGAATTGCTCCGAAATTTCTATTCTTTGCTTGTCTCCGCGTGAGTAAATCATTTATTACCGCCGTTTTTGAATTATTTGTTGGTGTTATTAGCAATTTAAAGTGTTTTAGTTATTCAATTTCAAGTTGAAAATGCCACGATGTATGGTGAAAAATTGTATATACAAATAATATGTGTCAATGTTATGAAAAATAAGAAATATATTCGTTTTCAGCGGTAAATATTTGTTGACGTTTTGACATAAAGTCGCCATGATTCTTTGAGCTGAATACTTCAGATCCGCATTAAGGGGTTTCAATAAATATTTAATCTAAATAAGAAGTAAATAGGCATTGTTACTAACGAAATTTTGATTTTAAAAAGTAGTTTTATAAGAATATTTACTAAAAGTGGTTTTTAGCCCTTTATTAGATATTTTTACAAGAATATTAGATGAAATACAGGTTCACCTACTTAAAATTTCAAGGTTTATTTTTTTGCGGTTAAATCAGAAGTGACATTTGAATCTTAAAACAAAGTAAAACGCGCAATATGATCTAGTATAAGCAAAAAATACTAAAGTTACGGAAATTAGTCATATTATTAGTAAAATGTTACATTATAAACCCCTAAACAACTCGAAAAATATCTTCGTTTACTAAAAAAATCTAAATTCTAGCAATATTTATTATACAATCGAATGCGGTTTCAAAGATAACAGGATCAATAAATCCGAATCTCTAAATTTTGGAGCTAAATGCTCTAATAAAAGCATGCGACCGATAGGGGTTACAAAAATAATCGATTTATCGTTTTCATGAAAATCGATTTATCCGTTATAATTAATCGATTAGCTTTAATAGATTATTTTTGATTAATCGAACATTTTTAATAATTTTTTTCGTTTTTTTAGGTAATGGAATAATCGATTATAAAGGAATTACAAAAAGAGTAGATTTATTCAAAATATTCGATTTATTGAAAATAATTGATTGTTTAGAAAAATCGATTTATTGTTTAATAGACTTTTTAAATTAATCGATTATTTTCGATTAATCGATTATTTTCGATTAATCGATTATTTTCGATTAATCGATTATTTTGTATTAATCGATTATTTTCGATTTTTCAAAGGTATTCAAATAATTTGTTTTAAAATACAAAAAATAGATTATATAAAAATAATCGATTGATCGAATATAATCGGTTATATTATATAATCGATATTTCGGTTATTTTTTAGAATTATTGATTTATCGGTAAATCAGCTTTTTATTAATCAATTATTTTCGATTTTTCAAAGGAAATTAAATAATCAGTTTTAAAAGGAATATAAAAAAAGAAAAGGATTATTTGTAAATAATCAATAATTATTCAGTTTTTTTTTTTGGAAAATCGATTTATCGTAGAATCTTCTAATTGGTTATTTTCCGTTAATCGATTATTTTCGAAGTTTCAAAAATAATCGAATAATTGATTTTATAGGAAATAATTCTTTTTTTTTTTTTTTTTTTTTTTTTTTTTTGAAAAATCGATTTATCGATTATTCGACTTTTTAATTAATCGATTATTTTTTATTAATCGATTATTTTTTATTAATCGATTATTTTTTATTAATCGATTATTTTTGATTAATCGATTATTTTAGATTTTTCAAAGATTATGGAATAATGTTTCAATGGAAATACGAAAAAAAAAAACAGAAATTAAAAATAATCGATTATTTAAAATAAACGATAATTCGTTTATTATTTTTTGTAAACACTGATTTATCGGTTAATTGGCTTTTTAATTAATTTATTTTTCTTTTATTTTTTAAATATAATCAAGTAGTCAATTTTAAAGGAAATACGAACAAAAACAGATTGTTTGAAAATAATTGATTGATTGAAAATAATCGATTGATTGAAAATAATCGATTATTATTAATGATCAATAATTTATTTCGATAATCACCCACTCCTAGCGACCAAATGACTTTTAATAGGTTTAAATTTTAAAATGTTATCTGGTTTCAGACATATACATTTCTAGAGTTTTATGTGACGCATCCTCTATATTAATTAATATTCCTAAAGAAACAAGCTTTAATATATCTTTTTCTGAGGTTATAATACAAAACAGCATTTTCTCATTTTGACTAAATTTTAATATTATGTGATAGTCGTAGAAAAAATATAATGTTCAACTCACAAGGTTTGATTTGCAGTATTTGCCTGCGCACATGCTTTTTTATAATACTCTTAGACAATGAGTACTATTTCTTAATCGATTAACAATATTCTATTTCAACATTTTACTGTAGTCTCTTACAGAAAAGTCCATAGTAAATAATAGCTAACGAAATATTCTATTAAAGGTCTTCTCTTTACATAAAATGTCGTGGCATCTGTTTGATATTAAAAAATCACGTTAAATTGATTTCATAATACAAAATTCCATTAAACGTATATTTTAAATAAATCTAATAGTTCATTATGATGCTAATAAACAAAGTCCGGTCCCTGTCACAGAGTTCGAGTCCCTGCCCAGTTCCCCCACTCCGTTAACCTTTCTTTAGAAATTGGCAACATTTGCGCAGGTTAAACACCGGTGTATGTTATATCTCTGGTCTCTTTTATCTAAGGTCAAAAACAACTTGAAACCCCATATAAAATCAAAAAGGAGAAACGGAAAAAAATTGAGCCTGTAAATGAACACAACTCAGAAACAAAAATAGCTATCTAATAATAAAAAAATAAAATTTGATTCTTGTGCAGCTTCATCTATATCATTAACTGTTTTTGGTTTTTTAATGGTTTTTCTTGGTGATGAAAATTCCGATATCTCACGGTTATCGATTCTTTTTTTCTCTCCAGAAATGCGGACGACAGTGTTTTTAGATACTCCTGTGGCTGCAGCAACACGATCATTTACATTTTTAAATGGTATTGAAGGTGAATTAAAGTTTCCTTCTCTTCTCATAAACTCTATTCGCTCCGTGCGAAGTCATGGAAAGGGAAGCAAAAGCGATACTAGCGCTAGCTGCGGATAATTCGTGCATTTTAGGGGGATATTTTGTAATTTTGGCATATCAAATACACGTATACATTTTACTTTTTTTCAAAAAAGTAGGTAAAAACAACACAATAAGCAACCGGAGTTGCTGTGTTGAAAATTGTACAAATACTAGCAAAAAAAAAAACAGTGAAACTTATATAACAAATTTCACTAACAAAGTGGAAATTAAATCAAAGAAATAAATGGATAGGTGTACAATAAGAAGAAAAATTACCTTTATTTTTGTGATAATAACAGTAATGCTGGAAATAGTAGACATCAGAAACTAGAAAGTTTTTAAATAAACAATAAATTATCATTTTACGATGTTCTTTAATATCCCTTTATTCTTAAATGTTCATTCAACAAGGACTAGATTTCAAGATTTCTGCCGTTGATTATAATATTTGGCTGGTATGCAATTTTGTGACTTACTGATTGGAAACCAGTTTTAATCATTCATTCTATGTTTTCTTTAGAACAATAATGAAAATATAAGTAGCGATCCTTTTTATACATTTTAACTTCACGCTATTATAAATGGTTTCTTCAATGACAACTTATTAGACTTAGGCAACTTCTCATACATTTTCCAGTAAATACTGTTGCCTGCCTATATTTTATTATTGATTTTTAATGATTATGCATAATTTTCTTTAATTTAAGCGTGAAAAATATATAATAATAATAAATTAATGTTTTAATTGTTTTATAAATCCATATACTTTTATTAAAACTAACATATATACTTTTTATTTACGAATTCTATTAAAAATTGTATTTGTTAGTATAGGCAGAAATACTCCTTTAATACCAAAACAAATTGGCGCTGCTGTCGCGCACGGAGCGAATAACATTGGCTATTATTTCGCGAGATTGACTGTTAATCACGCGGCCTCTTAATTTGCTATTAAACTCCATAGGTACTTAGGTTCTATTAAACTGTAATGAGCAAAAAACACAAACGAAAATAAAAGAAATGTTTTAGCGAAATTAACATCTGACATTTACGTCTGAATGAAATAGTGAAATACTTGATGCGCAGAGTGTACTTTCATTGCGTAAATCCGTCGGGATGCCTGTCAGTAGTGCTTTCTCTGTCTAGCCGTCGAAAGCCTCTAGAAATTTGATGAACTGTAAGTTAATATACATGTGGGTGTAGAAAACGTATTTTGAACTGCCTTCAACCAATAAAATACAAATGAATACAGGGCATGTCAGAGAAAACAAAAAATATATAATAACTTCCAGTAAAATGTTTTAAATTAAAAATTAACTTAAATCAGTTAAAAAATATTAAAGGGCGCTAGCAATTAAATGTCCTAATTAGAATAATAACAAGTTTTGAATTGAAATACTAATAAAATTAAATGAGGAGTCACGCTTTTAAGTTTTATATTTTATCTTAGAACTACTGCTCTGAGATAATTATATTCATACTGCTTCATTTCTAACAAAAGTACTTTTTCAATAATGTGGTAGGTATACTCCCAATTGTTTATAGAGAAATATGAGAGAGAAATGATTTATGACAGTTGAGTAAAGGATAGAAAGCTTCTTTCAGGGTTTTTCAAATAAACATTTTCCTGGAAGTTATTTTATTTCGCTGACTTACCTTGTACCTATATATTAGGGTAAAATGGGGACAATGGCGGTCACTAAAGGAAATTTTATAATGGTATGAAATAAAGCCTGTGTTTTAATTTTAATCATATCAAAAGACCACATAGCGGATTTAAAAAAAGATTTCTTTGACCGACCTTTTCCACAGTTTTTAACAGACTTCAAAAGAGGAATATTTTTTCATGTGGATTCATAATTCTTTAACACAGTGTCCAATTTCAATGGTTCTTTTTTTGTTAGAAAGGCGATTCTTTAGGGATGGTCCCATATATATTTGGGAAAATCGAATAATTATTTACCACCTTGTCCGATTTCAATAATTATTTTTTTGTTAGTAATAAAGGCACCTCAGGGGTGGTCCCATATAAATTTGGTCAAGATGTAATGATGGTATCGCACGATTTTGAAGTCGGTTTTTTTTTTAATGAATTTTTACTTGTGGGCATATTACCGGTCATAATATGTATATGTTGGGCGCAAAGTACGAAAACAGCCAATGGCCGAAATTTTCACACAAACTTAAGTTTGGACGTTTTGTTAAATTCAATATCGTACTTTGATCATTTTCAAATAGCCCAACCTAGGTTTGTGCATTTAGGAAACGTCCAAAGCTCAAAATAACGGTCATGGGAAAAGCTAGAATTTTAAATTATAAATAAAATATAAAAAAAAGAATGGAACGACTGTTACTAATAAAAGTGTAAAAAAAATAAATCAACAGCATATAGAGTTGCATTTTACGCCTTTTTTAAAACAATTGCATCTCTTGTTTCCGCAGTTATTTCTACACCCGCACTTCACAAAACCTTGCTTTTTCTAAGAGTCTACAGCGGCCGCGGTTCTTAACGTGAGCTCTTTCTGGGACAATTTTTCAAGGACTCCTGATGATGTTTCCATGCAACTGATAGAAATTGCTTTCTTCTTTCTGTTCCATATCAACAGCCATTACGTTTCTTGGTGCAGCTCACCCTCTGTCTACATCTGGAATTTTTATAAAAACGTTTTGTCCAACGGTAACTGGAGGAAATTTTTTGTTGGATCTCTGCAGCATTTCACTGGCTTGTCCTTTCTGGGATGTGCACGATGCTTCACGTGCTTGTGTGATTCTTTCTTGACGGAAGCAAATATCGCATCAATTTTCGGATGGATAGGTACACTGTAAAAAACAGATCAGGGCCGGACTTCAAGACATAAATAATATAGCTTTGTAAAAGAATATCATGTTATTAAATATTAGTAAAAATTGATTATTGACACCAAAAACCTTAAAAACGACATTATCATATTTTAAATTATAACCCTACTATTAATTTTTCATTAGTTCAAAACTCATTTCAAAATTGAAATTCCAAACTAATTTACTAAATTTTTTACTTAAAAACATAAAAATAGCTGAAATATTACTTACTTCGTTGCATTTAGCTCTATTGCTTGGATTTTCATGTGAAGTTACATGATCTTCTTTTTCCAGATCCGAACCGGAGTCGCTAGAGGCATTCACATTTGAATTATCATTAAATATATTTTCCAACTTCTCTTCTCTAGTTAATGTAGAGTCGTATGAGGCATGTCTGAATCCAATATTCCATTTCATAGAGGAACCCCAAACATTGCCTCATATGGACCTCATATACCTCTATGAAAAGACCGATTTTTTTCAGTTGAACAAATCGCAATCCATTAGACCAATTCGAACTTTTTTCATCTGTCATCCAAGAAACCAAAATGTCCTTTACATCCTGATTAGCCCTTTTCACACTTGCCTGGCGTTGCGAATGTCGTGGTTTGCCATGAACTATTTTAGCGTCAATCATATCAGCAAGTTCCTGTATGACAACTGTTGTAAATTCTCTACCATTGCACTTTGGAGGATGTAAGGGGCATCTATTATGCAAAAGATATCTAGCAGATTGTAAGCTACTTCCTCAGCTCTTTTCGATTTAAGTAGTTTCAAATAACAAATTTGGACAAATGATCCTGGTAATTTAAAATAAATGTATAGTCCCCATCCGGTTTTGTTTGTATATCGATAAGATTTAATCCAACGTTGTAAGCGGTTCTCTCTGTCTTTTTTTGCACTGTAAAACTTTCACATTAGATATTTATTCATTATACTTAGAAAAACTAAACAAAAATGTATTACTCGATTTGCTTTTTTCGATATAGGCATCTAATTTTAACTTAAATGCCTCTCTATTTACGACAGACAATTCCGTGTAGTCACTACAGAAGCCCATCCCCTTCCACACTTCATTTCCAATGACCGTTATTTTGAGCTTTGGACGTTTCCTATATGCACAAACCTAGGTTTGGCTATTTAAAAACGATTAAAGTGCGATATTGAGTTTAACTTCGGGCTTTGGTCGTTTTAAAACGTCCAAACTTAGGTTTGTGTGAAAATTTTGGCCATTGACTGGTTTCGTACTTTGCGCCCAACATATATATGGTGGTAAAGTCAGTGACACATTCTTTCGCCAATAATCGTAAACGTACTCTTTCGTAGTGTCCGTTCCAAAGCAGGGTGCAGCAGGGGATATCTGTATTCTGTACCAAAATACCTTATTGGCCCCATATTCGTCAAAAATGAAATATATAGTCATATGATCAGTGGCGTAGCCAGTCATTTTTCATAGGAAGGATTTTTGAGAACTATGGGGGGGTTCCATCAAGAAAGTGAATAAAAACAAACAGTCAATAGGGATCAGTGCCAATACTATAGCGGAAATGGTGACGCGAGGACCTTCTATGGGGGGGGGGGTTCTGATCCCCCAAAACCACCTGTAGCTACGCCACTGCATATCATCATGCTTTGTTTTTAGAACAGAAGTAAAAGTTGGAAAGGCTTTTGTCAGTTCTCCCACTTTATACACATAAATTAAAAGGTTTGCTGCAGATCTCACTGAAGTGGACGCGATACATTGGCGTACAAAATTATTTTATAGATGTTAATAACAATTTCGAGTAAATAGTTTAATCTATTGTGAATAGCTGTTGAAATTTTGTAAAATTATGATTTGAATATTATAATACATGTTTAATAATTATTTGTAGTCCATAAACACATGCGATTGCCCGGTTCTGCCCATAACAATTTAAAATTACTTATTCTATGAAACGACACTGACAGGTAAACATTACTGCGAAATTCTCGAAGCCGTCCGACGTGGTTTGACGTTTACCCCCTCTCTACCTACCAAAAGCCTTTCCAACTTTTACTTTCCCTATACAACCGTTTTGTTGCATCTAGCGCTTTTGATGACCATTTTGCTTGATCAGTTTTTTTAGAATTGCTTTGACATCTACAAAAAAAAGTAAACATGTCTTTTCGAGCATGTAGATAATTCTTGACCGGTATAATAGTGTGCATATAAATACTCATGAATAATTTTTTTTACTTGATTAAAGTATTTGTTAATCGCCATTAGAGTCTCGTTCAAAACTAATATAAATTTATGGTTTATATTTTTTAGGGGCGTACAATTCTTCAAATTTAACTTTAAAATGGGAGCAGGATACTCCATTCGTTGTTGCACAAAATCTTCACCTGACAGAATTTGTTGTAGAAGATAAATGGACCGAATATAGTCTGCATCCTAACAATTTTAAAATGGGAAGAAGTGTAGGAGGTAAGTTCATTTTTTACCCATTTAAATATCAGCAAAATATCAAGACTAGAATATTTAGGATATTACAGTTGATGAACAAATAATTTATATTCGTTTAAAAGAAAAATAGGATTCCCCACTCGACAATTCACTGTTGGGTTTTAATTAACAGTGCTGTTCCCAAAGTGGCGTTGGAAAACAGTAACAGAAGCCTACACAGAACATGAGACTAATGGCCGTAGTAGTCGATGCCGATGACACCAAATAAAAAAACAAATTAACTAAAATTGTCTAATACATAATGAATGCGAAAACTGGATCTTAAACAATATGCAGCACTAATACCCTCCTTAAGATCAAGCTTTTGAGTTGTCGATATTGTTTGAATTGTATTTTACAATTAATTTTCATAAAATTTTAAATTCTTCATAACACATGATTTAATACCAATTATAATAAAAAATGAAGCTTAGAGCGATCAGCACAAAACAAATAATAATAAATTGAGTAATAATTTCGTTATTTTTCTCTCGTTCTAATTCAGTTGAATAATTCATCAACTGACACAATCTCCTGGCATTCTTGTAATTATCTCTTTTCAGTGATTTTGTGACATCAGTCGAATAAAAGGAATAGTTACCTTTTATTCTATATGATAATTTATTCTTGGAATGTTTCAGAGAAACATGTCGTTTAACTCTGTTTTTGTTGTTTGTTTTTGGTATATCTTTTCGGACATTGATTTTTGAAACCATATCAACTAAAAATTGCCATTATGACAATAGCTAAAACCCGTCATTATTCTTCTTCTAATTAAAGACATCTTTTGATCTTCTGTTTTTTCTTAAATTAGGCTGTTCATTGACCAACTTTCCAGTTCCTCACTGACTACGAAAACTAGGAGTAACTATAGTATCTATACCGGGTGTCCCAGATTTTTTTGCCCAGCGGATATCTCGGTTATTTAATGATATAAAATTGTAAAAAAAAATATGAATAATATTTGTCTAGTAGCCTTTTAAATTCCACTACATAAAGTTATATTCATCAATCCACCCCATAGGAACAACCCCTAACTTTTTTTTTCAAATGTCACCCCTATATTTTTTTTCGCTGATATAAATACTCAATTTGTCCCGAATACAACGATATGATTTTTGATATACTTTACAGAGTCATAAAGCCGGTAAAGACTAAAAACCAATGTTGTGGTTAAAGTCATTAATAATTAGTTTACATTTTATCATTTTATTATATTAAAAAATAACAAATCCAATGAATAGGTAAACCTCTTAATATGTTTTTTAAATAATTGAATATTTACAAAAATTGTTCGAAATGGCCCCCATTACTTGCCAAACATGCTTCAAAACGTCGAATGAGTTCACGAGTACATGACGCTGTAATCATTTCTGGTGTAATGTTATTGCAGGCTTGTACTATTTTATTTTGCAAATCTTCTAAATTCAATGGCTGTGTTTCAAATACCACGGTCTTCAGATATCCCCATAAAAAAAAATCTAGAGGCGATAAATCTGGTGAACGCGCAGGCCACCTCAAAGGGCCGCTGTTTCCGAGCCACTGATTTTCAAAGCGTTCGTTTAAAAATTGGGTAACTAAATTACTATTATGTGGAGGAGCTCCATCTTGTTGCCACCACATAGCACCTCTTTCTTGTATTGGAATTTCTTCAAGAAGTTCTGGAAGGTCATTTTCAAGAAAGTGTAAGTACCTAGCACCAGTTAACGTACCTTGAAAAAAATAGGGACCTATCAGTCGTCCCTGAAATAATCCACACCACACATTTACTCCCCAGATGGTCTGAAAGTTAGTTTCCCTAACCCAGTGAGGGTTTTCAGGAGACCAATAATGCATATTGTGACGATTTACAGTAGCATTATTGTGAAACCTTGATTCGTCACTCCACAATATCTGGTTCAAAATGTTGGGATTTCGTTCCATTAAATCTTCAAAATGTGCTATTAATGTTATCCTTCTTTCGAAATCTCCAGCTCTAAGTTCCTGATGCAAATGAATTTTAAACGGATGAAAATTATAGGATTTTAGGATTCTTTGTACTGACGACTTACTAATATGAACCTCGTTAGCTAGGTTTCGCGTCGATATCTGGGGATGTACTTGCACATAAGCTAATACATTAATGCACATTTCTTCAGTTCTTACAGCAGCAGCATGTTGACGATGTTTGTCTTTTCCTGGAAATGACCCTTCTCTCATCCTAGTCTTAACATAAGAATATGTTTTACGTGATGGTTGTCGGCGCTCAGGAAACCTCTGTTGATACAAGTGTACAGCAGCACGAGAATTTTTTTGGCACTCACCAAAAATTAAAAGCATATCAACATATTCGTTTGGAGTGAATGTAAAGGGCATTTTGTCTGTTGTTTATAGCTAGCGAACAATTTCAGAAATGGTCTAAGCATATCGTTAGTTAGTTATAGGTAACAAAAAAAAAAAACAAAAACGAAGCAATTCTAATCAAAATAAAAAGAAAATACCAGGTGATACAAAATTAATGACTTTAACCACAACATTGGTTTTTAGTCTTTACCGGCTTTATGACTCTGTAAAGTATATCAAATATCATATCGTTGCATTCGGGACAAATTGAGTATTTATATCAGCGAAAAAAAATATAGGGGTGACATTTGAAAAAAAAAAGTTAGGGGTTGTTCCTATGGGGTGGATTGATGAATATAACTTTATGTAGTGGAATTTAAAAGGCTACTAGACAAATATTATTCATATTTTTTTTTACAATTTTATATCATTAAATAACCGAGATATCCGCTGGGCAAAAAAATCTGGGACACCCGGTATATTTCCAATTCAGTATTTTTAATGACTTCTTACCAGAATTTAAATTTAGGATATCTATATATTTATATAAACATCAATGTAGTTTTGTTTCTTTAAACACTTCAAATCTGTTGCTTGGATGAACTGTTTTTATTTGGGTTCTCTGACCTAAAATGCAATAATTTTAAATAATTATTATTATGTATTAATAAGTGTAGATGACGCTACTTGATTTTACACAACCAAAATTTAGGTGTACGATTAAATTTTACACATCTACAGTTCTAAAGCTATTTACCGAGTGATAACTTCTCGTATGCCCTCCTAACCTAACCTTCGTTCACGTGAACGCATGTTGCAAAGACGCTTACACCACAATCGTTTGTACTACTGCGCATGCGCAAAAATCTTGGTGTTGGTGAGGGTAATGAATTATTTGTTTAAGATATTGAGACATTAAAGACTCTTCCAGTCTACTAAGACATTTTCTACGAGTAGCTTCTCTAAAAATAACAGAAAAATGTCTTCATTGTCAAAAACTGATTATTTGACTCTCTTGAATCTAAATGAAATTAACGCATTGTCGCCACAGGAAATGGCACAAGATTACTAAGAATTGTCTAAAGAATGGTATCACTTAATATAAAATGAAAAGGACTTTAATTTACTTGCTTGTGCTCCAAATATTAAATGGTATTCTATTTGTCGATGTCATCTAATAGCAGACGATGGCAGTACAGCACATGAACATCTTCACGCTTTAATACATTTTACTAATGGATTTACAATGTTAGCCTACAAGAAAAAACTATAGCGCACTGGTACACGACTCCATTCAAAAACAACTTTCAAGAAAATAATTTGCTTGGACCATGCTATTGGTGTCCTCAGATACATCACCTGTGCTGATGGACAAAAGCCGCTTAGAAGGGATGGAGATGGTCTTAGAGGTACACCTCATTCTCATTACGATAGAATAGTATTCAAACAAGATTGGTTACATTCCCGAGGAAAACAGAGTGTTGCTTAGTACGCACAGAAATTTCAGAATTAGCATCTGAAGGTGCCAAAGACTTAGAATACTACACATCTGAACACGAACTTCATGATAAATCCACATGTGCCGAAGGAATAAGGCGGAGGGAAGAAGCTAACGAGGAACGAAGACAATTTTACAAAACAGAACGGGGAATTGAAATTAGGAATAATTACGAAGAAAAACAAATTAAGAAAAAGAAACTAATTACAAGTTTACTGAAAATGGGCCTAAATAAAAAAGCTGAGCTTCAAAGAGAGACAGTTTTGAAACTTATTGAGTTACTGTAAATACTTAATACTGTTACTTTAAAAATATAATTTAATATAAAACAAAATATATTTTATTTTTATTGTCCAATGTTGACTTTACCCTATAACAAATAACTTTCCCCCATTTAAATTATTAGCAATATTTGTCCTATCTTTACTTGTCCACACCAGTATTCTACTGTCCAGAGTGAACTACACGTTTTCCATTTAAAAAGCATTGGTGTCCAAGATTCTATGGTCAAGACTCGATGCGATGACATCTGATTGGTAGGGATGTCTACATCACATGATTCACATCTCCCTTTATTCCTTTGTGAGTCTACGGTGCGATGCGTATGTACTTGTGGAACTCGCACTACCCGGGCATTTTTTATGGGTAGAACATCAGGGCTGGAAGTGGCGGATCTTTTCGTTCCTCTGGATGATTCACCAGTGCGATCTTACAACTTTTATTTTGATGTCGATGTAAATTATCTATCCTTGTAAATGTTGAACCACAATTACACTTATACATGTCTATTATTTTACGAATATTTCGGTATTAGATAATGGAACTTAAAACTCACGATTTTAAACTGATTTAATTTGGATATGCACGCTACTATATACCCTCTCTAAAAATTCCCACCTCTCCTATGCTTCCCTCCACTATTCATAATATACAAGTCTGAAGATGCGCGAAGGGTGGGGTTCTACCCCCTCCACCAATGTTTAGGTGGCCCGTGTCTGCTGAAGACTAGCGCTTCACTCTAGCTATGGCGGTTGAGAGTTAAGGACTTATTTTCCCGATGCCACAATAGTATTCACTGAGATGTATTTAGACTAAACGCATTACATGATATACATAGTAATTACTATCTAAGAGGTACTTATGTTTCGATGAGTATGGGTACTTACTATGCTCGTTACACATTACGTGATATACATAGTGAATACTCTCTGAGAGGTACTTACACCTCTATGTATATGGAGTAATGAGAGGTGCCATTACACGACGCAATTACACTATGCAATTACACTTATTACAGTACATGATAGTAATTCGGAGGTACTTGCTAATTGCGCGAATAGTGGGGGGTGGGTACTTAGGATAATTACTAATTACCCAATTACCTCTTTCTGTACCTCTGACCTTGGTCCAGAACTGGCTAATCTCATCTACTCCGATCCAAGATTGACGTTTCCCTTACGCCCGTATGCACCGTACACGTTTAATCCAGATTAAGGGTTTAATCGCGTTTAGTACCATAGCTAAAAATGGTTCTAAACGCGATTAAGCCCTTGATCTGGATTAAACGTGTACGGTGCATACGGGCGTTAGTAATCAAAATCAAAGTTAAAATGTTGAAAAATATTTTCTCTCTGCTGTTTTCTTTAGGCATATTTCAATGCCTGTTGTGTTATTAGCCAAAATAATTGTTTCACGGATGGAAACGGTGGCACGTATTATTTTGTGACACATGGCTTTGAAGTTATCTTGTTTTCCTTTATTTTTCAATAATTTTAACTATCTTGAAATTTAGGGCATAATATACCCTTCATACTTCTATATCTATGCTTCATACCCTTTTTAGTATCTTAATTATTTACTCCTTTCTAGTCGTACCTATAGCCAGGTTCGACAGAGGCAGGGGTAGTGGGGCAAAATCCCTGGGGCCTGGTAGCTTTAAAAAATAAGTTATAATATGTGGAGGGCGGGCTTTCTTTTGGTCCTTCCTTTACCTCTTCCTTTTTTGTTACTCGTTACTTCACATTGGAGAAATATCCAATTCTAAGTTTGAAAACGACCATCAGATCGTGTAAAATACATACTATTTATTACACTTATTTAATATTAAAAAATACTACTACCTTCACCGATCAAGAGGCTATAAGTTGTCTTGTAAAGATAACAAGTGGATTATTTTAATATTTTTGTTGATATGCATTTTATGAAGATTTATCATAGAGTACTAATTATTGTTTCAGGAAGCAGTGCGCATTTCAGTGCTATAACTTTTAAGATGAAATTACGTCGGGAGGTCGGATATTATATTATGGACTATTTTTTGCCTTCCATATTATTAGTATGTACATCATGGGTTACGTTTTGGTTACAAGCAGATGCAGCTCCTCCAAGAGTGACTTTAGGTGAGTAATTCCTGCTAAAACTAATATACTTAGCATGAGAATTATTGTAGTAGTAATACAATTGTAGCAAAATAAATAATATAAGTTGTAAAAAGTGTAAATTTATTTATTTTTCAGGTGCATCTACCATGCTTTCCTTTATAACACTAAATGGTGGACTAAGTAAAAATTTGCCAAAAGTTTCCTACATAAAAGCCAGCGAAATTTGGTTTTTAGCGTGTGCAAGTTTTATTTTTTTCTCACTTGCTGAATTCGCATTCGTAAATGTTATTTGGAGAAGAAAGTAAGTTTTAGTCAATATAAACAAATACAATCACAAGCGAAGATAAAAATTGATCAACTAAAAATGGTTCTAGATTAGGCCATGTCCGACAAAAGAAAGATATGAGTCATGTCTGTAATAACTAAGCACGGCTCTGATTTAAATCCAAACTGCTATTTAAACAAGAAAAAATATTCGCTCAATATGCGTGAATTTTTCCAAGGCCTACTTTAGAAACCATTTTTGTGAATCACATCATACTTTACTACATATAATGTTTTACTGTTCCTATAGTAGTATCTACTCTATACTATAGAGTAGAATTGAGTAGTCTAGAGTAGTGTAGAGTAGTGTAGAGTAGTGTAGAGTAGTGTAGAGTAGTGTAGAGTAGTGTAGAGTAGTATAGAGTAGTATAGAGTAGTACAGAGTAGTAATGAGTAGTATAGAGTAATATATAGTAGTATAGAGTATAAAGAACATATAGAGAGAACACTGAAATAGTATATAGAGAGTACAGATATAGAGAGAGTATAGTATAGAGAGAGTATAGAGAGAGTATAGAGAGAGTATAGAGAGCGTAGAGAGAGTATAGAGATAGTATAGAGTATAGAGAGAGTATAGAGAGACTATATAGAGGGTATATAGAAGGTATAGAGAGAGTATAAAGATAGTATAGAGAGAGTATAGCGATAGTATAAAGAGTGTATAGAGAGAGTATAAAGAGAGTATAGAGAGTCTAGAGAGAATATAGAGAGTCTAGAGAGAATATAGAGATAGTATAAAGAGTGTGTATAGAGAGCGTATAGAGAGAGTATAGAGAGAGTATAGAGAGAGTATAGAAAGAGTATAGAGAGAGTATAGAGAGAGTATAGAGTATATAGAGAGTATATAGAGAGTATATAGAGAGTATACAGAGAGTATATAGAGAGTATAGAGAAAGAGATTATAGAGAGAGTATAGAAAGAATATAGAGATAGTATAGAGAGAGTATAGAAAGAGTATAGAGGTAGTATAGAGAGAGAGTATATAGAGAGTATAGAGATAGTATAGAGAGAGTATATAGAGAGAGTATATAGAGAGAGTATATAGAGAGTATAGAGAGAGTATAGAGAGAGTATAGAGATAGTATAGAGAGTATAGAGAGGGTATAGAGAGAGTATAGATAGAGTATAGAGAGAGTATAGAGAAAGAGAGTATAGAGAAAGAAAGTATAGAGAGAGTGTAGAGAGAGTATAGAAAGAATATAGAGGGAGTATAGAAAGAGTATAGAGGGAGTATAGAGAGAGTATAGAGAGAGTATAGAGAGAGTATAGAGAGTATAGAGAGAGTATAGAGAGAGTATAGAGAGAGTATAGAGAGAGTATAAAGAGAGTATAAAGAGAGTATATAGAGAGTATAGAGAGAGTATAGAAAGATTATAGAGAGGGTATAGAGGGAGTATAGAGAGAGTATAGAGGGAATATAGAGAGAGTATAGAGATTTTTTTTAACAGTAACATTCAATCAAAACCCTCTTGCTTTAATATAGAAACCAAAAACCTGAAAAATATCAGAAGCCATTTCTAGCAATGAACAATTTTTTCCCAAAATAATTATTTTCAACCCCTTAAATGTATCCAAATTACTTTCTTTCTAGTCTTCTGCCCTCAGTATTGCTAATTATGATAATTTTGACAAATAATTTATGACGTAATATAATTTTTCTTCCCAGAAATTTTTATGTCAAGAGAGAGTGTAGAAAAAATATTGAGAAAGAGCGAAAAAGAGAGAATAGAAGGACTATAAAGACCAAGACAGCACACATAATCCAATAGACGTCTACTTTAGATCCATTTGAGGGTCAAAATGCCCATATCCGTATTTGAACATTCAGTGTACGTCCATTAAGTATCATTAATTTGACAGCTGCATATCGATACCAAAAGACGTTTGTTTTTGAAATTAATCTTAAATTTAGTATTACCAAAAGACTTTTGTTTTTGAAATTAATCTTAAATTTAGTAGTATTTTGACGTCCAGTAGTAGTCCATCTTAGGTCATTATTTATTTAGCCTACCAGATAATATCCATCTATATACACTTTCCTCTTTTTTATATACAGGGTGATTCACATAAGAACCGACATAGAGCAGGGGCATATAGGGGGTCCCAAAATATGGCAATTTAACGCAACTTACCTCTATACCAAGTTGCTTCCCTAAGGAGTTATAGGCTTTGAAAGTGAAGTTATAAATTTAGAAAAAAAACAATATCTCCGTTATTCTTGAACTTAAAGCAACCAAATTTGGTACACTTTGTGGATGTATTTAGGGCGTTACTTGAAACAGTAACTAGAGTTTAATTAAAATTTGTAAAGGGGGTATGCTGGGTGGCGCACCATTAATATTCAACAGAATTTTGTTAACCCTTGATGGATTTTAAAAATCTTTGCTTTGTTTTGTGGGCAATTCAATTCTTAAACTTTTCTTACTCTGGTAATTTTTCGAAAAAACTCATCATTTTCATCAAAAACTCGAATAACTTAAAACGCGCGCTCTAGGTGTGTTATTTAAAATCAGCGAAAATTCAAAAGTTGGCTATGAAAATAAACGTCAAACAAGAAAGTAGGTCATTTAATGTGATCAGTAGGAATTGGCTGGCAAATTATTATTTAGATACGTAACAAAATAACTTAAAGTAAGTACAGATACTGAAATGTGAAAAACTGGGATTAACAACTAACCAAAATAAACACAAAAAACTTAAACAACAACCAGAACAAACAATTGTTTATCGATAAATTAAAGAAATTGTTCAAAATGATCGCCGTTTTCTCTTACGCATAAATTTATTCTTCTGCGAAAATTAAAATCCACCCTATCTAATTACTGTTGATTATTCCTAATAGATGTGCATTTATGAATAATGCGATTCCATAATTCTTCTTGAGACGCAACGGGCGAAGAATACACAAATTCTTTCAACGTTCCCCACAGAAAGAAGTCACATTTGTTCAGGTCAGGTGATCTTGGGGGCCAACGTTGTGGGCAATTATTTCCTCTTCCTATCCATCTATTGGGATACTGGTGGTTTAAAAAATTTCTTACGTTCATACTAAAATGAGGCGGTGCTCCATCGTGCATAAACCAATGTTGCAACCTTAGTTGTAAAGGTACCTCGTCAAGTAGATACGGAAGGGTGTTTTGTAGAAATTCTAAATAATTTTCACCATTCAGCCGATTCGGTAAAACAACAGGACCAATTAAATATCGATCAATAATTCCCATCCAAACATTAATTTTGAATTCACGTTGGAAATGCCGAGGAGTTATTGCATGTGGGTTTACGTCAGAATACTCATGATAGTTATGGAGATTTGTGATACCTCTGCGAGTGAAAGTCGCCTCATCCGTAAAAAGAATTTTCTTTTGGAAGTTATTATCTTGGTGTAGAATAAACTGACAAAAATTGACACGTTGAACCAAATCTCCGGGTAAAAGTTCTTGGACTTTTTGTACATGATAAGGGTGTAGTAGATTGCGACGGATAACTCGATGCACAGAACTCTGCGATATACCAATTTGTCGAGATAAATTCCTAGTACTAATATGTGGATCATCTTGAATAGCATTTAAAATGGCTACCTCAACTTGTGGCCTGAGTGCGACAGCACGTTCTCGAGTATTATTGAGAAACTTGCCCGTTTCTCTAGCTCGTCTTTCAACATTAGAAAATGTTTCTCTATGGGGAATGATACGGTTAGGAAATCTTCTACGATATTCTTCTACACTTCTTCTACAGTTTCCTTCACAAAAACCTAGCACTAACAGCATGTCAACTTGCTCGTTAAAAGAAAACTTCCCGTTCATTTTAAAAACACTCAAACAACAATTACTTAATTGAACAACTTACTTGCTTCATTGTCAAGTTTGACGTTTATTTTCATAGCCCACTTTTGAATTTTCGATGATTTTAAATAACACACCTAGAGCGCGCGTTTTAAGTTATTCGAGTTTTTGATGAAAATGATGAGTTTTTTCGAAAAATTACTAGAGTAAGAAAAGTTTAAGAATTGAATTGCCCACAAAACAAAGCAAAGATTTTTAAAATCCATCAAGGGTTAACAAAATTCTGTTGAATATTAATGGTGCGCCACCCAGTATACCCCCTTTACAAATTTCAATTAAACTCTAGTTACTGTCAAGTAACGCCCTAAATACATCCACAAAGTGTACCAAATTTGGTTGCTTTAAGTTCAAGAATAACGGAGATATTGATTTTTTTCAAAATTTATAACTTCACTTTCAAAGCCTATAACTCCTTAGGGAAGCAACTTGGTATAGAGGTAAGTTGCGTTAAATTGCCATATTTTGGGACCCCCTATATGCCCCTGCTCTATGTCGGTTCTTATGTGAATCACCCTGTATAATCGGTTAATAAAAATTGACAAATTAAATCTATTACATTTCATTCTATCAGCGGAAATTTAAAATCTTATTATATTATAACCATATCTTGTAAAAAGATCTCAAGCAGCTCTGTTGGTCGAGATAGTCTAGCGGTTGAAAGCGTAGAACTATAATGGACGTGTCGTGAGTTCGATCCCTGCTCCGATCACCGATTTGTAATTAAAAAAAAAGGAATGGTGTATAGCGGGTTGAGAAAATATTAATTAAATTAATAATAATGTGTGTAGTAAGTTGCGATTGTGTAAGAAAAGTGGGGATGTGGTATCAGAGGATTATAATCCAGAATTGAACGTCATCTGAATGGTCAAAAGTGTGCCATTTGTATACGCCACTAGACGTCCATTGGATATCGGAAGTCTAAAAAAACTCATTTTTGGACGTCCAGACATCCAAAATTTTGTATGTCGGAAGTCCGAAAAAACTCATTTTTGGACGTCCAGACATTTAAAATTTTATGCCGAATGGACGACAATGGACCTATTTGTGCTGTCTGGGGAGAGTGGTTAAAAATTATAGAGTAATGAAAGACTTCCTCTTAGTTTATCAACCACTCTACTAGTCAAAATATTTTTATTCTTTTAATTTGTTAATAAACCTAAACGTTTTCCGGAAGTTGGTTGTGTCAACTATATTTTTAATTATTTACAGAAATCTTACTTGCGTGTTTGTACATCCTTTAATATCTCTGTCACTTTTAATATTAATTTTTTTTTTCCAGAAAAAAAGTTGAAATGAAAAAGAACAACACCGTTCATATTTTAAAAGGTGCCTTAACTCCCAGTCTAGCAAGAAAACAATTAAGAAAAGCAAGTTCAATGAATAGCCTTCATAAAGCGAGGTCCTGTTCTAGTTTGGATAGAGAAATAGCAGAAAGAAATACACAGGCCAATTATTTGACTGTTCACGTAAGTTGTAGATAAAATGTTGTAAAAATTGTAATGCGACACAAAATTACTAATTGTATTTTGTCAATACAATGCAGGGTGATTGATTCCACACATTTATAGTTATTTTGCAAAAATATATTAGGTACCTACATACTCATAATAATGGGTCCTATGATTGAACGTTTACGTTATCCGTAACGTACATGTTAGGCCAAATTTTAAAAGTAACGAGGCAAGTTCTTATGATGGAAACCTGTTAAATTAGAACATAACAGGCGGAAAATAACAGTAATGTGTTAGAAAAAGTTTTCCATTGTACAAACTTGCCTTGTTACTGTTAAAACTCCGCCTAACATCTACGTTACGGATAACGTAAACGTTCAATCATACCACCAATTATCCTCTAATTACATTTTTTATTGTTGTAAGAAAAAAGAAGAAAATTATTAATTTTAACAATAAATAAATGATTTGAACCCTATGTTATTTAATGACAAAAACTTTTTCATAAAATCATTTTACGTGAAAAATAAAATATGTTATGCACCACAAGTGTTATTTAGCGATCGCGCCCATCACGCGACACCATTCAATCAGACCAAAGGCCCTCTTGCTAAATCATGTCACCCTTCGGGCGTTAGCATCCATTCAGGGTGTCCCAAAAAAAGGGGGCCAATCCGGTAACCATAGATTCTTTAGAAACATCTATTATTATTTCTTTCGATTGGGGCCATCATATTCAATATGTAAATTTTAAAAAATACCTTTTTTTTATTATATTTTCGACGTTTTATTAGGTAGATGGCTTAAAATTGATACACCAATATTTTTTGGGATGACAAATCATAATGTGTGCCTAAATATCACCTACCTCATAGAAGGCGAAAGTTGCAAGTATGCAAGTATATTGAACATGATGGCCCCAATCGAAAAAAATATTAATAGAGGTTTTTTACACTGACCTCGATTAACGGATGGGCCGATTTTTTTTGAGACACCCTACCGTCTATAACGAACTTGGTACATAAATAATTATTAAATATTTATTATAAATATTAACTTTTTTTTTTTTCAGAGTTTTCCAAGTTCTTTAATAGTGCCAACAATCACTCATAGTCAAGACGAACTTATTGACAGCGACAGGGTGACGACAATTCCAATACCAGAATTACAGAATAATCCAACACAACACCACACTTTCACCACTATGACACCTCAAGAAGTAGCCATATGGATTGACAAAAAATCTAGAATTGTCTTTCCAGTCGCGTTTATTATTTTTAATATATTTTACTGGTCTTTCGTCTACGCTCTATAGAATTAAGTATTTATGTTATTTTGTATTTTATTTAATAAATATCGATCTGAATAAATTTAGACTGCCAAAAAAAAAAGAAACTGTTTCAATTACTGTAATTAAATCATTTTTGTTTCATATGTTTAATATGAAATATTCTGTACATTTTTCCCCGCTAAGGCTTGATCCCTTGATCCCCACCTTTTTGGGCGTGTCGGTTAATGTGTTAAAAATAATATTGACTTAACACCTCGATATCAAAGGCTATTAATAGATAGAAGAAGAATTCAGTATTTGAGGTTATGTCTATTTGTTTATGTTTATATTTACAGGAAATGTCAAATATTGGACAAGGTTTCAATTAAATCAGTATTTTTAAGCAAGTTTATATATATATTTTCTAAGTAAACTATCTTATCAATGTCTGCATATATTATGTGTGGGACTTCTGGAGGAGGTTTGCCTATATTTTCAAGAAAAAAAGGAAATGCAGAAGCAGTAAGTAACATCAAACACCACACCTATCTTTAATTCATTTTACTAAAATATTTCTGATATTTTTAGCTTCCTTTTTCTGTAATTGGCTCGTTGAATGGTATTCACATGTTTGGAAAACCTTTAGGAATAGAAGTTTTGGAAACATTAACTGATGATTATGCTGTAAGTTGGAGGGAATTCGAAGACAGGTAATTTTTAAGAAATAATTTACATTTAATTAGTATTTATTACTAAAATAATATTTCAGTGTTATTATTATCGGTGCTGCTAGTGGATGTTCTATTGAAGTTTTGAATAGGTTATTAGAAGATGTCTTCAATGCAGTGGTGCTAGTAGTAGGAATAAAAGAAATAAAAATGCAAAGAAATATTGAAAGATTAAAAAGGGAACTAAGAGTATGTTTGCCAGTTATTGATAGACTATTGGATTCATTAGATTGTGGTGATTCAAATAAATATTCATCTGATATTGTGGGATTTGTGGAAACAATATTATGTCCAGAAAATCATTTAATTCAAGTAAGTTCTGTTGATTTAATTTTTTACATAAAAATTTGGGTAATCTTGTAGTTGAAGGGTCTGGAAATGCACCTGCCAGCACCATTCCTGTTCAGACTAGTTCTGACAGTTGGAGCATATAAGACTAGAGCATAGAAGACTAGATATATCATTCAATGTATTTTGTTATATATAAGCAGGGTCATCACTTTCGGCGTGAGGGGTAGGTACTCCATTCTCAATGGTGTACAGTTTGAAAGGGTATGCATTTATGTTTACCATGCACTGCAATTTCACAATAAATAATAATTTAGATAATTGATTCGCATGATTAATAAACAAATTCATTAAATGATGTTCTTTTTCTATTAATGTTAATCTTTCATTATACACTATATGTTCGTTTAGGATTGAAAACTTTTTTTTATTGCAGATATATGATTTGAAACTGTATGCTTTCAAATGAATTCGTGGTGACACATTATTTTCGTTTAATTCAAGTAGATCATTTAGAAACCGAAATTGTTTTTATATAAAGTAAATAAAAACAAATGACAATAATTTATTTCTAGTAGTAATGATATTAAATGTACATGTTTTATAATAAAATAATTAATCTTTGTAATCAAAACATAGTTATTGGTTGTGCCTAGATACGTGTGTAGCTATTTATAAAACAAAACAAAAAATTAAATAAACATTAATGCTACGGAATTCCCATGAAATTTATTATTTATTTGTTTAGGTCACCACTTACAGTTAAAAACCAATTACCTATAGAATGGGATGAATACAGAAAAAATACATTTTATTCATGAGATATATCATACACATTTTCAGGCAAAAAATGTTCAGTTACATTTTACTGTCGATATTAGAGCACAAAACATTTTAAAATTATCACACAAAAACTTACTACTAATATATACACAATAGATACTATATACACATACAAGAGATAATATAAAATACACTAGATACCTAACTATTCGTAATAGACATATTTATTAACTTTACAAGCAGAACACAATAGCTTCTTTTGCTTCAATTGATTTTGTTGAAACTTGCTGCCAACATCAACATATCTATTATATTTTTGGCCAGTCCATTCCACCCTTTGCATAATTGCCATTTCATCCATGAAAAGATTAAAAAACCTTTCTTATAACCTTTTGACTTTTTCCGCCTTAAAATTTCAATGCTCTTCAGTGAATCCAGGAGAACCATCAAAGCCTAATATCACTTTGATAAAGTACTGGGATGTGGGAAACAATTGTTAAATTTTTCCCTCACATATGTATAAGCCTTCATACTGTAGAAGCTTAAAGTTAGTGCAAACGCTCTTAATTCACAGGAGTGTTTTGTTCTGGAATGATCTTTAATTACTCTCTTGACCAATTCTTTAGATCTAGTTGCAAGAGTAGCCTAAAAAATAAACTAATTTGATCTAAAAGAACATATATAAATAAAATGTTACCTCATCATTAAAAACAATTATGAAAATTACTGAAATTAATTCTTACATCCACAACTGTATCTGTACTTTTGATAGAAGAGTTATTTTTTATATATCCTATCATATTATTTAAAGATTCCAATCTACTTTGTAAAATATATTTCTCTTAAGTTTTTTAATTATATTTTTTTGGCATAGAATCTTCTTTTGGGCAAAATTTAATTTTCTATCACAAAGTAACTGTTTAAATTTTTTTCTTAAGCATTGCTTTCCTGAAATCATAATAATGCTTGATTATATGAGAAAATATCTTATTTGACTTCAACAAACCTTCCTTTTGTCTATTTTAAGTTCTCTTTCCCTTTCAGAAGTAGTTAGTGTAGATAAATGAGAGTTTATCAAATTTTAAACAATTTTTTGTCTTCTAAAGAGAGTTAAAGATTGAAGTTCCCTGTCTTGCATATTTTTGTCGCTACAAATGAAATGTACATAAAATGTATTCTGCAAATTTATTAATGATATACACTTAATTAATTTTCAAAATTTCCAAAGGCTATTATTACCAGCACCTGTTTGGTTTTTAAAAATATAAGAGCTAATGATACATTTTCAATAGCTTTCTATCTTTCTTTTCCAACTTCGATTTTTCCAATGCTGGGAACTGCAGATAAGGGCATATTTTCTTTACCGTCGTTATTTTTAAGCCTGTAAACAATAATGTAATAATAACATATGTTTAGTATTTAACAAAATAAGCAAATAAGCGTGTTTCAAAAGCCACATATATGAATATCGAATTACAATTATTTACAGTTTATTTGGATAAACTTACTCATTTCTAAATCAAAGTACAGGTACAGTTTTTGGTATAGATCCTTTTAATAATCTATTGCTACCTTTATAATAATGTTCAGTTGAAAATGGTCTGAACACAGGCATGTGTTATTAGAAATGCTAATAATGCTCAAAATAAATACTTGACAGTTTGGTTGTGAGATCAGCAGGAAATCTGAAATAAGTAAAAAAAATATTAATGGCAGTTGAATAAATATGTACAATACAAAAATATATCTAAACCATTTTACATTATACAAAAAGACATAAATTAAGCATTATCACAAAGAAAACAACTATTTTCTGTCAAACGCAACCAGTTGTGGTGATGCTTAAATGAAGAAGAACATTCTACAAACATGTTTTCTTATTAATTTGCCCATTTCCCATTTTAAGTTACTTTTATGGAATATAGAATACTTACTTGTGAAACGTCAATCAGGATCCTTTTAAGAATTTATTATTGCAAACTATACAAGCTTTCAGCATGATTAGCACTTATTTTATAATAAAAATACAATTAAAAAGTTTATCAAAGAGACACCTCGTCCAAATGCGATAGTTCAGTGATGATGTAATTATTATTATTATTTCACTTTTATAAATATATTCCTAAAGTAAGTAGATAGCATGTATCAAATATACAATCGTTTAGTTACCAATTACATACCTTTAAACTATTTTTTATGACCTGTAAAAAATATTTAGAAATAAACTAAAAACAGTAAAAACGTATACTTCAAATTTATTGACGTTTTTGTTAAAAGTTTGGTTAGAATTAAATGTCAGTGGAACCAAAATGACATCACACTAAACTAGCGCATTACAAAACTCAAATTTGTGTCAAATTCTAAACGTCAGTGCAGAGTGGTGTGAATATGCTCATTTCTAGACCCATCAACTACAAGATTACCAAAATCTGTATATTAGGCATTCCAAACTGAATGGCTACCAATGGGTTTTGACCACGGTGTACTATAAGGTGTATCAACTCCTATTTAAAAACAAATGAAAACGGCGATAAAACCGATCGTACTTCCTAGCTAAAATCCGCTAGGTTCGCTAGTATCTATCCGGCGAGAAAGTAAATAAAAGATGAAGGTGGTAGGAGCTGCAATTTGAAAAGTGTTGACAGATAAATATTTTTTAAAATCTAAAAATATATAAATCATGGTGGATCGTTGAGCTGTTTTTAATTGTGATTATGGGAGAGAGTCTTCAACATATTGATAGCAGTTTTATAATGCCAAAAAAACAGTTATACAGAATATGGTGCAATTATTTAGGTGGTATGGAAATAAACATTAAACCCAAAAGTTCCATTTGTGAAAAACATTTTAATGTAAATTATGTTATCCGTGAAAAAGTGCTAAGAAATCTACTAGGAAACGTTATTTTTCAAGTAAATATGTTTAATGTCTACCTTTTAAATGATTGTAGGTTATGTAAATAGGTTATTCAACTTTGTCTTTTCTGTAATAAAAATAATTATTAGTATAAAGTTTTACTATATAAATATTTCGTATTATTTATCCTGTCCCCTTGGTACTAATAATGTTATGACTTGGACCCTATTATAATGTGTTCATGGTATAAATTTCATATACACAAGGTACCTATTTCTTTTGATATTTTTCTGACCCTGTGAATAAATAAAATCTTTGACTTATTCCTTTTAGCCTGATTATAATGCTAGAAAGTTGTATCTGGTTATAAGAATCAAATAGATACTATGATAAATTTATTTTACTTGTAGCCTTTTTATTTTCAAGTGTTTAAATATACATTTGTTTAATAATAATCATCCCCGAATGTGTTTTGTTCCAGTTCTTTAAATGTATTTACTAGGTTTTTATAGAAGTACTGATTTTAAATTAATACAAATTTGAGTTGTAAGAAATATTTAAGATTTTTCAATTCTGTATTTTTATAGGAGTTAATCCCTTTAAGTAAATAAATGTAGTTTGGGGTCGTAGATGTTGGTATTTGTGTATTGAATAATTTGTACATACACTGGTTAATAATTTAAACAATGTTTTTTCTGATGTACCTAATAATTATTTAAAGTTATCTTGTAGTTGAGGAGTCTAGAAATCCGCATATTCACACCATTCCGCACTGAATGAAGTCTAGAATTTGACACAAATTTGAAGTTAAAAATAACGATCCTATTACTTGAAAATCTACAATTTTTTTATTTTTAATCGATGAAAAAATTGGTAAATACATGATAAAAAGTAAAAGTTATTTCAATATGCTTATTCCCTGGTTCCAAATAATTAAATATAACCTTGCAACTATATGTTACAATTCCAACTATCAGAACTAGCCGGAACAAGAATGGTGCATTTCCAGACCCTTCAATTATAAGATTACCATTATTTAATGTGCAGTGCAAATATAAAAAAAACTACCTAAAAAATGCTGTTCCTGCTTTTATTACTTATGATGGGACTACTTCTCAAAGGAGACGAGAATGTGGAAAGTATTGCTGATACAGTTATCGAAGTTATCCACTGGAGGTGAAGTGTTAATCTTTTAGGAATATAGGAAATATTTTTTTATACTTAACAACTTAATATTTATTTATTGATAAGTTATAGATACTATGTATTTGAAATTCAGAGTAATCATTATGACAGCAGCATTCTTATTGTATTTGGATTCTAACACAAATAAAACATCTCATTAAATTTTTGTTAAAATTATTAATTTATTAATTTTACACTAGAAAGAAAATTAACAATACACACAAAATTATTTAAAATTAGAAATAAATACAATTTACACATTTCCCATTATTACACTTTTATTTTCTTAATTTATTCATTTCTTATATTAACAATTTCAATTAATAATATAGTTCATTATTTAATTGGAACTAATTTTATAATTTTACTAATTATTTTTTTATATTTATTTGTGGAAAATGAAATATTAAATAAAAGCATAGGAATTGTTCTATTGGATAATAGCAGTAATGAAAAAATAAGTAGGAAAATTTCAAATGTATAGTTTCCAGATTTATTATGAGTTTTTTATATTAATGTACTCAATAAGTAGGTTTATTATGTTCGGTTGTACACGTCACAGCAGCAGACAGTAACAAACCTGGCAACACTTCTTATTTCAGAAAAACATTACAACAATTTGTTTTACATTATATATTTCAATAATATAATATAATAATCATTTATATTTAATTAATGACAAGGTTTACTTTTTAAATAAAACTATATGAGCCCTGTCCCGTTTCAATTAGCACACTTCTCATATTTATAGTGACTGTCACTACAAGAACAAATCATACATAAATCTGATAAATTACTTTTATTTTTTTAACCCTTTCACTTCCACTTTCATTAAAAAAAATACCATTGTAGTAGATTGTATGTTTTCTTTGTTTATTTTAAGTAAATTAAAATATTTTCATAGTATTTTTTATTACTCCAAGACATAACATCCCTGTTCAGGGACATTACAAAAACAAAAATTTACTATGAAAATAATTTTTTTATAATATTAATCCTTAAAAGTAATGCAAATAAAGTAAATAAACCAAAAAGAAAAAAAGTCTACCAAAATTAACAGATTTATACTTCAGGGTTAATTAAGAGTGTCCCTCTGGAAGGACAAATACACTGAAAGGGTTAAATATTTACAAATTTTCATGAGTGTTTCATCACCTTTAACTTTGATAACGGCAATAATTCATTAAAACATTGTATTTACAAGTTCTTGAAAATCTTGTGCAGGGAACCTACTCCATATTTTTAGATTACCCATTTGAATTAATTCTGGCAGTGATCTTGTGGGTGCTGCACGCCTCTGCTTAAAAATTATCACCCCATATACAAAAAAGCATCTTTATTAAATGAACAAGAAACTAAAAAAAATAAGCATTATTAAAAACTACAAAAAGTGCATCATTTGAAAATCCATATTCAAGCTCCAGATTTGTAAAATTAAAAAAATTCCAAATACACATTTAACTTGTTTGATTATTTATTGAATAAAAGGTCTGTTCCAACGATCAGAAACAAACCACTGGGTAGTACACAATTTTGCAGTCTCAATAAACTACTGTGCAGAATCCTGATGTCAGTAACTCATTTCTGAGCATTGTTGGAACAAACCTAAAGTAAATCGAAACCACTTAAAAACAAGCACAACATTTATACTCGAGCAAATTTTTAATTCCTATCAAAATTTTTAATTACTGAATATTTTGTTCTAGTTATATTAAAATTTAAAAGTAATTATATTTTTTATTTTCCCTATATACCTACATACTATCTCTAACATTTTACAAATTTGATGCCTAATTAAAGATTTCATCTAGCATTGCAGAACATAAAACGTTTTTCACATTTGTATAAATCTTCTACATCTGTCATATTAGGATAACAAGATTGTATCTAGACAGCTAGTTATTTTTTGGAGTTGAAGTTTGTATAGCCATTAACTTGTTTGATTTTCATTGTGTTTCTAACTCTAATTTAAGAGAAAATCTTAAGTGATAAAAAATGCAGAAAGAACTAAGCGACCTACATTTTTTAGAATATTTGATAAAGCATAGTAGTAACTGCCAGTTAAAACTGTGTTTCTAGTATTTAGTTTAGGTAACAGAGACAAGGGTTGGAACAGAAAATACATACTTTTGTTAATTCAGAATTTTTAAATGTTGTTTTATATTATACATCTTTCTAGGTATCCTCTATAATTTTTTTTTATAATTTTCAATCAAAACTGTTTAAAAACAAAAAGTTTAATAAAAAAATACCCATTATATTTAATACGGTTTATGCTCTAAAACTCACTGTTCTTTTAATGGCAGATTTTTTTAACCTCTGAGTAAAGTTACGCATAAGTATAATCTATAGCCTAATCAGCAAGTAGTTACTTTCAACTTTATTCAGAGGTAAAAACCTGGCCTTTAATCTTAATATAATTGTGGAGGATGGAGACTACATTTGCTAGGGATTAGGGAATAACAAAGATCTAACTACTATAATGACACTTGCTAAAAACTGTATAAGTTCTATGTACATGCAGATAGAACCATGTGAATAACTTTAGTGCTTCGATAACACAACATTGATAATTAACAGATGAACATATTGGTCACAAAAACAAATTAATTAATATATTCTACCAATCTCATTTTTTCCAAAAAGTACAGTTACAACCTTGTTATTCTTTGAGATGTATTTATTACTGATACTTATTAATAAAAATAATAATAATAATTGATATAGGTACTTACTGATCTTTGGAAACATATATACTCCAGTCCAGTGAGACTTCATTATTCTGGTATAATGCTATTTCACAGAAATGTTTGTAATTCCAATCACTATGTATGGATTTGATTATAGTAGGTATAAAACTAAATGTTTATTGAATATCTTTAATCTGGGCAATGAAAACCACAAAACTCACTTTAAAAATAATAAGCTTCAATCTGAGTACCATAGTTAAGGTCCACTTCTTCATTTTATAATCTGTAACCCACTGTATTGCTGTTTTTGCCAAAACAAAGGTAATATTTGAACACAAAACAAAATCAGCTGTTTTTTATAAACACCCCCATTTCACTTATTTAGTAGCAAGTCTCTGGCAGCAACTTGTAACTTAATTGGAGCATATTTATTAAATCTTGAACACTTTTTTTGATCCTATAAACGCACACATCAGTGTAGCTTGTTTAAAAAAAACACTTATAAGCAACCATCAATAACAATAAACTTATTTGTTGACCATTAATTTTTTCATCTGTACTTCTTCTGATAGTTTTGTTATTTTTCATTTCATATAAACTCGAATTTTCACCATCACCAACTATTTTTATGATTGCACTTTTTCTGACAGATAAAAAGTTTGCCGCAATTTTCCGCCGTAACGACACTAGCGAACCTAGCGGATTTTTGCCCTAAGTACGACCGGTTTTGGTATGTTTTTTTCAGGGAGTTGAAACACCTTTATAGTGCGCCGTGGTTTTGACGGGTTATGATATGACAAAATTATGGCAACCCTGTAGGCATGGTGATTTGACAAGGTCAATGAAATAGATAGTTACATAGATTAATTATCCATATTTTTCGAAATAAACATAAGCTTATGCCTTGAAGTAAAAACGTAAGCAAATATTTTTTTTAATGTCTAAAGGCTAAAAATTGGTTTTAAAATACATTTTTGCTAAACCGATTCAAATTAATAAATATTTGCCAGGCAATATGGCCGCTCGTAAGCGACCAGCTTTGAGCAATTTATATAGCTATATATGTATCATTGACCCTGTTAATGACAATATGAGAACAGGGTTGCCATATCTAAACTGTCATTACCCACTGGTAGCCATTTGGACAGGTCGTTGGAATACCTAATTGTATAAAATTCATTTTAATTTTTTTTGTACCTATTTATAAAATTTACCTACTTAAGTACTTATTAGTGATATGCATGGAATACTAATACACTTCGACCTAAAAGATCTATTGTGTGCCCTTCTTTGTCAATGCAGCTTGTTGCCTAAATGATCCTTCCAATCATATTGTCCCAAGAAAATGTAGGATTTGGAGAGGTTCAAAATTGGATAGATCACCCTCTTCTATTTGGTATGCTCCTAAGTATAGTTATCTTTGATTCTGGAGTGCTTATATATTATACAGACTAACATTCGGCTTTTTAAGTTTATCTACATTATTATTGATTTTATTGTTTATTATACCAAAACCGCAGCAGTATTTATTTGTAAGAAATGTTCCTTTAAAAATAACCTGTAATAATTTTACTAAACAGACACAAAATCAAAAGCTGTTTTATCATAATAAAATCTACAGCGAAAGACTTTTCGGTCAAATTTTACTTTGGGAAAAATCTGAAGATTCCTTATGATAAAACTTTTTTTTTTACTGTTATACCAGGATGTGTTTATTTATACTGATTTATAAACTTTAATTTGCAATTGTATTTCTTTACAGATTGTTTTGGAGTCCTTTACCGAATGTGTAGATTCCTTGTTTTGCTGTGTATTGATTGAAGGTAAAATAGCAGTAGGTACAGAAAGTTGGTGGTCATTACACCCAGATGAATTGCGACTATTATCTTTTCTTGCTGTCTCAGAAAATACTACAGATTCCAAAGATATTCCTGTATATTTGCCATATAAGAGCCTAACAGTAAGTTTCGTTAAGGGCCAGTTTTTTCACCTCTAAGTAACTACTTGCTGATGAGTAGAGTAGTTTATTCATGTTATTAAAATACAAAAAATTTTACACACGTCTATAGTACAGACTTTAAAATATTAAGCATTTAAGTAAAAATATAAAAAATACATAAACGCATGGGTACCTAATTAAAATAACATTAAGTCATAAAAAATGTTTTTTTCAATATAGTAAGGAACAATGTACACATAAACATTGTACAAATAGGTAACATAAAAACACTTATAGTTCCAAGACAGCCACCTGATTTTACTGTTGTTGCATCACTGTGAAAAATATTTATTTTAAGTTCTCGTATTTCAGAAGGCAATTTATTAAAGTAAGAAATTCCAGTTCTGGTTTTTTCCAGTCTATGGTATTCAAGGTGTATATTTTTGCATTTCTAGTCATGTGGGTGTGTACATTATTGTGTGTTGTGTACTCTGTTAAATTATTTACTACATATTTCAATGAATACAAAATAAATAGTATACTTAAATTTAGGTAACTCTCCTTACAGTCCTCCCTGTAGCCCTTTCCATCGACTATCCTCACAGATCTCCTTTGTAATCTAAACATTCTATCACTAGATGTTGCATGGCCCCAAGCTAAAATTGCGTAGGCCTTTTTACCTTGGACATAAGCATGAAATACATTAAGAAGAACTTTTGATAAATTATATAGCAAGAAAGCTCCGGAACATAATTCTTTTGCTAGTTGGCTCAGTGTTTTTCCCAAGATAACTTGGGGTCAAGATTGACTCCCAAATACCTGAGTCTCAAGGTTGGGCACATCTATAGGCTTTATAGAAAAATACATTCTTTGTGTCTTTTGTTCATTAAGGATAAGATGGTTTTGTCCAAACCATTCTTTTGTTTTTGACTGCATCTCATCCAGGCTTCCCATTAAATCAAGTAATATTTCAGCAACATCGACCCCATTTGTGTCGTCTGCAAAGTTTTGGTACGTCTGGGTCTCTGTGCTGGTTAAATCATCAATTTCGTTAATGTAGATAATAAACAATGACGGCCCCATCACAGAGCCCTGCGGCACCCCTAGAGTCATCTCAATTAGATCTGACTTGTTTTTCTCTATATTTACATACTGTTTCCTCTCACCAATATAAGAGTCTATTATATTTTTACTCGGTAAATCAAAACCATATATATTCAGTTTGTGTATAAGTAACCTTGGTGAGATGCAATCAAAAGCTTTTGTTAAGTCGCAGAATAGAATACCTGTGTTTTTTTTTAAAGCTTCAATTTATTATTTTTACTAAGGTGTTAATAGCGTCAACTGTACTTCTAGAGGACCTAAAACCAAACTGGAATTTATTAAATAAATTATTGGTTTCAAAGTATGTGATTATTTGTGATTGAAATATTTTTTTTAGTACCTTACCAATAACAGGCATAATAGAAATAGACCTATAATTGGAAGGATCGTTTTTACAGCCCTTTTTATAGACCGAGACCACCCTAGAGCATTTCAGACTGATAGAATAAATTGACTGTGTTATACATTCATTACAGAGAATCGTAAGAGGTAAAAGTATTTCTGAGGAAATATGTTTTAATTTTTTTGCATTCATCAAATAGCAATCAAGAGAGTTTTTATTTTTTAAGTTTAAGATTATATTTTTAACAGTGTTGCATCATACCATAGTAAAATAAAACGTCAAATTGGTGTTTGGTAAGTTTAATATGGTGTTCTCATCTCCCAGGACATTCTCCGGTATGCTATTCTTTACATTTTGAGCAACATTTCCAAAAAAGTTGTTAAAATCATTCAGAGTTAGATTAGTGTCCAGTTTTTTCCTGTTTTGATTTTGAGTTATTTACAAGGCTCCACATTGCCTTTTGAGGATTTGAGGCATTTGTAATGAAATTGTCATTTGCTCTTTTCTTTGCTGCAGCCAGTGCCTGGCGATATTTTTTACGTTCCGGTTTAAAAGTGTTTATGATGTCAGGAGTGTTTCACAGCTTAGATAAGTCATAGAGAAAATTTAATGTTTCCCTCATCTGCTTAAGTTCTTCTGTGTACCAAACGATTGGCAAGCTATCTGTTTTTTTTTTAGTTTTTGTCTTTTCTGGAAAACAGGTTTCAGTTCCTCTTTACATAATTTCAAAAAACTGGTTAAATTTTTGATTTATTGAGGTATTAGTGTCAGTCACAAAAGTCCAGTTAATGTTTTATGTAGTTTAAAAAATTGTTTAGACCCTATTTCGTTGTTGGACGATTTTCTGTTGTTTCTGGTTTGTTCACTTTTATGGATAATTGAAAAGACATTGAGATATAGCTATGATTTGACAGGCCTTTGTCTTCATTGACGTTTGTGTGAGTAATAGTCTCAATTTTAGAGACAATATTGTCAATACAGTTTTTCCCATTGGTTGGTTTGTCTATGTGCGGAGTTAGGTTAAAAGACAATAACAAATCTGTCAGTGTTATTGTCTGCAGGTTATTTGGTTTGTTAAAATAAATGTTATAATCCCCTATCAGGATAATTTTTGTTTGTTTTTTACATGTGTTTTCGAGAAGATCACTGAGGCTATTGAGGAATATGTCAAAGTTCCCATTTACTGAATAACGGTATAGCGTCATAACCAGTAGATTTAGAGATTTTGACTCCACTGCAGTAATTTCAAAAGGAAATTCAATAGACCTTTGTGTTATGTCTAGATGTTGTTTAAATTTATGACTTATTTTATCATCAATGCAAATCATTACACCACCATGTTCATGTAGGGCTCTTGAGAAGTCAATTTTAGTTTGATATCCATCAATCCTTACCTCTTCTTCTCTTAGCCAATTCTCGCTAAAGCACAGAATGTCATTATTTTTTACAACCTGCTCTAATTCTAATATTTTTGGGCGGATTGATTGTATGTTATAGTGAAGTATAGGTAATGATATGAAATTTTCTGAATGTCTGGTTTTATTTACTGAAAATTTTCTATATAAGCATTTTGCCTTCTAAAATCAAAGATTTAATCATAGGGCTATTGTTTGTTAATCTGTCTCAGAGGTGAAAAGATCTGCCCTTAAACTAATATGTAATTACACCATAATTAGTTCTTTTTGATGATTATCTTTTAATTTGTTAAATTTTAGGTTGCCTTTCGATTTGTAGTTTGTACACTAATACCGGATGTTCAAATTTGTTGCCTTTGTGGTCCCAAACCTACTCTGACTGAAATCGAACATTCTGCTACACAGTGTTTTAAAAATTCCACCGATATCTTAACTGCAGCTGCTCAGTGTTTACCTAGGAACTTTCCTCTTACCTACCACATCGACAGCAATATTTTAGGGTAAGAAAAATTTGTATAAAAAAACGTTCAATATTTTATATTGTATCTTTTAAAATTCTATTCTGAATGTTGTTGTAAGAGGATCAAGTCTGGGATGCATAATAATAATAACAACTTTATTGTTTATAAGATCGAAATACATGATATAGAACAAGTCAAAAGAAAGATATTACATAATTATCAAAAATACAGAAATACAATTGCATTAAAAATATAATTAAAATTAAACCATCAAAAAGTGAAATCCAAATATTCTTCGACAGAATAATATTTATGTACCAAGTCAGCAAAGTCATTCTTTATCGAACAAGTCTGAGATTATGAGCCAAGCGAGTGAGGCGAGTTCGATAAAGACACTTTGCTGATGTGGTCCATACAAACTTTTATCGCCAACCGTAAATAATTATAATTAATAAAAAAGGAGATATTCTAACGTCACATTTTATTATGACAAAATAAACCAACAGAAAAATAACAGTGATTACAAAACAAATCAGTTTCAAACTGTTTATGTGAGACGGACATGGCTATGTTGATAAATATTAGCGGCAGATAAAATATTTGATTTTTACAGTCAGACAAAATGTTTGTTTACTTCCACAAATTGCTATAGTATTACTGGACTTTATTGATAGTTAGCGATAGGAACAGTTATCCATCAATAGCTTCTCCACTTTACCTCTAAACATTTTAAAATGTTCAATTGATTTTACACTATTCGGAAGTTTATTATACACCAGGATACCCATGTATTCTTAACATTTTTCGTAAAATGCAGAGTTATGAGACGGTATCAATTAATCACATCAAAAACGAGTCAAATAATTATGATAAAAATAATTAGTTCGAAAATGTTCTAAGTTTGATTTGACATACATTAAAAGTTGTAAAATATAAATACAAGAAAATGGCAGAATTCGAAATTCCTTAAAATTTTCTCTACATGGGTGTCTATATCTTAACGATGCTACATTTCTTACAGCTTTTCTTTGAAATCTAAAAACCCTCAGTACATGAGCAGATGATCCCCAAAAAGTGAAACCAAATCTGATGAGTGAATAACAATGTGTGTACTAATATGCCAACAAGACATATTTATTAGTAATATTCATAAGCCTAAAAAGTGCAAAGCATACAGACAAAAGATTTTTACACAGTATATCAATATGAATTTCCCAATTTAATGAATTATTAATGTGAATGCTAAGAATTTTTTAGACTAAACTGATGGATTGATTTACCACCTATTCTTATTAAATGGCTCTCATAAATATCATTCACCCTGGGAGTAAAATAAATAAACACAGTTTTTTCGTTATTTTAGTTTATTTTCCTCCAACCATAGTAACAACTTATCTATTCTAAATTGCGAAATATCATTATTGCAATGTAGATAGGAAGTATCATCTGCAAATAATACAATAATACATCATTAACTGACAATGACAAGTAGTTAATAAAAAATGAAAGTGGCCCAAGGACAGAGTCCTGAGGAACACCACAATTAATTAAACGTGTTTCTGATAGACGGCAGTTAACAACTGTTAGCTGATTTCCATTAGATAAATAGGAACTCACCAACTATTCATCTAAAACCATACTTACGAAATTTAACATTAAGTATAGCATGATCAACTCGATCAAAAGCTTTGCTTAAATCTATAAAAATATCTACACTTCTTTTGTTTTTATTTAAATTATCATAGAGGTTATTAAGGAAGCTGATAATGGCAGTTTGAGTAGATCTATCTTCCCTCAACCCATACTGACTATCATGAAATACATTACATTTTACAGTCAAGTCTACCGTTTTTCTAATCATCATTTTTTCTAATATTTTTGAAATACTGGATGATATAGATATGTCTATAGTTATCCATAACTGATATATCACCTTTTTTAAATAGTGGTATAACTTTGGCTGTCTTAAATATCTTCGGAGAACACCTTTTTGGCAAGATCTATTAATTAGGAACGTTAGTGGTCCAATAATATAAGCAACATATTTAAAAATATTGGAATTAATTTGATCAATTCCACAAGAATTAGATTTTTTTCAACTCAATTATATTATTGAAGACTTCTGTTTCGGTAATCGGGCCAATGAAAATGGTAAGATATTGCTGACTTTACATTGCTCAGAAGAATACAAACTGATAATATCCTACTAGAAGCATTTACACAAAAGTCATTAAATGAATTTGCTATTTAACAGGAATCATAAATTTTCTCGTTATCAACAAAAATATCTGAGACTTCAGCAGAATTTCGTTATTAGCATGTGATTGTTTCGTTTCTTCGAAAAATGTTTGGTAGTTTTCTAATTCTTTCCAGGATAGGCTGAATCTTAGTTTTTTCGTAAAGATATTCATTCGCTGGATGGTGAGTGGGGTTTTCAGGATGTCGCATTTTGGTAATGATTCTTAGTGTAGAAGTTTCGGCCACCTGAATGTTTTTTAATGCAGGTTTTCGACAGTTTAAATATATAGTGTGACCATATTCCAGGAGAGGTCTGCAAATTTTTTTTGTAGATTTAAGTGGCCGTGTAGATGTTGATACCTTCTTTTTTGTATGTTAAAGAGCGGAATTGTTTGGCTCTGGTTCTGATTTTTTTTTTTGTTTGCGGGTGTGTTCATTGAAGTTCAAGCTTATTATCAATAATAAGGCCTAGGTATTTCACTAAGGATACGGGATAGATTGGTTGGTTAGATATGACGAGTGTAGGTGATGTCGGTCTTAGATCATGATAGGGTATCATTAATTGACATTTTTGTGGGTTAACTTGTAATCTCCATTTATTGAGCCATTGAACAACTTCGTTATATTGATTTTGTAGTGCTGTGATGGTTTGATTCAGCGTATTTTCATGCGATATCTAGGGCCGTGTCATCTGCGTATTGGAGTGTGCAATTTATTGCATTGAGGTGTAACTGACCTGAAGGAAAATCAAAGCAATATATGTTGTAAAGGAGCGGAGTTAGTGGCGACCCTTGTGGTACACCTTGATATGCTATGAAACTTGGAGATGCGTGGTTATTTATTTTAACTCTTAGAGAGAAAGTTTTTGATAAAAATTATAAGACCATCAGGCACATTAAAAAGTTTTAGTTTAAATAGGAGGCCGTTGTGCCAGACACAGTCAAAGGCCTTTGTAATGTCTAACTGGAGAATGGCAGATTTTTTATTGTTCAATTTTGTTGTTTGCACATTGGAAACCAGCAGAGTGGTTGGTACCAGAGCAGAGATTTTTTCTCTAAACCCAAATTGGAATTGCGGAATTCGTTCGTTTACTAATGTTGATAGTTTGACCTTAATAAGATTTTCGAATAGTCTTCCCAAAACTGGAAGAAGGGCGATTGGTCTGTAATTATCAATTCTTTTGTGGTCCGTGCCTGGTTTTGGGATAACTATGATGGTGCCTTTTTTCCATTGATCTGGAAAGTACGAGTTTTTATAACAGAATACAAACATTTTTATAATATAGATATGTATATTATATTCTAGTTTTTTCACAATTTGCCATGGGATCATGTCCGATCCTGGAGTGGAGTTTTTCTGATTGGATAGTATTTGAAAGTATTTTTCCTCCTCGAATTCTATGTTATCTTCCTTATTGATTGGGTTGTTTCTAAAATATTGTTTGCACCATGAGTTTACATTACTCCAGTTTTCTTGTTCAAAAGATGGGTCTTTCGTTCCGTTATATGTTTTAATGAAGTTCCTTTTGAATGTATCGGCCTTTTCTTCATCTGTGGTATAGTCTATACCATGGTCTGTGATATTTTGAATTTTATTCCTTGTTTTATATTTTTTATTTTATCATAGAAGTTCTCGATTGATTTCTTGGCAGGTCTGTAGCCATGTGTGTTGCTGAAATTGTTTTACTAATTTTTGAATGTCTTTGTTAAAGTTGTTGATGTTTGTTTTGACTTCCCGACTAGGGTTTTGCCTTCATTCTCTGAGCATTTTACGTTTTGTTTTGATGAGTTTCACGATGTATCTAGGAAGTTCATAAGTAAAATATTTGTTTGCAGTTTTTCGTGTGTTGTTTGTGATAATCTCGGAGGCCTTTGTGTGAAAGTTATTGACTTCATTGGTAGTAATATTAGTGTTATTTGAAATTAGTTGGTTTACTTCTTTATTTATTTTTTCAATGTTAGATTTATTGAAATGATATTTAAGAGGTGGGTCTACAAAAGGAGAGGGCATTTCTTACTCGATAGTAAACATTATAGAGAGGTGGTTTGCTCCAATGGAGGCAGAGCTGTTTAAGATCATTTTAAAAACGATTTAAATCAAAGATCATAAATCGTTTGCATTTGAACAAATGATTTAAATCAAAGATCGATTTTTAAAATAAAAAGATTTAAATCAAAAATCTTTTTTAGATTTAAATCTTTTTTACAATTTAAATCATTTTAGGAAAGATTTAAATCTTTTTGAAAGATTTAAATCATTTTGGGAAAGATTTAAATCTTTTTTTACAATTTAAATCATTTTAGGAAAGATTTAAATCTTTTCGAAAGATTTAAATCATTTTTAGGAAAGATTTAAATCTTTTCGAAAGATTTAAATCTTTTTAAAAGATTTAAATCTTTTCAAAAGATTTAAATCTTTTTATAGATTTGGGTAACTCTTTAAAAAATGCTTTCGGTATGCCAAAGATAGATAATGAATAATTTTCTCGTATTTATTTTTTATCGTTATTAGCCCAATGCAATTCTTACCGAAATATTAATTTTAAATAATAAATATCCGATCAAGATAAATTTTTTAAGGATTTATGTAGCATTGATATCTATAGTTATGAAAATTGTTATTTAAAAATGTCATGTTGATTGGTAAATAGGAATTTTTCAACCCTTTAAAAGATTCTTTTGGTAAGCCTATGATGCCACAAAACAATGGAGACCTAGTTTTTAAGAAAAGTAATTTTTTTTCTGAAAAATCTCTTAAATCCGTCAACTCTTCCTTGAGTTAACGTGCTTAATGTCATACATACATAAACACCCACAGATGCACATACATCAGACTCTTTAAAAATATGATTTTTTGTACTTAGGAGACTCTCTCGGAAAAATGCATTTCATTTTCAAAATCTCCCGGCTAAGAATAATGAAATTGAGTGGGTTGAATTAAAAGAGTTCTTCTCTTAACGTGAAGTTATTGCGAGTAAATAAATAGCCAAAGTAGGCGCGTTTGGGTTAATTTTTTTGATGAATGTGTGGATGAATCAGGCAAAGAAATAAAAAATTTAATTAATTCGCTCTTTCTATGCCAAGCATATTTATTGAACTGGTCAAAAAGTCATAATCGTCTTAATGCAACTAATGTCAAATCTGAAATAAAAGTGTGCATAAATTTAAAATACATATGTAAAGAGTTTCAGGATTATATCGATAATGAAAAAGTATTTCCAGCTGCTTGCGGTGTAAAAAATACAACTTTACAAAAAAAATATCGGGTCAAAAATATTGTAAAATTTCATACTTAAGAATAATCTTTAGACATTGCAATTATTTGTTACACTTTACTATTTTTTGTTTTTCTTTTCTCTCGGATTTCTGATTCAACCCTACTGACATGCTGGCTAGATTATTATTGAAAAGACAGGTTGATAACGATTTTGACGAATCAAGTGATGTAAATCGTTTTAAAAAGATTTAAATCTTTAAGAAAATTTAAATCATTTTAAAAAGATCGCATCATTTTACAGGTTTAAATCATTTCAGAAAGATTAAATCATTTCAGAAAGATTTAAATCAATAAAAAGATTTAAATCGTTTCAAAAAGATTTAAATCGTTTTAAAGATTTAAATCATTTTAAAAAGATTTAAATCGTCTTAAAAAGATTTAAATCGTTTTAAAAAGATTTAAATCGTTTTAAAAAGATTTAAATCGTTTTAAAAAGATTTAAATCGTTTTAAAAAGATTTAAATCTAATTTTTAAATTAAAAATCAAAGATACTTTTCAGAAAGATTTAAATCATAAATCAAAAATCATTTTTTTAAAAAAGATTTAAAATCAAAGTATTTAAATCAAAAAATGTATTTAAATCAAAAAATGATTTAAATCTCACTGATAGGTGACAGCTCTGAATGGAGGGGATGACTTCTATATTCTTGATTGCGTTGCTAAGATTGTCAGTGTACATTAACAAATCTGGGGTGGAGTCCTCATTGTTGGGCACCAAAAGAGTAGGGGGAGTATCCGCTTTAATAAAGTTTGCGTTAAGCATAAAAGTTTGAATCTGTTTTAATTTGCCTGGAGAGCGGTGGTTGAAGTCACCGATTAGCACAACATATTTGAATCTTCCTGCCGTTCCGAAGATAGAATCGTCGGTTGAAGCATGTGGATGTATATCAAAATAATGTGAAGTTCGTCATCATTGAAAGGGATACTGACGTGTAGAGCATCATTTCGGGGATCGTTTATGTGGGGCGGGTTTTGTTTTCGCATTTTTAGCTTTGGATTTATTTGCATAAGTGATCATCCTCTTATATTTTGGTTCAACTTTACTAATTAACATAAAGAGAGCCAATTGACCAGAATGATCAGATAGACCATTCTTCAGAAAGGCTTCCGAATCTAAACAAAAATCATCACCAACATTACTACAAATATAGTCAAGGCCATTATTTACTCTAGTAGGGTCTTTTATATCTAACGGATCACCTTGTATATTTCGCAGTATTTCATCTGAAATATTTTCCCATATTATGATAAGAGAGATATTGGACTTCTTCGCACTAACGAGTCACACTGTATATAATATATTGCTTTTAACATAACAATAGAATTCTAACAAAAAGAAATAAGTTTATATACATTCATTATTATTTTTTTTTGCAGAAAAAATTCTCATTCGTCTAATAATTTTTTCCTGTATTTTACAATATCTATATTACTTGTTAAAATTATATATTTGTCTGGCAACAAATTATTGAATTATCCTAAAAAAATATTTCTTTTTTACATACAAAAATGGCGCTTCCCACTTATTTGTTGCTCCCGAGCCTCTACATCTTTAAATCCGGCTCTGTAGTCAGCCTTTTATCTGTCCCGGAGTATTTTCATACAGTATTAAATTTATTTACATTTATTTCACCATTCACCACAAAATGTAATTCTGCTACCCTACTAAAATTTAACCATTTTTTTTTCCAGACTTTTGCTGATCAACATTACAACAAAAAAATATATGATCTCTCAAATTCCACAACAATCATCAAAGAAAACTAATATTGGTAACTCTCACCGCCTTGACATTTTAAGGACGTTTTTTTATAGAGCTGTAATGAACAATCTAATACAATCTGATAAACAAGATCAATCAAATCCTTCTGTTAATTCAGAAATTTGCGAAAATATTGGAATCGAAACTTATTGGTGTTCCGAATTCCATAAATGTCACGCACTTAAAATAAATGATAACATTTTGTGTGTACTTTATAATTCTGCAGTTCCTACACATGCTTTAAATGCAATAACAGAAAAGTCTTTTAAACAACTGATCTCTGACAAACAAGTTTGCTGGTAGTAATACCCATTATTTGTCTAATTATATTTTTAAGTGCTTTTAAATTATTATTAATAATGGTTTAGGTACTAATATAATTTACAGTGCTTTTATATTTAAATGTTGATGGTATTTTTTATCTGTCTCATACTTAAATAATCATATTCTCGGCAATACTCTAATATGCGATTTACTGTGATACAATCTGTTCATATTCATGCGCAATCTTGATGTTTTGTATTCTACCTATATAGGGTTGTCCAAACATTCACGCCTATCACAACTTGGTGATCTGCAAAATACAGACTGTACAGAGTATTTGTCATAACACTGAATTAAGAATATTTTTTTTAAAATCTAAAGTACTTAATATAAGAAAACGCAAATTGAGTGCTAAAATAGTTTTTCTCCAAACATTTCTAGAGTTGTGTAAAAAGACCTGGCGTGGCCATTGATCCATCTTAAGATCACCACATTGTTGATGGATGCCTCGACCAAGGCTTGGTGACATTCTAATACTAACCCTGAGTAAATTCGTGAGCCTTGTCTTGTTTTAGAACCGTTCTTGTAAGGAAGGGGCACTTCTTTTTCTAAACCTGTAAGTATATATGAGCCGTCCAGTTCCAAAATTGCAATTATTCAGGTAACGCGAAAAACCTGTAACAGCTCTCCTAATTAAATTATGGACCTGTTAGTTTTCCACTTATAATACAAAAATATGTTCGAAAATTTTTGTTCGAAAACATTTCTTCGAAAGTTATTTAGTTCGAAAACATTTTGTTCGAAAGTTATTAGAAAAAATATCCTCGCTTATTTTTATTAATTATGTATACACACTAAGATGTGTCTATTTTTTTATACCGTGAGTCAAATTTGTAGGAGAAGAGGGCTTTTGATATAATGTACTTAAAAAATTGCTCCGTTTGATCTGTTAAATGTTTATTGAAATAAAACTAATTAAAAAAATATGAATATTATTTTTTATTGAAATTTAATTTTTGTCAAAGTTGATTTAAAAAAGTTTTAGTAGTTCCAGGCCGCACAGGTTTAATTATTTTTTTTATTTTTGTCATTTTATGTAAAAAAATTATTGTGAAGCTATCGCGATGGCTCCAGGCCGTGCAGGTTAGGTAAATTCGTTAAATTTTTCCTATTTTATGTAAAGAATGTTTGCGAAGTTACTCGCTATATCTCCAAGCGATGCAGGTTAGGTAAGGTTTTGTTTTCTTGTTTTATGTTAAAAAATTGCATAGATAAATTAGTTAGATTTTTTATTTCTTTAATCAGAAAATATTTTTCATTAATATATTATACATTTAGTTTTAATCATTTGAGATAATGAAATATTTTAGATTGTTTTTCAAAAAAAGGCTTACCTTGCTTGTTTTTGAGATTCATTCCATTTGGATGCATCACGCAATTGGTTCGTTCTCTTCCGGTAGTAGCAGCAAGCACAATTTCCTCCATCATACTGTTTTCTTCAGTTATTATTTATTTTCTCAAATAAACACCCGTAAAAGAAAACCAAGAACGTCATACCTACGTAAAATTTATTTATTTATTTATTTATTTATTTATTTATTTATTTATTTATTTATTTGTTTATTTATTTATTTATTTGTTTATTTATTTATTTATTTATTTATTTATTTATTTATTTATTTATTTATTTATTTATTTATTTATTTATTTATTTATTTATTTATTTATTTATTTATTTATTTATAATACAATACTCTATAGGTCATAAACCCAATTACAGAGCAGGAATTGACAGAATATAATTATTAATAAATCACATTTTTTATATGAATGTTAAGCACATAAAAAGAACTTGTATTTCGTAATAGGTAACAAATTAACTAAGATAAAAAGTGAGATTTTATATCTGACAAATTGCAACTAAATATATCAAGTTCATTGACAATAGAATTTGTTACTGTACACATGGTATGGAGCAGAGAATTTTCCAGAACATTTGTGCGAGATGTATTTATATAAAAAGTATTCGGGTGTCTGGAAAAAATTCTGAGAATGCAAATATTAAACTTTTCTAATAAGGTTGGGCAGTCAATAATACTTTTAATAATTTTATAAGTTACTACTACACTATAATAATCACGCCTTCTTTCGAGACTGAAAAAGTTATGCTTTTGTAGTAATTCAGAGTGAGGTGTACCTATTAGAGGATAAATGCCATGAGTTTTCAGGCTTAGCAGTTTTAAAAATCGTCTTTGAATGCTTCTAGTCGATCTATATGATACTGATAAAAGGCGCTCCACACAACTGAAGCATATTCTAACTTTGATCTTATAAAAGCATAAAATGGAGTTTTTAAGGTAGAGGTTTCTTTGAAATCACTACTGCTACGTGCAATTAATCCGTACATTCGATAGGAGGAGGATACAACATTATCAATATGCTTATTAAATGATAGTGCAGTGTCAAACGTGACGCCAAGATCAGTAAATGTTTTCGGTCGCTCAAGGGCAACGTTTTCTATTGAATAATTAAATATTAGGATATTCGTTTTTAAACTGTACGACATAACTTTACATTTATCCGGGTTTAGTGACAAGTTATTTTGATAACACCATTCAAAAATCCGTGTTAAGTTTGCTGAAAGGTTCTCGCAATCACCTATCTTCTCTACGAGGCAGTATAGTTTTAGATCATCAGCATACATTTATAACATCTGCAATATCGTTAATGAACATAATAAAAAGGAGGGGTCCTAGATTCGACCCTTGTGGAACACCAGAAGTAGCACTATATTCAGCAGACCTAAAACCATTAAGCTGGACATATTGCTTTCGATCCCATAGATAGGATTGAAATAGTGAAATTAAAGAAGGAGATAATCGAAAAGCTACAAGTTTGTTAAGCAGAATGCCATGATCAAGTCTGTCGAAGGCTTTAGAAAAGTCTGTGTAAATAACATCAGTTTGGGCTTACAAGCATTCAAAAAATTTAAACTGCACGAAGAAAATGCCAGGGATTAAGTCAGTTTTGATAACGTATGACATTTAACCGCATTTTACTGCATTGGACTTAATCAGTTTTGGAACCAAATTTTTATGGTGGATGGAGACAGTTCTAAAACAGTAATTGCGGTGGATTTAATGAGTTCTGTAACCGTAAGCGATATTCCCTATTTAAATTTAAAGGGATATGTTAAGTTTTGATGGCGAATTTAATTCATATAAACAGTTATAGTCACAATGAGTCCAACGCCATCTTTTACTCAATTCTTTAAGGAATTATATTAAAGCAGTTTTGGAACTGGACACCTCATATGCATCTCTTTATTTTGGACAATACTTGACTAAATTCTTCTTTATTGTTGGTATTACCGCTGTACCCGTTAATTTTTAAATTCGTTTTCAGATCATTTCTGCTTTTATAATTGTAAAGAGTAGCTTCTCAAATTGTAAGGCCTGAGGATATTTTTCAATATACATATACTGTACTTACTATTAAATGATTCCGTCCTATATTTTTAAAATATTTATTTTTTTATACTGTATTTTTTTTAATAAACATTTACTGATCTATTTGTCTATTATTTATATGAGATAAATAAAACTTTATTTTTATTGAAAAATTTATTCGGTAACCCGTTTCGGCTATATAGCCATTTTCAAGTCTGTAATTTTTAAAAAACTATTTTAGTTACACTGGTGCTACATTGATGGTATTCATTCCTAAATATTAAGTATTATTATGATTCTACAGTAGTGGGTGAAACTTAACAACATAATTTAAGATTATCAACTAGGGATGAGAGCAACTCAAATTATAAATGTATATCGAAGAAATGTATATTAAAAAATCTGATGTGTCCAACACATGACTTTCCTATCTAGTTATTACAGGCTTTTTCCGATTATTTTGTACAACCTATTGCAGCACCTCTATAAATGTTTAGAGGATCAACTAAATATATACATTTTCCACATACATCTACCTCGAAACATTTTTCTATAGATATTCATTGAAAACGAAAATACTGAAAAATTTAAATTTAGCACTTTTCCTATAATTTTTCCATTACGGCCCATTTTAGCAAAATCATGTATAAACAAAAATTATAGAGATCGATATCGCAAACAACTTTTAGTTCAACAATTTTCATAAAAATCAGAATTTTGCACATTTTGTCAAATTTCTCGGATACGGACCATTTCAGGAAATTTTGACATAAAACAAAAATTATAGATAATAATATTAGAAGTAACTTTTATTTAAACAATTTTCTTCTCCAAACATAAATAACATATATTCCATAAAATATAAAAACGGCCTCCCATAAAGTACCCCCCCCCCCCCCGTTTTTGAGTTTTCTTCAAAATTCGAAATTTACACATTTTCTCAAATATCTCGAATACGGTCCATTTTAGAGAAATTATGTATAAAATAAAAATTATAGAGAATTATATTACAAACAACTTTTATTTGAACAATTTTTATAAAAAAATATTTTTTTTTACATTTTGTCAAATTTCTCGAATACGGACCATTTTAGGAAAATTTTGTATAAAGCAAGAATTATATATAATAATATTAGAAGTAACTTTTATTTGAACAATTTTCTTCTCCAAACATAAATAACAGATATATTCCATAAAATATAAAAACGGCCTCCCATAAAGTACCCCCTAGATGTTCCGGCTTTGTCCAAAATCTAATCATTTCACTTTAGGCTGAAATAAAATTTAAGTTTAAAATTTAATGTTTTTTTCTTTATCCGTTTTTGAGTTTTCTTCAAAATTCGAAATTTACACATTTTCTCAAATATCTCGAATACTGTCCATTTTAGAGAAATTATGTATAGGATAAAAATTATAGAGAATTATATTACAAACAACTTTTATTTGAATAATTTTTATAAAAAAATATTTTTTTTACATTTTGTCAAATTTCTCGAATACGGACCATTTTAGGAAAATTGTGTATAGAACAAAAATTATAGATAATTATATTAGAAGTAACTTTTATTTAAAGAATTTTCTTCTCCAAACGTAAATAACAGATATATTCTATAAAATATAAAAATGACCACCTATAAAGTACCCCCCAGATGTTCCGACTCTGCCCAAAATCTAATCAGTCGCTGGAATAAAGCTTAAGTTTAAAATTTGGTGTTTTTCTGTGTATCGGTTTATGAGTTATGCGACCTACAGACACACACACACAGACATCATCGCGAAAATAGTCAAAACGGATTCAGGGGACCTCAAAACGTAAAAATCCGTCGAAAACTCGAGATCAAAAAAAATCATGATTCCTATACTTTCCTTATATGTATCTGTATACAGATAGGAAAGTAAAAACATTAGTAGTTTTAAAAACTAAAAGAATACTTACTATATTATAGGAAAGTTTTAGCAGTTGTTACTAAAGTAAAGTTGTCCAGACAATGCTAGACAATTGAGAAGTTAAATAGGACATCAAAAGGTAAACCATGACATAAATGGATTGATTACCGAGGTTGTGAGTTTCGTTATAACCCTGACCGTTGGGACGACCCAACGGAAATTATCTGGTCGAAGACCCAAGTGGGGCACTAGAGGAAACTGAGGCAACTCGGACAAGAGTGGGTCTTCTAAGAGAATGGAAGTCTTCAGATACCATTCCAATGGAGAACAGGTCTGACAACCATGATTCTCATAGAACTACGTCACCCGTATAACAGTCCTCCGGAACATCTGCACAGAAATAGGAAGAATGGCTAACCTTAAGATGAGAGATTGTGATTCTATGAATTCTTCGATTGTAGAATTTTTTTTGAAAGAAACGCAATAATAGGTCGATTTTTATTTCAAGGGGGACACCTTTCTATAATATTCTCAACTGTCATTTCTCTCCCCTACGTCAATCTGACCAATACAATTTAAATAGGAAAATTACCAAATATGACACATCGTCGGAAAGATATTTTAATGGGGAATTTAGGAATATGATTGGTTATTGCGTTCCTTTTAATTTTAGCACCCTATAGCGAGATAAAAAAATTATTACCTATGGTAAAGTGTGAAAGCTAATTTCATTAGTAATTTAATACACTATGTAATATTATTTTAACTAAATCAAAAATAAACTTATAAGAAAAAAGGAATGCCTTATTACTAAATTTATTTTGTTGCAAGTGCAATATGGAGATATCTAAGTTAATTTTATGTGTTTCATTGGATTACTAATAAAATTAGCTCTTAAATGAAGTGTCACACTTTATCATAGGTAATAATTTTTTATCCCGCTAGAGGGCGCTAAAATTAAAAGAAACACAATAACCAGTCATATTTCTGAATTCCCCTACATACTTTGATTTTCTTTTACTATACGGAGAATGGTCGCACTGCGCAGCTTTCTGAGTGCCTTTTAAAAGGAGATAGAAAACTCCGCCATTTTGAACCCTTATTACGTGTTGCCTATATCTTGGCGCAATATTTTTAATAGGTGCGTTTTAATCTTCTGCTTCGGAATTGTCGGTTTTCTTGTTTTAATCTGACAGGTTAAAACGACTAAACCGACAATTCCGGAAGCAGAAGTGGATGATTAAAACCCACCTGATATTTTGCTTGCTGCTGTCAGTGTCAGTGAATATTATTTTTGAAGTCACAGTTTATTGCTAAAGAATCAGTTAGCTCACGAGGACCAGTTGAAAGTTCCAAAATAACATCCACTCCAGGGATACAAATTCAGGATAAGCAGAAGACTGCTGTTTTATTATAGGCGGTTGTCATATATTGTATTATCCGAGTTGCGCAATGTATAAACTGAAACATTGAGATCCAAAATGCCGACGCAGAGTGAGCGATCTGATTATTTAGCTGTAAACTGTGTCACAGGGTTCAAAATGGCCGCGCCCTATGTTGGGCGTGTCGGGCCTCTCTCTTGCCTCGTATAGTAATCAAAGTATGAGGGAATTCCCCATTAAAATACCTTTCCGACGATGTGTCATACTTGGTAAATTTCTATTTAAATTGTATTGGTTAGATTGACGCAAGGGAGAAGATGACATATGACAGTTAAGGATGTTATAGAAAAGTGTCCCCCTTGAAATAAAAGTCGACCTGTTTTTGCGTTTCTTTAAAAAATCTTTAAGATATTCTGAGTTACGGCCGGTCGCCACCCTTAATGAATCACTCTGAATATTTGGTTAAGATCTGATGATGATATCTATGCAAAAATCAGAAAACTCAATTTGTAATGGTATCTGCACAGGCCCGAAGAGGTGGGGGACAGGGGGGGGGGGGGGGTAAAATCTTCGGGGCCCGGCAGCTTTAAAAAAATGGTTATAATATATGGCGGGCGGGCCCTTGCCAGTGTTTTGCCCCGGGGCCCCACCATGGCTCTGCACCTGCACGATTTTGAAATGTTTTTTAAGATTACTTTTATTTATCTTCAATCAACTTCGCTATAGCTTGATTATTTAGGCAAGCTTGTCATGCTGGGATCATGGGAACATTATTGTAATGGCTGGCGAGTTATTTATCTGAAAGATTCCAAATTGTTAAATTGAATAATTACAGATCTAAAAACATTCCCAGTCCATCTGGGATCCCCTAAGGATCCCATTTGGGACCTTTGATATTTTTATTTATAAATGATATCTCAGAATGTTTCAAGTTTGCCAAATTTGAATGCTTTTCTGATGACCTGAAGTGCTACCTAGCAGTTTCATCTCTTGAGGATTGTCTCAAACTTCAGTCTGATCTGTCTAGGCTTGATGAGTGGTGTGCGAATAATGCTATGACCTAAACATCACTAAGTGTCACTCGATATCCTTTACTATGAAGATCAACAGGATTGATTATCAACATAATATCTATCAAGGGTACACCAGTGTCCCAAGTTATTTGTCAATCACATTGATACAATAGCATCCAGAGCACTTGGTATGCTTGGGTACATAAAGAGAAGCACATCAGACTTTACAAGTATTAATGCTATCAGGTTATTGTACTGTAGTCTTGTTAGACCTTTGCTAGAATATTGCTCTTCAGTCAGGAACCCCCAGTATTTTGTCACATTCATAGATTAGAACAGGTTCAGAGAATATTTCTTCGCTACTTAACATTTAGATCAAATATTCCACGGATAGATGACTATTCCTATGATTTTGCGGAACTGAAAGAGACATTCTCCTTGCCAACTTTGAGAATAAGATCAGGTAGATCTGAAATTATTTATTAAGCTCATTAATTATATAGTGGACTGCTCTACATTGATTTCAAGCATGTTGTTGGCAGCCCCAACTAGAAGCACAAGATCAATAAACAGTTTTTATCAGCCCTACATGAGAACTAATACTGGCCTCAATTCATTCATGGCTAGAGTTTAACGAAGCGCTAATGCTTGTGCTGATAATCCAGAATTTTTTAGTTCAAGCTTTTCTAATTTTATGAGGGTGTTAAAACTTATTGTGACTTAATTTCCCGTCTTAATAATAATTATTTTGATTTTGTACATGTTAACCCCTTTCTGCATGATTTGTTATTTTTTTGTCAAAAAACATATATATGCGTTAGAATAATTGATTAGGAGTTATGAAAAAAATATTTATCGATATTTAAAGGAAATAAATGTCAAACTTTGACTTGTGCCAAATTTGGCACAAAATGAGATAACAGTAACAATGTTAATTTTTGACGTGTGCCAAAATTGGCACAAATTTCGGAAATAAAACAAAAGTAATAAGTATAAATTCAGATTTTTAAAAAATAGATTTTATCTCAACAAAAGAGTGAAAATCTTGCCCTATTCCGTGTGAAATTTGCTAAAACAATTGCGATCCTTATTTAGACATAAAAATATTGAACATTTGCCACATAATATCTGGGATTTTCCCTTACAATCTGGATATTTGGACCTCTGTCGTTCTTCACTTACTCTTGGCAAATGATTCAAGTTGTCTGTTCTTATTTCCTGGGCTGGAATCTGCGAAAAAGGATATTTATTTTTTTTTTTTTTTTTGAGATCCACTTGAGGTTGTAAGCTGATACCTGGTCTTCCCCTTTTTCTTTCTGAACTATAAGCTCTGGTCAAAACTTTTGCGATAACAAGTTTGTATTCTGAAAGTGGTAGGTATAAATCATTATTTTTTAGGGTTCGCCTTCACAGTATCCAGCTATTGACGCATATCATATCCAGGAAATGGAAAAATACCCTCTTGTACCACTTTTTGGATCAAATTTAGATTTGGTAGTATCCTAACATAGAATCGAAAAGATCCCCTATATAAGCATTATATACCGCAACACATTGAGGGCGGGTGATTTCTATATATGTCCTTGATTTCCTTCAGAATCTGTTTACCATCGATACAGGCTGACTCCCAACATATGTTGACATGGTGTTCACAATTTTATTATCAAACCATGAAACAATAGATATGTCCACACCATCTACATTGGCCACTGCTTCAATAACTGTACCTCTGCCTCTTTTTTTTTTTCATAGCTGCTTCCTTGGGAATTCAAAATTATGCACACGATTTCCTCTTACTGTCCCCAAAGGTAAAATACCATTTTTGGTGAGGTATATTTGTAGAGCAATGCTCGTAAACAAGTTATCAAAAAATAATTTGTAGTTTAGATTTCTTGGAATTTATTCTGAAAGTTTTACAACAACATTGCTGCTTGCTCCTAGATTTGGTTGATTATTTTCAAGAGAAATAGCCCCACAATATAAATCGAAATGACACCTTGTATCCCCATTTATGAGGTTTCTTGGGATTATATTGTTTGAGACTTGATCGAGCTTTTGTTGGAATAATTTGTTCATCCACGGCCATATGCTCCTCTTTAGAAATAAGTAAGAAACGTTCACGAATTTTGTTTAGCAATGGACGTATCTTGAAAAGCTTATCATAACCTGGTTGCTCTTGAGGAACCTGGCGTGTGTTGTCATTGAAGTGATCATTTGATTTCTTCAAATCTATTGCAGGCCATAGCACGTGAGATGCAGGGAATATCTAACGATTGGTTCCAGTAGGACCTGGTTGAAAAGAGTTGAATAGTTGAATATATGCAAATACCGCAAAAAATGAGAAGTTCTTCTTTGGATATATTGGGCGGTTTTTCAGGCCTACTTTGTTCACCAAAAAAAGTTTGACTGTTCAGCTATATATCTAAAAATTTTGTCGGTGAAAAAAAAAACTGAAAAACTGAATGGGATCTTCGAGTTCTTATATAAAAATTGGGAGTGTTTCATCTCCTTTGAATTTCACAAATTCTTCAGTAACAGCAAGGAACCTATTCTGCCAGACAACTTCTTCTTTTCCCCTTTTTTTGTGTTGTGACTTTTTACATTTTTTGCTAGTCGATGTCGATGGTAAATTTGTATCACTATGAGATTTAGATGTCGAGGGAACATTTATATCACTATGCTTATCTTGATTAGATTGTCGTAATCTAGAGAGCGGTATTTCGTATTCGCTGTCACTGTCAGTTTCGTCGATAATTACCTCTTTAGTTAATGAAGCATTCCCAGCAAACATTTTGGTGTAATTTGACGTCGATACTACCTAAATTATATATAATAAATTTGGTCGCAAAATTAGATTTAACCATACTTAAGTAAAATTTACGTTGGCTCGACGTGGATTCGACATAAGTGGAGAATAAGACGACGTCGAAATTTGGTTTTATTTACCAAAATAGGTAGAATTACATCTAAATCCACATTGTAGTAGCCCAGTACGTTTGGTTAGTAATACCTCTCTAGGGAAATTTGACGTCAGTATAACGTTAATTCGACGTTGATTTAACTAAGTTTAGGTAGAAACTACCAAAATATTTGCAGATGTCGTATGCCTCCAAGTGTACGAAAACAAATTTTATACTTATTTGGTATTTTTATCTATATATAAGTAGAAATATTGTAAGAAGTCACCAACACAACTAAAACATATATTTAATTCACATGAAAGATTGAAAATAAATAAATGTCGGTGACAAAAATATATGTAATGTAATTGTGGTGAATATACAGTTCACGCTTGTTGAAATTAATGCGAAGAAAATTTTGTGGTGCATGTTAACAGTTCTACTTAGAAAAATAACAATGCCCTTCCAAAATACTCTCTAATTAAAAAAATATAAGAAAAAAATATGATCGTGTAAAAAAATAATAAAAATATTATGAGCTAAAACTATGGAATCGTACTTTAATTACGTTAAGAAAATATGGCGTATTGTGCGAATTCGACCTAAAAGTTATTGTGACTAAGGAAATCTACGTATTTTACAAATACCTTTTTACTAAGTTGAATTAACTTCAATTTCACGACATATTAGTTAACTTTACCTATTTAAAGAAATAATAACTTATAGGTTTTATAAAAAATTTACCTATAGATAAATATGACAAATTTAGGTCACGTTGTTCTGCACTTGAGATTTTAGACGTTTCACTTTACGATAAAAATCGGAAGTATAATCATATGATTTATTATTTTTCGAAATCATTTTATTAATTATTTACACTCATTTAAAGCTCTATCTACACCACACGTAAATTAAGATTACGACTGTAATGGTTTTTTATAAAATGGCCGAAATTCTTAAGAACAATGACGAAGACAGTAACTGAACAACCTGATTGTTAAAATAACCTAAATAATATAAATTTTACAAATAGGTCATGTATGACTCTTTTTAAATTGGTTTTTAGTCGAATTTACTTTGTGGTAGATTTTTCAGGTAATTGCTACAACAAAGTTAATAAATATTTCTTCAAGATGACTTATAGGTCAACTAATTAGGTAGATAAACAGGTAGAATTTTGTTACGATCTCGACCTAATATTACTTTAAAGGAGAGTAAATAAAAGCGGCCAAATAGGTTACTATGGAGGCATAAAATTACGTAGAATTTTTAACCAAATCTACCTAGTTGGATATTCTACTATAAAGACGATTTTTAGTTGCCAAACAGGTAGATATTACCTAAATATGGCACCTAATTTTACTACAAAGGAAATTTAACTTTGAAGTAATTGTTGGTTATTTTTTTAGTAGTTTTTCCCTTACTGATATGGTTAAAGTTACTTTTAAGCAGATTTGTGTAAAAGGTAGATTTCTTGGTATAATTTACGTAAATTTAAACATAAATTAAAACCGTTTGGTAAATTTACTTTAGAGGTATATTTTTCTAGTCAATTTTACGTAATAATTACCTCAATAAGTAAATTCGTTTTTAACAAAGTCGAGTTATATCTAATGTTATAGAAAATGTTTGCTAGGTTGCTTTCACTATCTGATGACTCACACAAAATTTTTGTAGCTTTTATGAGATTCCTTAGTTCTTTCTTTCGATGGTCATCATCACTCCCATTAGTCATTGGAATTTGTACTTTTTTTGTTCCATAGAACTTCTTGGTATTCATCTGAAAAACAAAAAATCTGTTTCAAAAATATTATCTTTTTTATATAGAAAAAAGTGTTGTACGACTTTAGTCATCACAGTAAACACCCTTATAACCTTTTCCACACAAATTAGGCCAAAAGAACAAAAATATTCTATTTTGAATTTGCCCCAAACAAGCTAGCGCCTGTCACCAGCCAGATATTCACTAAATGATTCATCAGATTTGCGCGTTCTATAGTGGAGGTGATTTAGCGGCTGCCTGTGAACAATCGAGTGTGCCAGATATGGGACAACTTGAGTTGACAGCACAAACTCTTTGGAAACTTAGAAAAAAATAATAATTTTGAACGTGTGCCAAATATGGCACAGTATGCAGTAAGGGCTGTGGTAAGGGGTTAATATATTTATGATTTTTGTTGTTAGTTTATCACTATTATGATATATTATTTAGATTGGCTCTATTTGAGTTTTTTTTGTCTAAGCTTTCTAATGATGATGCCAATGTGGACATTTTCGGAAAAAATAGATTTTAATTTTCAATTGTGTCCCCTTAAAAATAATTTGAAATGAAGAATCGAACTGAAATCCCAAAAAATTTTGTCGGTTTAATCGACGAAACAAAGACAAAAGTGAAAGAATTCAGGAATAAATAAAAGAATCTTTGGTTGTTATCCTCCCGCAGATTCTGCAATCTATTTCTAAATTCTTTCAGTTAAAAATAATCGGGATTTGCGCATGGCCACTTTAATCACTTTTTTTTTTTCACCAGATTTATATGCTCAATAGTTTTCGGGATAATGGTCAACCATAATAGAATACCCTGTATATTTAAATATTTATGTGCAGTTTTGATATTAAGAAACAATTTTTAGAGAAATCATATATTCTGAAAAATAACAAGTTATATAATTTTAACTACGGACCTGTGGGCCCCTAATGGAGAAACTCACAAAACCTCAATTTTATTGCCTTTGCAAGAACGTTTTCTAAACTGTCAAATCCATTCTCCTTATTTCAGTTCTGTGGGGTCTATTCTGTAACAATTCCTTTATATTTAACGGCCTTTAAAAATATTGGCGGCCTATAAAAATATGTTCGTATTCGTTAATTTACTTCTGTCATTATTTAAACAGATTTCTTTAAGATAGTCCTCTAATGTATTTTAAAGATCCGTTTAAATAATGACAGAAGTAAAGAAGAAAATATTTTTAAAGGCCGTTAAATATAAAGGAATGTTTACAGAATAGACCCCTGTCTCCATTAATAATAACTAGACCGACCAAGTTGATTGATCTACCTCATGATACGCCACTGGCGGAATCCCCGATCGCAATTTTGTTGAATCGAGCCGCCACCAGCCGCGTTGACTGACTCATTTTTCAGGACAGATCGTTCAGTAATGCGGAGCGGGCTTTCGCGAATGTTGTGACTCGGCCGCTGCGAGGCTGTTTTCAGGCTCAATCTCTTCATTTGTTTCAATGGTTTCGCGATTTTTCAATGAAATTTATCTCGGTGAGTGAACAGTGACTGAAAATCCTGAAATGCGCCGAAATGTTAAAGTGCTCGTCTTTTTTTCCGCCGCCTGGATGTTTGTTGTAATTTTTTATTTACAGACTAGTAGAGAATTGAAGGTGAGAATCGTGTATTTTTAATTTTTTAAAAATACCACTTGTCCATTTTGACTAGTATCGCTTATTTTCAAAACATTGGCTATATAGATTACTGTTTTGAGGGTGTGTTATTCAAACAGCTGATTTCTGACAGGGGTGGAAGACGGAAGACATAACCGTAGAGACCGCCGCGTGCAGGGGATGAATTTACCGTTGCTGTTTATTTTCGTAACATTTCGAAGCAACGGCGCACCCTGATATATTATTTGGAGGGTGTTTAGATTTTAAGTATGACTTGTACAACGTAAAATGAGAAAAAAGACATTTAAAAAAATTGTAAATAAATTTTTATCTAAATAAAAATTTCCTTGGTTTAATCGGTCATTGTTTTTATTTTCAATCGTTTAGCACAGCACTACTTATTATGTTTCGGAAATTTGTTTATGTTTATGTTTTTCCATCTTCGGGTGCAGTCAAAATTTAAAAAATTTAAAAAAACACAAGGGGGATGATTAAAAACAGTTTAAATTTTTTTAAAAATAACAGGGCGCCATCTTTCTAAACGATTGAAAATAAAAACAATGACCGATTAAACCAAGGAAATTTTTAATTATATAAAATTCTACTACGGTCAGGAAATTATTCTTATTCAAATAAATTTTTAACATTTTAAGGTGAGAGGGGTTATTGTAACTAGGGTTGCCAACTCTCCCGGAATTGCGGGATTCTTCCGGAAAACTACAATTCATATTCAAAATATCCCGGCTCCAGGAGCGTAGCTAAACCCTCCCGGAAATTTTATCTATGAATAAAGGTGATAGACCAGGCCTTTGAAAATGCTAAAAAATGAAAAAAACAAATATTAAAAGTAATTTTAAAAAACCGACTTCAAAATCGTGAAGATGCCATCATCATATCTTGACCAAATTTATATGGGACCACCCTTGAGGTAACCCTTTACTAACAAAAAAAATCATAGAAATCGGACAAGGTAGTAAAGAATTATCGATAAACATACATAAAAAATGAAGAGTTTGAGGATTTTCTCATGGATCAAATTATTAGATTTTGACCAAATTTATATGGGACCATTCTTAAAGTACCCCCTTTCTAACAAAAAAAGAATTATTGAAATTGGACACTGTGTTAAAGAATTATCGCTGAACATACATAAAAAGAAATATGACGAATTGAGAACCTCCTCCTTTTTTGAAGTCAGTTAAAAATAGTAGGATGAAACCCATTGGAAAAAGAAGATAATATAAAAAAATTAAAGGAAAAATAATGTACGGGCGATCTGAGGTAGGGAAATGGAAGGGGGTGAGGTTTTAAGGGTAAACAACAGTTTATCTCGATTTCCAGCAAAACTACAAGTCCGATGAAAAAAAGTTAAGTAGTAAAGTTGTAGGCAATAAAAAGATCTATAGCTTTTGTGTATACACTTTTTTTAAATAACCTAAAAATTTATGTAAAAATTCAAATAACCAAGTTTTTTTTTCTTTTAAAAAAAAATTTTTTCACGAAATCTGGTGAAAACTTCTAAATATTAAAAATAGGATTTAAAGGTGATTTCATCTAAAAAATTTGACTGCTACCACGGTGAATTTAGACATAAAAATATTGATCAAATAACAAAAATTGTGCCAGAGTTAAATTTTGGTAGAGACCTTGGGTACACCAGTAGAAATAAAGTGCCAAAAGTCGCCATTGATCCCATGGGTGCTAAAAAAGTTATCAAAAATTTTCAGTTTTCTCGAAAACGGTAAGGTTTATCAAAAATATAGCTGAGACAAAAATTGTAGATCATAAAATTTCTACAAAAATTTTTCCTATACTTTTTTCCTAAGAATTACTATTCCTAAGATATCGCTATTCTAAAAGTTGAAGGAGTTACATTCTACATGATATTCACACAAATACCACTTAATAGTCAGGCACTTAATATAACAGTAAGAGAGCCCACTGCAAATTTCGACCGTCCTCTGATAACGAAATGAAATATGCTCCAAAGGCATGTAACATCATTGTACTTTAGCAAATTGCACCTGTGCCAATCCCTGTCCTGAGCGAAGTGGCTAAAAAAAATTATTTTATATTCAAAAAATCACTTATGACATGACAGCGACAGTTGTGTTTGCCCTGAAAATTACAATCCTAATTCTTTGTGAACCTAGCTTTTAAACTTGAATTATTAATATTTTTACCTACCTTTTAAACCTTGTGCATGTGTGAAAGGAAAAAGAATGGCATTGTATAAACGATTTGCGGAGATATTCAATAATTATTATAAACTCGTGTTAGACAATTCTTTCAAACCATAATCATAATAGTTTTTTTGTCGTATTTATGGCAACCTGTAAAAATGAATCACAACAATAGGCATACAAATAATGATTTAATTCAGCGAAAATAGATTCATATTTTTAAAGATTTTTACCTACTAATCGAGGATAGATGTTTTTGAGCGATGTTAAGAGGAAGAAAATGTTTCTTTTTGACGATATATATCAAGATATATTTGAATATGTTATTTTCTGGAAAACTTTAAGGGCAAACAAAATTAGCGCTGTCATGCTTTGTGATTTTTTTAATATAAAATAATTTATTTTACCCACTTTGCTCAGGATTAGGATTGGCACCGGTGTTATTTGATAAAGTACAATATTTTTACATGCTTTTCGTTATCAGATGACGGTAAAAATTTGCAGTGGGCTCTTGGGCTATAAGTAAAAATGCCTATTTGTATCTCTTATATGTTTAAATCATACAATTCTGAGAATTTACACTCAAAAGAAACTCACATCAGTCCCTTACAGTAGAATCGCAATCGACACGGAGTAATAAATCAAAATTTTATGGGTGTCTTACAGCACAGGTGGCTCAAACAAAATCTGTGATTTTAAACAGCCGGTAGTTATAAGGTATATTGATTTTAAGAATTTTACCTTTGCCGCCCGGTTTTTGTGGAACGTTGTAACGGTTGGAACCGTTATTCGATATTTTGACACAATCACCTCTACTCAAATGTCATTTGTCGTTTATGCCTTGTGTCAAAAGTTCGTATTTTTTTTTTTATTTGAATATATCAACTAGGTCACATTCATTTTAATATCTTGGTCATCCGATGTACTAATTGATTTTTATCTAACGTAAAATCCGTCTGATTTTATAAATTTTATAAGCATGGCTTTGAATGTTATGTTTGGTCGTTGATCGGTCATTTTGAATTTTCATCAACTTGTGTTTGAAAATTTATACGGCGACTTCATTAATCTTTTACGCTTTAGATTGAAATTCGGTTTAAAGTTACTGTACTTATTCTAACTATTTATAACTAATGTGTTTGGAGTATTCTTTTCAAAATGTAAAACTTTAGGTTCAGTTGTTGTTTCACTTTTTAATTTAACTTCTTGATTCAATAAAAGTGTTTTAACAAATGCAAGGTTCAGATTATCTTCATCCAGTGTCTCTAGTGTCATATGAGGATTATACTTTTTGCAGCTAAGTTGCGTCACACCAGTTTTCATGGAGAACATCTGGCACTTCGTTTTCAATAACCTTTAAATCTTTTAATTCTGATAACATAGATTTAACGTGAAACTTCCATATACTATAACATTCACCATTAAATTGTTATTTATTTTTCTGTTGTATATATTTTTTGTCCATTTTTAACTGTTATTTGCGCTTTTATTTATATTTCTAGGCCCATAAGCTGTTAGAAGTTATGGGTAACACTATTGTTGTTAAATAAAAATTCAGTAAATTAACGAACAAACTTTTATTTCTCACTTTTACTAATCTCCATCACAGAATAAATATTTTATTTTGTTTAATAAATAAAGTAAGTTAGGTAATACAAATAAGTATTGATATACAAGAATATAATTTTGATATACAATTCTAACATTAGTTTTTATTAAATTTACTAATATATATTCCTATTATTTGTTTTAAGTTTTTACGGAAAAAAGTTTTTTTCTTATTTTTTCATATATTTTTTTACCCAGGGAGCCCAGCCACCTTGTATAATAATTGTTGTTCTCATCGCATATGAAATATGTAGAAATAAATAATACGAACTACCGCATTCCTTAACAAACAAAACTTTTAAGTAGTCACTACAACTGACTGATCGTGAACTTAATTTCACCAATTTTGCATATTAACTGCTCAAATAAATGTGAATGTGGTAAAAGTAGGTGAGCGCCAAATTTACTTTCAATTTAGCATTTTAATTATCTTTTATTACAAAATAAAACGTCAGAGCGCCAGATCACGAAATTTCCATGGATATTCGGCAAACGGAGAACGTTAATAAAGAAATTGCAATACGATAAATGAATGTAAATTTATTCCATCAAAAAATATTTTCTCACAAATATTACCGAGCAGTAATGAAATTAATTTATATTTTAATAAAATTTTAATTTTATGTGTAGTTATTTAATATCTCTGAAATAAATAATTTGGTAACTATTTACTCGCCTTATACCAAGCCGTATAAACCATAATTGATCTATTTGGTTCACTGTGTTTAAAGGTCTTAAGGAAAACAGCTTGTCTATAAGTATAGTTGTTTTTAATTTACAACTGATCCACTTTCAGTTTTTCTCTAAAAGAAAATAAATATAGTTTAAAAAAACTAAAAAACACGCTTTTATAATACATCGAACTAAAAAGTGAAAAATAATTTTTCAAATAAGCTTAAAATAATAATAAATGGAAAATACTAGTATTATTGTGAAAAAAGGGTCGGGCGCTCGATGTACGAGAAATATGGACAAAGCGCCCCACGCTTTTTTCACAATAATACTAGTATTTTCCATTTATTATTATTTTAAGCTTATTTGAAAAAGTATTTTTCACTTTTTAGTTCGATTAATTATTAAAAAAATTGCTGAAAAAAAAATTATTTTTCGAAAACCCGCGCCTTAGACCGCTCGGCCAACGAACGAACTTGAGTTAGTGGGATATACTGATAGTAATAAGCCACTTGCTTTTAGTCCAAATGAGAGTTACAAACACATACATACAGGTGAAGCTAATATAAGCGTGTTAATTAAAAAGGTAAAGGATGTGTATTAAATTCTCCCAGTTGGAAGCGGGCTACTATATAGGCTTTTTAGCCTCACTAGAGGTGGCAGTGGGCACGAACCCACGACCTTCCGAATGCGAGGCAGATGCGTTACTCCAGAACCAACTGGCTCGGTTAAGGACGTCAACCTTCAAAAATGGAAAATCTATTGACTTTGTATTTAAAGAAGATTTACATTACTGGATTGTAGTATAGTACACAAGCATACTTTTTCTTTAAGAGTAGGTTTACCTAATATTTACAAAAAAGTATGTGTGTTAATTCATTAAAGCTTGCTTCTTTCATGTCTTCGATGTTTTTTTACTATTTTTCTTCATTTTCTTCTATGTGTAACCAAGTTTCTCCAATTCTTTATTCTTCTAAAATTTAATTTCGACTACACTTCTTTTTTATCTGTCGCCTCTTTTTAGGAATGTTTGTTTCTTTTTTTAACATTAATGTTCTAACCACTGACCTTTAGGCCATAAGAACTTGCCTTACAATCAATCTCTTAAAATTGACTATTTCCTTGTAACTTATCTTTCTCTAATTTCCTTTCTGTTCTTTGCCCCGCTTTATGACTCGTAAATTAGGTACTGTGTGGCAAATCACTGTATACAGTGTGTTCTATTATTGCTTAATTGTTCAATATTTAAATTTGTGTTATAGACACGCAAACAAGTTTTGAATAAAAGTTATATGGGCTTGAAAAATACATATTTTAAAAATATTTTTGGATATACAGGGTGTTGTGTTTTTCCCTGGCAAATAAAAAATATTTTTAAATAGAACACCCTTGTATTTTATTTTATTTTTAGAATGGTTTGGTAATACAGTATTCAACCTTAGAATGTTTTTAAAAAATATTACAGTTTTGCCAAGCAATTAATTTTTTTTTTTGAAATTAGGAAATGATGCAGACTCCAAAATAAATTAATATAATTTAGGTAAGTTCAATTTACTCAATTTTTCAAATGCATCACCCTTTATATTATCCTATCTTAAAATTTCTTATACATTTTTCTATACACCGATATTAATATGATAGCCAATAGCACATATACAGGGTGTCCCATCAATTCGTAATTGATCGATAGCTTTTATTATTAGAAATACGAAGAAATTTTTAATATAAAAGTTGTATGACCATATTTAATAATTATTCCTAAATATACAGGATGGTTCATAAATGAGGTGCTGACCAAATCTATACTTTTTTAAAGAAAAAACCCTGCATTTACAAAATTGATTGTTTTCACATCGTCAAACAATTTTAATTTACATCATTCATTTGCGTGAGATTACCATTTTCTCAATTTATTAAATGGAATACCCTGTAGTAATTAATTGGTGGTATAACATATAGGGTATTCCATTTAAAAAATTGAGAAAATCGTTAATCCGTATTTTGATACACCCTATGTACAACATAGTAAATGAATGAAGTCTATTATTAAAATTGTTTTACGATGTGAAGACAATCAAATATGTGCCTGCAGGGTGTTTTGCTTTAAACATGTATGGTAAGTTTGGTAAGCCCCTTGTTTATGAATTACCCTGTATATTTAAGAATATTTATTAAACATGGTCATACAACTTTTATATATTTTTTTTCTCATATTTCCAATAATAAAATAGCTATCGATCAATTACGCACTGATGCGACACCCTGCATATGTGTTATTGGCTAACATGTTGGTATCGTTGGATAAATAAATTTATAAAGAATTTTATGCAAAAATAATATTGAGGTTGTTGCATTTAAAAAAATTGGTTAAATTAAACTTAAAATTAGCCATACTTAGGACATGTTTCAAGACACTCTGTATAAAATAGACCAGTTCTATCACCACTAATCAATCTTTAAATTAATATTTTATAAGTCTGTATTTTAAATAATTTTGAAATCATTGTATACTTACCAAAATTATGATAATTTATTTTGGGGTCTGCATTATTCTCTAATTAATTACTTGGCAACCCTGTAATATTTTTTATAATAATTTTAGGGTTGAATACAGTATTACCAAACCATTATAAAACTAAAATATACATTTTTATTTGCCAGAAAAAAACGCAACACCCTGTATATCTAGAAATATTTTTAAAATATGGGACACACTGTATATTTATTTTTGTTGACTCTAAATTGTATTGGCATAATATGTTCCGTTCATACAACTGAATTGACTGAAATAGACGATTAAAATTTTAATTGTTTTCGCAGCCATTTTAATCACTAGATTTACCGCCCTTCGACTTTGAGCTACAGTGATTCTGTTGAGAAGTACAATATGACAATAAATATAAAATACTGAAATTGAAAGTAAAATTACAATTGCCATGAAAAAAGCTGCACAAAATGTCATGCCAACCTTTAGATGACAGTTTTGTTTTTATAGCCATACAATAAATTTGTGAAACAAGATGTTTACTATAGAGCAAATTTTTTTATTTGCAATCACATACGGAATCAGCAAAAACATTAAGCCAAGTATCAATTACGTTAAAGTTGAAATGTTAGACCAATATGGACGAGATGTTACAAACAAAAGGCGTATAGTAAAGAAGTGTTAACGTACAGTGTTCTAGTCTGGAAATGAAGATCTGGACAAAATGAAGACCACAGTAGACTCCTGTACTAAATCATACAATCTTAAAAGGGTACCCTAAAAATTACTGATGTTAAAATGAACCTACATAGGGAAACTAGACGCTTAATTTCTAACGATTTGGTACACTTATTTCGAATATAATTCAGACATTTTATGAGTTAAATATTGTGGATAAGTGGTTACGTGTAGAATACTGCGCCCGTGTTCTAGTCACGCAATATGAGAACGAAGAGTTTCTATCAAACCACGAGAAATTCTAGTTTGTAACTGTTTGATGCGCAGTTTCTGGGCACTTAATTTTGGGCCCTTACTTCTTTGAAGATGAAGAAGAACCATGTAACAGTAAATCAAGAAAGTAATATGCAACAGATTGAATTATTTGTTAGAGTCCTTAAATGCTTCTGCAGAGCAGTGGCATTATTTGATCATATTGCATATTATATTTTTTTTCTGCATTTGCTTCCTACCATGACATCGATCAGATAATCAAAACACGATATTTAGTTTTCAGTACTTACAAGAGCCAGGCTACCAAGTGTTGATAGCGACATAGTATCTACTCCTTAAATAATTTTTAATTATTTTTTATGTCTAAAACGATCTCTCTGTTGAAGCATTAGTCACAGGAATTGTTAAAAGTAACTAGTAATGCACACATTTTTTAAACTATCGGTGGCTGTATGGTGATCACATATCAGAAGTTTGGCGACGTCATTAACAGTTGTATATTAGATTTTTAGCTCTAAAAGTAGATGTGAAGTTAAATGTTTTATCTGCAAGATCAGATTGCGCCTAAACCATGCTGGGTACCAGTTACTGCCACAGCTGCTCCGGTAGCTACGCCTTTGCAGAGCTAGGAATTTGCCTTAACAAAGCAAGACGGGGCAAAAAGTCATGCCGCTAATGCCACTATTCCGACGTTTGGGAAACATAACGGTAACAGGATAATATCGAGAAAAACTAACTTCGTTTATCCACTTACATAGCCCCGACTTGATCCACACTAATGCATTCACAATTCTAGTTTAATATTTTAATAAGTCAATTTTTGATTTCGATATCCTTTATTTATTGTATACTGTAATTGCGAATCAACTCAAATCTCGCAAAAAGCATTTTAAAAGACATTTTTCTCTATTTTCATCTACCCTGTATAGGGTACAACATATATCGTTGAAAAGCATTTTTACTAGCTTTCTAATGATGCCTGACTCATAGGGGCTATTTATTTTTGTTTGTATGAGATAGGTGGTTTAAACAGTTTTCTGATATTATCTTTAATTTATAAGATCCTTTGTAAATTTTTAAATTGTCACTCTTAATTAAGATTAAATCCTAAATGAGTAAGTAGATATTGTTTGTTCAATTTTTACAAAAAGTATAAACTAATTCTGTATAAATTTCAGGTAGATTTGAAGCTTTTCCTTTGGCAATTCAGCCAAGAATCAATACACGAAATTAATGCAAAGACACGCAAAAGCAGGGGTGCAATGTGATATTTTTGTATTTGCCTACAGTCTGATGCATACACTCAAATACCCTCTTTAACCTACTACAAAAACATTTCTGAACTAATTATTTGCAGAATGAATGTTTTAGGTAAATTAAATAAAAATAATGACTTTAAAAATGTATATTCGTACAACAGGAAACAACAGATTTAAAATTAAACGATATAGTTAAATAGTAGAGGAGTACATTTTAAAATGAATTGGGGTGAGTTGCGAGTCAAAACGGTGCTCAAGTAAGATGCTCAAGTACGTACGGTACTCAAGTACAAACCATCACGGCAAATGATCAATTACTATACATGTGGTTTTTCCCTTTCGTAAATGTTATAATCCAAATATACAGGGTGATTCATAACTATTGGGACATAGGCTAAGGGCAGGTTATTTGGACCAAAATATGGCGATTGGACCAAATATACCTTTATAAAATATGGCTGTGGAATAAGATACACTGTTTATTTATGAATTGTTATCAAAAGGAATATTATTTTATGTAATATTTCACATTTTGTTACAGGGGGCGCCACGTGAATGATTCCTGATGATGAAATTAGGTGGTAACTTTTTTTGGCGAAACTTAATTGAACAGTTCAGTGTCTCAAAAGGGGATTCCAAATAACACAATAAGAAAACTTGTAACGTAAGGCTTCTATTTCAACGGCAAAGCAAAATTAAAAACAATTTAACATAAAAAAAGCAAACTTAAATTAAATGTTCAATGTGAGCTCCTCCGACTTCTATGCCTTTTCTAATTCTTTTAATAAAGGACTTTCGGATGGCATAGAAAATATTATTCTGTCCCCTTATAAAATTTCCCGCATTTTGTATGTTCCTCCAGAGTTCGTCTCGTGAATTAATTTCCTGGGTATAAACTAAGGACTTCATATGTCCCCATACATAAAAATCAAGAGGGTTATAGTCAGGACTTCTTGGTGGCCATTCAAAATTACTTCCTCTGCCAATCCAACGTTGAGGAAATATGTCACTTAGATAATTTCTAACAACTAATGGGAAATGAGGTGGAGCTCCATCTTGCATAAACCACATTTTCCTTCTTACATCTAGTGGCATATCATCCAAAATATCACTAAAAGTGTTTTGCAAAAAAATAAATAGGAATCTCCATTTAAATTTGGAGGAAGACGATATGGCCCTAGTAGTTGGTCGCCTATAATGCCACACCAAATATTAAATTTAAACTCATGTTGAAAATGTCTTTCTTTACGACCATGCGGGTTTTCTTCTTCCCAGTGATGACTGTTTCGATAATTAAAAACACCTCGTCTAGTAAAAGTCGCTTCATCGGTGAACATAATATTTTTAATAAAATTTCGGTCATCATTATGTTTGTTGAGAATACGTTGGCAGAACTATAACCGTCTTGGGAGATCTCTTGGAAGCAAATTTTGAACAGGAGTGAAGTGATAAGGATGAAACTTTTCTTTTTTTAAAACTCTAATAATAGACGACTGACTTACTCCTGTTGTTATTGCCAGTTGACGTGAACTTACTTCAGGATTTTCATCTACTCGAACCAAAATTTCATCTTCTTCATTAGGTGTGATTTGTTTCGGACGACCACCCAGATTTTTACTATGAAATGACCCAAACGATGAAATAGATTTGCAAAAGTTTTGTGATTTGGTTGCCTTCTGTCTGGATATAACAATTCATACCTTCTGGCTGCCATGCGACCGCAAAAATTTTCTTGTGCATATACACAAACCATATCCCGCATTTCTTCATTCGTAAAATGATTGTGCCGAGGCATTTCAGTCGAAAAAGCTTTAAAAAATGCAACAATAGACTATAATCTCACAGCAAAAATAATTCATTGGCATGAACTGACATTTACCAGACAGAATTATCTGACAGTCCAAAGCACACTTTTCATAAATAAAATATTTTTTGAAATATCCTTCTGAGACTCTGAACTGTTCAATTGCGTTTTTCTCGAAAACAGGTGAAATTATCGTATTTAAACAGGAGTACCAATATTACGTAGAAATGATGTTTACGTAATATTTTCTAATAAAAAGCACTAAAAAGTTTCGGCAAAAAAACTTACCACTTAATTTCATCATCAGGAATCATTCTCGTGGCGCCCCCTGTAAAAAAATGTGTGAAATAATACATAAAATAATAACCCTTGTCCAAAGTCCAAATATACAGTGAGATTATAAAAAAAAAACGAAAAAAAAATTCAACTTTAACGCCCTGTATCTTATTCCACAGCCATATTTTATTGAGGTATATTTGGTCCTATCGCCATATTTTGATCTAAATAACCCTGTAGATCATATCTTGTACCCACAAATTTTGAAAACAAAGCTTTATACGTAAGCAAAAATAATAAATAACGCAACAAAAGACATAAAATTAAAAAATAGTACATTATATACCTAGGGTGAGAAGTGAGCTATTATTTACTGAGCGAGGTAAATAATAGCTTTCTCAGCCGAGGTATATATAGAATTTTTTTTACTACTAACATTAATGTATTAGCAATTTTAATTTTGACATAAGTAATTTCCTAACAATTTGTTAAATATTTCGAAATATCAAGCAGACTGGAGCGTGTTTCTAATCAGACTGGCTTTATTTATGTAAAAATTTGGCATTGTCAAATTTTGGTATGATTCTAGGAAATATCCCATTGCATTTTTGATATTTTAATGACATGGATTTATTGTTATTAATTAATAATTTTTAAAGCCGGTGTTGAATTTCCTAGTTAATATATATTTTTACTATTAACACTGATATATATTATCATATTTGATTTGATTAGATTTTAATAAACCCAGCTTTAGTTATTTCCTACTTATTTTTCAAATATTTCAAAATATCAAGTAGTCTGGGAGTTTAGTTGTCAAATTAACAAAATGAAACTAATGAAATTTAGTTTCATTATTTACCTAGGTTTTTTTTTATTATCATTATTTACCTAGGGAGAGAAATATTACTTCTCATTAGAGGAATGGAGTAAATAATGGTGATTTCTCATGTTAGTAGTAAAAAAACTGTTTTTAAAATTATCTAATTTTATCACAGTTGGGATAAGTTTTGTGGAAACCTAGTTATTTATGTAGGTATTATGATCAAAAAATATAAATATTTTCTTTCTGTGTATTTAGTTGATGTTAAGTTTGGAGATTTTAAAAGTGTTATGACTGGAAGAATAGAACCAATACACTGGAGATACATTTTAGGCGATCTATTGTGTCTCCATCTGTCAACCTCTTCTATCGTTCTCCTCAAGCTGATGATATTCTCTAGTTGGCCAAGCTTTATATGGGTAGGAACATTTTTCAATTCGTGAATTTCTGCCTAAATTTCCAAAGTACTTGGTTTCAAGCCTTTACACCCATTTTCCATTATTATCGTTTTCATCAATCTGATGATATTTTTCAGTCTGTAAATAAAGTTTTTTTTATAGGTGGACACATTTTACAAAGTCGTCAATTTCCACCAACACTTTCATATTTTTCAAATAACTTCTTCAAAAAACTCAAAACAAAGAAAGATACAGAATTAAAAAATGTATATCCGGGAATGAATTTGTTTATCAAGAAATAAGCTTCATATCATGAATCACGTGTCACTAGTTATTGTACATAGGCATACGGAAGCATCTCCATATCATGGGACTGTCAGAATCTGCACTCTACAGAGAGTGCGAACAAGAAGATGAGATTTGTGTTCGGCGAGTATCGGCTAACACCGGCCGATATAAGAGAAGCACGTCTTGGCGACGTTGTCAACTACATTAAATCTGTAGGCTGGCTCATGAGCTAGGAGATGCCAATCATCTTAAAAGGATGCACAATGGGTCTAGTGAGGGTAACCCACCCTCCAAACGTTACAGATACATATATGTGGCCCAACAAATATTTTTATTGTCAGTAAAATGTTTGTTCTTACAAAAGCTTCCTGGGACAATACCTTTTTAAATTATCTTATTATTTTTATTAGGTATAATATCTTGCAATCGGAAAATAATAAATAAGTCACAATCTGTTGTTTTTCTTATGAAAGGCAGCAACAAGAAACGTTCGTGAAAATGTGCACCACTTGTGTAGGTAGAGCGGTCCCAAGATAATAATGATACAGCCACGTGCTCGATGAAGCGCGAAGGTGTGACGTCAGAGACAGAGGCGGGCGCATTTACAGTTATTAATTCGCACTCTGTTTGTCTTCGTTTACAATTTAACCAGGCTGCGCCACTGAATGGTTACGTTTGGCTTCGACGGGTGGCTGTTGCTAGGCGACTTGCCACTGCGCAACTTTTGTCGCTGTCATTCTGTGTACCTTTCTCATCTTGGGACCGCTCTACTACTTTAATAGGATACGTACGGTTCTGGCCATTGAGATTCGATTATTTCGAATATTCTATATTATATATTTTTACCACCAAATGTAGTACTCAATGTTACTCATTTCGTCTTACAACGAACAGCTAAGATTCGTAGCTCTGTGGTTAGTTACAAGGTTCCAATTCTATTTTGGCATTGAAATGTTTCATAAAATTGTATTTCTTCATCATTTCTTCTTAGTTCATGTCCTAGAGGATTGCTGATCTGCGGTCCTGGATCTAAAAGATTTTATTCTAATTACTTACTCCGCTTCTATAGCTTGCCATTTTGCCACATTCTCCACGTAGAGGTGTGAGATGAATAAGTAGGATCAATATACAAAAAGTATGTAAAAAAACAAATAGTATAAATGAGTAGAGTATAAAAATTATGCATTGCACAAAATAGCTATTTATGTAACCAGTTACAAAATGTATTTTATTTAATGTTACACAATACCGAATTTCGTAACGTGTTACATGAAATATTTTTTCTATTTACGACTAGATGTGGAAAATTGCTTAGGAAAGAAATGTCGCATTTTATTTATTTGATTGAACGCAATTAGTTATTTTAATTATTTTTTTAAAACGAAATAATAATTTATGTATGACAGTTTTAAATAAAATTGTCTATCTATGCAACCAATAATATTTTCATGCATTGTTAGTTACATTGTTTAATTTATTCCTCTGGCATATTTACATAAATATAAAATCATACAGTTTATTCGCAACAACTTACTGTAGGGTGTTTATCTTGCTTGTACAATTTTTTTTTAGTTTTCAAGAAAGTAGTGTGTGTCGTATATCAAGTGAATTAGTGTTTTGATTATTTTGTGCAGACTTAGAAAGGAAAATAGGGACCAAAACATAATTATTACTAGGTTCTAATTTCATTAACAAAATCTTTTTTTATATAGCCAACTATCCTATCTTGCTTCCTTTCTTCCTCCTTCGATATAAACTTTTAAAAACAATGTATGTATTGATTTTAAAACCAACTGGTGACATATTGAATTTTTCATAACCATTTACATAATTTTTAACTTTATGTAACAAATTACATAAAGTAGATCATTTTGACACTTGCTGCGATTACAAAAAAAGTCACTTTATATTTCAGAATTGGAAAAATACCTTAATTGGATCAAAATATTCAAATGAAATAATTATTCCTAATGTTTATTTAAATGCAATACAACTTCTAGTGTTTAAACAAAATTTTCTTGCTGGAATCGGCTAGCTAATCAACACTATAATTACTAGTGTAAACAATGAAAACTTAGTGACTCAATATTTAAACTATTAAACACGTGAATTGTTTCAAGGAATACGTGCAAAAGATTAAGTATTGTTTAAAATGTTGTTTCTATAACGTAATACCATATACATTATTATTCAAGCAATTATCTTAAGTACATCTTTGCTAGACACTGCTAATACCTCTTTGTAGACAGCTGCAGGAAATAGATTGTTAGCTTTATGTTTTGAATACTTCTAAAAACAGCCCAAAAATATATCATTTAAACTGAAACCTAATTCCTTATAATTTGAAATAAAATGAATTCATAAAACTATCTAGTATACCTAGTCTTGTATTTTATTTTTCTTGTTATGTTACGTTTTACGAAGGATTTAAAAAGTATCAAATATACAAGGTGTCCTAAATTGTTTTACCCATGCTATAACTTCCAAACCATGCAAGATAATCAAACCGGACAAAAGTCATCCATTATAATTTGCGGTGTACTTTGAAACAAATAGAAATTTGATGACCCACCCTCAAAAAATACCCCCCTGAAACGAAACGACCCCCTCAAAAATTATTAACGACACCCTTATTTTTGTCCACTCATTTTTGTAGTCGCTACTTTTCTCTGTACAACTGTTTTAAAATTTTGAAATCGCTCCATAAATGAGATTCGTTTTTCTTTTCATTTTCATCAAGTTGCTTGCTGTCAAATTCATGGTAAGTTTTCTAGCGCATTATAAACAACAATATATCAATTTGTCTCTTGTCAAACAGAAGTGCAGCTTAAATACTCGATAAAATTAGCAGTTTTTACTTGATAAAGTTTGCAATAATTTAGAGTTTGTCAAGTCCTAACAAATTATTTCAAAATACCTACTGTGTTTAGTTCCAACGAGTATATCGATATGATAATTATTTACGGCGAATGTCGCAAGAATTCAAGATAAGCTAGACAATTATACTATGAACATTTTCCGAATAGAAGAATTCCCTCAGTTAGAACGTTTTCCAATTTAGAAAGAAGTCTTAGACAAGGACATTTTTCTGACGGTGAACATCATGGAGAACAACAGAATGATCAGAAATGAAGAAAATATTATACACGTTATGGCTTATGTTCATGTAAATCCACTTGTTTCTATCAGAGATTTGGCACTCGAAATTGGAATAAACAAAAGTAGCATCCAAAGAATATTAAAAGAGAATAAATATCATCCTTATAAAATACACTTCGTCCAAGGTTTACACCCTAATGATCTTGAAAGACGCTTAGACTTTCTCGCTAGAATGCAGGTGGAACTAAATGACGATGCCACATTCTTAGATAAAATATGGAGCGACGAATCACGTTTCCATAATAATAGTGTATTAAATCGTCATAATTCCAATTACTGGTCCCCAACAAATCCCCACTGGGTAAGAAAGAAGGTTTCAAAATATTTGGGGCATAAACGTATGGTGTGGTTTGTTTAATGGTAGGATTATAGGTTCTCATTTTTATGAAAAAACTCTAACGGGAATAGTATATCGTGATTTTTTAATCAATACCGTTCTTGATTTTTTGGAAGGTGTTCCTCTTAATCAAAGATGTGATATGTGGTGGCAGCAAGATGGTCCACCAGCTCATAATGCACAAATTGTGAGCCAATATTTGGCAAACACTTATGGAAACCGTGTTATATCCACGCATTTAGATTTTTTTCTGGGGTACTATAAATTACGTAGTATACGAAACAAAACCAGAGGACTTAGATTTAAAAAATAGAATCAGACATGCTTGTAACAGATTTACACCTGCCATGATTCGAGGTTTAATAATGTGTGGAAGTGGGCAGTGGGCAATTTGAGCACTTATTATTACTACTCTTTGTTTGTTGACATTTATTTCTTGTCTTCTCCTTCTCTTGTTTCAATGTATTTTTTTAAGTATATGTCACCTAATAAAATATTTTTTATCATCAACTTGATATACAGTTTTATTTAATTTCTCACTTGTCTCCATATATCATATAATAAAATAATATAATAAGTATTTAAGCTGCACTTCTGTTTAACAAGAGACGGATTGATATAGTATTGTTTATAATGCGCTAGAAAACTTACCATGAATTTGACAGCAAGCAACTTGATGAAAATGAAAAGGAAAACGAATCTCACTTATTTATGGAGCGATTTCAAACTTTTAAAAACAGTTGCTCAGAGAAAAGTCTCAACTACAAAAATGATAAGAAAAAAAATTAGGGTGTCAGTAATAATTTTTGAGGGGGTGGTTCCAGGGGGTAGTTTTTGAAAGTGGGTCATCAAATTTTTATTTGTTTCAAAGAACACCGCCAATTATAATGGATGACTTTTGTCCGGTTCAATTTTCTTGCATGGTTAAGAATTTATAGCCTGGGTAAAACAATTTGGGACAATTAGTTAATTTTAAAAACAGAAACTGGCTATGCTTATTTAGTAGAGCTTTTGTGGAAACAGTGTGTAAAAGGTTAAGAAGTTTTTCAGTCAGCAATTGCCCATACAGAAGTTTGGTAGGTAATTGTTTAATATTGAGAATATATAATTATTTTTAAGGCTTTCAAAATTACATTAAGTATGTTTGCATCCTTAATGTCAGTTATTATCAGTTTAAAGTATTTTTCTGATTTCAACTGTTGTAGTTGAAAGTGATTTTCGGGAAAGTACACCATTTATTTTGCAGTGTGGCAACAGTGTATAGGGCCGTCGAGAGCCAGACCGGGCCGCAGAACAATTCTCCAGATCGGGCCTCGCGACAATTTTATAGCAAAAATTTCTCCTCCTCTACTTGATTTCTCTAAAAAAAAGTCTTTAACGTCCCCCCTCTTCTGTCGAACTTCTGAAAGTAACAAACACAAACACTGCTGGTCGGGCCCCCTTATACCGCTGCCGGGCCGCCATTTGAGCCCGGGCCCCGGGAATTAGTCCCGGCTGCCCCCCCCCTCCTTCTAGTCGGCCCTGACAGTGTAAAGCAGGCATCGTAGCTATTCTCAACACGCGTGCTCGCAAACACCATTCCCACTCAATTTAGTAGGGCGTCTCGCTCTTTTTAACCCGGCAGTCGAGGCGACAGCTTTATTTGTCTAACATAAAACAGAAACTAAATAATTAAAAATAAACAAGTATTATTTATAAATGAAAGAAATAAAAGTTATTCGTCGTTGAATATGGCCGACAATTCGCATAGAAAACGAATATTTCTAAACTTTTTCATTAGTGTTTGTCCGTTTTTATTCCTAAAAGACCCTATGTTAATTTTTTAATTTGTTTTATCTAAGCATAAAAAGGTGTGTAATTTGTGCAACGTGGATATGATGGCCATATCGCACGAAGACGAAATTTAAGCACGACGCCATAGGCGGAGTGCTCAATCGTCTGAGGGCAAAGTGGACAATCCACTTGAGTTGTACAGAATATTTTTTCTACGACATACTAAGCAAAATTTACAAATAAAAAAATATTTTAGGTTATTAAGACAAAATAACTAATTTTAAAATAATTTATGATTTTTAAAATAAAAAACAAAGAAAAAGTTCATTTCATTTTTCCCCATCCAAGAATCGAACTTGAGTCTTCCGTGTGGAAGGCAAGAACGCTGACCACAGGACCACCTATTCTTTTATTTTTGTTGAGGGTAATACTCGTAATACTCTTATAGTTTTATTTAAATTAATAAATTATTTATAATTAGAGACGGAATAAAAACAGAAATGCAATTATTTATCGATTCTACACAAGAATAAACCATTTTAATGTATGTTTAATCTCAATAACTAAAAAATATACTGACAATTAGTTTGACGGAAATGTCACTTATTTAAAATTAAAAAAAAAAATAGCTTTCGGTTGATCAAAATATGAACGGTGATTGGTGGATTTCATTTTTTTGCAGTGTTCTTACCTAGAATGGATATGAAATATATTCGTTCAGTTAAAGGCAATATCATACTTTTTCGTTTTGTAATCTATGCGTAGATAAGCTAATATCCATGTGGGTATAGAAAATAGTAATTTGTGCAACGAGAGTGTATGTGATGGCCATATCGCACGAAGACGAAGTTTGAGCATGACGCTGTAGGCGGAGTGCTAACTCGTCTGAGTACGATATGGACAATCCACTTGAGTTGTAAAGTATATTTTTTACGACCCACTAACGAAACTACAAATTTAAAAAAATATTTTAGGTTATTAAGACAAAATAATTTATAAATTTTTCTAATTTATAAAATAAAATAAACATAAAAAAAATGTCCCGTACCCTGATTTGAACCCGGGTTATTCGCGTAGAAGACAAATGCTTTGTCCATTTCTCCTTAGCCACTTTTATTTTAGTTTTAATACTTGTAATTAAATTAGTTTCATATAGTTTGATTAAAATATTTTTTTTGCTATAATTTATCAATTCTATACATAAACAACCCATTTTAATGTATATAAATTCAATAACTAAAAAATATACTGACAATTAGTTTGACAGAATTGTCACTTATTTAAAAATTTAAAAATGATAGTAGTTGGGTGTCCAAAATATGAACTGCGATTGGTGGATTTCATTTTTTTGCATTGTTCTCACTACCTAGAATGGATATGAAATATATTCGTTCAGTTGAACGCAATAGCATACTTTTTCGTTCTGTAATCTGTGCGTAGATAAGCTAATATCCATGTGGGTATAGATAAATACATTTAATATTCATACTTAATAATTATAAATTTATGATATTTAACTCCAAAACAAAAGTACACACGACTGACTAATAACCTCACTAAAAACAGTGTCACAAAACACCCACTTATTTTGTTTTTGCTAATCGTTCACTATTTAATGTGATTTTGTATTGCCTAATTTTGGTAAACACACTTTTTGAAAACTTCAAGTCTACGAATAGTGCACAATATTCATAAAATACCCTGTATATAGTGCTAATTTTTCTCATTAAAGACGGCAGCGAACTTCTATTATTTCTGAAAACATAAATAGATTATTAAAGTTAATAGACGGTAGTGAAATCTCTGAAAGCTATTAGAATAATTGTGAGAAGTGTAGAAATAATAATTTACGAATAATTGAAATAAAAGTGTACTTGCTAAGCCGCGTTCACACTAGGCGAATGAAAACTTACGAACAAAAACGCACGTATGCATTAAAGAGGCGTGCTTGCTAGAAGAATAAAATAAAAGAATAAAAGGAGTGCAGTAAAAATGGAGATATAACGATACTTTGCAAAATAAGTTTCTATAATATAAATAAGGTTACGGCATATAAAATGGTGTATACGCACTTCGTAGATTAAATTTTGAAGGAAAAAAATAAAATAAACATTATCTTTCTGACAAAATTGTTGCACTTCGTTGAACGAATTAAATTTAACCAATAAATAACAAGGAGGATTATATGTTGTTAATGGGATTAAACTTTTTTTAATCTCTTCGCATTAAAAGTAACACTTCAGTTCCTAAAATTAAAAATTCAAGAACTATCTTTAAAGGTCACTACCTTCACTATACCTACTCGTATCATTATCATTGTTTTTTATTATTATAAAGTCTATTAAATTTTCCATATATCCACTTTCCAAAATGAAATTCCCTTTTTAACATGATCAACGCATTTTCTCCAATGTTCTCCATCAGATAATTTAAATGCTGTATTGTTTCAAGAAACATAACCTTTTAATTGTGTCAAGATCAGTTCAATGGGATTAATCTCTGTGAGGGAAAGTGGCAATCTGAGAATTTCAGTTCCTTTTTCTCGGGCCATCTCGTCTATAATATATGTTTTGAATTTGTTTTTATGTTGCTTTGCTATTACGAGTAATTCTGCCTTCAAGGATTTAGGAGGACATAATATTTTTAGAATGAAACCATTTTAAAATATCTTCTTTTTTCCATCTTAGTGAAGGGAGCCAGTAGCTGGACCCAAGCCTAATTGGGTGGAGACTACCGGAATCCCTCAGGGGGAGCAGAGGGATGCCAGAAAGGGTGAAAAAAATGCGTTAGCATGTGCTTGTGTTTGTTTATATACTAGAAAATATAATAACGCACGACTGCGTTCGTTTATTTTTGCTGGTGTTTTTGTGCTCGCCCAACAATATCATCGTTATACAATGTGAACATAATCGCACTATTTTTTAAATAATATAGTCCATTTTTAATAATAGTGAACAATTCATTCGTTGCATGGATTTGAACATTGGTACATTTTTCTTGCAGTGTAATAAATGATGTGCTATTTTATGTACTATCAATACGTTATGTCTAATTTTACTACATTCTCGATAATGTCATAGTCACAGTTTATAGCTAAAGAATCAGTTCGCTCATTCTGCGTCGGCACTTTTGATCTCAATGTTCCAGTTTATATACATTACGCAACTCGGCGCATACAGAATCAAATCATAATAGCCCAAGAGCCCACTGCAAATTTTTACCGCCATCTGATAATGAAATAAAATATAGTCTGTTCGCTATACTTACGCGGGTTTAGGATTAACAAAATTATGCAAATTAGTAATTGACAACCAGTTCCCTAATGTTATTTTAATTTAAATCTGACCATTAGGGCAATTTTACCTAATTTCTTGGAAAGAGGCTTATTGGAACTGGTTGTCAATGACTAATTTGCATAATTTTGTTAATCCGAAACCCGCGTGAGTATAGCGAACAGACGTTACCCCAGAAGCTTGTTAAAACATTGTAATTTATCGAATGGCACCTATGCCAATTCCAATCCTAAGAAAAGTGGTTAAAAAAATCACATAAGGCATGACAGAGCTAATTTTGTTTGCCCTTAAAGTTTTCCAGATAATAAAATATTCAAATATATCTTGATATATATCGTCCTCTTAACATCGCCCAAAAACATATACACACGATTAGTAGGTAAAAATCATTAAAAATATGAATTAATTTTTGCTGATTTAAAACTTTATTTGTATGCCTATTATTGGCCGCATTCAGCAGAAGCAATCGATTTATGATTTTCTGCTGAATGATATATAAAAGAGCGATTAGTAATCAAATAATGAGTTATCGGCCGCCATTTAAAACATCGAATTTGAAATACGATTAGTTATCACATCGCGATTAGATTTAGAACTCATACCAACTGAAGTGAATGTTTTGTGGTGGTGCTCATAACTCATAACCTTATTTTATGTTTATTTTGAATTCATTTTTACACTGGGATTTGTCATTTTTCACTGAAATGGAGGACTTTGAAGTTATACGTTTATAACAATATGAAATATAATATATTTGTAATATAATTGTAGTTGGTAATGAAGTGTTGCACAATCCATTAAAATCAGGCAAATACATTAAATTATAATAATGTAGTTGAATAATTTGTTTGGTGTTTTATTCTAAATTTTGTACCTATGTTTTAGATGATGACTTTTTTCTGAAGTACATGTCACTTTTATGTCGCCTGTCGAAGTGCCTAAAAAGTTCATTCAGGAGATTCACTAATCGATAAGTCATCGCTAAGTTATCATTTGATAATCGGTTGCTTCTGCTGAATGCGGCCATTGTGATTCATTTTTACAGGTTTCTATAGAATGATCAGGAACAGAGTAATCAGACGAAAGTCTACTTGCTTCAGGACTAAGGATACCTGGGTCATGCCCCAGGATGAAATGCTAAAGAATTACAGTTTTGTGAAAAACTTCAAAACCTGGGCTGCAAGAAAGAATGGAGTCAAGAATCCATCGCGCTTGCAACAGAAAGTCGTGCTATTCAGTGGTATACGAAGGTTCCAAAACCATAGAAGGAACTGGAATAGGAGTGTATGGGCCGAGAACCAAGCACTCCGAAAGTTTGGGAAAATACCCAAGCATCTTCCAGGCGGAAATTCACGCCATCGAAAAGTGTATCCAGTTTAACATCGAGAGAAACTATCATAGACAAGAGATTATCATCATGGCCGATAGTCAAGCAGCCATCAAAGCGCTGAGCTCTTACGTAATCAGCTCAAAAATGGTCTGGAGATGCCTAGAACAATTGAATGAGCTAGGCGAGAAAAATAGAGTTACTCCCACTTGGGTCCCGGGACATAACGGGGTACAGGGTAACGACATTGTGGATAGTCTTGCAAGGAAATGGGCTCAAACACCCTTTGTAAGACCTGAGCCGTTCTGCGGTATCAGCAGTAACAATATTAGGAGAGATTAAAAAGGAATTGGGCAGTAGAAGAACCGATAATTGGAACAATTTCTTGGGGCTGAGACAGGCCAAGATACTTTTGGGTAAATATAACCAGAAAAGATCGAAAGCTTGCATCTGCCTGAGCAAGAACAGGCTACGTATTGTAACAGGGATCCTTACCGGGCATTGCCGACTAAAAGGACACCTAAGTAAACTGAGAGTAGTAGAGGATAGTGAGTGCAGATTCCTAACTAAATGTGTAACACTCCAGAATCCAAGGGCACTATATCTAGGAGGATATCAAATAGAAGAGGGAGATTTACCTAACTTGAAGCCACTTCAAATCCTACACTTCCTTGAGGAAATAGGATTGGAAGGGTCGTTATAAAGGCATTGAGACATTTTCTTAGTGCATTGGCGATAGAAGGGGGCACAATAGATCTTTTAGGTCGCAGTGTATTAACACCCCATTTTCAACATAACATAACATACAGGTTTCCATAGAAACGACAAAAAAACTACTATGAATATGGTTTAAAAGAATTGTTTAACAGGAGTTTATAATTATTATTAACTATCTCTACCAAAGGTAGGTAAAAATATTAATAATTCAGGTTTAAAGGCTAGGTTCACAATGAATTAGGATTGTAATTTTCAGAGGAAACACAATTATCGCTGTCATGTCTTGTGTGATTTTTTGAATATAAAATAATTTTTTTTAACCACTTTGCTCAGGATTAGAGATTGGCACAGGCGCAATTTAGTAAAGTACAATGTTGTTACATGTCTTTGGAGCATATTTTTTTTTGTTATCAAATGGCGGTCGTAATTTGCAGTGGGCTCTGTTACTATAACCAATTAGAAATTCCAACGACCTGTCAAACAATAGCTGTCAGTGAGAAGGTCTGGTATATCTAAGGGAGTAGATACATAGTCTTGCATCTTGAACGCTTTTTTCATTTGAAATAATAGTCACCAAGCCTGCCAATTTATGAAAAAATGTATCTTATTTTTATTATTATTTTTATTGTGTTTGACATAAAATATTTAAATGTAACCCATTATTCATGATTTTACTTATTGTAAACAGATTACATCGTATGTCGCAACCCTTGGATATATCAAATCTTCCCACTGGCAGTTCATTTGTTTGGAATGCCTAATACAATATATGACAACCGCCTATATTCAAACAACAGTCTTCTGCGAATCCTGAATTTGTATCCCTCAAGTGGATGTTATTTTGGAACATTCAATTGGTCCGAGTGAGCTTACTGATTATTTAGCTATAAACTGTGTCATAGTCATGTACTTTACCAAGTGTCACTTTACCCAATGTCTCTTTCCCGCTACTACTAGAGTAAAAGAAATAATAGATATATTTTTTCCGATCTAAATATTTACTTAAATACATCTAAATTTTTTTCACCAAGAAGGTTACAAGGGCTTCTACAACATGTGACTAGCGGTTAACTATCTAAGGTGGAGTGAATAGGTACGGCAGTAAAAGCCATGAAAAATCCACAATAAACTTTATAGGGTGCAGTTCCGCTACGTCTGAACCCCAGAAATTTTTGCCACCGAGTTTTTCACATAGAATCACTCTAAAATCAGCAAAATAGGTACCTACTTATTTCTATATCTGTCATTATACTTAGCTAGTATAATTTCATAATCTGAACTTAAATTAATGATTTTGATAGTGAATATTCGATGACCAAGTGACAGATTAAAGTAAATGCGTTAGGAGTTTGTAATGTGAATAACGGAGATCAACGCCTACTTATCGCATGTTTAATAAATTATTAAGCTAGGATTTATTAACTATTATTTTAACCAAATAATTCATGTTATTGGTACCTACTAGATAAAATTTTATACGGTGTTTATATCGGAAAATTATCATTTACGATAATAGTATAATATAATAATATCTACTGCAAGTTATAGTGAAATATGTTAATTTTTTACACGGTGGTGTTCACCTATCTATTCAGGTAGGTACTTATATTATTGTGTTTATGTATTCTTTAAATACCTACCGCATAAATTACATAATTACAAATTATTTTCAATTTGCAATTGTTTTTACGATAAAATTTAATAGTTAAGTATATAATTACCAAACGACATTATTAGTCCCAATGAAACCTATTCTTGGTATGCAATATGCAGAAGACAGAGAATTCCATAAACAGTCATGATAACTAATTATTTTATGAATGAAATGGTCAATAATTATCCAGATGTCACGCTTGTCGGTTGCCAATTATTGTTTAATTACAAACAACCAGTTCGTGAATTTTATGTTGTTACTAAATTCATTGTATTAATCTTTCTATTAGATTTTATAAATAATGTTTATTGTTTTATGAAAATTATTGTGTCACGATTATTAATAAACTCGCGAATGGAGGAGAAGTTATTCTTGTTTTTAAAAATGATTTGATCAGCTTAGAACCTCATAGACTTATTTGTATATTTTTTTAAAATATTTTTTTAACAATTGAGGAAAACCTACATTAAAAATAGAATAAATTAACAATACAATTGCTTGTAACATACGAGTATATTTACATACATTACCTACCTACATAAATTGACGTAGGTTTGCGGTAGATTCCTCTTGGATGGAAACTGGCCAAAGTATACATGATTAGTTATTATTTATTAATATTTTAAAAATTATCGAATAATTTTAAATTCGTTTTATTACGAACACCAAAGTAACCTTTTGCACTTTACAATCTAACCGCCAAATTAATGTTTTCGAGTAATGGCATTGAGTGACAGCTTTGTCTCTCTAGATTATAAATTATAAAATTTAATAACGCTCTTATACTTAAACAAAATGGCAGAATTCCGGTTTTAGAGCAAATGCCATTAATTATGATTTGTTTAATGGATCACACTTTTTGTTTTTTGGAATTTACGGGTCAAATTACATACGACAGTGTTGCCATATTTTTAAACATGTACCCATGTACTGCAAAATAATGTTCTCGAATAACTCGAAACAAAAGCTATTTTACCTATATCTCGCTATTGAGGCTCATTTCTCCATTAGTTGGCAAATTTTATTATCAATCTACAGAGCTGGGTAATTACATGTATTTTAAAAATAATTACAATTACAAAGTACATTTCCAAAAAAGGAATTAATTACAAGTACAAAGTACATGTTGTAAAAATAGGAATTATATTAATTTAATTACAATTACATGAAAAAATGAATTAGCAATTAACTTTATAATTACTTTTTTAATTACTTTGCTGATAAAACAACAAATTAGGATAGAATTGAGGAACCATGAACCAACCGGACCGGTACAAATAAAATTTTTAAATAGATAATTCAAAGTGTCAAACTAACAGCCGTTTGCAACGAGTTTCTTAAGGATTCCTTAAAGTTAGAGATATCTTAAGGGCGGGTTGTATAAATCTTACTTAAGAATCAAACTTTAATAAAGAGATAGATTTAATTAAACAACTTGCTATCAACAATGGTTTCCCCTTAGAGCTTCTTAACAAAATGTATTTCAGATTTTTCAACAAATTTAGATTGTCCTATCCCACCATCTCACTTAATTCTTCTAATTCCATTGTTCCTAAGGTTTATTCTGGTTATATACCTTTCTTGGGCCGTGTGGCATATGAACTATAGCTAAAATATTCAGAAAATTCAACATAAACATAGCCTTTAAAAGTACTAACTCACTTTACTCACTTCTAGTACGGAATAAATATCTTGTACCCACTTTCCATAAACCAGGGGTATATCTACTAAATTGTAATGATTGCAATGTCATCTACGTCGGCCAGTCAGGAAGAAAGTCAGAAACCCGAATTTTAGAACATTACAAAACTATCAACAGATATAAATCCTCGAATATTTCAGATACCAATTCCACATTTGCTAATCACGTTCTCTATACTAAACATAACTTCACTTTTCCAGATAACGCCTTTTTTCTTATCCAATGCCCCAAAGACATTAAGCTGGACTTACTTGAAATGTACTACATTCATCAACATATTAATAACCCAGATGTGGTTTGTTTAAATGATCAATAATTACAACCTACATATAAGCCTATCTTTTCCAGATTAACCTTCTAGTATTTTCAATTCAACAACTACAATGAATCCTATGATCCTTACAAGTTTCCTAAATCCTTTGTAAATCCTTCAACTTTTTACTTGTAATAATATATATAATAGCCCCCTTTTTTAAAAAATTCATATTTATTATAAATTTCCTTAACCTCAATCTAATGTCAAATTCTTCTTTTTTAAAAAAATCAAATGTCACTCTAACTTCATAACACCAGCAGAGCTTATTTGTGGCCTTTCCAAAGTCTTGGACATCCTGCCAAGACACCAAAGTCAAATTGTTCAAATTTATATTATAAAATTTGTCACAAAACTAATTTAACATATTCAATTTAACTAATGTCAAATTTAATTATTATTAGCTCAACCATCATTGTAACTACGTGTCTTCCATCATATGTCAGTTGTCAAATGTCGTAAATCTCCACCATTTTGTCATTTAACTTAACCGTTGGATGACGAAAGTGTCTTAAGTGAATTTTTCCAAAAAAGTTAATATTTAATGATACCCCTTAAGCTTAGGCTTAAGGGTGTACACGAGCGGGACTCCGTCTACTCCTTTTGTACTGGGGATAGGGGGAGTAGCTGTATTTCACCTTTCCAAAAAGTAACACTTTCCACATGGTGCCTTAAGCACACATGTGGAACTTCAAAATTTATCTTATTCGAAACCACCTTCATCAGATGGAGGCAGGCGAAATTCAAAACTAGAACTGGATCCAACCTCGAATGAGGGAGGCAGTGTGTGCCATTTTTTACAATTTTTACATTTTACAATTTACTTAAATTTTACATTTTAATTCAACATTCTTATTTTTCTGTGGACACATAGTGGTAAGACACCTAGCATTTCTATAAAAAACGTTTTGTTATACCTTAAATTATTATTTCAGATTGTACCTACTCACTTACAAAAATTTTTTTGCCTGATGATGACCTTTTAGGTCGAAAGCGCTTGCAACCTAATAAATTTATGTGGTCGACAGACTTTGAACTTTTTACTTCCCTTTAATATAAATTAATATAATTACAAAGTACAATTCCTCCACAGATTTTGCTGCAATTACAATTCCAAATTACTTTGAGAAAAAAGTACTTAAATACAATTACAAATTACATGAAAAAAAGTAATTGTAATTAATAATTACTTTTTAACTAGGAATTACCCAGCTCTGCCAGTCTGACAATATGCACCATGCAGCACTAAGAACATTATTTTCCACACTTTCATATGTAATTTAAACCGTACATTCCAGAAAACATAAAGGTACTTTTAGACGGTCAGATCAGTTCTCCGTTCAGTCTTAGTTCCTTTAACTGACAACTGATACGATAACTTGCTATACCCATCGAGCCACAGTTATGTATCAGTTTTAGTTTTTCTTACAGTTTTTTGTGTTTACACATTCAGATAACTGACAGTTCGACTGAAACTGCGACTGAACGGAGAACTGATCTGACCGTCTAAAAGTACCTTAAATATACAAAAATCAAACTTAATGGCATTTCCTGTAAAACCTAAAGTCTGCCATTTTGTTGAAGTATGAGTGTCAATTCGAAATTATGTTTTGTAAGTTTATCCAAAATTTGATCCAAATCTCTTTGAGTAAAATAATATCGTCTCATTTTCACCCGGTTTATACCTCGGAAATCACATACAGGGAGAGTAAAAAGTTATATGAAGTTGAAATATCCAGAGCTGAGACGAATCCTCAAAAAATTGATTCTAATCACGAATCCGAATCACGAGATGTGATTCGAATCACGGATCCTATGTCCGATTCTTTTTTCAATAAAAAAAGGATTCGAATCAAGTGATTCGAATCCATTTTTTCGGATGACGAATACGAATCACTGTCAGCGTCATTCCATGGTATTATGGATGCTTCCGAATCTAATATCAATATCAACCGACTATGACTTGCATACAAATGGTCAATACAAGAAGATGTTGAAAAGAATAAACTATTTTTTTTTTTCTATAAATATGAACTATAAATAAATTAGAATCTACAAAAAATATATTTTATTTTAATACAAAAAACCAAATAAACAATGAAATAAAAATAAATTTTGGTTGGCCTTACATAGCACCAAACTTTCGAGGTGCGTCGATTATACCTGCAAACAAAAATAATCGTTAGACTACACCAGACGAAGGAAGGCAAGTGTTAAATTTTAGGATTTTTTTGTGTTGAACATTTATTGCTAATTTGTGATGTCAAAGAAGGGAGCAGAGCACCTAGGCAACTTTGAGTTGAAACCTATGCCATATTTTTAGGCTATTTTAAAGCTATTTTTATGGTGCTCTGCTGATTTCGAACTAAGTCAGCAGAGCACCACAGTTTTTTAAGTTTTTTCCAAAAATAACGACACAATATTTTTAGGCTATTTTTAGGCTCTTAAAATATAATTTTTAAAAAATACAGGGTAGGGTGCTTTTGCTAGCTTCGAACGAAGCCAACAAAGCACCTCTGTTTCAACAAAGCACCCTGTATTTTTTAAAAAACACTATTTTTTTCAAAAAGTTTTATATTATTTTAAGAGCCTAAAAATAGCTCAAACATGTGACATAAGTAGATGTTTCTAGAAAAAAAAAAAATAAATAAATAAACTGATGTGCTTTGCTAACTTTGTTCCAGCAAAGCACACTGTATTATTTAAAAGTAGCAATTTTTAGTAAAGTTTTAAAATATTTCAAGAGCCTAAAAATGCGGTGTGGTTGTTTTTAGAAAAAAAAAGCTTTAAAAAATCGAGGTGCTCTGCTGTCTTTGTTCCAACAAAGCACACTGTATTATTTAAAAATAGCAATTTTTTAGTAAAGTTTTATAATATTTTAGAAGCTCACAAATAGCCTAAAAATGCCGTGTGGTTGTTTTTAGAAAAAAAAATTTAAAAAAACGAGGTGCTCTGCTGGCTTCGTTTGAAGCTAGCAGAGAACCATGATTTCAGTAAAAATGAACATAAAATTTTTGAATAGGGCATAAAAATAGCCTTAAAATAGCCTAAAAATATGTCATAGGTTTCAACTCAAAATTGTCTAGGTGCTCTACTGCCTTCTTTGAATTAATTTGTAGATTCTTATGTTTATTTTCTAAATATTAACAATAGGTCTTCAGTCTCAGTCAAAGCGTGAGTCGACCGTTCGCGCCGGCGTAGTTTGGTCTCTAAAAGGATCCGAGACTAATATTGGTGATTCGAATACGAATCCTTAAGAATTTCTTCGGCGAATCCGTATCACGGATCCTTTTTTTCTTAAATATTCAAATACCGCTCGCGGATCCTCAAAAAGAATTCGAATCCCAGGATTCGAATCCTATGTGAGTCGAATCCTCCCCAGCTTTAAAATATACAATGACGCTTTAGATTTTTCATAGTGTTTCTTCGCCCAATTTTTCCAGTTTTTCCACTTTTTCTGTAAATTCCAACCATTATTTAAAATATGCTTCAATAATTCATAGGTGGTAGGTCATCTGCATCTTGTGCATTTAATTCTGCATCTTATGCATTTAATACTGCATCTTATGCATTTAATACTACATATTGTGCATTTAATACTGCATCTTATAGTTTAGTTGATGGATACTTAACAATTTCTTGATAACTTGCATAGGTACCCTAGAAACAAAATACCTAACAGCCGCGAAGAATCGCTGTTATGGAATAATCATTTATATTAGCTCAATAAACAAAAGTTTTACGGAATTGATAACAAAAACGAGTAAAAAATATTTATTACTTTAAAACCAATTTTTAAACCCTCTTAAGTATGTACTAAAATTCGTAAAATTGTTCTTGAAACAATGACCTAACATATACATAGGTATCTAGCAACTATTGTCTGAAATTAATATTTAAGTTAACTCACAAAAAAAAAATCAGCAGAAAAATGTCATAGAAACATAGAAAATAAACTTGATAACATAAAAATGGTAATTTCTGTATATTACAACTCTTTTCTCTCCCTGTATTTGACGTCCAAAGTATATATTTCTGTTAACGTAATGTTGTTCTTGTTTGGGACAAATTACGATATATTGTATACAGTTTCGGTTGTCGAACGTTTTCCAATACACTTTGCACAAGTGCATGCAAAAACTACAGAGAGTTGGCATTAAAACGATCAGGAAACGAGTAATATCAGTTACCAGTTTATACGGCTTCTCCAACGTTTCAAACCTGTCGGACCGTATAATCTGGCAACACTAATAATATTCGTTTCTTGCTCGTTCTAATGCTAACCCTGTGCAGCTTTTCACGTGCACTTGTGCAAACGTATTGAAAAACGTTCAGTGGAGACACTTTATATTGTAAAATAACGACATTCACTGAACCAACTTCACCCCATATACGTGTATTTGTTATAATAATAAAGTGTCATCATTTACACATTTATATAATCACATGTAAATAATTCATTTATTGTCATTATTTTAGACATTAAACCATTTTTTAAATATGTAGATTTCCTACTGTAATATAATAAATTAATCGTCATGTACAATTGTTTTCCAGAACGGTTAGTGTTCTGTTTTGGTAGTCACGAACCAAAATTTTTAATATTTATGAACGAGAGCAAAATTACAACACTTGCGTCTTTTGAAAATTTAGAAAGTTTTCACGTTCAAGAACTAGTCATAGGAAAACTTTGTGTCCATGGACATGTTTATTAGCAGTTCAAAACTGCAACATATACAGAGTGTTAGAATATTCGACCAACAATGCTCTACCCCAGAGAGCTCTCGTTAATTAATGAATTTAGACATAGGAACATGCTCCATTAAAGGGCTTAGTTGCCGAGATTCAGGGTGTTAAGAGGTTGAAATCAAAATTCAAAATTTTCCATAAATTAAAAATGCCTTTAAATTTGTTATTTCAAATTCGGTGGCCAATATATTATTTAAGAAAGTAATATTTTGGAAAAATTTAACCAGTGGCGTGCTATCGGGGTTAATGGGAACTGTGACCCCCATATGTTTTACGCCACTGGAACTTTTTTTAATTCTCTGTTAATTTTTAGTTAAAAAAGTAATAACCTTTTATGGAACTAAAATGAACGATGTTGTATACATTTGCTTCTAAACAAAATTCTACAAATATTTTTGTACATTTGTAACTACTCAATATTTATACATTCTAATCTAGTAGGAACGTGTTAAATTTTTAATACTTCCTATTTTTGACAAGATCTTATTAGATTAAAAAAATACAGTTTTAAACTAAAGAAATTGAAAAGATTAGAAGGTAGGCAATACATTTATACATGGTATGTAATATTATTTCAAATGAAATGTTAATTGATAGTAGTTTCAGTACCTATTTGAAAACAATTTTTCGTGAACAATGAATAGCTTTTTACAATAAATTAATTTCAACTTAATTTATAGGTGTTTAGTTATCAAATCTTTAAATGTATTAAATAATAAATAAACTATTTAACATTTAATTTCAAAAACAGCTTCTTTTCCATGATTTTGAAAATATATATCCATGTGTGCAATTCGAGCGAAATGTTCGTTCTCATATAGCTATTTTTAATTATTTTCGCTTTCTCAATCAACTAAAATATCATTTTATGATCCAAAATTACTGGTTCGATGGCAATTTCAATGTTTGCATCAAGATTCCACATCTTTGTCTGTTCTTTGATTACATATTTTATGCAATTATTCCACAACTCTGAGGTTGGTCAAAATACTGTTCATAATGTAGGTAACTACGTTAAGTAACATTCATACATATTTACGCTGCTTTTACCATTGTCTTTTCATCGAGTGTTTATTTATTTTTTGTAGCAATGCTCTGCTATCATGAAAATTACAAAATCTCAAAAATTTTTACAAACTCATTCATACCAATAAAACCTAACAGGCCGGATATTTTGGAAAGGTGGAGGTATTTTAATTTTGTAAAAATCAATTTGCAGAGCACTAAGAGACCTTTAATTTTGGGTGTGAATTGATTTTAAGTACGTCAATATGTAGATGGGCACGTGCTTAAAATTTTGTTTTCTCGATGTAAGGTTCTTTCAAATAATATCGCACATCTTGTAGAAAATGCATTTTTTTAAGTAGATTTTGTTTTATGAAATAATTTGACAAATCTAGACATTTTAGAGATATTTAAGTCGAACCATTGCTTTTTCCAAATAATTAAAATTTAATAACATATTACGTACTTTATTACAAAAAATATTGCTTTTACAATAGTCTCTACCTCGACTATTATGACATCCTGTATTTACTTGAGAACAATGCATATTAGTTACTAATAAGGTTGCCATACGTCGCGCTTTAGGCCTAATTGTCCCGTTTAGGCGTAATTATCCCACTTTAGGCGTAATTGTCCCGCCTTTTCTCACGCCAAAGTACGAAAATGCCTCGCATTTCACCTAAATATGCCACGTTTTTTACTCAAATATCACTCTTTTTAAATCTAAAGTTATAAATAAAGAAATGTTTGAAGAGGTAAGACCTTTTGTTGAGGATCTGTTTTATCAAAATATAAGCTATAAGCGGAGGACCTGTTTTCTAGATCTCCACAAAAAAGGACCAGATTTGATAAAAATATCTGTTTTTAAGGTGGTCCCCAGTCGTCACCGTTGTCCTGCTTTTCCCTTTCGTAAATCTTGCAACCCTAGTCACTAATTGCTTTTAAATGTTAGATTGGTTTTTGTGATAGTGCATGACAATTGTCAAGTCAGGAAATTGTTTCCACATTCTAACCTCCTGATGCTCTATAAGGCTGAAACTAAATGTAATTATTTTCATCAATGTCAACATACATATATTTAGGGAACCCCCTCGCTTTCAATTCCCGACGAAGTTCAAAGGAAAATTCTCTTACCAAACGAAAATCCCAAGCCATGTTTGCGTAACAAAATATGGAACCGAATGAAATGTAAATGAAAAGGGATTAAAATTCAATTTAGATGTTTATACAAGGAAAATTACGAAAAAATGACATGTCGGTCTATAAACCGGCTTGACATACACAAAGATACTTTACCAAACGGAAATAAAAAAACACGAATATATACAAGGGACAAGAAGTTAAAAACAAGTGAAACAATAAAAACAGATATATTATGTATAAAATGATAGTTGTTGCAGTTGCAGACTAATTTGAGAACATTAAGGAACCTAGTGGGGTAAAGCAGAAATAATTCTTGTGATCGAAAAGATTTTTTTAACTTCCTTTAATATTGCTTTCTGCTTTCTGTTTAAATACAGTTAATAAACAATACTGTTAATAACAAATAATACCACAAAAGGAGTGCGCCCAGTGGTTTGTTCTCTTTGGAGACCTCTTTCTGAGTTGGTTATCATCTAAGTTCATTGAAGTCTAGTGGATCCAGCATTTTTAGTATTACGGCTAAAAGGGAAGATTGTTTATTTAGGTATTTGGTATTAGTAAAATAGACTCTTTTATACAAAGACTAGTTGTTTCAAAATTTTGTTGGTCCAGCAACTTTGGCACTGAACCACTTTGAAAGTACCTACTAGGTTTTTCTGTCATAATATATTCTATTCTTTTCAATGAAATCCTCTCAAAATCTTTCGAGATTACAGGCAGTAGTCAAATTAGATGATTTTTTATTTTATTTGTCTTTTTGTCAGTTTTTAACTTTACAATAATTATTTGAGAAACTTTCGAGTGGACCGGGTAGTACCCTAGTCTTAAAATGGGATTAAAAACACAGAATTAGCATATCTTTATCAAATCTGTTTTAATTCTAGCTCAGTTATTAAATCATACCACTGAGTTTTCTTAATGTCAGAATTTTTTATGGTTTATTAGTCTTCCGCGAAATATTTTTTTTTATTAGAAGAGTCATCTGATAAAATGTCTTTAATTTATTTTTCTTCTACCGAGTCTGATGACGGAGATAAGAAAATAAATTTCATAAAGATTGGATTTTATGTGTAGTTTTATTTAGAATTATTACGGTCTTACCGTCTTACCCTATAAATGACCCTAGTTTGTTCTTAGACTCAAATATAAAGGAATATAGTTATGCCGGAGCCACAATAGATCCATCTGGGTCGCAGTGGAAGGCGATGAAATCATCCCACTCATTTTCAACCTATGCCGGTTATTACACATGGGAATCATATTGACTGCATTGATTCCAATTCCCAAAAGTGTCTTCTGTTTAAACATTTATGTTTCTTAGCGATTATTATGTATCTTTTGCTGTATATCCAATATTTTTTCAGAAGTGACTGCGGGTTTTAGCTGTCCTTCACAAGCATAATTGCGATCCCTAACAAATTATTTTAAGCCAATTTTAAAATCGTGGCGTATTATCGCAGGATAACGTCCCTCTGAAACAGGGAGGTCTGAAGGAATGCAGATTACATTACGTGATATAAGTAAGACCACTTGTGTTATTTATTAAGACGACAATACTATATGACATCTCTAACTCTGTTCTGAAAGATCCATACTATTTAAAATAATGTATTGCTCACAATTTGAAAAAGGGATCACATGCAAACTTCTTATTGACATTTAATTGACGTTGGTTGCTATGGATTTCTTATATACATACCTGTGCTAATACTCGTAAGGTATCTCAAAGTTGTCGGTGGTGCTATTCAGATTATTAATGACAAAATATATCGACAAATTGATATCAAAAATGCTAAAAATTAAGATACAATAAAAATAGTCGACTATTGATCAAGCTCTTGTTGATAATTTCTTGGCAGTTACTACCTATCAAAATTATTTAATAATATTGCAATCCTTTGAGCCACAGAGGTTACACCATGTAACTACCTATTTTAATCGATTTTAAATCAATTTGTTATTTATATATCCAATATAGATTCAATATTTACGCTACCGGTAGTTCCCTCTACTAATAGATAGCAATAGTTTTGGAGTTTCTTATTCGGCTTCTTAACTAACGGTTCATTTATAAACCTGTCAACGAAGAAAGAAGTTACGTGATAAGTTTTGAAAATTTTTGACGTTTATTGATAAAAATAAATATTCTGTGCGCTCTGTATTCTTTGGAGTCATTCATAAAGGCATTTATATGCCTACTGGATTAGTACACTCAAATATTTTTCCCAATTTTTACTTAAAAATTATTAAATACTGGTGATTTCACTATGAAACTACTTTGACACATGGTATAAAAAATAAAAGGTAGGATATCAACAGTGTCAAAAATAGGACGGCCACGCGCATAACGTCACGCGTAGAGTTTGTATAGGCGCGAATTTAAAAATACTGACGAAGTGTGAGGAAAATATATGCTACTTACAGAAATTTCATGAATATTAGGGATAATATTTTAGAAATTACATGAAATATCTATGGATATTATTATAGGATAGTTAAGGAAAGAACTATGAAGAAACATAAATGCAAATACATACATAAAAGAAGTATTTATTTGAACAGTTTTTTCCTTTTTCTTTTTTAATGATTTATTATGGTTATACAAATTTGACTTCTAAAGAATAGGTTATATAACCAGGATAATGAAAAGGGTATCTTTGCAACTTGAAACTTGAATAAAAATAAGTTTTAAAAAATATGTTTTTTTCATATAATATAATGTAGACATTCATATAATACAAAGCATAAAAAATGTACAAAATACAAATAACAGCTACATAACATATTGTGGGTGCATGTACAAAATTAAAATAAAATGTCACGGCAATTTTCCTGGACAAAGTCGCTGACAGTTTTTTTAATTCATTCATTAAGTATAAGTCGAAATTTTCTTTTTTTTGCCACATTTACAATTTCACTTTTGCTTATATTGCGAAATTTTTGGCCTTAAAAGGGTAGAGTTTCCAGTTTAGAAGTCGCAAGTTGCGATTGAACCAATGTGAAATTCTGATTGGAGGTTCCTCTTATAAATGGAAGGTTGAAAGTGCTTGGAATACATATGAAAATTTATTTGCAGAAGCCACTGCAAGGGCTACTCCATATCGAATTTTCTTGGGAAGGAGGATATAATTGCCTATTTAGCATTTTTTTTTAAATAAAAGGCTCATGGATTTTAAGAATTTTAATCTAGGGAACGGCATGCTCCCCTGAGCCTCCGCTGGAGCCGCCCTTGGACCAGTCCTCACTTCTGACTGAGCTCTTACTGTTGAATAAAGCGAAAAACCATAACATTTTTCTTGAATCCTTTGCTTTAATTGTTACTGTTACATTCCAACCGCAATTTTTTAAAGTTTTCAACTAAAACCACTCAGAGAGAACAAAGTTTACAATATAATATATTACAAATATCTGTTTAATACCTTATAAATCACTATAAACGACTCCCAAACTACTGCAACATGCGTCTGTCATATGATATTTATTTCGCGCCAACTCTACTAACTCTACGCATGACGTCAGCGCCGCCATGACACCATGCGCGATATCCCCCCCTGACTTTGACAGTAGAAGCTGGAGGGTGGGTTACCCCATGGCACTTAGGCCTCATTAGGCCCATTGTGCATCCTCCTGAGATGATAGGCACCTCCTAGCTCGTGAGCCAGCCTACAGATTCAATGTAGTTGACAACATCGCCAATAGGTGCTTCTCTTATATTGGCTGGTGTTAGCCGATACTCGCCGAACATAAATCTTCTGATAAATGAGAGCGTCGAGCAATCGTAAAGGATATGCTCGATGGTCTCATCTTCTTGTTCACACCCTCTGCAGAGTGCGTATTCTGACAGCCTCATGATATAGAGATGCTTTCGTACTTGGCAATGACCAGTTAGAATTCCTGTGACTATGCGCAGATTCTGTCTAGTTATAGTCAAGTATTTGTTTGCTGCAGTGTTGTCAGGATAACTTAAGAGCTCCCTGGCAACTCTGCACTTTCTTGTTTCATCCCATCTTTTCTTGAATTTTACAAGGGAATGTTCTTTGATTAGGTCTGTTACTACCGATTTTGTCAGGCCAATAGAAGGGCTAGATCCAAAAAGTATTTGGTTGGCTGCTTTCTTGGCTAGTGAATCAGCAAGATGGTTACCTTTCGATGTGGCGTGATATTTAATCCATCTTCGTGACATTCTAGTACTAACCCTGAATATCTTTGTGGTCTGTTCAGGGTGAGTAGTGCTTGTCTGCTATCTATATAGATGAGCATGTTCCTTCCAGTGATATTCTTTCTAGTTATTTCTTTTGCTGCTATGAGAATCCCCGTTAGCTCTGTTTGAACTACACTGGCATTATTGCTGACAGCCCAGCCCATTTTATGTTTAGGTTTAAGAATCTGGAGTATATTGCACATCCTGAGCCGTGTTTTGTTTTGGAAGCATCGGTGTAGATATGAATCGTACCTGCCACTTTCGGCTCTTCTATTTGTTCTATTATAGTCCATGTTCGCTTGAAGGAATGGGAGCGTATCGAGCGCTTCCTGCCAAAAGTGACGTCTCGCCTCACCAGATCCTACATCAGGTTCTATTCCGACCTTGCGGAGGCGTGTCATTGTCGTCAGAGCAACCTCCTTGATGTAAATATCAAGGGGAGTGAGACTAAGAATGACTTCCATGCCTCTAGTCGGTGTTGTTCTCATGGCTCCTGTTGAGACATGCTGTTCTTTGAATTTGTTCTAGTTTACGGATAGCTGTTAATTTTTGGGTTTTCGGTACCCAGACAACTGCACCGTATGTTAGCATAGGTCTTATGATAGCCGTGTAAGTCTATGCGACGACTCTGGAGGAGAAACCTCAGGTGCGCCCCACGGTTCGGCGGCATTGTGTATAAGCAATGTATGCTCTTTTAACTCTGCTTTTCAAATGCGAGTTCCATGTTAACTAGCTGTCAAAGATGAGACCTAGGTACTTAACCTCTGTTACAAAGGTTAGTTTTGTGTTTAGGAGTTCTGGAGGTTTTATTTCCATTTTCATCCTTTTCCTTGTGAGAAAGGACCATTTCTGTCTTCTTAGGATTGATAGATAGTGAATGGTCCTTGCACCACTGTTCTATAATTTTTAGAGCTACTTGCATTCTTTGGCAGAGTATGTTCTCAAAAATTCCATGTTTGCAGAATGACCAGCAGCCCTATTCTTGACCACTCGCAAATTTCAAGGTCACTCGTAATTTCTGACATTACGAACGAAATAGCAAAATGTGTATTCTTGGTTATACGCAACACATTCGAGTACTCGCATAAAACTGCGAGTGGGTATTATCAATCGCAAACTATTTGCGTGTGCGTTTAATGAATTGACTTGTGTCATATGTGTTTAGTTTTTAATTTAAGAGATTTTTTAATGGATACTCGTATTAGACCTAATAAAAACCTTGATAATACGATTATACTATGGTTAATATCAGTGCAAAGACCTAATTCGTTCCAGAATAATAATTTTATATTTTAAATGAACATCATTTTGTGCAGACATTTAGAATTTCAAAGGAATTGTGTCTATTTTTAATAAATACACTCTCGCCCTATATGAGACCTCAGATTAAATAGAAGTTATCGTATTTCATTTATTTGTTTAATAGTAGCTTTAGGGTTTTTTTTTGTGCCAGGAAACTGTAACATGGACCTTGGTAATAGTTTATCTGTATTAGTTTCTCGGTATCAGTATACAGATGCCCTTAAGAAATCAGCAGTGCTTTAAATGAACCAAATTATTTTTAACAAATTTAACATTTTCTAAGAAATTTTAAAGAGCTAAATGCAGTCAGATAATGAAAACTGTCATTTCATAATACAAAATATTAATATCATGCGGTCATTCAGCGTGTCATTTTATTATAATTGTAACGTTGCCAAATTTAGAATGTAGAACCTTCGCAAGCAATTGCGAAGGGGTCTCAAGAATCTCATTTTAGGAAAGTATGCGTAAATGAACCCTTCGCAAGGTTGAGTATACGTGTATTTGCAAAGGATATCAAGAATAGCGCTGCAGCAGCCCTATTCTTGACCATTCGCAATTTTCAAGGTCACTCGTAAAGTCTGACGTTACGAATGAAATATCAAATTCTGTATTCTTGATCATACGCAAAACATTCGAGTACTCGTATAAATCTGCGAGTGGGTATTATCAATCGCGAACTACTTGCGTGTGCGTTTAATGAATTGACTTGTGTCGTATGTGTTTAGTTTTTAATTTAAGGGATTTTTTTAATGGATACTCGTATTAGACTTACTAAAAACTTTGAAGATTCGATTATATCATGGTTATATCAGTGCAGACATTATTCATTCATTTTTTATTTTAAGTAAACATCAGTTTGTGCAAACATTTAGAATTTAAAAAGAATTGTGTCAATTTTTAATAAATACCCTCTCGCCCAATATGAGACTTTATATTAAATATTAATTAACATATTATTTAATTTATTTGGTTAATAGTAGGTTTCTGATTTTGTAGGTTTTAGTAGCTTTAGGGTTTTATTTTGCGCCAGAAGCTGTAACGTGGATATTTGTAGAAATTTATTTGTATCAGTTTCCCGGACATCAGTGTACCGATGCCCTTAAAAAATCAGCACTGCTTTAAATGAACCAGATTATTTTTAACAAATTTAACATTTCCCAAAAAATTTTGAGGAGCTAAATGCAGTCAGAGAATGAAAACTGTCATTCCATGATACAAAAAATAGGTCTTTTCCTTTGCATCGACAGTGTAGCATTGAGTTACGTGACTTCTGAAAATATCGTTCCATCCATACAATTTGTATAAATGGAACGATATTTTCAGAAATGTTGTAGCTCCAGTGCTACACTTTCGATGCAAAGGAAAAGACCTTATTAGTATCATGCTGTCACTTAGCGTGTCAGTTTAATATAATTGTAACGTTGCCAAAGTGAGAATGTAGACCATTCGCAAGTAATTGCGAAGGGGTCTCAAGAATCTCATTTTAGGAAAGTATACGTAAGTGAACCCTTCGCAAGGTTGAGTATACGTATATTTGCGAAGGATGCCAAGAATAGCGCTGCAGATCATCTGCATATGCTATTGTGTAGTGATCGTCATTATTGAGGCGGCTGATGAGGGTGTCGAGGACCATATTCCACCGTAGAGGTGATAGCACCCTTCCCTGTGGACATCCTCTCGTAACCAAGGCTCTTATATTCACATCTGGTGTGTTATATGCTGTATTTTTTGTCAAATTATGAAAAATAGTTGAAAATAGAAGAATTTGTTGACATTCCCTCCAGAATGGAATCTAAAGCTAGTAAGACCTGGACGATCATGACCATGAAAACTACATAGAAAGTGTAGAGGTAATTATTGCTGGCACTAAAGATGATAATTTATCTATAGGTGTTTGAATACTTTCCTATTCGCTCACTTATTCACCGTCATTCATTCATAGTCGAGGCTAAGTCCCATGTTCACCCATTCATGACATCACTGGCGGTCTCACTGCTTAACTGTTGCAAGAACGTGGGTGCACACTAATCTAGCGGCTAGTATATCTCATTGTTAATGCATTTATAATTGTCTCCTATAACTGTGCTAAATTAGGCGGAAATCCAATGACTCTAAAACAATTCAGTTTAGGAAGAAGAAATCCACATTTCAAAAAGTTGTGTTTTATCTTATTGAAAGTAAAAATTTGTTTCTTCTGTTTAAATATATACATAGGAATGTGGCCATACCATCATAGTGGTTTCTATGTATAACTACCTACTTTTTTTTTGTAAAACAAAATAAAAAATTCAAAAATAGTTCAAGTACCTTTTTGTTAACATTATTTCCGAAGGTATTTGACCAACTTACTTGAATTATTTTTATTATTTTAGAACCTCATTTAAAGTGTCACATGGTAACTGTACCGACATATTCGAAAAATATTTTTGTCTTTAATGGTATTTTGCCATGTTTTTAATTCGAATTGAATAACAAACCCTACTCTCATCTTGGCTTTACCATTTAATTCGTTGTGTACAATATTAAAACCCTCGTAAGAGAGTTGAGGGCTTTCTCCATGTTTGCAGTTTTAATCTCCAGTTTACGAATATCTGGTATGATAAATGCTTTTGTACTTCCTGAATAGGATTCATAACTTGTACGTGTGCGGCTGCACTTGAATTCCATCCCCAATAACTTGTGCAAAATGGGTGTGGTAAATTCACAAGGACAACAGTTAATTTGGATTTTAGTTTCATTGCGAATTTTCCTTTTTTTATGGTTCTTGAAATTAAGTATACCTTACTTAAAAACAAACCAATTTATTATTTAAAGTTAAATACTTCCAATAATCACACTATTTTATTATGTAAAAGTTCAGAGTTCTTTGTTCCGTTTGAAATAAAAAAAAAATATAATACTATAACATAAGAGTGTAATAAATAAGATTTAACATATTCAGCATGTCATTGCTAACATTAAAAGTAATAATAGTCTCTTACCACAAGTATCCAAATCTGATAAATGAATCATTATAACAAATTGTTTGAAGATATTTTGACATGGTATTTTATAAAAAAATTACTTCAAAAATAAATGGTGCGTATTGACAACAGGTCATCGCCGATGAAATAGGCTATTGGCAGTTTAATTAAAAAATCATGAAATTTTCTTTTTTCACGTGTTTTCTTTAGAACTGTTGAGATTTTAACACGTACTGTATAAGACTATTTTGTTAGTTTCAATCTCAGCCGCGACACACTAAAATTTGTTTATTGTTAACTATTACACTCTATTCAGGGTCAGTGGCATGCGGTGACATTTTTGGAAGAGGAAGGGATTGTATAAAAATACAGCAAGCCAGTAAGCACAGCACCGCAGGCTTTTTATCACTAATTTCAGTTGTTTCATAAACAACACTTAACTGGGACTTTAATGCTGGAATATCGAAAAAAATTGCATAATTTAATTTTAGTGAATTAAAAGCTTCCAATGGAAATTTTGATGAATCGTAGTTACTAATATTAAAATTGCACAATTTAACAAATTTTAATTCGTTAAAGTTTTGAAATCGAGAGTTCATTTGTTGTAGAATATTATCAAAAATTTCGGCGTATAATCGACAATAGGAGGTATCTCTGTCGCCGACATTATCAATTCTAATTCTCTTTCTTTCAGGTTCTAAGCCAATGTTTTGAGTCTTATTCCAAAAGTGTTCAAACTGATCTCCTTTTTTATTCATTTTATTTGTAAAATCATCAATTTGTTTAATGCAAAAGCCAATGTCATTTGAGTTTGTTTGTAAAATGTCGAATAAAATGTCAGTAAAAGGGAAGATCTCTTAAAAAATGTTGAGCAAAAAATTGAAATCAAAGTTTTGTTTGAGCCAATGCAAATACCCTTTAGCAGCAGCATCCCATGTTTCTTTATTATCCCAAACGTCTTGAAAAAGTTTATCAAAGAATCACGGTATTGAAACACTGTTTGCAATAAACGTTTATTGTAGTTCCATCGCATCGGAGCAACTTTTGGAAACCTTCTTTGAACGTGAACGTCCAAAGCGCGAGTACTCTTTTCGATGACTTTGAAAAGAAGGAAGCCAAACCACTAAGCGTCGAAAAGAAAACTTTGCAATCTTTAATATTACCCATGCTTCGCGATAAAACCAAATTAAGTCTATGTGCTATACAGTGAACGAAAATTGCATGTTTAAACTTCTCTTTCACTTTAGCTTGAAGGCCTCCTAAATGACCAGCCATTACGGCAGCACCATCGTAACTCTGGGCAACAAAGTTAGAACCACATTCTAAACTTGAAATAATGTCACAAACAATTTTAAACAATGCATCTGCAGTTCGTTCGCTAGTGACGTCCAAAAATCCTAAGAATCGCTCTTAAGGAATGCCATCCAATACATATCGCACAACAATGGATAATTGACTTAAGTTTGCTACATCTGTGGTATTGATACGAAAGGTGCTTTTTTAATTTCACTTTTAATGTGATCCATCACAACGTCGGCAGTGCATTTAATTAAATCATTTTGGAGTCTGTTTGAGGTACCTCGGAAAGTCGTCGAATCAATAAAATTATTTTTTAGGGTATCATCGTATTTTGCTAAAAAACTTAGAAGGTCCATGTAATTTCCTCGATCGGCGGATCCACTTGCTTCATTGTGACCCCTAAAACTTAGTTCATGCTCTCCCAAGAAACAAGTTGCATCTATTAATCGTTGTAAGACGTCCCTATTTTTTTACCCTTTCATTGTGAATTTTGTTGCTTATTTTTAAATGATTGTCCAAACTATGTTCAATGCGATAGGTCCCGAATGTTTTTTCTTTAATCGTAGCACTTATATGAGATTTGCTATTTACATGTCGTTTTACACTTTTGTGAAAATTATTCAAGTCTGTAATACCGACTGACTTCCAATGTGTTTTTTCGACTTTATTAAAAAGCAGGCAAGGCAAAACAATTTCTTCAAAGTTTTGCAGCCGGTTAACCATTCATACTTTTCATAGAACCCTACGTGAAAATGCCTGGTAAATTTCTTTGTTGATTTTTCTACTTTCGTCTCTAAATTGATAGGATCCTTTAGTCTATTAGAATTAATAATGTCCGTTTTCTCTTAAAAATTTCTACTTGAAAATCCTTTTTTCAATAAAGAGCACACAATACAGACACAATTTACCACATTATTATTATTATTCACAGGCACAGTGCATAGTTCCTCCATTTTACAAAAAGAAAAACAACTTCGAAAAACAAACCGAAATATACCTAAAATCTGATTCTCCTCACACGTCGATTCGCGGTGCGAATTGCAATATGCGTAAGGCGACGTAATAAGCGCTGCCTCTCGACCGTATTTCACGTGCACAAACAGACTGACACTGGGTCAATAACACTAAGCGAAATCACTTAAGATGAACCGGTTATTTCAAGACGCGCGTCCGCCGACGGACTCGTGTGTACGTTTACACAATTAATTTTCTCATGGGTGGTGCGTGCGTTTACACACCAATGAATTGTTAGTACATTTACGAAGTTTACGTAATGTTTCAGAGAAAATATAGTACCTAATTTAATATTAAGTTCTATGCATTGTAAACTTAAAAAAATTTATTTTTAAATTTCAAAGTGTAGGGAAGCGGTGTTTCCTCTGCTTCCATTTACCGCACGCCCACAATATTTGCACCACGTATGATGGATATTTCACTTAATATGTACCCAGACAGCACACCAAATCCTTTGGATATCTACTGAACATCCCAATATCCACTGAATGTCCAGTCCATGGTGGATATCTATTTTATATCCATGAAATGTAATTTATAGACATGCAAATGTCCATAAATAATTGTAATTATATAGCAAATTATTAAAAAATTACGCCATTGTGGCTAATAGTACCGTTGAGATATTTAAAATTAATTTTTTTTAAGGTGTATTCAATATCCCATGGACATCCACTATAAATATAAATATATCAAAGTCTAAGCGCGGACGCAAACCATCGTGGATATCTACTAGATGTAATTTTTGATTTTGCTTCCTAAGTATAGATGGCGATACCACTTTCGTATCTACTCATGCTTAACCCGCCGTAATTGAGTTTGATCGACATTGTTTCACAAACAGACTTCATTAGAGACTGAAGTCGATAAGTTCCATTTATTGCTGAAGATTCCTAATAAGGATGATTTTCTCCTTAGTATGCAAAATCAAAGGCAGATTGTTGGGAATATTTTTTACCTCTATTTTCTTTCGACGTTATTCAATAACCATTGGTTACTTATGAACCTCTACTAAAAATAATTATAAAATATTTATCTGAATTTCTATATCCTGGGATATAGACGGACATTTGGTTGGATATCCACAAAATATAGTCTATGGATATATCTGGGATTTCTTGTATTGTCTGGAGATACTCATTAGATATTTTGCTGAATATCCATAGGATATCTTCTATATTCTGGATATAGACGGACATTTGGATATCTATATTAGTTCCACGGAATATTTCTGATATCCTGTGGATATATTGGATATCCACAAAATATATTCTGTGGATATCTCTGGGATTTGGTGTGTTGTCTGGGTATCTCAGTAATAAGTTTTTTATGTATATTTTGAAATATAATTTCGTGTTAAGCTTAAATATAAATATTGTTTTTTATTTCAACTCATGTCAGTTCCAATCTTTGGAAAATACAACAAAAGTATTTGAACCTTTTTAATACAAATTTTTCCTATCCCTACATGTGCTAATTATTGTAGAGAAAAAATATACAATTATTGTAGAATTTCCTTCTATAAATTGTTTTTCCATGAAATTAATCAAACACCAACTCATATTTTTTTATAGAACTTATACTTTTTTAATTACTGTATTTCTATTCTTCATACCAATGCTTTCTTTCCCGCTTTTCCATTTACGTAAAACTCTTGGGGCGCTTTATCAAGAATTATTTATAATTGCCTAATAAATATTGCGGAAATGATCTGGAAGAAGCAAGTGAAATGTCGGTTCAGACATTAACCTCGCAACATATCACGTTGATGGGTTCTCGGATCAAATTATATGATGTAAAGAGACTCGCTATGCGCCACCATTAACATTAAAAAAATAACATTAAAACATATTTGTGAAAGGCTCATTTAAATTTCACATTGGTTGGAAGTATATTGAAGTCGGAGAAGAGGGTGTACTTTGTTATGTATAATGTTTCTTGATTATTGTTTAAAAAAATTATTATCTATTATAGATTTATTAATTATTTCACCATCTAACAGAAATCAAAGATGGAAAAAATACAATTTAAAAAATTCAAAACAAATATCAATAAATAAAAGATTGGGAATTGAGAACATACTAGACACAGTCTATCAACTCTAGTCTACAGTAAAATAGTCTACACCCGGGGACAGACATTCAAATAACAGAAATGGTCATGGAACTACCACAGAAGTGTTCTTTATCCTGTGGAACTGCTACACATACTTTGATTTTCTTTTACATGTGAACAATGAGGTTGAATACTATGGAGACATGCCAAAAAATGACACCCCTTCCCCCACTCTTAGTGGTCATGTCATAGTTGCCAAAGAGCTGTCAGAACTTTGTTCAAATTTAAATATTTCGACGTTATTTCTATCTTAATAATGTTTTTTTTTTGATTAATTTGTATAAAAATCATGACTAAGTGTGCCAAAATTAGTAAAAACTCTACAGTGAAAGAGCGTAAGAAAATATCTAATTTAAGTTTTCATAAGAAGGAGTGTACTTAGAATTTTTTTTAGAATGCTTAACTTTTTTTTATTATAGGTTTCCAAAAGTCCCACAATATCTCAAAATTTGGTCTAAATTTGTGGGAAAAGACCAATTTGAGCCTAAACCAAATAGCATGTTGTGCTCTATTCACTTCAAGGAAGAATTTTTTGATAAGAGTGAGTTTAGGGTCAGGTTGAAGAAGAATGCTGTTCCGAGAATAAATGAATGTTTAGTTAGTATACACTTTATTTACAATAAAACTTAAATAACTAACTTAATAAAGAACATTGGCTTGACTAACGTTATAATAAAGACAAATAACTATATTAAAACTTAGATAACTATAATAAAACTTAAATAACTAACTTTATAATTAAACTTAAAAACCAACTATAATTAAACTTTTCTAAATATATAATCACTTACATTTCTGGAGATGTTGTTTATTATTTAAAAAAGAAAATCATTTGTGAACAATGTCTAGATGCTTTAATAAGTAAAACTAGAGATTTGTTTCTTATTTTCATTCATTGAAATAAAGAATAAAAATGGTTTGCAATATCCATCGGAAGATGTAATAAACATTTGTTAAAAATGTGAAAAAATATTAAAAATTATGAAAGACTCTAAGAAAAAAATATCAGTTGATATCATCAGCACATTAGTTTTAAAAGAATTCATAAATTATAATGTCTTTTCGAATATTATGCAGCACAGTTTGGACCAGTTTGTGATGGATAATCATAGAATATTATTAATCAAGTGCATAGTTGATAAATATGTTAGTATCCGACTAACATATCTCACTAAAACTAGAGTTAATAAAGCTGCTAGCATAAGACATCAAAACAGCAAAATAGTGTTGTTTAAAGGTCAATAAATATTTTTCTAAATAATAAAAAAAAATTTGTAGTGTCTTATTAAGAATGGGACACAGAAAAACTGAAGAGTTACCTATAATTTTACCAAATTTGGCAAAAGTTTTTGGTGTCATAAGATACGTTACACTTATTTGAACTATAATTATATATTTTTTGATGTTTTTAAAGTAAATCATATAGGTACTTTTGTTGGGAACTTATAAGAAACTTCAAAATTAAAATGAAGAATATTCGCATTCTAAGCATAGTCTTATTTTTAATCAGACTCTTCAGTTGTTCTGTATCCCTTTCTGAATGAGACACCTTGTATATAAACTTCCCACTTGAACAATTTTATATTTTTCAAGTATGTACAATACAGGTGTATCAGAAATTAAAGCAAAAAGACAACTTATAACAAAGGTTTAAATTTAGTAATGTCAAGTCATCCTTGCACCCTAAAAAAGTACCAATGAAGAAATTATTCCTCCAATGCAACCAAACAGTTATTTTTAGGATAAGATTTTGTGTCAAATGTTATCCACAGCCACAGGGTTTCTTTTTAAATCGCATGACATTCAAAATTTTGGTCAAAACAATTTTCATCATGCACTTTTCTTGGAAATTCACAATGCTTTATTAGGATTAAAAACACCAATTTCTAGAAACTTTTTCACTATAACACTAACATTACTGATCAGAAAAAGTGGTTAAAGTTTTCTTTTTGTAATCACAAATATCAACTAAATGCCTATTTTTAAAATAAATTATCTCTATAATTCCATTTGTATAGTTATATGCTGTGCATCTGTTAGATCGTTGTTTATTATACATAGGTACCAATTATAGAAATCTTTAGTAAGTACTTGCTTGCAATTTTAGTAATATATGTACCTACCCTATATAATTAATTATTTCAAACATAAATAAAACCAACAACTATTATCTGAGTCTTTTTAGTTCCGATTGGTTTTGACAGAGTAGTTTTAATCATGGTTTTCTTCCATCTACTTTTAACCATAAAGTCATACCTAGCTGAATGTTTGGTCTTTTTAAACTTTTGATGTATGTCATCTGCAGCAGAAAGACCTACATGTTTTACATTTAAAAGTAATTAATTGTCCTTTCTACAAACTCGGCTGTATTTTTACTGAAATATATTTATTCACAATTCACGTAGTGGTTTGGTTTTTGGTTTGGTAATTTGATGTCATAATTCTCTTCATTGTCAGATTTTGACATTGGCAGCTTTGATCAAGACAAGAGAGTCCTTGAACGAAAAATCGTAGTTCGGGTTTTAGTTTTAAAGCACAAAGAGATTAACAAATCTGATGCACAGTGTTATTCGAACGTTGATTTTCGATCACACAGGTCATATATCGGACGGTTTCGGCGAAGACAGAACAATATAATAATATTAATCTCTTTTATGGTCTTGGCATTGGCTTGGTCGGAAAACGGTTAATAAATAATAGTAAATAGTATAGAAGTCATAATAGCGCAATGTCATCAAATTAATTTCGAATCGATCATGTTGAAACAAATCTTAGGTAAGTAAGTCATTTAAAAGTTGTAATTCTGCATACGGACTTTAATTATATTTGAATACGGCCCTGCTTAGTCAACCATTTAAGCCACGCCCAGTGGGGTCATTTTTAATATTTTTAATAAAACGTATCATATGCAAAACAATTGCCTCATGGCATCTTCATTAGTATTATACCTCCATGCATGTGAACTACTAATTATTCTGACAGTTGATGTCACATGTCAACGTAACCTCCATTTTCAAAAGTGACGATTGTAAATGTAAACATCGGAAATGAGTGTTTTTTACCTTATTAATTTGTATATTATATTTAGTAAAAATTTAATTATATACATATCAATTATTTTCATAACTTTTTAGTTTCTTATATGGAAGGTGATTTGAAAGAAGAACTGAAACAAATAAACCAAATCGAACCCAAACAAATATGTTATAAATGGTTTTTAGATCTTCTAATAAATGGTTGAACAAAGATATCTAATTTAAGTTAACAGGAATTAAGAATTATGGCATTTGTATTAATTATTAAGTTTGCTTATCTAAATTTTCTTGCAATATAAATCATACCTAATGTAGGTAAAATTAATAATGTACTCATCATTCAGAAAAAATACGCAATATACTTATAATACACACAGCAGCACTTTTATTAACACAATGAAAAAAAAAAGACATTTTTAATTTAGTAATTCGTACAATAATATTAAAGTGTCACATGCCATATACACAACAGCCTTCTTGGTTTATTTGGTATAATCTTCACCCGCACGCATTGACATATTTTTGATTACCATCCCTCATGAATTATTTTGGTTTATCTTATCTTTAAGGGTACCTATACACAATTACATAATTTTGATTGTAATTTATATATTTGAAAATTTTTATTTTTTTCATTCCTAAAAACACCTAATATACTCTATTATTTGTTAAGAAAAATATCACTGGAAATAATCTTTCTTATCATCTTTTATAAACATTGCACTTAAATCCATTCATTTCTTGTTTTTACCATGTGCTCCATCCATATAAATAATATGGCAAAATCTTTCTTGAGTACATCATGAGTTTCTCCCAAGATAAAACTATCACCACTTTAATATTTCCATCAACAATTAATTACATTTACTGAATACCTACCTACTTCTATCTGAATTAGGGCGCGATTCAAAGCCCACTTGTACTGAAGCTCTAGACTTATTGTACCCCTCACAGTTTCTATCCCATCAGATAGATTTTATTGATGAATTCAAGAATATGTCTGATGGGCGCTTTCGCGATTTCTTCAGGTTCCGGATATTGTACCCCGAAGTACTATTCCCGTTCCCATTTAAGGTTCCGACAGTGGCACAGTATGTGAATAGGAGTTTCGTCCTCCTCTTCATATATTCTACATAGGGAGTCATCAGATATCCCTAAGAGATTTAGGTGTCTTCTAAGGGTGATATTACAGAACGTCTGCAACTTTGCAGATCTGCAAATATGGCGGAGTTACAAATACAAGTATTCCAAAAAATATCTGCAAATTCGCAATATTTATTGTGGTTTATTACCCCCAACAACACTAAACCCAAATTTGAAATACGAAATCTTGATACTTGCATGTGTAAGTCAGTCATATTTGCAGATTTTCAAAGTTGCCGCCATATTTGCAGATCTGTAAAGTTGCAGACGTTCTGTAATCTCACCCTATGGCCGCAGTGTCCCGTAAGGAGTCCTATTACGGCCTTGAGTTCGCTTCTGCTAAGGTTTAGCAGTTGATGTTGTCTGCTCGTGGATGGCCTCTCTATGAATCTTTTGGACTGTCTAAGTCCAGGAAGTTCCATCCAGAGCCTATGGTGTTCTCTTTTTATTTGTTCCATTAACACCCATTTAACATGTTGGTATGAGATACCACACGTGGGTTCTGGTCCAATAAGAGTTTTTTCCGCTCCCTTCCTTGCTAAGAGGTCTGCTTTCTCGTTTCCAACCACTCTCTCATGTCCTGGCACCCATTCAAGGGTGACCTTGTTATGTTTTGCCAGGGCCTGGAGGGACTGTTGGCAATCAAATATTGATACATAATGTAACTGGTCTATAATTAATAACTGTTCCATGGAAAGTTGCTAATCAACTAAAAATTTTAATTCCTGTGGGAACTGCAATAATTATTGTTGCTGAGGTAAAGTATGCTCGAGTATCAACATCTATACCAACAGTAAATATATGGTGTGCTCATACGATAAATCCTAGTAATCCAATTGCTATTATTGCGTAAATTATTCCTAAAGTTCCGAAAGCTTCCTTTTTTCTGCTTTCTTGTCTTACGATATGAGAAATTATTCCAAATCCTGGAAGAATTAAAATATAAACTTCAGGATGTCCAAAAAATCAAAATAAATGTTGGTATAAAATAGGGTCTCCTCCTCCGATTGGATCAAAGAATGAGGTGTTTAAATTTCGATCAGTTAATAATATTGTAATTGCTTCGGCTAATACTAGTAGAGAAAGTAGTAAAAGAATGGCAGCAATTACTACTGCTCATACAAATAATGGTATTCGATCTAATGTTATTCCTTCTGGTCGTATATTAATTACTGTAGTAATAAAGTTAATAGCCCCTAAGATTGAAGAAATACCTGCTAAATGAAGTCTAAAAATAGCTAAATCTACAGAGGAACCTCCATGAGCAATATTAGAAGAAAGAGGTGGGTAAACAGTTCATCCTGTCCCAGCTCCTCTTTCAACCATTCTTCTTATTAATAATAAAAGTAATGATGGGGGGAGTAATCAAAATCTTATATTATTCATTCGAGGAAAAGCTATATCAGGGGCTCCAATTATTAAGGGTACTAGTCAGTTTCCAAACCCTCCAATTATAATTGGTATTACTATAAAAAAAATTATGATAAAAGCATGTGCAGTAACAATAACATTATAAATTTGGTCATTTCCAATTAATGATCCTGGTCTTCCTAATGCAGCTCGAATTAAAATTTTAAGGGAAGTTCCTACTATACCTGATCAAATTCCAAAAATAAAGTATAGGGTTCCAATATCTTTATGATTAGTGGAAAAGAGTCATTTAATCGGTAAAATGGCTGAGTAATAGGCGATAAACTGTAAATTTATTAACGAATTTAATTCTTTTACCAATACTGGTCTTATAGTCATTTTAATGATATTAAATTGCAAATTTAAAGGTAAATAAAATATTTTAAGGCTTAGACTAAAAGTCTATATTTAACTTTGAAGGTTAAAAGTTTATTTAACTTAAATCCTTAAAGTAAATTAGAAATTAATGTACAAATAATTAATCCTTTTAAAATTAAAATATTAATAAAAATTCATGAAAAATAATTAATTTTTATAGGTTTAATTAATCTTTTATTTATTTTAAATATTAGTGTTGAAAACGTAATTCGAATATAAAAAAATAATGTTAATAATGTAAAAATTACTAGAATTAGTCTTAATATATAAAAATTATTACCCGTTTCAGTGCTTTAAGGGCTGCCTGACTCTGTCATGATAACGGTCCTCTCATCTCTAAGAGAGTCATTTAGCATGACTTTGGCGCAGGCATTTATTGCTGTTACTTCAGCCTGGAAGACTGTTGTCAGTGACCCCAGGTTCAAACTGATTGTCCTCAATGAGTTCACATGGTAGATCCCAGCTCCTGTACTGTTTTTCATTTTCAAACCGTCTGTATACCAAATTGATTCGTTTTGTTTTTCCCTATTTTCCCGGCTTTTGGCCCTTTCTGGTATTTGAATATCAAAAGGTTTCCTGAATTCGTGAATAATGGGCGTTCTATCCGATGACATTCTTAGTACCGGATTTTGTTTTAATTTCTCTAATATCATTGTGTGGTGTCCTCTTCTCGAAAGTTCCCATCCAAATCCATTAGTAAACAGCCTGTATGCCGCCGCCATAGCCTCCTTCTCCACCACAAGGTGTAATGGAGGAAGACCTAGCAGTAGCTCTATTGCTGCTGTGGGCGTAGTTCTAAATGCCCTGTTATTATTAGACAGGCTAGTCTTTGTACCTTGTCTAATTTTCTTTTAGTCTTGTGCCACCATATGACTGATGAGTAAGTTATAACAGGTACTACAACCATAGTGTAAAGCCAGTGCATCATACTTGGTTTAAGCCCATATACGTTCCCTACCATCCGTCTACAGGCCCATAGTATTCCTACAGCTTTTTCTGTTGTTTTTTCTATATGGCTGCAGAAGCTAAGAGTGATTCCAAGGTATTTAACCTCTTTTGCCATTTTTAGATGTTGTTCCCACATATAAAGCTCCGTCATTCCTTGAAGGTTCCTTTTTCTTGTGAATGCAATAACAGATGTTTTTGTCGGGTTTGTGGACAATCCCTCTTTTAGGCACCTACTTAAATCATTGCAAATATTACATATAAGTAATTATTTCCATATGAAGTACTGTGGTGCTACTAAATTGCCATCTTCTAAACCAGGCTTTCGAACTTTCAATGTTTTGATTTTTCCTGTTGTCTTTAGGTGAAAACTAGTGAAAATTAAAACAACGGAAGCTGAAATCCATATTTCGAATATTTAACATTGTCAAAAAATTTCGAACACTTTATCCTGTTTAAAAAAAGCATTTTTTGCCAATAGCATTCCATTCCTGAACTTTAAGTGCATTTTCATTTTGATCCCTTTTTTTTTGCAATATGTTTTATATTTAAATGTGTCACTTTCCTGTAAATATATCCTTTGCATTGTTGGTATATTTAATTTCCTTGCATTTTATAAAATTCTATTAGTATTTTTACCGAAGGTTACCCCTGAAAACAAATTCTGGATCATAATATTCTTCTCTGAACTTGACAGGTCTTTACTTCTTAACTCATTTGCATTATGACCCACGTGTGTTCTCCAGAATCACTCCTATTTATAACTATAAAATATTTCTTTATATTCTGTCGTATGTAATGCATAAGTATTCTCAACCTCTTCTAAATCCTTCCATTCCTCAAACTCCTCTTTACTAGAAAGAATTAAATGACATTTCAATACCTACATTTTAATTATAATTTCTTTAAGATGATTTCCTAATGCAACCAAGAATACATGCTATAATAACATTGAATATTCTCCCATTAGAAATACATTGCCGATGCCTGGCCATACTGCATTCTCAGTTTGTCCCGAACTATAGAAAGTAAAAATAAATGAGATCTATGTTAAAATTTTCTCTAACTTGAGTAAAAAGACATTTTTAGATTCGGGGGCCTTTAAAGTGATTTTTTTTATTTCTTTCTTACAAATCTGTAAATAAATTCAAAATAAAACTAAACAGACTTGGCCATTCCGTTTGTGTAAAGCGGGGTCACGAAAAGACCCTAATACAAAATAAATCACTATGTGTAGTTAAAAATTTGTGATTTTCATATTATTACGGCGGTGAAATCTGGCTTTTTTTAGGTTAACCTCTAAAAATATATAAATAAGCGATAAATGCATACCTATTCTAAATAATAATATCCATTGTATACACTTTGACACATTTCTCACCACGAATTTTTTCATCACAAGTTTATTTTATTATGTTTGAATCTTAAAACATTGCCTAAAGCCTACTTTTGTCTAAACAAACAGACATTAAAGTTTTTTTTTGTGGAAACGTGAACACGCTCAAGAACTATTAAGTGCAAATTTAAAATTCATTATGCGGAACATGTGAATTATCCAAATTTCTTTTTAATTAACATGAAATGATTACTTTTCCGGTATATGCACAATAGGGAAAGTACAGCGATCTTTCAGAATTCTCACCTTAATATCATCAAGATAAAAATTAACAATTTTATAACAGACATACATATTTTTTTGACTAATTATTAAACATAAATTAGATTCATATCCGAGTACCGGATACTTACAATGTACCCTGATACGTTCACCTAAAAACTGTATCCGGATACTTTTTTCGGATACTTCAAAGGAAAGGATACTTTTAAAGAGAGTTACAATAATGTTTCTACGCCAATAGCAATAGTTTATGAATACAATGTATGTGAATATAAATAACAATACTAGGCATGTATATAGACGATAGAGTACTGGCAAGATGGAATCTTCAGTCCTGCTTTGCTTGCATTGGAGTGATTATTAAATAGAGCTCGCACATCCAAGAAAAGAAACGACACATTATCAATAGTGCCACTAACAGTTAAAGTTGAGGATCGGTAACCGGCTACCGACCGGTAACTGGCAACATCGATACCACATCCTCATTTCTTGCACATGTGAACATCATTTACTATTTATTTCAACATAAGCAAAGCGAAATCGAAGGTTTTAATCTTGCCAGCACTCGAAAATATAAAGCGATATAATAGAAACAAGAAACAAAAACTTTTCAAAAAAGTTTCTTGCCTTAACCATATTCTCAAAAATTCGAACTAGAAAATTTCCAATGATAAAACTTTGAAAATAATAGTTTTTGGCCAAATACAGTTCGTCTAAAAAGAAATCCCTAACTAACTAAGGAAAAAAAAATACAACAAAGAGTAAACAATAGTTCAAACTGTACAAATTCAAAAGACAAAACTTAGAAAATATCAAAGTTGGACAAAACTTCGAATAGGTAAAAGTTCGAATGACAACTTCGAAACTAAAAAAAGTTTTAAATTGAAAAGGTCGAAAGTGAGATAAGTTCGAAAGCAAAAGAGATCGAAATAAGAACAAATGATCGAAATCGCATATGATTAAAATCATATATATGTTTAAAACTACTAATTATTTTATTACCAAATTAGTAAATTAGTTTATTTTATTTTTTTTTTATTTTTTTTTATTTTATTTATATTTTTTTACGAAATAACCCGAGATTGCTCCAGGCCTCACAGGTTAGGTAAATTAGTCTAGTTTTTATAATTTATCTAACCTTTGCGGCCTTGAGCCATCGCGGGTTGCTTCGAAGAAAAATTATGCATAAAATGAGGAATATTTGGAAAAACAACTAATTTACCTAACCTGTGCGGCCTGGAGCCATCGCAGTTTGCTAAAAAAAAAGTACTTACATAAAATAAGAAAAATAAAAAGACTTATTAACTAATTTCATAATATAATGCTTCCGATCACATATTTATCATTTCGATTATTAATACTTTTAAACAAATGTGTTTTCGATCAGATCTGATATAGATCATTTGTAATTTTTATTACACACGATTTCAATCATTTGTTTGGATTTTTTTGTTTCGATTTTCTCTCACTATTGAACTTTTGTCATTCGAATTTTTGTAGTTTCTAAAAGCCTTTATCAACATTGATAAAAATTTAAACTGAATACAATACAATAAAAACTGAAAATGAAAATCGCAATTAGTAATATTGTTTTATTAGAAGTAAAAGTGATACTTTTGGGACGAGTCTGTAGGTTTGCCGGACAAACCAAGTAAATCCGGCAATAACTTATAATGGATTTTATTTGTTGCACTAGTGTCATACTCAACACTATATTCGAACTGTCATACTTGTCAAAAGTATTATGCTACACTCAAATATTTGAAGCTACACTAAACAAATTAAATGCGATTAAAGCAGAACACTTACACCTCGTGCAACAAATAAAATCCACTATCAAACTAGTCACAAGCAGTCATTTTTTACTCTGAATAAAATACACCTATGTTTAATTTCTTTTTGTACCTGTGAAATACCGAATCTACATAATTTACGACAAAAATAATTTTACTACTTATATACCGTAGTTTTTAATTCTAACGTTAAAGTTTACGTATCTAATAGAGAGTAAAAAGTTAAAGTATGTATTTATTTATTTATTTTATTTTATTTATTTTTATTTATTGCCAGAAACGTATACGTAAACGTATCTAATGACAGCTACGCATGCGCAATAGCTATTTTTCTCACGTTTCTGTAACGTGTGGAGGGTGGGTTACCCCTACGGCACTTAGGCCTCATGAGGCCCATTGTGCATCCTCTTAAGATGATAGGCACCTCCTAGCTCGTGAGCCAGCCTACAGATCTAATGCAGTTGACAACGTCGCCAAGAGGTGCTTCTCTTATATCGGCCGGTGTTAGCCGATAGTCGCCGAACACAAATCTTCTAATAAATGAGAGCGTCGAGCAATCGCAAAGGATCTGCTCGATGGTCTCATCTTCTTGTTCGCACCCTCTGCAGAGTGCGGATTCTGACAGCCCCATGATATGGAGATGCTTTCGTACTTGGCAATGACCAGTCAGAATGCCTGTGACCAGGCACAGATTCTGTCTAGTCATAGTCAAGTATTTGTTTGCTGCAGTGTTTGCTGAGCTCCCTGAAAACTCTGCAGTTTCTTGTTTCATCCCATGTTTCCTTAAATTTCACAAGGGAATGTTCTTTAATTAGGTCTGTCACTACCGATTTTGTAAGGCCAATAGAAGGGCCAGGTCCAAAAAGTATTTGGTTGGCTGCTTTCTTGGCTAGTGAATATCGGCAAGACGGTTACCTTTCGATGCGGCGTGACCTTTGGTCTATCTTAAGGTGACCACATTGTTGATGGATACTTCGGCCAAAGCTTCGTGATGTTCTAGTACTAATCCTGAATAAATTCGTGGTCTGTTCAGGGTGAGTAGTGCTTGTCTGCTATCTGTATAGATGAGCATGTTCCTTCCAGTTATATTGTTTCTGATTATTTCTTTTGTTGCTATGAGAATCCCCGTTAGCTCTGTTTGAACTACACTGCCACTATTGCTCACAGCTCATTTTATCTTTAGGTTTAAGAATCTGGAGTATATTTCACATCCTGAGCCTTGTTTTGTTTTAGAACCGTCGGTGTAGATATGAATCGTACCTGCCACTTTTGGCTCTTCCATTTGTTCTATTATAACTTTATATGGCTTATGGAAGATATATCTCGGTGACGTATCTAATTACGTCTAACGTAAACGTACAGGTTCTTATGTACGCCTAACAAGCATTCGTATGGCGGCGAGCAAATACTTCGGTAACATCCGGTTGCACCCGAATTAATGAAACTAGATTGTAACTTATACTGTTCTATTTTTTTAAGTCCGAGCCATAATACGAAACCAGTTTCATTTTTAATTTGTATAATATACACAGCACATTTAAGGATAGTTACTAAAAAAATGTTAAATGAGTTCATTGAAAAACAGATTAGTAAAAATTACCGTACATTGATAGGTAATTCATCGTTTGTTATAATCATATCTGACATGCCAAGAGCTCTAGCAAGCCTAAGTATGTCTTTTTTAACTCAAACAAAGTAATACAATTGAATCTCCCATATGAAACATCCCTATTTTTCAAATTTTCTTCATCATGTAGAATTTGTAACACTATAGCATCATCTAAATCATCATTACTGTTGTCATTATCGTCATTTAAAGCACCTAAACTCAAAATTTACTCAATAACTATCAATACTTTTCTTACGTAAATTTGGTAAAAAAACTATCTATTGTTATAGAACCAACCAACCAACTACTCATTCAACGAGTAAATACCGTATCTAAAAATGGTGCTGATCTATGGTTGAATAGTTCTCTCTGTAGCTGAACTGATAATTTGAAATTAGTTTCCTTATATCATAATCAATAGAAAAATTGGTCTATCTGACGAAACTTTATAATATATTTTTTAAATAAAGTTTCTTTGTGCTAAAAAACAAATACGGCATTGTTGGTTTTCACTGTACAACTTGAGATCCTGTAGATTTTCTTCTACCGCTTTATTGTTTTAAATTATTTGAAAACAAAAATATATGGAACAATAAATATACAAACTAAATCTCTAATTTAAGGATGTTTTTGGAATAGTCTCTTTAATCCTCATCATCAATGCACACCCTTTCCGTTTTAATTTCGTTCTTTTTCCAACATTGTAATTTTAGGACTGCACATTATATCATAAAACTTTAATTCATTCCATGTGTAAATCAATAACATCGTGATATCGTTAACGAATATTTCATTTGTTATAATTCAAATTGCTAACTAAGTACTTAAATCAAATTATTTCATTTACGGCCTGGAAAAATTAAATTCGCCATTAGCTAATAATTATTTTACATAAAATGCCAGTTTAATTTTATTACGGTACATACAAAAAATTTAAATTAGAAAAACTTTAAACGAGTAATTCACTGATGTATATCAAGTACCTAAACTAGGTTAAATGAAAAACTTTAAACCTTATTAAAGTAATAGTATTTTCATTGCATTTTTTGGTTTGCCAGGCGCTTCGTAACTTGTTAAACTTTTTACGTTCGGAAATCTGTTTATACGAGGGGCACTTCAATATTTAAATACGTTTAACGAAACAAATTGAAGACAAGTTCCTTAAACAACAATTTAAGAATGATTTTCTTCTTCATTGGAAAATCTTCTACACCCTATAGATATTTGTTTAAATGACAGAAGAGCATGTAGCAATAACTTATCGTTTATCCTTCGTTCTTTATGGTGGCCCTTAAGATAGTACTTTAAGTCCTTTATTTACATCTGTCGCATTGTAAATATCACTTGTGCTGATAATCTATCTGACATCAAAGATCCCATTAAAAAATTAAATGAAGATATATCTGTAATAAACTTGTTGAAAAGTCTTGTGTTCTTGTCTATTGTAGTAACAATTAATGAGATGTAGTGATAAAGTTTGCAATAGGATCTTAAATTATTAAAATTAATGATTCTTCTAAAAATCTCGGTTTAATAATTGATTCTAACCTTAAATTTGATAAGCATATTAATTTATTGATTAAAAAAGCTTATCATTCTCCTAAATTAATGTATCCTTGTATAGAACTGCTTTAAATAGGGCAGCAGCTCGGCTTAGTAGGTTCACTATTGTGTGTATATATCTGCAGTCAAGCCAAGTCGAAGTACTTATAAAAGCAGAAACAAAGTGAATACCACGGCTGGTAAGCGCTATATCAATCAGTATGAGAAATAGCGTGGGGTGTGCTATCCACATCCCCAACTAGCCATTCATAAAAGTGTATTTGTTGTGAAGTTCTCATCATCATCTATTGTATAGTCCAGGAGACAGTGACGATTTTCGGTATTTATTTTCCCAGTCAGCAAGCACGAATAGAGAATTGTAGGATTAGCAATTCTAAGCAAAATTCATATATATTAAGAGGGGGGATCCGATGGGCTGAGGCCGAAAATGCGTCAAAACATACGAGAACACGGCTCTTTTTTTCCATTGATAAAAATAGTTTTAGTAGTAAGAGATGTACTGAAGTTAAGTAAAAAAATAGTCTGATTAATCTGTATGGATAATATATTTGGCAAGTGCATAAAATACACTTTCAAACGAGTTATGTACACAATTATTTCTACGACCACAATTATTTAATGTTCCAGGTGTTTTGTATATTAAAGTGTACGCATATGACACATAAATAGAATCTTATATCACAATGTTTCACCTAACCAGTTGGTTTATTTATAGAAATTAAACATAATAATTGAAGATATTACAGAAGAAAATAGGGAAATAAATTACATTTCCTTTTACACTTTTATATAATAATTGTTTTATTTAGAATTCACGAATCACTTATTACTACATTACTACATTAATTATAATTATTGTTAGTTTCGTTGTCAAATCATTTATACTAGAGGTGTGAGGAAAATACAGTGAACTGTGGAACGCCAATATCGTTGGATGCGCGTGGTAGAAATGGTCCTATAATACTGCTAAAAACAAAGCTAAATTTTCATGGAAACACTGTGTACTTTTGACATTTGCGATGCTCCGACGCATATGCATTATTGATGTAATCTCATGATTTTACAGTAATAGTTTTTGCAATTTTAGTGTGATTTTTAGGTTATTATGGTTATTCATTTCATTTGGTTCCGATCTTTTGCGCTTTTAGAGTATTTGTCTTTTATATAGTTTTTAATTTGAATTTTAATATTGTGGTCTATTTATATTTGATTGCTGCTTTTCGACTAGTGCTTTACCCTTTTTGTGTTAAAATAAGCTTTATAACCATTAAGTACATGCTAGTTGATATCTACCTAATCGTCATCGGGTGCTTGCAACAATGGGAAAAAGTGTATGGTTTTTTTGGTGTAAAGTTAGACGCCTTCATTTTTCAGGTAAGTCATTTTTAGTTATTTTTTACTTAAAAGGATAGCAATACGTCCTGGTTTAAGGTGTGACTGTTGGGTTTTAGCTATCTGAGCCAAATTGTCGGCTAAGTGGGCACCCAGAACCGAAAACTATATAGGTATATAATATGTTTTTTTTTTAATTATTTTTTAATATGTATGCAGCTTGGATGAGGGCTTTAGGAAGAGATCCTAAGACTGAACACTGACTGCTATAAATGCCGTTTTTAGAGCACATTTCATAGTAAGTGATTTCATTCTAGCAGCAATGAGGAAACGTTTAAAAAACATGCTGTACCAGCTATTACTTTAAGACCTCGTCTCTTCAAGTTATTATTACTTCATTCTAATGCATATATTAAAATGGTTTTTAACTTATGTCCTTATGATTAAAAGATGTAGGTATTTTAGTTATGTTATAATAGAAATATATGATACTTTGTATTGACTGACCTACTGGCCACTGGTCATTCCACTTTTACTCCCTTTTTTCAAAAATTATCAAATTATTTAAAAACAAATACATACCTAGCTATTTTCTTTAAATTACATTAAAATTTTAGTGTTAATACTTTACTAATAAAACTTCAGTTAATTTATCTTATATATATACACAACGGAAGAGTTAATTGGATTTTCTCCTTGTTGAGTTTCAAAAATAGTAATTTAACATGATTTAAAAACAAATACATGAAATGGGCAAAATAGGCCTGCAAAGACACTTTGTAAACAATCTCACTTGTATCGATGTGACGTAATGCGCGAATTCAATCTGGCTTACTTTTGTTAATAGATTGGCGTTCCATTTTAAATATACAGTTCACCGGGAATAGATTATTTAAATATACAGTGACCGGGAAAACAAGTACGAAAAAAAATCACTGGCTCCTGGACTAGTACTGTATCGAAGGAATTTTTATGAATGAAACAATATACGACCCTCCACAATTGCGGTTTACTCTACTTCCGCTGTTGTCAGACGTTATTTTTTTTGGACAATTTAAAGACCTAACAGTAATTCAAGCAAACGCAATAATATTACTACAGTTAAAAACATCGCAAACTTGGCATCAATATTTTAATTTGTGTAATCTATATTGGTTATATATATATATATATCTATAGTTAAAAGCACGTAAACTTGGCATCAATGTTCAATCCGATTATTGGGTTTCTACCGCGGACACCACCGTTCATTCTTCAAAAATTTTATAAATAATTCTATCTGTCTTGGTTATATATCTATGGTGCTATCTTTCGGAGGAGATGTAAAGCGGTGGGTCCCGAGTCCATGAATATTCTGCTTGTGAAAGATACCTACCTCTGATTGGAGCACCAGAGGATTTGATAAATTTCTGGTACATATTTGAGGGTAACATGCTCACCAGCGTCAGTGTTTAAACCTCATGGTTAGAAATAGGCCGATGTTAAATAAATTATTTAAAAAAACTGATGTTGAAACGAAGAACATGCTTGGTATCCTATATTATGAGTAGTTAGGTCTACAAGAAATAGACCACATAATTCTCTCAGCTATATAATAAACCAAACAAAACTTGTTTATATACAAAAAACACTAGCCCATTTTTATTCTTTTTTTAGTTTTGTGGCTTTGGTAGTAATAACCTAATTAGACAGTCTCAGTTTGATTTGATTTATTTTTCTTTATTAATGTGTGTACGGTGTAGACTTTGGTACTGTTTCCTAGCGTTATTTTAAGAAAAGTACTGTTAATTAGAACACAACAGTGAATGGTCGAGTAAAGAATCTTTCCTGTGCATCACGATTAATTATTAAATAATTAAATTAATTAGAAAAATCCCGGGATTTGAACCCAGGGTCCAAAATACAAAAGAATGCACTGCTATCACATGTCTAATTCATTAAATATCCAATTATAGGAGAAATATCTTTTTACGCATCGTTCATGTTACAAGTTCTCTGAACCGAAACATAAAAAAGGGCCGAACTTCAATTAATTTACGCATTTTGGTTTAATTTCCGGTTACGCTAGCGCCTACGCCTATTTATTTACATACTTAAACACATTCAACATGGAATTATTATACTCTTGTTAATAGAAGTTTATGGACATGCTAAATACTTAAAAAGGTTAGTCTTTATTTACACGTTGTAAACAGCAAATTTGGTAATAAATTTAGTTTAAAAAATCTATATTAATTCATTCATTAGAACGTCTTGATCTATTTTCTACTAAATTTGTACTGAAAATGGATCAAAATGTTGCGTAGAACCTTTCTCGCATTTCCAATATTTTTATTAAATTACTAAAATATTAATGTTAATATATTTATTAATTTTTATATTTATATGAGAAGCAATTAGGTTTAGGGTGAACCGTCCGGTTATTGACCACACCCCAGTAAATGACCAATATTTACTGATTTATGATTTATTAAGAATTTTGAATAACCTAAGGCATCATATTATACAGCAAATTGATCCTCACCTAATTCTCAATTTTTTTTATACATTTGACAACACTGCTCATAATCGGCTGTTTACAAATGTCAGTTAAAAGTGCATGTGTTTTCTTATTAAGTAACCACAAGTAATTAAGGTAAGTAGAGCTAAGTAATTTTTATTTTGTAAAAAATATGTATTGGAGTTGAAAAACTGTTGTTATTTGGACTAAACTGCATGAAACAAGATCAAATTTAGTGTTTTTTTAGGCTGTAATGCTATTATAACCTCGAAAAGAATTTAATTTTTAAATGGTTAATAATAGGTAATGATAAAGCTGAGAAATTCAGTGGATGACCGAATGTGGTCATTTACTGGGTTGGCGGGAATTTTAAAATAATTTGTTTTGAGAATGTACTTTAATCACTATATGGATGCTTCTCTTATGCAAGCACTGTAAATAATGAGGGAATCGGCTGGCCTATAGATGACCACTCTTTATCTAAATTCTCTTCTGGTCATTCACTGGATATTTAGCCTAGTCAATGACTTTTTGCTGTTTATGTATTAAAATATTATTTGTGCAATAAAGCAATTGTGTAACCATTTATTTTCAGATGACAGAAGCACATAAAAGACAAATACAAGATTTAAGTATGCCATTGAAGATCTAAAAGCTGCAGTGACAGTAGTCCAAGAAGGAAGAATTAGTGTTACTAAAGTCAGTAAACAATTTAAAATTCCAAAAGGCACTTTAATTAATAAACTGCATGGAAAATCCGATGTTTCAGTAAGAAAGATGGGCCCACCAAGAATCTTGACTGCTCAGGAAGAAGATATGTTGGAGAATTAGATCATCCAAAAAGCAAAAATTGGGTTTTCTATGCATCCAGATGAAGTGAAAGATACCGTACAAAAGGTAATGGAAGAAACCCAGCGTCCTAATCCATTCAATAACAACCATCCCGGTGATAAATGGTTAAAAGGATTTTTAACAGTAAAGCCAGTCATTGGGAAAAGAAATGCTGAGCTAGAGCTAGCGTCAGGGAGCAAAATATAAGAAAGTGGTTTCAGGATCTTAAAAGTTATTTAATAGAAGAAGATGCTGTTGATGTTCTTGAAGATGGTGAGCGGGTCTATAATGCTGATGAAACTGGGGTGCAATTATGCCCCAAAACAGGAAATGTGCTAAGGCCAAAACATTTTAGAAATTTTTATGATATTGCTGTCGGAAAAGAAAAAGAGTACCGACTGTATTAGCAAATTTTTCTGCCAGTGGAAAAGTAGCTCCAACACTTTTAATATATCCATACAAAAGAATACCTAGAGACATTGCTAACTCTCTCCCTGATAATTTTTGTATTGGTCGAAGTGATACAGGTTTGGATGATAGGTCCTACATTTTTTGAGTACGTGGCGAATAATTTCTATCCATGACTGTTAGATAATAACATAAAATTGCTTGGTCTATTTCTGCTAGATGAACATAAGTCACATATCAGTTTTAAACTAGCCACTTTTTGCCGAGAAAAAAGAATTATTTTATATTGTCTATTACCAAATGCTACGCACATGTGATTTTGGTATATTTAGACCTCTAAAAGTATCTTGAAGGAAGCAGTGTCATAAATATAAACAAGAAAATCTCTAACCAAAGTATATTTTTGAACAAGCATTCAAAAATACCAGTAAAATTGAAACTATACAAAACGCCTTCAGGGCATGTGGCATATTTCCATTTAATGAAAATAATGTTGATTTTACAAAATGTATGACAGGCAGCACTAAAAGGAGATAATAATAATGTAGAGAGTAATCAGTGTGGAATTGATAAAACGAAATTTTTAAAAATTCTTGAAAGTGAAATTTCCCCAGAGACCTTGAAAACATACAGAGAATAGAGAAAGGCACAAAAAGTTTTAAATAATGATAAATTATTTAAATTATGGAAAAAATATGCGGACCATCAAGACAACCCTAACGAAGAAAATGGCGAGAATCATATTGCATTAGAAGATGAAAAAGAAAATTGAAAAATAATATTCTAATAATAGAAACTGATGATTATCAGGCAGTTGAAGAAATTAGAAATGTAAATTATACAGGGTGAGTCATGAGGAACCTTACAGACTTCTACCATATGTAGAGTCCCTTAAGGGGTATATCATAATATGAGCATTAAAAAGTGGCAACTCTCCTTCGTTATTAATATATTATAATTTTGACCAAACTTTATATGGCCGTAAAATCTACAAGGATTACTAGATTTCTTTAATTTTTTGGTGGAGCCTTACACTGGTGTCTATCATTTAATTCATATCCTCAAAAGTTAAAAATTCCAGGATTGGCTTAGGAAAAATTAATCTCGACGATTCATATCAAAAAGTTCGCCCTTTATAAGATTTTTTTAAATTATAATAAGATATTTTTAAAGTACATAGATAGATAATCAAAACTGTGTATGTGACATTTTTGTCACATTTTCTTTAATTTTTTTATTAGGTTTTGATTTTGAGCAAAACTGAAAAATCAACTTAAGGGGTCACATTATAATGTTATAACTTAAAGAGATTTCTCTATTTTTTGGTGGATCTTTACACTGGTGTCTAGCATTTAATTCATATCCTCAAAATTTAAAAATTCCAGGATTGGCTTAGGAAAAATTAATCTCGACGATTCATATCAAAAAGTTCGCCCTGTATAAGATTTTTTTAAATTATAATATAATATTTTTAAAGTACATATATAGACAATCAAAACTGTGTATGTGACATTTTTGTCACATTTTCTTTAATTTTTTTATTAAGTTTTGATTTTGAGCAAAACTGAAAAATCAACTTAAGGGGTCACATTATAATGTTATAACTTAAAGAAAAAATTGTTAATGGTATACATTTGAACTAAAACGAGTCTAACATAAGCCTTTAGTGCCTATACCGTTAATATCATTTTATTCAATTTCCAGGCCTAGTTATAAATTTTTAATTAATTTTTAAACAAAAATACATTTTTGGAGACTCAAATAAATTAAACATAAGTTCATATGTATTTATTAGAAATATTTTATTTCGTTTAAATTTCATCAACAAACAATAAATAAATTTTAACGAATTAGAATAACGAATAACTAAGAAATTAAAAAAAAAACTAATACTACATACATAGAATAATGATAACATGTATACTAGAAAATAAAATCATGGTAATAAATTAACAATTACAGTAGTTGTTCGAAATGAAACCCTCCAGCTTCTACGCATTTTTGTTGTCGAATCGTTAAGTGCCTTATTGATTTACGGATAGTCAAGGGATCGTTTCTAATAACATTAGAGCAAAGGATAATTCTATCAATTAATTGTTGTCGGTCATTAATATTTTGTGAATAAACTAATTCTTTCAATCGTCCCCAAATATAGTAATCTACGGGATTAAAATCTGGGGATCTTGGAGGCCATGAAATAGGATTTGCACGTCCTATTCATCTGTTGCCAAAAACATTATTTAGATGGTTTCTTACCGCAACTAAAAAATGAGGCGATGCTCCATCATGTTGGAAATACATCCCTCGGATACCTACGTTGGCAAATAAATTAGGCAAAGTATTTTGCAAAAAGTCTAAGTAAACTTGTCCTCTTAAAGGACCATCAAAAAAGTGAGGTCCTATAAATTGGTTATTTATCACACCAATCCACACGTTCACGGAAAACCTTAACTGAGACCGAAACTCTCGAACAGCATAGGGATTGTCTACTGCCCACACATGTAAATTACGGGAATTATTTATCCCATCCCTTGTAAACTGTGCTTCATCTGTAAAAAATGTTCTATACAGTACTGGTCTATGATTTGCAATCCACCTACAAAATTCCAACTTATGGATTTCATCCCCAGGGTGTAGCCGCTGAACTAATTGAATATGATATGGGTGTAAATTATTTTTTCGTAAGACTCTAGTCACTTTTGATTGGGTAACATAAAGTTGTCGACTTACTTTCCTGGTGCTTATTGTGGGGTTCGCAATAACAGCATCAAGAATATTATCTTCCTGCTCATGATCTACATTTCGTTCTGTATTTGCTTTAGGGAATGTGCCATGTTCTCGCAAATAATTAAAAACTGATGCAAATGTTGAATGACAGGGAACTCGACGACCAGGAAATCTATGATATTCTCTTGCTGCAGCTCTGCCATTCCCATTACAGAATCCGTACATAAAAATGATATCTGCATATTCTACATTTGAAAACTTATGGGGCATTTTGAATAACAACACCAACAACAAAAATTCTAACAACATTGTAAAATAGATAAAACAAAGCGAAATATTATTTTACACGTATAATGGTTGCAAATGACAAATAAATAAGAACAAACAAACGTCAAACTATCACAACCTACCTTGATACATAGGTACCTACTATGTATTTATAATAAAAATAAAACCACATAATATCTTAGTTGCAAGAATAAAATGTGCAGTTTTTATTAGAGGTTAATAAATAGCATTTATAATTATTAATTAATAAGTGTGAATTTATTGTTCGTTATTGTTATTCGCTACAATTTATTTATTGATTATTGACATGTTTAATTTAGTTGAGTAGTTTCTATAGTCTACAAAAATAGGCTGATTTCTATTTAAAATTTAAAAATGAACTAATCCGGATCTGGAAATTGTCGAAAATGAATTTAACGATCTAGTAAGCTCACTAAAGGCTTATGTTTGGCTCGTTTAGTTCAAATGCATACAATTAACAATGTTTTCTTTATGTTATAACATAATTTATGTGACCCCTTAAGGTAATTTTTCAGTTTTACCCAAAATCGAAGCTTAATAAAAAAAAGGTGACAAAAATGTCACATACACAGTTTTGACTGTCTATCTATGTACTTTAAAAATATCTTATTATAATTTAAAAAAATCTTATACAGGGCGAACTTTTTGATATGAATCGTCGAGATTTTAACTTTTGATGATATGAATTAAATGCTAGACGCCAGTGTAATGCTCCACCAAAAAATTAAAGAAATCTAGTAATCCTTGTAGATTTTACGGCCATATAAAGTTTTGTCAAAATTCACAATTAATAACGAAGGGGAGTTGCCACTTTTTAATGCTCATATGATATACCCCTTAAGGGACTCTACATATGGTAGAAGTCTGTAAGGTTCCTCATGACTCACCCATAAAGAAAATCAAGAAATTACCCCGGAGATTACCCAAAAAATGAAAATATATGTGAACAAATTGAGGAAGAAAAATGGAACATGTAGAAAACCAAGACAATACTCAAAATAAAAGCATCCATTTTGAAAATCAAAATGAGGAAAATGATGAGTCAAAAGAAACACAATTGGATTTAAATTTTAGCTTAAAAAATCCAAAATTCTTTGAAGGAACACTTACACTTTTCAAAGTTGGAAATTGCCACTAAAAAAAGTGTTAAAGAAAAAGCCCCTTTGGCAATAACTTCCAAATATTGGAAAGAATATCATGAGAAGAAAGAAGAACAAAAAAGAATTGCTGAAGAATTAAAAGAGTAAAGAAAAAAGTTAGAGAGGAAAAAGAACGTAGACGTGAAGAATTAAACAAAATTAAATTAAATAGACCAAAAAAGTTAAAAGAAGAGAATCTTCTTCAAGTTCAAGTGATTCGAATATTTCAGACGAAGAATCTTTAGAGGAAAATGAACAGGAAAACCAGGATGAAACTGAAATCAGTGAATCTATGCCACCAACTACATTTACCGTTGCTGATTTCGTGATTGTCGAATAGGAAAACAGTTATTTTCCCGGCGTTCTTATACGAAAACAAAAAGGAGAATATAAAATGCGAGTCATGTGTAAAAGTGCATAAAATTGGAAATGGCCAGAAAAAAATGACCAAATATGGTATAAAGAAGAGGACGTCATTAAAAAGATTAAACCACCAATGCTATGTAGTCGAGGAAATGTGTATTCAGTTCCTGAAATGGAAAAGTATGAAACACTGCCTTAATTTTTTTAAACTAAGTATTTATGTTTTATATTAGAAAAAAAAGTAGTTTTGTAGTCATTTACTGGTATTTTATTTGGTCAATTACTCGAAGGAACTGGTCATTTACTAAGATTTAATGTATTATATCTTAAACATTATCGAATATTTTAAACAAATAAACATGTTTACATTTTTATGTTAAAAAAATTAAATTAGTAAACAAATTCATCCAGCTATTCCTTGCTTTTTCTTTTCAAAATAAAACGAATATTTTTACAAATATGTATACAGGGTGTCTGTAAAAGGTCTTTACAAAAACATACCACATATTCCTTAGACCAAAATAAGTCGATTTAAGTAAAATTACCTTAGTACAAAGTTGCTTCGTTTGGGCTCCAGAGGGCCTTGGAGTTACAATTTTTAAATCGTTTTTCCCATATAAATTTAAAACGGCATATGCGATTTTGCTGAAATTTGGTATATTGGTAGAGTTTTATGTGGCAAAAAAAATGGTATTAAAATTTTGTCCGATAATAATACATAGGCGTAAAACTTGATTTTTTAAATAATTGCACCTTTAAAAATTCTACGCCAATGGAAGAAAAGGAGTTTGAGTATGAAAATTAGATTGCGCAACTCATTTACTTTAAAAAAGAAACTCTTGATAAGACTCGATTACTCTCATGGTTTTGACGAAATTTGCATTTTAGTAATTTTAGAACATAAACAATAATTATTAAAATACAAACTTTGTCAAAACCATGAGAGTAAATCGACTGGTTTTTTTTTTGTAGAAAATGAGTACCTAATCCAAATTTCATACTCAAACCCCTTTTTTGCCATTGGCGTAGAATTTTTAAAGGTGCAATTATTTAAAAATTCAAGTTCTACGCCTATGTATTATTATCGGACAAAATTTTATACGATGAAAAACATAAAAATGTACTTTTTTCATATCTTCTTCAACACCTCTAATCGAGACTTTTGACAAAACTACTCGATTCTTGCCATGTACGATTTTTTGAGGAATATTAATTATTTGCCTGCAATACGTATACAAAAACATTTATTGTTGGTTTCCATAGTTTCATCTAAATAAAAATATTGTCAAGTTTTAACACCTAATCACTTGTTAACGATTGAAAGTGTTCTATCTGACTCAATAATTAAAAAAACAAATGCGTGGTTTATTAATATGGCTGTACAATATACCAATGCAGAATATACCGATATGTTACTGACATTAGGATTTTGTGAAGGAAATGCTCTAGAGAGTGTCAGGGTGTACTCTGAAAGGTTTCCAAATCGTCGTGTACCTAGCCACCCAACTTTTGCTGCTGTTGAGAGACGTCTTCGGGAGACCGGTTCCTTTGCTCCCAATACTGTTGATAATGGAAGAGAACGTTTTGTAAGGATTCCTGAAGTTGAAGAAGACATTTTAGAACGTGTTGAAGAAGATCCAGAATTAAGCACCAGACGAATTGGAAGGGAACTAGGAGTAAGTAAAGATGTCGTTCATAAAGTGCTTAGAGAACAATTGCTATATCCATACCATAAGAAGCCAGTACAAGAATTATTAGTACATGATCCTCAAATTCGTTTGGGTATTTGTTCATTTGTTAATATGCAAAGAGATCCAAACTTTGTCAAGAAGGTTCTCTTTACCGATAAAGCGGGTTTTACAATAAGAGGTATAACTAATACCCATAATGAACATGTTTATGCCGTTGAAAATCCGCATGCAATAAAGGTAAACCATTTTCAGCACGAATTCAAAATTAATGTGTGGGCTGGAATAATTGGTAATTTCATTGTTGGTCCTGTCATACTTCCACGAAGATTAACTGGAGAAAATTATTTGGATTTTCACTAGTAATACCACTAGAGGTCAAAAAATTTCCTGATATTAATTTGACCTCGCGTGGTATTCGGTAAGAAAATTCCACGCCGAATTATGGTTGAAAATTAAATATTTTTAAAATTTATTTTTCGTTTCTCAACAATGCAAATTATTTTCTCCAAGTCACCAGTGAAACATAAAAGGTGTTGTCGCCTTGATTGTTGAGTTGTCATGGTAACTAAGTGAGACCCTAACCTCGAATATAATTTCAGTTTTGAAGTTGTCAAGCGGCCCGACGTAAAAAATGTTTCGCTGCAATTATTTAGGCCTTCAAATTGCTTATTTCTACTCATTGTAGTTGCATGGGAATACCATTTGAAAATAGAAAATAGTATATTCTTTAATTTTACGTAAGTTTTGAATAACTACAAGTGGTAGAAAATTGTTTTTCTGCGTTTTTATTAACATGCGTTATGAGCGCTTTAAAATGGTATGAAATTCATAACCAGCGTCAGCAAGCATCAATCGTAGGAGGCTGTGATCATTGTATTTTGACAGTTCAAAACATTAAATAACTCGCGTTTTGTTGCGATAAAGAATATTGCACAGCAAGTAAAACCAACAAAATTACCTATTTGTTTAAAAATGAATCGATTTGAAAATCATACGATATGCAAAATATGCGTGAAATTGTCTTATGTAATGATCAATCATTGCACTATGACTTACTTACTCGGATTAATAGAGGATTGTGGCTCCAACTTGAAAAACGAAAATTTGTTCCGAATTGTCCACGAATATTTGCACCTAAACTACGCAAAATTCAAAATGCTGAATGGGAAAAAGGTGAATAAATTAGTGTCTAAATATTATATATATTTTATTAGACATAGACACATAATTCAAAGCATCCAAAATCCTGCATTTTCGCCATTAAGAAGAAAAGAAGTGGCCGAAGAATATAGAAAACACCTTAGCATTGTAACTAAAATGTATCAAAACTAAACCTATTATGTGAACAAATAAAAACCAGTCTGTCAAAAATGGTCTGTTATTGTAAACGTCAAAAAATTTCCAGTATAATTCGCTGTTGGGTACCCCACGAGAAAAAAATTTCCACTAAAATACCTTTGTTGCCATGGTGATCTGTCAACAACACGTATTTTGATTGGTTCAAAATTACAGGTGTGGAATTTTCTACAAAATACGTTGCCAGAATTGTTAGAAGATTTACCTCTCCAACTTCGGAGAAATATGTGGTTTATGCAAGATGGAGCTCCACCACATTTTTCTTTAAACGTTAGAAACCACTTGAATGAACAATATCCACACAAATGGATAGGCAGAGGTAATGACGCACCTGTAAACTGGCCATTACGTTCCCCAGACCTAACACCGATGGATTACTTTTTATGGGGACATCTGAAATCCACATTTTACAGGGAACCTGTAGAAAATGAGGAACAACTCTGGCAACGTATTCAAGATGCAATAAACAATCTTAGAGGTGATGAAGAAGTTATAGAAAGGATACATTTTAATTTTCTTTGACGTATAAATCTTTGTATGCGTGAAAATGGTGAACATTTTAAACAATTTTTGTAAAATCTCTATTTTGATTATGTTGTAAATAAATATCTTTGTGAAACCTTATCTTATCTTATCAAGAGTACCTTTTTTAAAGTAAATGAGTTGCGCAATCTAAATTTCATACTCAAACTCCTTTTCTTCCATTGGCGTAGAATTTTTAAAGGTGCAATTATTTAAAAAATCAAGTTCTACGCCTATGTATTATTATCGGACAAAATTTTAATACCATTTTTTGCCACATAAAACTCTACCAATATACCAAATTTCAGCAAAATCGCATATGCCGTTTTAAATTTATATGGGAAAAACGATTTAAAAATTGTAACTTCAAGGCCCTCTGGAGCCCAAACGAAGCAATTTTGTACTAAGGTAATTTTACTTAAATCGACTTATTTTGGTCTAAGGAGTATGTGGTATGTTTTTGTAAATACCTTTTACAGACACCCTGTATATCACTGTTGCTTAAAGTGGTCATTAACTGGACGGTTCACCCTATTTTCACTCATAAGCGTTTTTTATTATTAATACTTTTATCTTTAAAATTTATTTTAAACGCTGTTTTATAAATAAAAAAAAAGGTAAGTAGTTAATCCAAAATGAATTCTCGGTAATTGATTTGTTTTTTTCTATTACATGGGAAATAATTAAGCAACTGCCTCACGCGCAGCTGTTATCGTGTGTTCTTCTTTGTGGCATATAGTCCATTTAAAATAACGGTAAAAGGTCGAGAAACGCCGCACTTGACGAGACCACTTGTCTCCTACGTATTTTGGGGCCCTAAATAGGGTTGTTTTTCGACTGTACTTGTTGTTTTGTAAACTAACTCATCTCATATGTTTTTTTGGGGCGCTGATTACGAAAATCGGGGTTCAAACTTGCAGCAATGGTTGAACCACCCTTAAAATTGCAAAAAACACCCCTAATTAGGGGTGCAATTTTAGGTGTGTTTTTTGCAATTTTTGGGGTGGTTCAACCATTGCTGCAAGTTTTAATCCCGATTTTCGTAATCAGCGCCCCAAAAAAACATATGAGATGAGTTAGTTTGCAAAACACCAAGTACAGTCGAAAAACACCCCTAGCTAGGGGTGTTTTTTTACAATTTTAGGGGTGTTCCAACCATTGCTGCCAGGTTTAACCCTCATTTTCGTAATCAGCGCCCCAAAATACGTAGGGGACAAGTGGTCTCGTCAAAGGCGGCGTTTCTCGACCTTTTACCTTTATTTTAAATGGACTAATAGTACAGGCAGGGATTATCTCTGACTTAATTATCCAATCTTAAAATCGCAACAACCCTAAGATTAAAAAATGTTTGCCAAAGCGACCCTACACTATCGTGTTCGTAATAATATAATCTACATTGTAATATATAATTGTATTAAGAAAAATGATTATATCTGTCAATCCGGTATTATGGCCAGGAGGTAGGCAACCCTACTTTGGTATTTTATTTTCATCTTTTACTCTCGAATGGTATTAATTTTTTCGAGAAAAAACATTACCGTAACGATCGATAAAAATTTAATCAAATAATTTTTAATTAAAAATAGCCTGGATCGGATACGGGGCGCCAAACCTGGCACGTTGTAATTATTTATAAAATGTATATTTAATTATGGATGAGGGAAGGTCGATTTAAGTCCGGATCTTGTACTAAATGCTTTATGGTGAATTTACCATTTTGTTTTTTCAAAATTAAATTGTTTCTTCTTATATAATACTAAGCCAATCAATGCGCAACTATACAGGATGATGTCCTATAGATGGATCAAACGAAGTAAGATGAGGTTATTTGCAATCAGAGCAAACACATGTTGTTTTCCTGATGGCTTCGAAGTAATTTGATATTTCATATTTTATATTTTACTTAAAACTGTTGAATGCCCCAAGAAAAAGCTCGATAAAAAATTATGTTTAACCCTAATTACGCCAGTGGCGTATCTTAAAGTATATTCATAATATATGTTAATGATTTATTTTCCAAACACTAGATGTTTACAGCAATTAAAAATAATTGTCAATTTAGGTAGATTCTAACAAGGCTTTACATTATTAATAACATTTTTTTATTTTATATTACAAATAAACTCGTGGTTTTTATCGAAAATTTAAAACAAATTTTTAATCGTTCTTGATAGTCTCATTTCGTTTGATATATGACTTATGGGACATCCTGTATAAAACTAACTGGATAGGTCGTTTATATTTCGAATTTCAAAAAAAATTATAGAATTTTCCAGTGAAAATCTATTGTTCTTAGGAATTTCCAAAAAGTGTATAACTAAAAATTGGGAGTTTTGAGATTTTAAAACATAAATTAGCTTTAACTACCTATTTATAAAAATAGTTAATTTTTAGATGATAATTTATCTACATTTTAAAAATATTAAATTAAAATATTAATTTTTTTTTTTTTTAAATATTTTGAATACAACTGTTGTATATTTGTGTGTATGTGTAATGGGCTCTGTCACGAAATCGCGCTAAACAAAATAACGTTTATTAAAATAGCGCTGAACGAAATAGCGCCCGATCAAAATAGCGCTGAACGAAATAGTGCCTGATCAAAATAGTGCTAACCGAAATAACGCCTGCTCAAAATAGCGCGTATTAAAAGAGCGCTTTAATGAAATAGCGCGTATCAAACTAGCATCAGTCAAAACAACGCTCGAACGAAACGGCGCTTAACTAAAATAGCGCCTTTTGAAATAGTGAGTATTCAAACATCATCAGTCCGAAATGGCTCTATCACAAACTACTGCCGAACAAAATAGCGCCATTGTTTCTGCTTAAACTTAACCAATGTACCTAACCTGTGCGACCTGTAGCCACCGCGGGTTGCTTCGCAAAAAATATATACATGAAATGAGATTAATAAAAAAACCTAACTAATTTACCTAACCTATGTGGCTTGGAGCTATTTTTTAAATTAAACGATCGCTCAGGCACAGGTTAGGCACACTAGTCTTCTAAATTTTCTTATTTTATGTATAATTTTTTTGCGAATCAACGCGCGATGACTTCAGGCCGCACAAGTTAGGTAAATTAGTTTAGTTTTTCTTTTGAGGTACTCCCTTTTGTTGTTTAAATTTTGATATTATATCCTTTTAATTTCTTGTTTTATTTTTTATTTCTCCAGTGGGTTTTCATACGATGTTTCAAGAACTTTTCAAATATATTATTCTTTTCTTGTCGAAATAAAATATTAATTCAATAATAATCATACCCTGCCACATACTTTTTAATTAAGACGATACAAAAGTTGTAAATACATATTTCAAATACCCAAAACATCTGTGAGTGAAAATATTTCAGATAGTATAGCCATGTCATGAATCAAAATTAGATAAGTCCCACTTCACGTTTTTGACTTTCAAATTTTATATAAATCTTTTCATCCGACAGTAACCTTCTAGCTGATATGTTTTAATCAACGTGAAACTATAGTTATCAATTGGTTTAATCTAAAGAATGATCGAAACATTTCCTTTTAAAAATGTCGTGCTTAATCTATTAATTATTTGTAAAATTCAATAATAATAAATGGGTGTTCCCATTTCAACAGTTTCTAATATTTAGTGAAAATATATTTTTTAAATTTAATAGTAAGATATTTATATAGGTAATCTATAGGGATTTCGTAAAGTTAAAGAGAAAGATATGAAACATTGTATCAAAAAACTGATGGCACACAAAGTATCCTGGGAATAAAATAAAAAATTTGATATTTGATATTTTTACTGGAAAAAGTAAAGCTAAAAAACGAAAAATACAAATTTAAATTTATTTCTAATACGGTTCTGGATACTTTAGTTCTAGTTATGCCAATTTATTTGTTCCATAAATCTAACTTTTTCCCATTTATTCTTATCTCTTCTACATAGTGTCCCTATGAAATAATGTATCTTTCTTGCAGTGTACCAGAGTATCTATTCTTGAAGATCAGGAAGTAGAAATTTTTAGGGAAGAATGAGACAAAAATATAATAACCAATATTAAGAAACCATATTTGTAATTTCAAAAGTGTTGTGCGAGCGGCGATGTATCCAAGAAACCATGAAAATTTCGGACTTATTTCAGTTTGTGCTCAATATCTCAGTAAAGGAAGGGTCCGACCGTTATTGTCATTCTACATACTTTTAAAGAAGAATAAATTTTCTACAAATTGAGACTAGGGTGACCTTTTTACAGCCATTTGTTCTCAAGATACAGTTCTTTGAAAATTGGCCATTTTTTCTAAAAAGTGAAATATTTTAGAAATTTATTTTGTGAAATATCTTCTAAAATACGCATCCCATGTCAAAGATTATATGAAATGAAGTTGTAGCAAATTTAATTCGCTTTCATTTGAGACCAGACTGGTACTGCAGACCCAGTGGATAAGTCATAAGTGGTTTGGGGGGAATGCAAATAAACTGTTCTCACGTCTTTTTATGGTTTTTTTAATCAGTTTCAATTTATTTATTTTTGTTATTGTTAAAAAATTGTTTGATGAAAAAAAAATACGTATATACCTATTGGGAATTACACCATCATCAAACATTGTATTATATACCTACATACTACAATGCTTGTACAAACATCATGGTACCTACTATAAGGACAAATTACATTTACACAAAAAAAGAAAACTAATATAATTCATGTAGATATTATGTTTTGGTTGCAAAATCATGCCTTTCTATTTATCTTAGATGATCCGGAATTGGGCTCGCACGAAGATGATGTCTCGATGGCTGTGATGGACACTGGGAGAGGCGCCCAGTTTGTAATAGGGTCATATTCATTGTCCGAGCATTGCAGCTCCACATCCGGAACGTTATGGCACAATTTGGCACCGCATGACTGGCAGAGGACTGAGCAGTGGAGCCCAGCCTTTCTGCCCGAGCAGCTCCCGGGACGCCCTTTCTTATATTTACATGAAATTTTTCGCAGAAGGACAGGATGTGCGGGATCCATGATGGTGGAGATGGGGGATGGGGGATGAGTCTCTGAGAAGACAGCTTCTACCCCCAATCAGTGGGTTTCAAGTTGACTCCCCACCACTTATGCACTTGGAGGTAGCACCTTGCTGCATGGTGGCCTGCGGCATCTTCCGTCGGTGGCAAAACGGTTGAGGTTTATGCTCGTTGAAGTAACAAACGTCTTATACCTCAGGAAATCCAAATTATCCCTCGCGATTTCACCCCCATATAGAGCCACAACGCATTTGATGCCTGCTTCTCTCACGGCTTGTGGGGTGAAGTCTTGCCGAAGGAGGACCTCCACTTGCTCAGTAAGTGGTTCACTCTTGCTCAGGGGTGTGGTGATTTTGGTCTTTCCGTGGCCAAACGGTGCTGAGGTGGTATCGCACCCGGCAAACGCGTGGGTGAATAGTACTGTCCCTGGTGATCGCTGGGAGTCATGGTGGTTGTAGTAGGTCATAGAGTAGTGACAACAACCAGTTTCGCCTCTCATGTTATTCTGAGGGCAGACGTTTGTTTCTTCAGCGCCTAAACCATTGAGAAGAATGAACAGGTCGATGTCTTCTCCCACTATGACTACCCGATCGGCTACTACTCTTTTTGAAAACGCCGTCATGACCATCACTCGATCCGCATCTTCTTCGACAACAGCCACTTCTACTTCCTCTTTCTGTAAGGCCTCACAAAGAAAAGTTATTAGGAGTCTCTTGTTGTTCTCATTGCCCAGTACATGCCCTTGATCAAATTGAATTACTGTAGATTCATCGAATTTATGACTTATGTATTAATGATTATCTGCCGTGTTTGAGAGAGCCTACATGTTTTAAATGAAAGCGAATTAAATTTACTACAACTTTGTTTTATATAATATTTGACGTGGGATGCGTATTTTAGAAGATATTTGACAAAATAATTGACCATTTCGAGAAAAAAATTACTTTTTGAAAAAAATGGCCTATTTTCGAAGAACTGTATCTTGGGAACCAATAGCTGTATAGAGCTCGCCCTAGCCTCAAGTTGTAGCAAATTTAGTCTTTTTTAAAAGTATGTAGTGACTATACCGGTCAGACCCTTCCCTTACTGAGATATTGAGCAATAACTGAAAACAGTCCGAAAATTTCATGATTTTTTTGGGTACACTGTCGCTCGCACAGCACTTTTGAAATTGCAAATCTAGTTTTTTAATATTGGTTTAGGTCCTAGTAACATAAAAAAAATAAGAATCGCTACCCAGGAGACACTCAAAACTATCCAAAAGCTAACTTAGAAATTAAAATAAATGAATCGTGTTATATCGATTCTACATCATCGAAATATACTTTCATAAAATAATATTTACCTCATTATGCTTTTATTTTTGTCTTGAAGTTGGCATAGAGTTATAAAAACAAGCCAAGCTTCTGTAGTTATAACTGACCATTATATTACTAAAATAAACTTATTAGTTCACGTGTATTAAAAAAATTCTTGTTGTGGGTTATTTATCAAATGTATGTGAATTGAATCTAAGTATGACAGGTGAATGAGTCAAAAATAATTTTGAGCAACAAACGTTTTATCGATCATAAAACAGTATATCTCTACTCTTTGGTTTTATCATTTTCAGAGATTCCACCTTCAATTCATAAAATTTAGTCTTATATGTATCCGTAGGCTGTGTCAAAATAGCGTTATTGTTTAAACGGTTTATAAAAATCGAAATAGCACCCAAATGGAATAGCACCTAGTTAAAATAGCTGGTATCGAACAAAATAGTGTTTATAAAAATACAGTTAGTCAAAACAGAGCGTCCGAACGATACACTACCTGAAGCCATCACTACGGAGTTTATTTACATAAAATGAATTTAAAAAAAAAACTAATTTAGCTAACCTGTACGGCCTGGAGCCATCGCTAGTTGCTTCGCAATCAAATTATACATAGAATTGGAAAAAAAATTTGTGCATTAGCGATCGGATAAATTTAAATGGCTACAGGTTAGGAAAATCAGGTTTTTTTGGCATTTTATATTTAATTTGTTGCGAAGCAAACCCGCGGTTGCCCCATGCCGCACAGGTTAGGTTAATTAGTAAGATTTTTTTTATAATTTTATATAACAAATTTACGGAGCATTCCGTGATGGCTCGGATGGCTCCAGGTGCTGTTTCGTTTAGTCGTTGTTTTGATCAGGCGCTGGTTTGACTGACACTATTTTAATAAGTACTCTTTTGATACGCGCTAATTCGTAACAGAGCAGTATTTCGTATCTTCACAATAATCCTGACACTTGTGCTTCTTTTAGTTTGGTGACTTAATGAAAAGGAATTAACAGCACTTGCTGTAAGACAGATGTTTACGCATTAAATAATTTTGTGAAGATTTAAAAATCGAATTGTTCTTGAGTTTGTAAAACATGGATATGAAACTTTTATGTAGAGAAAATAAAAAGTCTTATTTACTAAAAAATCTCCCTGAGCAAAACAAAATCAGTGACGTAGCTATCATAGGGCAGTTGCGTGCGAAGCACTGAGACCCCGGAATTATTTGTGGCCACGCCGGTGCAATCTGATAATTATATAATTATTTTATTGTATTTAAATTCGTAATAGTTTTAAAAATTCATGTTTTTAAATGTCTAAAAATTATAGCACAAATTGCAAAACGTTCTCAACGAAGATTGTTAGAGCCCATTTTAATTTCTACTGAATTAAAGTTTCTTTGCCAATTAATAGGAGAAAGTAGTATATAGTGGGACATGGTATAACTACAGTGGGACAAAGCCATTAGAAAGAGAAGACCTACCTTGTAAGCTACCAAAACCAAACTACCATGGTCGAACAGAGTGGGCTATAACAAAATGTGTTTTTGATTTTGATTCCAGTAAGCATAATATTTAGGTATTTTGAAGTTTTTTGAAAGAGTTACTTAAAATTTTTCTATTATTTTTATATAATTGTTTCATTTTTCGTTTGTAATTAAGATTACATTTTGACATGAATTAAATTGCTGTTCCATAGTGTACCACGTCTTTTCCCAGTATGTACCACTGGGTGGTTCTTATTGGGACAGGAGGTGTATACTGGGACACCTGACTTTTTCTTTAATCCTTAAACATTTTGTTGGTAAAAACCAAATAGTTGGGGTTCGGCTCTTGAGGCTAGTTTGTTTCGAGATATTGAGACCAAACTTGATATATTAACCGTGTTATCCCATTAGTACGAAAATAAAAAAAAAATCGCCCTTTAAAAATATACTTACAATTTTTCAATAAAACAATTGGTATCTACCGTATTTACGATTTCTTCTACAACCAAACCAAAAATTTCAATTTTTTTTATTAAATTTTTCCAAAAATATTCGACCTGAACTGTCACAGTTCGGATGTGGGGGATACTGGCATTTAAAACTAGTTACAGCAGAGATAAGAAACTCATTTTGGGCAAACTTAAATTATAGGCCTGATTTAGAACGTTTCTGTATAAAAAGTTTACTCTCATCATCCCCTACAAGCAAATTAAGTTACAACTGTTTCATTTAAAGTTTTAACTACTTTATTGAGGATGCCACCTCTCCATAAGGGACGTTGGTTGTAAGATTTTGACAGAAACGTTGTAAATCAAGTATATTATAAATGTGGCATAAATGAGATTTTTGTCTCCTCTGTAACTTTTAAATGCCAGCCCCCACATCCGAACTGTGAAAAATAAAAAAATAAAATTTTAGTTTGAATGTAGAGAAAATCGTAGATTTTAAATGTTTTCTTGATAACTTGTAACTTTATTTTTTGAGGGGGATACCTCCTCCATATCAGCTACAAGGTGTGGGGGAATTTTTTCTATGCTATTTTCATTTTTATAGGATATTATGCAGCCATATACCAAGTTTGGCCCCAATTACTTGACCCGAAATGCCCAACCAAAATATGGCGTGTGATATGGCCTAAACAAAAAAGTCACAATTTATACTACGCTTAGTTTATTTTTTATTTCTGTCAGACTTGCAGATGTACCTTTTTTATGGTTTTAGGTCTATTTTATTGTACTATTTTTTTTTGTTAGTTTAATTAAATTTTCCTATTATTTAGTTCAAGTTTTTTGGGAAAACTATTTTTTTTTATTTTTTCATACATTATTTATGTGCATATTTTTTACACAGGGAGCCAAGAAAAATATCTTGCACCGAGGCCCCCTGATCAAACTACGCTACTGTACAAAATGTATACTTGAGAATTAAATTCAACTTCGTTTATTAAAAAAAGATTTAAATATGTAATAAATTTAGGGAGAAATATTAGAACATTTGTAAAGGATATAAAGAGATACTCAAAAATTTATTGGTGATGGAATAGGGATTCAATAAAAAAATCTAATATCGAGTAATAATAATATATCTGTGGCAAATGTGTTAAATCCGATGCACACACATAGAATAATAATAGAAAATTTTTTCTTTTAAAAATATATAATATTTTTCCCACACATTGATCTAAAACTGATGTTGATGAGACTTTGATTTATATCATGAGGATTTTCACCTGCCCGTATGTGATTGTTACGGAAATTAATTATAGCATTTCTGGAGAAATTATATTCGTCTGTAAAAGGTATTTTTATTAAAAACTTAATAAATTATTTCCCTGAAAGAACAACTTCATGGAAGTGTAATTATTGATGTAGCATCCCCAACTAGTCATTGATAAAAGTGTACTTGTTGTGAAGGGAAGACCCAAATCATTCCATCTCTAAATCAGAGTGCGAAAACCGATTATGCTGGCTTAACACGGCAACAGCGCGTCATCGCCTGTTTACTACATTAAAAACATCCATAGGCGTAGGTAACAGTCGAAAAAGGAAATATTTAATAATTATTAATTTTCTCAGTAAATATTACGGGTGGAATGAAAGATTAATGTATAAATAGTTCGTTTTTTTACAAACAAAACACTTTTGAACCATGTTGATAATAGGTATGTCCTATTTAATCACATAAATAAATACATTAATAAATAAACTCAGAAAAACAGTTTTTACAAAAAATAGCTGCAACCAACCAAATACGAAGCACTTTTATAAATGAAACAAATTTACGAAGCTCTCTACAAATATCGTCAAATGTAGATGCGCTTTTGACAGACATAACAGTTCTTCCGATAATTTAAAGAAAAACAGTATTGCAAGCTGATGCATTTACATTACTACTATTAAAAACACCGTAAACTTGGCATCAATGTTCAATCAGAATATTGTATTTCTGCCAAGGATGCCAATGTGTTGGCTTCAGAAATTTAGTAAATATTCCTATCTATCTTGGTTATATATTTATGGATGTAGCCGATTAAACTTAGCTACCAAAAAATAATTAGGTTAATTTGTGTTTTAGTTTTACCAATTTATGTATAACTCAAAATTACTAAGATGCTCTCAGGCGCTTTTTAAAGTGACGCTTAACAGTAACAAGACTGTTCTATAGGAGTATTAGAGTATTAGCACTTCATAACCTAGAGAGAAATAAAAAAATTGCTCCGCAAATATTTATTTTATTTTATTGAGACCTACGGGCGACTTAGTATTTTAGAAAAATATGAAACTTAATTTATTTGAATTGATGAAATATGTTGGCCCATTTTGATTGATTTGTTATAAATTTATCATTGTCCTTTATTAATTGTTATTATTATTTCTTTGAAATATTAATGAATGCTTTTTTGTTACAGGTATGTTGATTGTTATTACTTTTTGAAGATAATAAGTAGGTAAGTACAAATGCATTTATGGTGTTATTTTATTATTATTGCAAAACATAAATATTATTCGCTATAGAAATGATGAGCTAAGAGAAAGAACCTTATCGTGCTTCTTTTACTGTGACTCTCTTTATTTTTATCTGCTACTGTCTTTAAACACACCTTGGTCCATCCTACAATCTGGAGGTAAAATTTCACAAAGTTTAAACACTCAAAAGATACTAGTTTCTATAGTACATTTTTGTAAAAAATTTACGGATGAACCAGCATTTTTAGAAAAAATATAATTAAAAAAATTCAATGTTACAGGTTATATTCACAAAACATTCATTCTAAGCGTCTTGAAAATAACAACGTTGCCAAGTTGTTAATGAAATTATACATTTCAGAATTATTTATAATCTATAAATTGCCAGATTATAAAAAACTAAAGTGATACAAAAATCATATATTTATGGTTTACGGTAAATAATAATAATAGTGCCGTCCTTTTCACCGGACAAGCTCAACTTTTGGGGTTAAAATTCACTCGTAAGGGGGTGAATTAGGGAGAGTATTATTATTACCTACTTACGATAATAATCGTAAATAAAATGAAAACCTTAAATTTCGGTAAATATTGGGAAGACGCTCTTTTCTTGAAAATACAAAATACAAATACACCACCGGAAACCCCATGCATTAATGTTTTTCTAAAAAATTTAAATATTAGGGATTATAAGGATCATTAAAGGATCATTTATGTAAACTTATTCATTAAAATTATACTTGTCATGCTCCTTCAATGCAAATGAGCGATTTTTCCAAGTGTCCAATTAAAATCAACAAAAGAGAAATATAAAAGAAGTTCCTTATTTTTGATATAACATTTTCAAACACTTTCTATTTATTTATTTCTAGTCACGGTACGCTAACCAACCCACTTACTAGCCACTACAGAAGAGAGCGAGCGAAGGGAGCGAGCCCGACCATTTCTAAATTCGCGCGAATTTCGAAACGTCGGCTGAGCGCGCCCTTTGTATACCTACACCATAAGAATATGGTACGCTAACCCACCCACTTACTAATCACCACAGAAGAGAGCGAGGGAAACGAACTTGCTCGCGCGAATTTCGAAACGTCGGCTGGGCGCGCCCTTTTTCCATCAACACCATATGTAGTTACCATACCCAGTTTCTTCCATAATGGGTCCTATGATTGAACATTTACGTTATCCGTAATGTACTTGTAAGGTCGAGTTTTAACAATAACGAGGCAAGTTCGTATGATGGAAAACTGTTAAATTAGAACATAATTGTAATGTATTGGAAAAAGTTTTCCATCATACGATCTTGCCTCGTTACTGTTAAAACTCGGCCTAACATGTACGTTACGGATAACGTTCAATCATATGACCCATTGTCTATAAACTAGTATTTTTTGGGTTAACGTTGGCATCGGAATGACTCCATTTGCCACAGAATATGTCTATATAAAACTAGTTATTAATTAATTTAAATTATATATTAAACATATTTTCTTCTTACTTATGTTTATTTGTGTTTGAAAGATTCCATCGTTTAACTTTGTGAGGCATCTTTGGGACATGTTTTAGTTGATCCAGTAATTTCAGGAGCGTGCTCACAGGATTTTACGATTAGTTTTCGGCATAAAAATATCGCCCAGTAGATGTTTGAATTTTTCATATATTTTTTTAATAAACCACCTAAAATATCTATTAATTTTTTTTTGTCTCTGAATATCTGAACCCTGCACATCAAAAAGAAAGCAAAATTGGCTTATAGTTTATTGAAATCAGTACCTTTATTTGTATATAAACTATCAGCTGGTAAATTCCTGACGATAAAAACTGGACTATCCTGTATGTACGTATTTGAACTTTTGTGTTATGATATACCTCTGCTCAATAATACGTAAATCATATATATTTATTTACTTCCTTTTACGATATCGGTTTAAATGACTAGAACTTATTTGTTGACTAACTAACGAATATTTCGTTTTCTTTTCATTTTTGTGTGGCAATCGTCCAAAACAAACAACTTTAGTGTTTTCTAAGAATAGCTAAAACGGAAATTCAGGCCGTCATAATACGATTACTTGCACCGATCAAAAGTCTAAATTAAATCAGTCCTTAACGACTTATATTTGACGGTTACCTCTTGGTTTTGATTCTTAATTCCATATTTTCATATTTGATTTTTCCAAAAATCATCTCAATATTTTTATTTTTATATTATGTAAGCTCTAGCGTTGTCTGCATATACAGACAACGGATCTATCTTTATTTTAGTTCGGTAGAGACTTAAGATCACTCCTATGATATGTAATAACTGTCATTTTGATTTTTGATTTTATTGGCTATTCTACACTTGCGTGCATAGAAATCGGTCAAAAAAAAATATGCTGTTTGAAAGACAATTTAATATGCTTTAATGTGAGTATAAATTTATGAAAACTTATTTCGACTTCCTATGTTTAACATAGTGAAATTAATGCATTACGCAAATTAAGCTTTTTTTATTATTAACATAAATAAGATTATTGACAATTTAAAACTTAACACTTAATTTTTTAATAATGGGTATGACCTTCTCTTGCCCTAATAATATCTCTCATACGATTAGGCATAGATCTAATTAAGTTAGCTATTGTTTCTTACGGGATGTTAAGCCACTCTTCTTCTACTGCAACAATAAGCTCTGGGTTCGAGTTTGGGGTAGGAAGTCCAGCTCGAGTTCTTCTTTTTAGCTCATCTCATAAATATTCGATCGGACTAAGGTCAGGACTGTATGCTGGCCACTCCATAACCCGAAAACCGACTTCTGCAATGTAATCTTGCACGATTCTTATGGTGTGCGGCCTTGCATTGTCATGCATAAAGGTAAATTCGTCTCCAATGTAGTCGACGTAAGGTACCACATGAATTACTAAAATCTCCTCGATATATCTATTAGCCGTTAAACCTTTTCTTCCGTGAACACGGCCGCCCCTACGAATGAACACAGGGTCGGTTCGTGCTCCTATAGAAATTGCACCACATATCATGCAGGAACCACCTCCATAAGCACTTCGCTCTTCAAAGCAGCAATCTGCCCTCTTGGTCTTTGGTACACTTTCCTTCTTCGGTCGCTACCATGGAGGCATATTCTGGTCTCATCTGAGAAGAGAACAGATCCACATTGTTCCAACGTCCAATTCAGATGATCCCGTGCAAAACGCAGGCGTGCTTGCCGATGAGCTGGAGTAAGTTTTGGACCAATCGCAGGTGTTTTAGGGGTCAGGTTATTTTCCTGCAGTCTTCGTCTTACTGTCCACTAACCAATAGCCACTCTTCGTACCTCACGGAGCTGTCATTGCACTTGAACGACATTAAGGTGACGATTTCTTAATATTGTTGACACAGTAAAGTGATTCATGAGCGGTTGTAAATCGCCTTCTGCCTGTTCCAGGTCGCCTATGAAAGGATCCAGTCTCCTCATAACGCTGGCACATTCTTCGAACCGCTGCGCGGGTCACATCCAATTGTCTAGCAACAGCTCGCTGAGCAAGTCCATTTTCGATTAAATCAATAACTTGGGCGGCTTTTTGTGGTGTAGTATGCATTAAACTAACACACTTGAACACTACTGAGATTAAAAAAAAAACGAATAATATGCAAATTTCAGTTGCAAGCGCAATAATTTTAATATTTGACAAATTTGTTATTTTCGTTACAAACACCACATAAAAACGTTTCATTTGTTTACCGGTTGCTACGCATATAAACGATAAGCCTTCTTGATAAATTTATACTCACATTAAAGCATATTAAATTGTCTTTCAAACAGCGTATTTTTTTTTTGATCTGATGAATAATTAAAAAAAAAATAATAGTTAAAGTCAAAAGTTTACAGTGGGCCGAGTTCTATGCATGCAAGTTTATTATCGATCTCGGTCTCATCTATGCAGTTCGTTGTTAGCCAGACCTTTACATATTGAAATGTTTAAGTTTCACTTTTTAATCACTTCTTATCTATATATAGTTTGTTTCATCATCATCATCCCGTCCACCACAGCATGTTGGTCTAAGAGTTGTCCTATAGTACGTTCCCTTTAATTTAATTGATATAGCACATACAGATCTAATATGTACACATAGATTAAACTATATCGGATTTCGTCGTTTATGTCTTCATTTATGTTCAGTCCCGACATCCTTACTTTTTTCAGCTTTTCCAATGCTTGCTTCGTTTTTGATTAGTCCAGAAAAGTAGGACATGGTGCTTGCCATTACCACTATAATGTAGACGTGTGTCAAAGGTAGATGAATATAATCATGCAGTAGTAAATTAACAGACCTTATTGATTTGCAACTATTTTACTAAACAAATTAAAAAAATCGCAGATATCACCTTTACTTAACCTTCTATGGGGGCTATTCTGTAAAAATTTGGTTAAAATTAACCCTGGGTTATAAAAATAACTAGATGTCATTTTTAATTTTGTATTCTGTACTATTTGGTTAAAATGATAACTTATGTCAGTTAATAAATCTACTAATGAAAGCATGTCAATATATTCTTTTTCTTGTTTTTAATCTTCAGTTGGGCTTAATTTCAATTCACTTTTAGGTTTGCCATGTCTATTTTATCTGGGATTAGTTATAAAATAGCTAATAACACACAATTAAATTGATGGAATATCGAATAGAAATTTGGGTTATTTATAACTATGACATTTGAATTTTAACCCTAATCTCTATTCAATGTTACATCAATTTAATTTTGTGCTATAACCAATTCTAGTTAAAATAGACATGGCAATGATGTAGTATACCTACAAAATGAATAGAAAGTGAACCCAAAGAAGCATTAAAAATAAGAAAAAAAAATATATTTGACAGTTAATCATTACTAGGTTTATTACTGACACAAGTTATAATTTTAACCAAATAATACAGAATACAAAATTAAAAATAACATCCAGTTATTTTTACAACCCACGGTTAATTTTAACCAAATTTTTACAGAATAGACCATTATTAACTTTATAATTAATTAATTTGTTATATCAATTGAGCATCCTGAATAACGAGCATATATCCCATACTGTTATGCTTCAATTACGTGTAGTTTTCTCGAATCATTCTGGAAGGGAGTTTCATAATAAATAATGTCTTACAGATGACAATGATTAAAGTAATTGTCTTGTTGGAAACAATTGAGAACCGCAATATTGGAAACATTGTAAATTGGTATATATTGCTTAGATCTCAAAATAACACCAATTCACGAGTTGGGAGCTTCTGCATTAGTTTGATAATAATTAATTGAATTGTAATACCTACCTAGTAATTTGAAATTCTGGATAACTTAATAACTTTGATCGATATTAGTTTATTAATTAGGTTTACAAAATTAATGTCACGATTATCAAGAGTAATAGGTATAATAAGTAACACGAGTTGTATTTTCCAAAGATTGAGGCTCTCTTAAGTTGGAGTTTAAAAAAATTAACTAAAAAATATAACCATATAACAACGATTATAACTGACGTTTCTTTTATCTAAGTAAATGACATATAATGGTTTGTATCGAAAGAAGTTTGTTTTACAGTCATGATAATCCATCCCATGCAACATCATACCGTCATTATGACGTGATTTTTTGGTGTGCGCTACGTCATTTGATGACGTAAAAATAACGTTATGGTAGCGTGAGAATGGGCGCGTTTAGCCGACGCAACAGTTGAGTATGGTGACTTGTTGGGTCTTCTGAACGTCACTGGTTGAGTTTTGGTTAGTTTCAACCGTTGCTCAACATCGGCACCAGGAAAATTCTTTGGTGACTTTTGTAAATGAAGTATTGTACTCAGTGTTGCAAACTTAAGGAATTTTTAATTTAGAGATTTCTATTGTTTTTTTATTGATTTTTAACCACTCTAGGACGATAAAGCTGATTATATGTGATTATTATATCACATTTCTTAACTTTGAACATGAATTTTTTTCTTTTTTAAATTATAAAGTAAAGCCATGATGAAAAATGTCCGTTATGGCAGATTATGATAGTATAATTTTTACATGATCTTAATTTGTAACCGAAAATGATTTTATTTATATAACCACTAGAGGTCGCAACGTGTATGTGTATTGTCTAACCGCTGAACCAACTTATACCGTTCAGGTAATTTTAATTGTTGACTTCCACCATATCAGAAACATGTTTTCGGTTTTAATCAAATGTTGCGTCGGCTGAACGCGCCCAATGTCACAACGAAATGACCTCATTCTATATCGTCATTTTGACGAATCGATATTACGTTAAAGTAACGTGTATATCGGGTGTCCTAGGCTAGGCAAATTGACGTCATTATCACGAATCTACCTAACGTCAAAGTAACGTCTATATTGGGTGTCCTAAGGTTGGATGGAATTATTAAAAATACTAAGCAGATGAAAGTTATTTATTTAATTCAAAAGACATGAAAAATATATTATAAAAAATAAATTACACTGGTAAATAAAAAAGTCATGAGCAAGAAACCAAAAGGAATAAAATGACAAAAGAATATTAGAGGAACTGACACAATATACCTAAAATTGTAGATTTGATTTTAATTGGGGGTGAGCGAGTATGCTTTACGATTTCATCATCTTCAGTATCATCGAATGACATCTTTCTAGTTGGCACCTGTTTTCTTTTAGTAGATACTTCATCAGCCTCGGAATGTAGATCTGAGGTAACTTCGACTTTTTTAATTTGGTACATCACTTATCATTATCATCTAAAATAAAAGAACTATTAAAATACAGGCCACTGAAAATTCTTAAAGACAGAAAGTAAATTGTGTATCTAGTTGTAAAATCTGAGTATTACTTCACCGGAGATTGAGGTAGTAGCCCCAAAAACAACCTTCTCAGAGAAATACATATAGTCAAAAATGCACCACTTTCACGAGGTTACGACTGTCACGAGAATCATGAAGATGGAGGAAACAGGAAACAACAATGACAATTGACAATATGACATTGTCAGAATATTTTTTAGTTTAGTAGTATAAATACTTGTACCAGATTTCATAAAAATTAACTAGGATCGGTTTCCTCCTTGGTTGCCTTAGGAATATTATCAATTGTTTAGGATTTATTAAGTCTTTACGGTACTTTTACTAGTTTAACTTATATTAATTACACTGGACGATAGCGGACAATGTACTGAATTCGTTTCTAGCGTAAATGTTACCTATAGGATGTATACTAGATCCAGTACAATTGTACTAGATTCGCAAAACTCATTGCCATTTGACATTCGAGGATATCAGAATTGGGTTAGCAATACGTTAAAAAGAGACAGGCAACAAAATCTTGAATGATTAATGCTAGAAAACGGAACGTTACTAATTATCCATATCAAAACATAAGGCACCGTAATTTTACCAAAAAAAATTTACAAACTGCAGCTCGAACAATATACGTGTTTTCAGTTGAAGCAGATTTCCAATTAGGTTCTTTATAATTCAACACTTAAGTATTAAAATATACGAAAAAATAACATAATTATGACGAATTCTAAGTGACGTCTATTCTATGTCATCAATGCGACGTCAAATACATGTTACTGATTAGGATAATGTATTTCGGATAAACTAATACTAAAAAAATACGTCATAATGACAAGTATGTATTGACGTCTAATTAAGGTTGCAAAAAGGACGTCAAAGTAACGTCATTAATTGGGATAGTGACGTTTCTGACGAGTAAACTCAAAAAATCATGTCATAGTGACAGCACCTTGCTGCTTGAGATGTACCACAGCGATAATTCACCAATGTGGTGTTGCCATTTATTATTACCAAAAATTAGTCAACTCGATGGTTCGAAAGTAGTGTCACGTAACGTGGGAATGATACATTAAATATTAAAAAAAATTTATTTAATTTTTATCGACCTTCTCTTAATGGTAATGCACATATTTTGTGTAGATACTTGTAAAATATTAAATGTTCGTTCTCTTTCTAAAATTTAATTTAAGGTAAATTAAATGCCAAGCCCAAACCATAGAACTAATTAATTGCAAAAGAGGTTAAGAGGAAACAACGTTGGCGGTTGCTAGAGAAAATATATCGCAATTATGAATAATTGTTCATTAAATGCGAGTAGTAAGTCTCAAAATCCAGGCGCTGATGATATTCTTTACACGATTATACAAAAACTACTTAAAAATGGAAAAGAAAAACTATTACAAATATTAAATGAAACATACTTAAATCGCCATTTTCCCTTAACTTGGTTAGATGCAATAGTTATACCCATACTTAACCAAACAACAAGACAAAATTCGATTCTAATAGACCCATTTCCCTGATCTGCACAATGTGCAAGGTATTAAAAAAAATCTTAAACTCCAGATTAACCTATTTTCTAGAAAAACAAAGTGGATTCAACAAAATAGAACAACACTAGACAATCTCATATGTATAGAATCAGATATATACCAAGCTTTTGGCAACTAAGAAAAACTTCGAAATATTTGATGATGTTTGGAAATATAGGATTCTTATGAAACTATACAAAAGGTGAAAAAAGGAAACCTTCCGGCATTTATTAAAAATTTCCATCACAACATGTCATTCAAAGTTAGGGCAAATGAGACATTATCATAAACAAAAACATACCAAAATGGCACTCCTCAAGGTTCAACTCTAAGCACAGCATTGTGTCTTTTGTCCATAAATGATATTATAAAAGAAATTCAACAACCAATCTGTTTTACAATGGATGACGATTTTTTTTCTTTCGAATCTTCGTCCCGGCAAATGCGAAATTACCTTCTTTTTAGCATCAGCAAATGTTGGCCTGTACTTTAAAAATTTGTAGAATGTATGATTTTTTTTCTTGAGGCTCTGCTTAATACTTAGCAAAATCAATCAAATAGTGTTTATAGGACCCACTAATAATGGTGTATTTAGAACCACCTCAAAGACCTCTATTTACTGTTAACATAAATGAAACACCCTGTATAGGATCATACTTATTGAGTGTCGAACGATAATATGGCGCAGTATCGGTACACACACAATTTTAAAATTCTTTTTTAAAAGATTGTATCTATTGTCCAATTTTTTCACTATTGATGAAAAGACATAACAGGTTGCATTCTTCATCTGTCGTAATCTAAAACCGAGTCTAAAACGGGGTCACTATTTAAGCATTATATTAATAATCCATTGTTTAGTTATTTAAATTTGTTATTTTTACTTTATATCTATGAGTATGAGTAGATAATTACTATCCTAATGGTTGCAGGTATATCTAAAAGTGAAAAAGATAATAATAATCGTGCAATTACTTGGTAATGTAACTATTCATTGAATTCTTTTAAAAGACATTTTTCATGGCACAATTTTTGTACTATTCACAGAGTATATTACTGGTGACGTAATAGCTTTTACAAGATTTACTTTACAATTTTCACATTTTAAATATTTTTTAATCTCAGTATTTAATTTATTCTAAATAATATTACCTACTTCTACGAGATGATTCTACTTATGCAGCATATACAGTATATTAACATTTCAATCCTGACTCCCGGAGAACTGTATAGAAACACTTTACTGAATAGAGAAAAATAGATTAATACGTCACCGACTGCGGGCAGTAATATCCCATCCTTACCGTCGAAAGGGCGTGGTCAAACCAGTTACTCTCTTTAGTCATCTCACGTCCAAATATAATTAAGCATCTCATCTTTATTTTGCTTGGTACGTTGCTTAACTTACTGTATATTTGGGATCAACAGCCAATATTAAAAGATATACTAAACCCACATGGATATTAGCTTATTTACGCACAGACTATACACAATGAAAAAGTATGCTATTGCTTTCAACGGAACGAATATATTTCATATCAATTCCAGGTAGTGAGAACACTGCAAAAATGCAATCCACCAATCACAGTTCATATTTTGGACACCCAAATACAATTATTTTTAAAATTTTAAATAACTGACAATTCTGCCAAACTAATTGTCAATATATTTTTTAATTGTTGATATTAAATATACATATATTAAAATGAGTTATTTTTGTGTAGAAACGATAAATAATAGCATATTTAGTTTTGTTTTGTCTTTAATTATAAATAATTCATTAATTTTAATAAAATTATATGAAACTAATTTAGATGTGAGTATAAAAACTAAAATCTTAAATGTGGCGGTGGACGCGAGGGCACGACGTCCGTCTTCCACGCGAAAGGCCTGGGTTCAAATCTAGGCTAGGGACTAATTAAATTAAATCTTTGGTTTTTTCAAGTTTATTTTATTATATAAATTAGTAAAAATCGTAAATTCATTTTAAATTAGTTATTTTATCTTAATAACCTAAAATATTTCGTCGTAAAAAAATCTAGTGTACAACTCAAGTGGGTTGTACGTATCGCACTCAGACGATTGAGCACTCTGCCTAACTTCGTCTTCGTCTGATATGGCCACAATATCCACTCTTGTTGCATAAACTACTATTAGCTTCCAAACGAATCACATGTTCTATCTTCATTTTATTCTTTATCTCATTAAACTATCATACAATGCGAATACATACACTTTTGGAATACAATTATTTTTTGCTATATTTTAGAAAATTATGAAATTATTTGGACACGCCAATTTTTAATCCAACTGGCATGTCATTTAAAGTAAATTTGGAACATACAGGTTGATTAATGTATTTGCAGATAGATGGGTAAATTTTATTTATTGGCTCATTCTGTATATTTTTATATTTCGAAATTCCACTGCCTATAAAACTTATAGCCTAAATTTGAAAATTAATGATCCATTTAAGCTGAATACAGCAGCCCTTATAATTTTCGAACAAGGATATTTCAAAAAGTAATTTTATTAGACAATTAAAATTTTGGCAAAATAAATTAGGTAATATTATTTAGATAAGCATAAATTTTAAAGTTTTAAATCCTTTCAGTTTCCGAGAGAAAAAAAATCAAAGAGCTTTAAATTTTGAAATATTAAAATGAAAATAAATGCATTCCTCAACAGCACTATTCTTAATTTAATCCCGAAATTTAAGCTCTTAATGTCTTGGTAATGAGTTTTTAAAATTCGCCAAAATTAGTTGCTAAACGCCTCGTAAAGTGCTGCCTTCTGGTGTAACGCGCCTGTTACTATCGTATGGTACACTCTCAGTCATCATTCGTTTTTTGCAACGATTTACACCAGTCTACACCAGAACATAGCACTTAACGAGGCGTTTTAGTCACTAATTTTGGCGAATTTTGAAAAATCTTTAACAGGACATTAAGAGCTTAAATTTTTGAAATATATTAAGGAAAGTGCTGTTGAGAAATGCATTTGTTTTCATTATGATATTTCAAAATTTAAAATTTTTTTCTTGAAAACTGGAATAAATTAAAACTTTATAATATATGGTTATCTAGATAATATTACGATATGTATTTGGCCAAAATTTTAATTTTCTAATAAAATTACTTTTTGAAATATCCTTGTCCGAAAATTATAAGAGGTGCTGTAATCACCTTAACAAAACTCACCTATCAATTATTCAATTATTACATACATTCCAATTTTATTTCAGAAGATGTACAATAAAAAGTTCATAATTTTTTAAAATATAGCCAAAAATATTTCTAATCCATAAGTGTTACATTATTATTACAAAACGCGTAATATTAATAGTTTCTATACTAAGTGTTTTATTAAATAGATTATATCACAAAAATTGACCGAAACGTGACATTTTAAAAATTTGACAGATTAATAATTAACAGTTACATTACAAAAGCAATAACATAACGTTACAAGATTGCCTACTAGAACATACTAGAACGTAGTTATTATTAAAGCTCGAATTTATAGGCAACAAAAATTGAAGAAAAAAGCGCTTGTATAGGCAAAGATTTTTATTGAAAAAGGGCAGAAATCCTAACAATAGGCAATATAGGCTAATGCCTTTAGCTCCATAATCATTAATAATTATAATAATTAATAATAAGTTATTTATTATACAAAGTCAATTAACTTAACATTAATATAACACATTAATTTGCACAATATAATATTAATAACGTAATAGAACTAAATAATTGTTTCATTTCATTTCATTGCAGTGTTCAAAATAACAAAAAAAACTGCTTCGAGCCACGTTTCCCATCTTCCCACCTTGTAATTACTGGAAAGCCTTTATATATTTGCACCCTCAACGGAACATTTAAGAAAACTTTTTTGGTAAAATTAATATAATCATTTACCAACGGAAAGAGATTTCTTATTTCTTCTGCAATTCAAATTACTCCGTGGGCGACACAAGTGCAATAAATTAAGTTGGGGCAAAACATCTTTAAAATAACAGCAGCTTTTAACATATATGCCGCAGCATCATCTGAAAGCATTAGAAGAATTTTATTGACTAGTGTAACATTGGATAAGAAGAGGTTTGTTAAACTACCTATCTTGTATCTACTTATAGTTAAATTGTTTTTTTCTAATTCTTTAAAGGCAACTAAATAAGGTTTGCTTGAAAAGTTTTTGTTCAAAATTCCAATCGTCAAATTAGCTATATATCTGCCGCATACTCTGTAGTTTCAACCACGATAATATACAAGAAATTTCTCGTTTAATTTTTGAAATACATTCCATATATAACATTTGTTTTCGCAACTTACTCTCCTCCAGATATTTTAAAATGTTTTTCAAAAAATATCTTAAAACTAGGATGATTAACTTTATACAGAGAAATGTTGGATGCAATCGTCATCTGGTATAAATTAAAATATTAAATGCGTCCTCCTCCTTTTTTTTTTTTGAACTGCTTCAACTATCCCGTAGAGATTTTGTACTAACTTAGATGAGTTTAATTTTTTCAAATTCCGTTTATAAAGTGGAGTTCCACAATGCTGATCAATAAAGTACTTTTTAGTACTTTAAATCTGAAAATTAAAAAAAAGACAATAATTTGAATTTTAATACCACTCTGAAATTTAGTTATAGGGTGGGTAAGAGAAAAAAGAGAAAAAATTAAACCGATTTGCCTCACGGTTTACAAAATGCTCCTTCTAAACAAACTCAAAAAATGACTAAAACTGTTTAAAATGTGTGTTTTTTACTTTTCGGCATGCGCAACAAAACTAGAGGTATAGTAATTTTAATACGAATAGGTACCATACAGTTTCAAAAAAGGCACAAAACGGCGATATTTACGAAAAAAAGATAAAATGTTCAAAAAAGCATTATATGGCAATTTGTCTATAATCCAGCTTTAGTCATTATTATAATACCGATGAATCTATTGGGGCTTTGCCTTTTTTTACTTTTCTATCAATGTGTTATTGAACTTGAATTAGAATCATATTATTTTAAGAGATGTTATTTTTTCTTTTCTTTTAAATGGTAGTATATTTCCTCGATGATGTCAAGAAATTGTGATTCATGAATGTCGTTGATATGGATTTTTTTAATATTATTTTCGTTATTTCTGCGTATTTATTTACAATTTTAGTCTAATTCCAAATACATTTTCCTTTCATTGCGACACTGGAATATATAGTAGTAATATAAAAACTTTAAAATTGAATTATCAAATTGATATAGACGTCACACGAATGGACCTGGAAAAGTTAATGAAACGAGTAGGTACTGGAAAAACGAGGAAGTCCGAGAAAATGACAAATTATATGCAAGATGGAGAAGATATCAGTAAGAAGCGAATCCAAGACTCAAGAAATGAAGAAAACTGAACTCAGTCTGACGATTTCAAAGGACAAGGATTAAAAAAGTACCAAAGAAAAATATTTTATAAAAGTTACAAGACATATAATTTATGTCTTACTATAATTTATAATATTGCTGGTTCACCTTAGATTAAGTACTTACCGTAATTACTACCTCTGTACCTCTTCCAAATTTTATATCTAATTATACCAACAAAAACTACTGACTTTCACATTTTTAATGGTAAAAATAAATGGACATTAAATCATTTCAAACACATTCTTGTACAATCTTTTATATAATAAAATAATGATTATGTCTGCGAGAAAATTATCTTTTCCGGATTTAAGACGAATTTTAAATTTCATCAATTTCAAAATTCGACATTTCTGCCTACAAAGCTTTCAAGAGATGAGATGTCAAGATTATTATTATTATTATTATTATTATTATTGCATCATTGCAAACTTGTAATTTATTTCTTTGAAACTGACCTAATGTTATTGCAAAATCGAATCTCTAACATTATAGATGTAAATTATTAGAAACTAACAAAACATTGAAATTGCAAACATTTTAGTTAAAGACCACTTGTATTACAGTATTACAATATTACAAACTTACAGTATAACAGTATTACAGTATTACAGTATTACAGTATTACAGTATTACAGTATTATAGTATTACAGTATTACAGTATTACAGTATTACAGTATTACAGTATTACAGTATTACAGTATTACAGTATTACAGTATTACAGTATTACAGTATTACAGTATTACAGTATTACAGTATTACAGTATTACAGTATTACAGTATTACAGTATTACAGTATTACAGTATTACAGTATTACAGTATTACAGTATTACAGTACTACAGTATTACAGTATTACAGTATTACAGTATTACAGTATTACAGTATTACAGTATTACAGTATTACAGTATTACAGTACTACAGTATTACAGTATTACAGTATTACAGTATTACAGTATTACAGTATTACAGTATTACAGTATTACAGTATTACAGTATTACAGTATTACAGTATTACAGTATTACAGTATTACAGTATTACAGTATTACAGTATTACAGTATTACAGTATTACAGTATTACAGTATTACAGTATTACAGTATTACAGTATTACAGTATTACAGTATAACAGTATTACAGTATTACAGTATTACAGTATTACAGTATTACAGTATTACAGTATTACAGTATTACAGTACTACAGTATTACAGTATTACAGTATTACAGTATTGCAGTATTACAGTATTACGGAATTGTAGTATTACAGAATTGCCGTATTACAGAATTGTATTTTTACAATATTATAGAATTGCAGTACTACAGTATTACAGTATTACAGTATTACAGTATTACAGTATTACAGTATTACAGTATTACAGTATTACAGTATTACAGTATTACAGTATTACAGTATTACAGTATTGCAGTATTACAGTATTACAGTATTACAATATTGTAGTATTACAGAATTGTAGTATTACAGAATTGTAGTATTACAGAATTGCAGTATTACAGAATTGTATTATTACAATATTATAGAATTGCAGTACTACAGTATTACAGTATTACAGTATTACAGTATTACATTATTACAGTATTACAGTATTACAGTATTACAGTATTACAGTATTACAGTATTACAGTATTACAGTATTACAGTATTACAGTATTACAGTATTACAGTATTACAGTATTAGAGTATTACAGTATTACAGTATTACAGTATTACAGTATTACAGTATTACAGTATTACAGTATTACAGTATTACAGTATTACAGTATTACAGTATTACAGTATTTCAGTATTACAGTATTACAGTATTACAGTATTACAGTATTACATTATTACAGTATTACAGTATTACAGTATTACAGTATTACAGTATTACAGTATTACAGTATTACAGTATTACAGTATTACAGTATTACAGTATTACAGTATTACATTATTACAGTATTACATTATTATAGTATTACAGTCTTACAGTATTACAGTATTTAGTGATATATTCGCCTTTTTTTAGTTTAGTCCTTTGGATTATTTTTGCGGTCTTTTCTGAGAGTCTCCGTCCTTCCAATTCTTTTATCAGGGATAAAACCACTTTTTGTGTATAATTTTTGCTGCTCAAATGGCCAACGTCCCCTGTGTGTAATATACTTCTCAAAACAAGTTCATTTGGCTCAGCTAGAATGTACAGTTTCATACCATATTTCTGCATATTTACTGTCTAAAATATAAACGGCCTCGCCACAAAACCATGGATGCCTCTTTGGCCAAGTTCTTTTGTGGATAATAACCATAAATCGAATTTTCTTAAGGCGATATTTAAAACGTGGCTCTCCCTAAAATGAGTTTTTGTTTTCGTCAAAGTGCTAACATCTTTTTGCTCATGTGCTGTTGAAAACAAATCAAACTAAACAAGTCGTCTGTTTTCCAATAGTCTTGCAAACGGCTGATTTTTATATTGCCCATATGGAACCACAATCCAAGAAAAATATTAAAATCGGATAGATCAACTGGTTTTTCAGTTGTTATGCGTGACTTCTCCCTCGTGGTTTATTAAAAAAAAAACTTGTTCAGCATATAAAGTTTGTGTAATTGTATGTGATAAAGAGTCATTGGTTACCAACAGTGAAAATAAAATGAAATGGGTCATCTCCTGGAACTGGAACAATTAAACCTGGATTACCACCAAATTCGATGTTTTTTAAATCGGGCACATCAGACCATTTTAATATTTCGGGATTATCAATGGGTGCTTGAGCCGCCTGAATATCTAAAACTGGTGTCATAATAAGATCCCGATTCTGAATCAATATCAAAAAGTTCCAACTCACTTTCATTATTTTAAAATGCTTCCACAAGTTGTTCTAACTCCTTGTCCGTCAGTAATTGTCTATTTTGATTGTCTGTATACACTTTAACTTAGGCCTAAATGGACCTGAAATTTGTTCATCCATCTCACAATCTCAAAATATTAAACATCGGAAACCCTTTCTATTTATACGTTGTCAAGTACGTACTAAAGCACTCTTCAACGATACAACAGTCTCCTGCAAAATCTGACCATCTAGTAAGCATTTAACCATATATCGAGACGCGGGTGTTGACACATCTGCTAAGTCAAATTTAAAATCAGAAAGTTGAAATTCATTTTCCATGTCCGCAAATGGTTCTACGAGTTGGGTCAACTTCCTGTACCCTTTTGCTTAGGATAATATGGTTCATCCATTTCATAAGCTCAGAATATTAAAAATCGGAAACCAACAAAATCTACAAGTGGTCTAGTATTTACTAGAGCGGCCGACATCGATACAACAGTCTCTTGCAAAGGCTAATTGCTTAGCATATAAACATAATGAGACGGCCTCTCCGAGAAAACCTGAATGACGCCACATATGCATCATCGGCAGTGAACGTGTTAACTGAGCTACCACACGCACATGGCTTTTACATCCTAAGTCGTATATTTGAAGTTAGTTAGATGTGTATACATATTCTCATTCCATCTCAGCTCCTTCAATTCGTCTTAAAGTCACTCCTGTGACATCGTGTAGAGCGGACGACAATCTAATTGTACTAAAATGGATTTCTAAGATCCTTCATTTGGGTACGGTCCAATGTAAACGAGAAAATGAAATAAAAGAAAGTCATATTTACAAAATTGCATTTCATGTACAAAAATAAATAAATATAAAAAAAAACAGAAAATTAAAATAAAAAAACGAGCAAAAAATAAAAAAAACAAAAAACAAAACAAACAAAAAACAGGTGAAAAAATCAAAAACATGCAAAAAACATGAGCTAGAAAAAATCTATTATAGGACTTTACTCCTTATTAATGTATTTAGAGAAATTTGTATTATTTAAATAAAATGTGAACTGTAAAATATTGTAAGGATAGAACTTAAAATTGAATTAACACAAAATAAACTTTATTAAAATTAATTAAAGATTGACTGGCCAGTTGGTTTTGAAACCAGTGCCAAACAGAAATACATACACACACAGTTTTTCAGATCTTAACCGACTTTTTTCTTTACATTTTTCTTTAATGGAATTGATTTTACAAAATGTTTGAATAAACAAATTAAAATTTTAAGGGGGTTCATCTTTTTTCATTTGTAATTTTTAAAATAATAACTCGTGTGCGAATAAAACATAAATAAACCAGTATCTTTTGAGGATGTAGACTTGGCGCCAAAAATATTGATAAAAAATAATTTAAGTAGGTAAAGGTAATTATTTTTTCATTAACTCTACCACTATATTTTTCATCTGATATGGACTGTTAACCTTTAAAACAAACGGATGCAGGCGACCGTACATTGCTACGTTGATAGGTATGATAAGTACCTACTTACCACCTACCGAGCCATAATAAAATTAAAAGTAAAAGTACCATTGACGTTTATGAGAATCCATTTAAGAATCTGTAAGAATTCCTGAAGGTCGTTTAAATATCTAGTTGCAATTTTCAATTATTTATTTATTGAATCACTTTGAGATATTGCGATGTCTCCATTTCGACATCGTGGTCGTCAACAGATCAAAATTACTTTTAAATGAAGCGTTTTATGATTAACAATATCTACCTCGATCCTCGATATAATAATTTCATAATAATTGTACCTTCTCGTACGAGTATTTTCATCGAAAAGTGATTGTAAACGACATTACAGAAGGACAACTCAGACTCGTTCACTAAAAAATTGTCTTAAATATGTTAATCGTTTTTAATTTATTTCATGAGAAATATACATAATCATAACAAAAACAAATATAATTGAATCGTTCAGCGCCGTTTTTGTTGCTAGCTTAACGGTTTTTAGTAGTAAAATAATAAACAAAATAAAAGATTAAAACAAAAATACAAAATACATATCTCCAAAAGCTAACTTACTAAGAAAAAAAAATCACTTGGGCCACTCTGGCACCAATCTAGTGGTACAATAGTTTTTTTCCTTTAGGCCACTACATATATCTTCTCTGTTATCATTATTTTGCGAGATATTATTGGTATCTAAACCATGGTAAAATTCGTGATATATCTGGAGTATGGTGACCCATCAAAATTAATGTTGGAGGCAGATTTGATCTGTGTCAAGATTGATATAAAAAAATGGCAGAGGTTAGGTAAATAAGTTAAGTTCTTTTTATTTTTATTTTCTCTATTTAACTACTATGAGTACACAGTGGCGGCTCGTGGTAATTTAAAATGGGTGTTCACTTTTTCCAATAATTTTATCATTTGTATATGTAAGTTCGGATCAAAACTTTGTACAAGTCAATATCGCTGTTTTTTTTATTATTTGAGTTTGTATTAAGTGTAGTTATTATTATCAACATCATACTGTTTTCAAGCACTACAACTATTAATAAATGAATATTTTAGTTAGTGTAATATTTGTTTTGTTTTTAATACGTTGAAAACCACCTATAAACATTATTAGTTAGTAAACTGACTTTTCTTCATAATTTGAGATTATTTTTAAATATATCAGGTTATGTAGAAAGCTTGACATTGATTTTTGTGTAAAAATTTAACATGAAACTTTACCTACCATTTTTTAGTTTTTATTGTCAATTTAATCATTTTCACAATTTGTCAAATAAACAATATATTTTTTAAATACCTTTTATTGGCAAATAAAATAAGAACTAAAATGTTTTAAATGTTTATTTTATAAGATCCGTCCCATCACAATACATAATATTACACAGACACAAACTAAAATAAAGATATATAATGCCTGGCATTCTAAATAATACTCTTCGCAGTTTAACAGAGCCCCTTAGCCCCAATTTTCAAACAGATTGTTTTCACAATCAATAAGCCTCAACTCCTTATAGAGTTTGATTTTTACTAAAAATTTCTTGTTGATATCGCTTTTCATTTTTGATTTTTTTTTTAATTTCAACCCCCTTAAATGCCCCATATTTAATCAGATTTTTTTTTATAATTAAAGGGCTTCTTCTCCTTTTAGAGATTGATGCTTGCTAACAATTTCAAGTTTATATTATTTTTCGTTTTTTAGTTAGAATTTTTTTTTTATATTTTAACCCCCCTTAACTCCCCAATATATTCATATTTTTTTCAGTATCAGTAGGCTTTATCTTCTTATAAAGCTTCATTTTTACTAAAAATTTCATGTAGATATCGCTTTTCGTTTTTAATTTAGGATTTTTTTTTAATTTCAACCCATCTTAACCCCCTATTTTTAATCAGATTTGTTAAAAATCAATAAGCTTTGTCCCCTTATAGAGCTTGATTTTTGCTTAAAATTTTCAAATTGATATTATTTTTCATTTTTGACTTATAGTGCAGACAGAAAACGTGACATCGGACAGACAGACAAAGTAAACCTATAATACTCTTCACAAAATACTGTATGAAGAGTAGCAAAAAAAAATGTATGAGATAAAATGAACAATTTGCAAAGGTCAACAATAATATTCAACTTCTTTTATCAAAGGATACTAAAAGTTTGAAATAGCAGCACATAATTGAACACAGAACACAGAAATCTGTGAACTAAACTAGTGACATACATATCGTAAAATGTTATCACACTTAATTTTCCATATTATAATCCTTTCTAAGTGTATTTCACAGCGCATTTCAAAGTATTCTTGCACTTACTAATGTCCTACCCTCATGGCTGCTTTTGCATGTCCAAGTTTACTAAAAAATAATGTGTTTTAAGTTTTAATAAATAGAATAACAGTAATTTTGTTTAAATAGGTAAATCGGCTTCATCTGTATTTCCAAATTATTGATTAATTGTAGATAGTATATTAATGTTTTGATATGTACTTATAGGATTGATTAGCCAGAGCATGTAGGATGTGACTTGTTAAGTGCCTAATCAAAATCACAATTTATGTTTGATACTTATTTCGAGACTTTTTTCGAGACATTATTTATTACCAACTGTAAACTAATTATGAATAGCCTTATTTTTCCTTTTAGCGGATTTTGTGAGAAAAAAAATTTACAAATTTTTTTGCTTACTTCTTTCTTCATAGTATTTACAATTGAATACAAAATAGACCGTTTTGAAGTAGTCTTTGGATGGTCTTAGACACTAAAACAAAATATAATACAAATTACAGTCATAAAACTTTATTATATGTAAATAAATCAACATAACCTTAAAAACTTTAATTTACCTTGCCTTTCGGGAACAATCGTTGAATTGACAATTTATTTTATTTTCAATTTATTGAAGACACAGTTCTTAATTAAACACATTTTTTAAATAAGCACAATTAAAATAATCTTACGTTTTTATTTAATGTATTTAATAGTAGAGGAATGACACTAATGACAGTGACAGTTAGTTTGATTTGGTACAGTGTTGCCAGAATATGTTTTTGTTATATACCAGATTTGTCTAAAAAATGTACCAGATTCCTTAAATGTATCAGATTTAAGGAAAAAAGGGGTCTTTATCGATAACGAACCCAAACAAGGTACACAATATATATATTTTACACGTGAACACTGATGCACGCAGAAAGTACTAGTACAATTGTGAATTGTACTAGACTGGCAACACTGGTTTGGCAACCTTGTTTGTGAGCGGTGCAAGGAACAAGGCATGTAAGTATCGCTAGACTCGCTAGAAGGAGTTCTTAATTACACTGGTAAATTTTAAAAACCTTCCATCATGAGCCTACCATGGAATCGCGCTACTCAGTAGCTAGCACGTACACACGAACAACCAGTGGTCGCCACTCTGTGGCGACACCGAGTGGCCCGTACACGCCACTTAGCAGCGCGACTGAGTGGGCTACGGGGTGGCTCGTCTGGCCAGGCCCTTAGGCAGTTTACAGACCTGTTGTTCAAGACTTTTTCCGTTATGCTGTTTTCTTACGCAAATTTTATGTGGGTCTAAACAGCTGTCAGTTTTTGCATTACGGAACTAGTTTAGACTTTTTTATGGTTTTGATTATAAGTCTTAAGATTAAGTATTGCTTTGATTTTGTATATTGTCTTGATGCCTTTAGTACTTTCAAAGGGCAGCATGGATAGCTGCAATGATTTTTTATTTAGTTTACTAGTGTTATCCTCGGTTAATTCGATTGTCTTCTTTATTATATTGACAGTCTCTTTACATTTTAATAAATTACTGTTCAAGTCTTTGACTGGTTATTGCCAAGTTCGGAATCCTCTCTATAGCATGGGGCTGTCAGACTTAGCATTCTGCAGAGAGTGCGAACAAGAAGATGAAACTATTAAGGATATCCTCAATTACGATTTCGGCGAGTATTGACTAACACTGGCAGATATAAGATATCTATAGATTGGTTGACAAGCTAAAACGGACCTATCAAGGTAGGATGTTTTACAATGGGTCTAGTGGGGCCAAAGTGCCGTGGAGCAAACCACCCTCCACATCTTTCAGATCAAGGATAGCTGCAATTAAATTTCACGTATGAATAGAAATTAATGTGTCTTATAATTAGGCATTACAACCATCTGTCAAACAATAGCTGCCGCAGGGCAGGACTGTTATATCTAAGGGGTATGTCACTTAGTCTTCCATCTTGAACGGTATTTTTATTCGAAATAGTAGTCGCCAAGCTTGCTAATTTTAGAAAAATTTATAGGCTGTTTTTTTAATGACATTTTTATGGTGTTACCAACTTAAGCTGACTACTATTTCCTCTTAGCATCAGTAAACCCTTCATCAGTTTACTGGGTCTATGTCGCAACTCCTTCAAAGAAGTAGAATGATAAGGTACTGTCTGCGAATCCATGAAGAGTGTTGAAATTGTGCATGATTCAATCTTCCACTCTTACACACGCAAATGACAAGAAGAGGTTGCCCTAAATCACAGTAACCAAATTCCAAGCTTGGCTTTGTTTAGTCATTATGTTTATGTTCAGCTTTGTTTTTTGTTTGTGTTGCGGCTGTTGTAAGCTTTTTTGGAGTCGGTTTTTTATTGGCTTGCTTATATATGTGATTTTTTTGTGCTTTGATTTCGATTTGGTATTAAATTAAACCTGATAATTATTTTTCGATGCACTATTTTATAATTGTTGCACAGAATTTTCTTAAACCGTCCCTGAATCTTGTTTACACAATGTGCAAAACAAACTTGAGCATAGTGCCTATACTTTTTCATTGACAGTTATTCTACCCCTCTACACTCTTTTTTTAAGTTTATTATTGACTTTTTCATAAGTAATTACATTTTTGTATGTCATTTTATTTTCCTTATACCCTGCTACAGGAGTTATCCAGGGTGCCTCTCCACATCATTGAACCCCTTATATATTCCAACCCTTCCCTTCGGCAGCTATTTTGTTTGGAATGCCTAATACCTCTAAAGTTCGGATTTCATTATCCACTTTCGAATCTATGGATCAATTTCATTGTCCGTTTACATCAATTTTACCCTAGAAATAAATTGTAAAACGAACGCAAATTAACAAAAAAAACTACGATTTTATCATCATGATAGTGATAGTATCTGTGAAATTGTCGTGATGGAATGTTATTGCTTGCGGCATTGTTTTCGAAATGCAAAAAACACATAGATATAACTCGATTCTACGATAATTAGTCTATTAATAGTATTTTTAAAATTTTATAATTAAAATAGCTGATAATGAGTTTTTACCAGTAGTAGTAGCAGTAACAGTTATAACGAGTGAAATAGAAAACTATTATATAGTATTCGATTATTAGATACACCTACTCTTTCCTGTTTTTTAATATTAAAATTGCTACATAGAATCTTTAAGCTTCGTCTACACTTAAAGCAATAAATATACTGTGAACAATGTGTTGATATTGCTTATAACTGGTACTTTTTTTCTAAAATGTTCACATGAAAATTTCTTGTTGTTCGTCAATGTTCATAGTTTCAAAAACATTATGTTCTTACAAGTTGCTTCCTTCCGTATTTAGCGGTAAATATTAAACCACATTCAGACGCATTGTGGACACGTTGGAACTTGTTTCCAAACCTTTTGCGCCGTGTGTTTATGAAAGTAAGTAAGTTAGTAAGAGTTAACGCGTTCAGCGTAAACTTTTGTAGGATTTAATAAATTATTAATTAAACAAGTCATTAACTTAATTGAATTAAACATTGGCCCAGTGTTTGTGGAATCCACGAAATGAAATTTATAAAGATATGATCTGGGTGGAACTAAGTATTTCTGCAGTTATAAAATTAAGTATCTTATAGCACCTCTTCTTCCTTCGCTAAACATATAATTTCTACTGTTAATGAGTGTTTCTCTTCGATTCTTATTTAACTACACCATTGTACCAGAGGTAGCCCAATGAATATATTAGAATATGCTAATAAAGCTTTGAAAAGTCTTTCTAACTGTTGGAATCAAAGATCTCAATGGATGGTCAAAAATAATCTGAGGCTGACTAACTTGCAAAAAGAGGGTCAGAAGAAACACCCGAACCAGACACAAACCCAGGAGTACAGTCCGGGGTTTCATAAACGATTGGATTCGGGAACAACATATTAACTATTGGGGAAGCACCCCCAAAACAGGCACATGGTAAAGCATTTATAGGCAGACCATGTCCCAAAAGAACTGGAGAACTACTCTTTATGAATAGGAACCAGTTGAAAGTGATAACAGGGTTCATGACTGGGCACGCCCCAGTAAAGGGACACTTGAATAAAATTGGCATGTACAATGGGGAACTCATGTGCCGATTATGTCACAAGAAACCAGAAGTGGCCAAACACATACTATGCGAATGCGAAGCTCTAGATCGCAAAAGACTTTTTGGACAACCCCAGGTTGATCCAACAACGTATAGTATCCCACTCGCCCAAGGATCTGTACAAACTTGTACAAGGTACAAAGGTGACAGAGTGAACTAACATGGGGTAAAACCAGTAGACTTCAGTGTTGTTCGGAGATATAGTCAGACGAGCCCAGGAGAGAAAAAAAACCTGCTTCTTCAGTTCTGAATTGTACCTACCATCTCAATAGTAAGTAAAGTATCTTAGATTATAAAAAAAGTTCCAATTTTCACTAATAGTAGGCGATTTATTTAGTATGGATCCTTTTATCAGAGACTATAACTACTCTTCATTTCCTACTAAAGTATTAGAGAATATCAATGTCTACAATCAAGTAACACAGAACCGGACCATTTTTAAAATTTTTCGCAATATCATTAGGAGTATTAGTAAAAACGTAGATACCTTGAAAGTTGTTTTAAATCAATTCAACGAATATTTTGATTGTCTAATATTAACTGAAACAAGAAATGATTTTGATATAAACTTGTTTCAAAAAACTTGGTATAATATGTTATTTAATTTTGCTAATATAAATAAATGTGATGGTACGGTTGTGTATTTAAAAAAGTCGTATAATTATAATTATAATTATAAAATAGTAGAAATATATCATTGCAAAGCTTTGGAAATAATAGTAACTAAAGAAAATAAACTTATTAAAATAACATCACTTTACAGGCTTCCCTCAATGAATGAAAGGGAATTCATAACTGAACTGCACCACTACTTAAGTGAATCTAAAAAGAATTGTGATATGCACGTAATTGCGGGTGATATAAATATTGATATACTTCGAGACGATGAAGTTTATTCAAATGAGTATTTAGTTTTACTTCAACCATAAATGTTCCTACTAGGATACAAGGTTTATCGAAAACTTGCATAGATCACATGTTTGTAAAAATAAAAAAAGGACAAGTCGAAGATTGTTGTTCTAGCTATGTTCTAGATACCCTTGTTACTGATCATAGAGCTAAAATTTTAAACATAAATATATTTAATAATAAAGAACCTGTGAATAAAATTAAATTTATCAATCAATTAAATAAGAATAATCTCAAAGCTGATTGAACTTCTTATAATTGGAATGCTTTATATGGTATGACAGATGTACAAGAAGCAACAATTTACTTTGTTAATACTCTTAACACCCTTATTTCTAAAAATACAACTGTACTTAAACAATAAAGATCATTAATTAAAAAGAAAGCGGGGATTACGGTAGGTCTCATGAAATCAATAATCACAAGGGATAAATTATATAATGATATGATGCATATCAAAAAAACATAGAAAACAAAGTGTTAAAAGACCAATTTATTAATTACAGAAATTCTTTAAACCGTCTTATTCAAGTTACTAAACTTAATAATCAGAAAGCACAGATAGAATCAAATAAAAATAACTCTCAAAAATTATGGAAATCAATTAAAAATATAACAAACTCTAATAATAATATAACTACTGATATAAAAGAAGCAATAACAAAAAATGGTAATGTTGTTGAGAATAAATTACAAACAGCAGAAGTATTCAATGAATTCTTTTCGGAAGTAGGACTTGACCTTGCTAGACTTATTACAAAACCACCAACACATCATCCACCTCGGAAAGTAAATAATAACACCATATTCCTAAAATCCACAAATGAGAAATTATTGAAATTATAGAAAATTCAAAACATAATAAAAAGTCCTGGTATAGACAATATACCTGCTGAAACATTAAAAGAAATTCGTACAGAACTTTCTTCGCCACTAATTATCTAATTATAGAAAATGGAATTTGTCCAATAGAATTCAAGTCTGCAGTTATAAAACCTCTTCATAAAAAGGGAAATAAACAAACTCTTACTAACTACAGACCTGTATGTAATAAAGATTAGATTAGAATCATTATTAAACAATAATAATATTATTTCTAAAAAACAATTTGAGTTTAGTACAGGTATTTCTACAGAACACGCAATATTAGACTTAACAACAAAATTATATAAGGCTGTTGACTAAGTTGACTCCAGCTGTCCGGCCATAGGGGTATTCCTCGATCTTGCAAAGGCGTTCGATACTGTGGACCACTCGCAGTTGTTGGATTCTTTGCAGGATGTGGGAATACGAGGAGTTGCACAAAAACTGTTCGAATCTTGTCTAATAGGAAGAAAACAATGTGTTAAAATAGATAATAATATAAGCTCGGAACGGGTTGTTCAATGGGGCGTTCCTGAAGGGACAGTTCTTGGTCCCATTCTCTTTACAATATACATTAATAATCTACTTACACTTACAACTTCTGGAGAGATAACAAGCTTTGCTGATGATACTGTCATCTTTTATACTGCAAACACCTGGAATGATCTGAAACAAAAAACTGAAAAAGATATAAGTAATATTATAGATTGGTTTAATTACAAATTGCTTACAATAAACTTCGATAAAACTATGTATCTACCTATAACAAGCTATAAAAATAATCTTCCTAATTACAACAAGCTAGAAATCAACAATCACGGTAACTTAATAAATATTAAACAAACAGATAAACTAAGGTATTTAGGAATAACTATTGACAATCATCTCCGTTGGGACTATCATAGTACTAGTGTTACAAAAACTCTTAGGTCATTACTAGGTAAATTCAAATTTTTACCAAAAATTTTGGAATTACCTCTTCTTAAAACACTATATTATGCATTGGTTGATTCTCGCCTCTCCTATGGAATTGTAGGATGGGGAGGAGTAACATATACTCATCTAAAAAAGCTAGAAGTAGTGCAAAAATTATTTTTAAAAATAACACTTCAGAAAAATAGAGCTTACTTTTCGAATGCTCTTTATAAAAATCTGATGTGTCCAACACATGACTTTCCTATCTAGTTATTATAGGCTTTTTCCAGTTATTTTGTACAACCTATTGCAGCACCTCTATAAATGTTTAGAGGATAAACTAAATATATACATGTTCCACATACATCTAACTCGACACATTTTTCTATAATATATTCCATAAAATATAAAAACGGCCTCCCATCGTCCAAAATCTAATCATTTCACCTCAGGCCGAAATAAAACTTATGTTTAAAATTTAATGTTTTTTCCTTTATCCGTTTTTGAGTTTTCTTCAAAATTCGAAATTTACACATTTTCTCAAATATCTCGAATACGGTCCATTTTAAAAAAATTATGTATGGAATAAAAATTATAGAGAATTATATAAAAAACAACTTTTATTTGAACATTTTTTATAAAAAAATATTTTTTTTACATTTTGTCAAATTTCTCGAATCCAGACCATTTTAGGAAAATTTTATGTAGAACAAAAATTATAGATAATAATATTGTAAGCAACTTTTATTTAGAGAATTTTCTTCTCAAAACGTAAATAACGAATATATTCCATAAAATATAAAAATGACCACCAATAAAGTACCCCCCCAAATGTTCCGACTCTGTCCGAAATCTAATCAGTTCACCGCAGGCTGGAATAAAGCTTAAGTATAAAATTTGGTGTTTTTGTTCGTATCGGTTCATGAGTTGTGGTGGATACAGACACACACAGACACACACAGACACACACAGACACACACAGACACACACAGACACACACAGACACACACAGACACACACAGACACACACAGACACACACAGACACACACAGACACACACAGACACACACAGACACTCCAGACACACAAAGACACACAGACACACACAGACACACACAGACACACACAGACACACACAGACACACACAGACACACACAGGCACACACACGCACACACACGCACACACACGCGCACACACACACACACACACACCCACGCACGCACGCACGCACGCACGCACACACACACACACACACACACACGCACGCACGCACGCACACACACACACACACACACACACACACACACACAGACATCATCCCGAAAATAGTCAAAACGGATTCAGGGGACCCCAAAACGTAAAAATCCGTCGAAAACTGGAGGTCGAAAAAAATCATAATTCCTATACTTTCCTTATATCTGTATACAGATAGGAAAGTAAAAAGGCAAAGATCCTAGACTTGAGGCAAACATTTTTCTTAAGGGGGGTATGTTTATTAACTATTAAGAAAAGTATTCGTTGGATTTAAAATACATATGTCATTGCCATAAAACTAGAAGTAAGGATTTCGGAAAATTAATGATACCAATTGCCAAAAAAACAATAGAGCATAAAAGTCTCATGTTTTTGGGACCTAGATTTTTAAATTTTTTACCAAAAGAAATATGTTTCTCAACTTATTCGGTATTTTATTTTAGGAAAAAAATTATATCCTGTTTAATAAATATACCAAGGAAAGATATTTATAAATTTTTTAATTTGTGAAGACAAATTAAACAATGTGGAAATATAAAATGTTAGTAAGATGCACTTAAAAATGTAAAAATAAAATAAAGAAATAAAAAATATAAATAAAATGTATTTACCTTTAGTTTTTATACAATTTATTAAACTGCAACTATATAATAATTCTTCCAACAATCTTATTTTACCACATTCCCTTTTATATCTATTTTTACTTTCCTATCTGTATACAGATATAGGGAAAGTATAGGAATCATGATTTTTTTTCGACCTCGAGTTTTTGACGGATTTTTACGTTTTGAGGTCCCCTGAATCCGTTTTGACCTGAATCCGTTTTGACCATTTTCGTGTGTGTGCGTGCGTGCGTGCGTGCGTGCGTGTGTGCGTGTGTGCGTGCGTGCGTGTGTGTGTGTGTGTGTGTGTGTGTGTGTGTGTGTGTGTGTGTGTGTGTGTGTGTGTGTGTGTGTGTGTGTGTGTGTGTGTGTGTGTGTGTGTCGCATTACTCATGAACCGATACACAGAAAAACACCAAATTTTAAACTTAAGCTTTGTTCGAGCGTCCAATGAGCTGATTAGATTTTGGGCAGAGTCGAAACATCTGGGAGGGGGGTACTTTATAGGTGGTCATTTTTATATTTTATGGAATATATCTGTTATTTACGATTGGGGAAGAAAATGTTTTAAATAAAAGTTACTTCTTATATTATTATCTATAATTTTCGTACAAAATTTTCCTAAAATGGTCCGTATTCGAGAAATTTGACAAAATGTAAAAAAATATTTTTTTATAAAAATTGTTTAAACAAAAGTTGTTTTAATATAATTCTCTATAATTTTTATCCTATACATAATTTCTCTAAAATGGACCGTATTCGAGATATTTAAGAAAATGTGTAAATTTCGAAATTTGAAGAAAACTCAAAAACGGATAAAGAAAAATACATTAAATTTTAAATTTAAGTTTTATTTCGACCTGACGTGAAATGATTAGATTTTGGACAAAGTCGGAACATCTGGGGGGGTACTTTATGGGAGGCCGTTTTTATATTTTATGGAATATATCTGTTATTTATGTTTGGAGAAAAAAATTGTTCAAATAAAAGTTGTTTGCGATATCGATCTCTATAATTTTTGTTTTTACATAATTTTTCTAAAATGGACCGTAATGGAAAAATTGTAGGAAAAGTGCTAAATTTAAATTTTTCAGTATTTTCGTTTTCAATGAATATCTATAGAAAAATGTTTCGAGGTAGATGTATGAGGAAAATGTATATACTTGGTTTATCCTCTAAACTAAATTACTCTGGCATTTTCAATTTCCCTCTGAAAGATCTCCCAAATCAATAGCCTCTCGACATTCTGATTTTCACTTTTAATTTTGATTTCTAGAAACTTCACCACCCCAGTATAATTCAATTTTGATAATAATTTTGATGACATCAGGAATTTTTATATCAGTATATTTTCAGTTTTTGAAAATTATGCTTTATTTTTGAGGCACAGGGTAGATAGAAATAACTAAACAAGTCCTGATGAACTTTAAGGCACAAAACACATTAATACTTTTGATTAGTTTCAAGTGTATTACCAATTTCATGCTACTTTTTATGTATCACCTTTAACTACTATAAAATAAAATTTGTTTTATAACATCTCTTCCGCATCTCCTCTCGACCGATCAATCAGTTCATTAAAAAAAAAGTGAAAATTAAAGAGTACTTATAAGAGAAGCAGGTACGTAATAAATCTGTTACTGGCCCGCATAAAATTCGTAATATTTGATCACACGATCACTTTCATCTAGTCTAAATTAACATAGAAATTTTATAAGCACTTAATTGATGGCAACTAGACGGTATTGTTTACACACAATGCCATATTTGTATGCAGTAGAGAAAACCAATACCGGTAGTCCAAGTGCAATGCCTGATTAAGTGACCTACGTTATAAATTCAACCACTATATGTTGTGTATTCCACATTCCTTCATAAATTCTTAACTTTCTATTACAGTTGTTTTATTACTAAATAGTATGTATTTTATGTATGTATTGATCTAAATCTAGGATGGAGACTGTAGTTGAGTGTCTTAAGAACAAGTTTTTGTGAATCTAGGACTGTTTTTTGAATGACAATTTTTCGATGGACAGTTTTTCGAATAGACAGTTATTCGAATGGATGGTTCTTTGAACGGCCAGTATTTCGAACAGTTAATTGTTCGATTAGACCATTTTTTGAAAATACATTCGAGGAATGTAGGTAATTTAAACAAAAAACATTCGGTGTCGCACCTGAAATTCAATTTATTTAATTTCTTTTTTTGATAATGGTCAGGTGCGTCACCGAAACGTCAAAAATAAAAAGCGTTTTATATAAACATAGTGTTTTTATTTCCAATTAATTCCTTTTAATGCACGACTCATTTTATAATACACTATATAACAAAAGAAACGAGAAACTTATTTATAAGACAAATTACAAGCTATACAATTTAAGTATTCTGTAGGGTCTTTAGGAGAAAACAGTGATAATCTTTTGTAATCCAATATCTATTTAATTGAAAATACTTCGTTTTCTTCGGCACAAAATTGAGAAATTATTATTTGTTAAGAATTGCTCGCATTGAATGGCGGTAATAAACTTCCATATTGTGGGTGGCTGGCAGAAAATTGGCTTTCAAAGGCAAGATGCCAACTTTCAAGGGGGTTGTTAGTCTTGAGTTGACTGTTTATAACTTTATTAACACAGCTCCACATTTCCCAATTAAACAATGGTGACCTTCGACGATCGCGACGAATCATCCCAATCCATGGTTTCTTAAAATAGTTCAGAACCTCGGTAGCTTCTTCTGGAAAATCATCCCTTAATGCATTACAAAATGGCTGTATGTAATTTGTAGGTACGAAAGCTAATGCAGCTAAAAGCTTCATGTGCTGTGCTAAGTTTCTTTCGGTGTCATATCGCTGTTTAAAGCCATCTGTTTGAATTGTCCTGTAAATTGTCTATGAAAAGTGGTAGAAACATCCTTGTACAATTGCATTTGGAAATTCTTAATGTATCGCTCCTATCATCTATTAGAACCGATTGTTGTCTGAGAGCTGGTGCTAGATCTTTAAAGGCCGAAATTAATTGTATGTAAGTGTCTTTTGATTTGTCAGGTAGAAGTGCATATACCAATGGTAAGGCTTCCTCGTTTATGAATGTATGTATGGCGTAGAGCTGGTAAAGAGACATAGGTGCAGTCTTAAAAGTTCCATCCATGTATATGTAATCAGCTTTTTGTAGATAATCCAGGTTGTCTTTCTTGCTGAAAAGTAGAAATGGTTCGCCTTTTGTGGTGGTTTTAAAAGAATCAGGTAGATACAACTCCTCTAGACTCGGCTGTGGAGGTTCCCTTTTTTCTTTTGCTCTTTCTCTGCGTATTGTCTGCTTTAAACTTTAAACTTAGTTTGTCCACTAGTTTTGATAGTGCCGATACTAGGTAGTATGGAGTGTTTCTTGTCCGAACATTGTCCTTCAGTTTATTCTTAAAACGCATTTAATCTGAACCATAATACCCTTATTTAAACTATTACAATTTCTCAAAACTAAATTTATTATGTATTATAATACTAATAAAAATTAAATTATATAAAATAAAACCTTACTTTAAATCGTTAACTTAAATGATGAAGAGAAAGGCAGCAAGAACCAATAACTGTAGTACTTCTAAAGAAATCAATGTTTTCCGGGATGGTCACAGAAATTGTTCTTCCAGAGCGGTGTTCATCTTTAACGTCTTAAATTCTGCAAAAGTTTCTGTCATATCAGATAAAAATGTCTACCCTTTCAAAGATTAATTCTTTCCCGAATGGGTGTATTGTGGCTAAACTGACCAAAACTCAATTTTTTCAAAATCTTGCCTCTTCTCAGACAAACTGTTATTATAAATTCACCTTTTATGAATGTCAAACTTCTATAAAACGTGACTGTAATCATAGTAACCATTTTCAATTTTCAAATTTGTTTACTACAATCTTTCCAGATGTATAACTTTTTTTATTCACAATTGAAAATCTTTAATATACCTATCTTGCATTTTTATTCAAAAGCCGCGCATTTATAGTTATCCAAGATATTTGTTGTTTCTGTTATTCTTAGATTAATAAAATATGTTCTATATGTTTAAATCTATAAATCAATTGTTTGGATCTTTCAGCAGATGCGCGAACATATTTATTGGCTTTACAATTTTAATTTGGGGATTTTATTTTTTGCTTACTATTATTTGATACAAAAGAGCTGATTCTTTGCCTAAAGGACATTTCTTGTCCACATATAAATATAAAAAGAACACGATACATAAATAAATATTTATTTATGTCAATGAATTATTATTATTATTATTATTATGGTATATCTGTAGTTCGTGTTTTATTGAATATCTTTGAATTCAATTTCTAAATACCTAAGTATTGCATTAAATATTGAATTATATCATTTGAATTGTTTGCCACCTGACTAATAATTACAAATTGACCTAACTACTTTTACTGCTGCATAATTTTATTGTATGCTTTCGGTTTTCTAATAAGTTTGACTATAAAAGTCCTGATTGATTAATTTAGGAGTAGCAATAAATTACATCACCGATTAGGAACTAATATTACATTAAAATAATTTAACAGTTTTCCTTTCATCATCACTTCCATAATGTCTTTCACTCTCTTTTATACCTAGTTTTATAGTTTTTTTTTATAGATAATTGACAAGAATTTATTTTATTAAAATAAAACGGTAAAATTTGGAATATATTGGTTATATAATATTAAAAAAATGTAATTCTCTCTTAGATCATTAATTTTAATCTAATTTCACAAATATTGGAGTCAAATATGGAAATATTCAACTTTCCCACACTGTATGTCAAAATTATATATAGTTAGAGAACACAGAGTCCTCAGCCCTACGGGCATCGGTTTGCAATGTTCGAGAAACAGTATACAAGCGCAATATCTTCTCTGATGCAAATTTAGAACGGGAACGTAAATCTAATCGAGAGTATTATATTTAATGTTACACAAAATAAAATAAATAATATTTAAATTTCAAATTTATTCATAATAAATTTAGATTTAAATTCTAACTTTGGTATTAGATAATATTATGAAACACATACAGGAAAAAATTCCATGAAACCTTAATGTACGCAGATGATGTGGTAATACTTGGTAATCTGGAAGAATTAAACAGGTAGGTACAGTTTAAATACAAATGATTTGGGAATAAGTAGAAAAGAAATAGAATAATTACAAAGCTGTTTTAGTAATAATGAGAAACTTAATTTTTCTACACTTATGTAAAATTTATCATAAAAGTGTCAGTGTTCTTTATTAAAATTAACATAAAGTACTTTTTAAACTAGTTTAAACATGTTTTTTCTCTAGTCCAAGAGTATCACTAATTTGAGAGGCATATGGCATTATAATTAAGTAGTAAATTTAAATACACATATATGTGACCAATTAAAAATAAAAAAGAAAATGAGAAAAACTCAAGAGATCATCTCGCAGAAACGTTAAGCGACCGTATCCCCCCGGAAAACAACTACTTCTTCAGCTAATGCTTCACCAGGCTTTGAGTAATGAATTTTTTTTAATAATTACCAGTCTGGTTGTTATTGTTCTATGAACTGGGTACCACAGCGTGCAATTTTGCTTACTAAATCTAGATACCAACATCTTGGTATGCGAGTAGATATCACGCATCTACAACTTATATTAGAGATATGACGTGAGAATGTCTTTCTTACCGATGAGTCCTAATAAGGACAAAACCGGTCCAAAAGATGAGAATTTTTTGAGAACATTTTGTTGTTTTTTTGAAAATTATGCGTCTTAATTTCACGAAAACAAAATTCTCCTTAAAATACCACAAGACGTTAGATTTTGCAGAGTAAAATTTGCATAATTTGTAAGAAAACCACAAAGTGTTTTAAAAAAATTCTTACCTCGCGTGGTGTTTAACAATATAAACTCAACTTTCATAAGCAACTTTTGTTTTGTTTCCATAAGATGAAGTCGTTTCTGTATTTAAAATGTATATTTAATTAACCAAAACGATTTATGTTTATTTTTATCACCTTTTTGACAAACTTCGTATTAACATTTCGCATAAATCATTGATGCGTTTCTCTGAAAATTAATTAGCTTCTTAAATCCAATCGGGTATTTGTGTTTTTCTCATTTGCCTTTTTTATTTTTAAAATTTTTTAGTACGAAACAATGTTAATTGATATTCTTTTGGTTCTATGGGAATCTGAACTGCCTGAGAAATCACTATATTTTAAAACTTTTCCTTTTTCCTGGGCGTACCCATTACATCGAAAAATTTCAATTAAATTATTCTCTCTTCTGAGCTGTACTAATTGAATTTAAGCTTTCATGTCAATCTGTTCAAAATATTAATAAGTAATGTTACATCGTATTTCACTGCCTTTTGTGATTTTTATATAAGTCCAAGCAAGAGTTATAAAGAAGTTACTGCTGAAGCTTTTAAAGTTTCAGAAAAATCGATACAAAGACTTAAAATTTCTTCTTCACTGACAAAAAGTAGAAACCCATCTAAAAGAATGCTGCACCCTTTATTTTATAAGTATTACATTCAATTATCCATAAAATGCTTAGTTTAGTTTTTAATTTTTATGTTATTATTTGTCTTTTCTAGATACCGTATTTTTTATTTTTTATTAGTGACGAAACAGCAACACATTTTTATATTTAAAGAGAGAAGAAAAGAAAAATATATAATTTCTTTTGTATATCACATTGTTTAAAATTATCGCAGCTCTCAATAGTTTTGTCAATTATTATCTGCTGTAAGAAATATACTCGTATACAATATATAGGCGGATGAAAACTGGACTATCGATGAAGGAAGGAGAGTCATATTCTCTTATAAAACAAGAATAATATCTGTGAAGAATTTAGAAAAACTGATACGATTTGGATTGCGTGCAAATTCGAATAAGTGCAAATTATAGTGTCATGTTGACTACGTTCATGCATTGTACGGTGGCAGTGTGTTCTGTCACGGAGATATGTCATTTAAAGACGCTATAAATTAACCCTTGTTACTTCACGTGCTTTGCGTGTGATATTCTATAAAATGTGATGCAAAACATCACGAGTGCTATGAAAAACGAAGGTGGGAAATTGAAGAACAAATTACCCAACAAACATTTTGTGTAGAGGAATAAAAGGCCCAATAACTTTTACCCTCCAATTGTAATGATGGGCATTTAACTTTTTTAATTAAAAGGCCTGTATATATAGGTCACTACGGCCTACAGTGGGATCGAAGTCACTTAGCCATCAAATCCAGTTAATAAGCCTCAATTTTCCCTTTAATGTCTAGAAATGAGCATATTGGCAATTAATGACCAATTGATGAGAATTTAATGAAAAATTGCATATTATGTCATATTAATACTGACTACTGAATAAAGAACATGTGACAGGCGCATGATCAGACAGGCAATTCGATAGTGCCTTTTTGATCACTAGTACCGTTTGAACTATAAATTATATACTAAAACCAAAGACATTGCAATATAGAATATTGTAGACATTTTATTTAGTTCAACTATATAATATGTTGAATTATATTCAACATTTCTCAGTATTGCACCAAGCTTTCATTCTCAATTCTTTTATTACTCCTGAAGACGTCTCTTCCGCACTGCTTTGGCCGATAAGAACGGTCTCCCAACTAATAACTACGTCACAGGCGTCAGTCACTTCTTGTCCACTTCTCATTGGTCATCCATGCGAGCAGCCACTTTCATTGGTTAGAGACACAGGCGTTATGCGCTTTCTAATTGGTCAACTGCAAGCGTCACTCTCAAGCTAGCTTAGCAACTTTTCTCTCGGCCAGCATTGCCAATGTGTGAGCAATTGCTCACATTTGTGAGCATTTAAAGAAATGTGGAGTAAATATGAAGCAGTGGGAGATTGTGAGCATTTTGTGAGCAAATATTGACTCTCTTGATAACTGACACGCATAGAACGGGACCGTGCAACCGAACTTTTTTCAAATTTGGCCTTGTTCTGATGAAAGTTCATTATTATTGTCCCTGGTTGTGAGCACAGTTGGTTTTGATTGTATGTCTCAAAAAAGGCCATTAAGAAAAATTTTGTTCTGATGCCACGCTATCTATCATCTATTTAAAAAACAAAACTTTATTTGTATGCATGCTAAATTTGAGTAAGAGTTTTTAATTAAAAAAACAGACGGATTAGGTGTGTGAGGATTTATTAAGCATTTAAAAGTTTTTGTGAATAAAATGTTAGAATATGTGAGCATATTTGGGAAAATTAATAAACAATCTAGTGATTATTCATTGGCAACACTGCTCCCGGCAGAGCTTCAGTACCTTTCAAACACAACACATCCTTTAACGGTGCAAAAGAAGGCAACGATTCGGCGGCCATCATGATATAATTTTTAAAACCATTAGAATGATTTTAACAAATTTCCTATGAAAAGTCTGTACATAGTGTAAAAAGTATGTGGTGTGTAAGTGCACCACGTAATAAAATTAACAACGTTTCAGTAGTGTTTTAAAATAAAGTGTGTAATTAGAAGGTGATGTTTTCATCCAAGCACTAATCCTTCCATCCCTACGGATCGCACAGGTATTTTCAACATTATTTAATACAGTTCACAATTTTTCAAGGTCCAAATGTCGGTCCTAGTTTGTTTATTGGAGCGGAAACACGGACAGACGCCTGTTTTTTGGTCAATTTGCGACAATAATAAAAAAAATATTCTACAAAAGTATATTCATAAAATATTTTAAATTAAGGATATGTAAAAGTAAGAAATTACAACGAATACTGAACAGTGAATACCAGCAATTCGAGAGTGGCCATGGTACATGTCTACTCATTGAATGTGTAGCAAGCGATCATCGGTGTCTCCATCTATGAACGAGGAATGGAGGGGGGGGGGTTGGGTCTGCGGCAGTTAAAATTTTTTGACTTTTATCATGCTTTTACCCAATACAGTTACTTACCCTTCATAAGGCCATCATCAACCAACATAATGCTGGACCATTATCGAAAGGTCAAAAGTAGGCTTTTATCTTTTAATCGTTACATTCTTTTTTCCTTCAATTACAGCAAAATACTAGCTGACCAGTAATTCATTGTTTGTTGGGTATCAAAAAAATAATATACCTATGCGGGGAAACATGGCTAAATTCTATTTTGCTCATCTCAAAAAGGTATTCGTTGGAAATTCCAGGCTTAGTGGACAAACTATCAAATAAAGATATAAATATTTTTTCTAATTTGAATATATAAAAGAGAAATTTTTCGCTGTGAGATTTTAAATTGCCAAACACCTTTTCTTCTGAGTCGTATGCTTTAAAATGCGTTAACAAGTTAGAATTGTTAAGTAAATTTAATTTTTCTGAGAAATTTACGCAAATTTCGCAAGAGTGGATATGTAATGATTTTTTGATTAAAAAGCCACATACATAGTTAAATGCATTTTGAGTGGTCACATTTAGTTCCCTGCAGTCACATTCAGAAATCATTATTGCCCCAACTGATTGTTTTGAAATATATTTAATTTTCATTAATCGGAGAACGAATCCCGGGATTCCTTTCCTGTGTGTGCCCCACTGCCGCTAGTGCCCACGAGCCGCCACTACTGTTGATAGGCCACAAAAATATTTATTATTCTGCATTACTTTCTCATCTATTTAATTTAGAAGTATTGTGTCTGAATATAAATTGACCATATTTATTCCAAGTTTTGGAATATGTAATTCTTCAATTGTACTTTCAAAATGTTCATATGAAATATGTGACTGTAAATAATTGAAGTTACTTAGTGAAAACAAATAATTTTAATTTAAAAAATTGAACCACTTTTCCAAATAACATATAGCTTTGTCAATAAATAAATTTAAGTTACTACAAATCTAGTCTTTTAAGTCAAGTGAAGATTCTTCAACGTCTTATAAATTTCGTAGTTTCGTATCTAAATAACCTTTCTTTATTAATTATTTTTTGAGAGTACTCATTACGTTGTAAACAATAGTTATACAGTTGCCATCTAGGTATTTGACAGTTTTGTTAAACAAATTGAAAATGTGACTGCAAAAATGCATATAAATCTCAATCAAATCAAAATTCACATCCCTGTTCAATAATAGTAAATTCTACAAAATAACAGGGCAATCTTCTCCTATAAACTCAAAAAAGTTTTTGATTGGTTTCCAGTTTAATAGTACAGTGTCTATGCAAGGTAAGAAACTCGACCATTTGGTTCGTACATGGAATTTGAGCTCGTGCAAATTACCATCAATACGTTTAACGGATGTTTTAAGATCTTCCCTTCTAACAGCTGATTGTGAAAATTGGCCACACATTTTTAGGATTACATTTTCGATATCATAAGATAAGAAGTTCATGGCAATTTCCTTTAATTAAATCGGGAACCAACTCTTACATATTAGTAAACAGAGTGGTTAACTCCAAAATTAGAATTTGTGTTGTCTGCACTTAGTCCTGCTATTTTATTAAAAGATAATTGATGCAGTATCCCAGTATTATCAACTCCTGTATAGCTTGAAACATGCCATTAGCTGACTCATCACTGTTCTCATAAACATCAGTAACAGAAACAAACCAGTAACAGGATTACGTAAATAGAGTATTTTAGCGTACTTTATTGGTGTCGTAGATTATAAAGTAGGTTCACCTACATAAAAAAAGAGGACAATACTCTATTTTAGAGTGGCAACCCTAAATACAACGCCATAGAGTTAATTTGATATGTGGGATTTTTTAAAATATGTTTTACACCGAATGATCACTTAACAACTTTAAAAAATCCATAGAAAAAATAAAACAATTGCAGATGACTTTTGTTTGGAAGATTAAAAAACAAAATATTAAGAACGACTTTTAACCAATATTAAAACGATTGAAATAAGGAAACACGTGCAAATAGTAACTAAATAATGATATACAGGGTATTTAGTCGCTAGCTCTAATACATAGGTGTATAAAAATTTTAAATGTATGAGTACAGGGTCGAACCAATGCAATGCTGAATTTGAGATTAAATTAAGAAAATTATTTACCATTATTAGATAATTTGTGGCGTAAATAATGTTAAGTAAAATAACTCTAGCGCGTGTATAAATATAAATTATAGTTACAGTTGCATGCTAAATTTCCTCAATTTATATTCTTAGTAAGATTTATATGGATGATAACCACAAGTACACGGAAAAAACCGTATCTTACCTGTAAATGAACTGTTAATGTCTCGTAAAGAAATATTATTTTAATTAATTAATAATTATATCTGACTTAAAATAATTACGTAAACACTCCTTTACGTAATTTTATTTTGAATATTTGTTGGTTGTATTGATTGAAGATCAAAAAATGTCTATAAAAGATTGTTGTCCTTGTGCTTAAAACCTGCTAACAGAATTAGCACTCTAGATTTAAAATTTTTGCTTTCGTATAAGTATACACAAAAAGACATACAATTAGCCACTGCAACATTCAACTTTCTGTAAATAAATAGCGAAGATTATTTATCGAGTGTAATTATAAATCTGGTATGCTCTTGGTTCTTCATTTATATTTACTTTCTATTTATTGCTTCAGATCTACATTGCAAAATAACCGAAGAACATAAAAAACAGTGCCACAGGCCTTGCATAATATATAATTACTATTTTAGAGAACTATTAAACAGTAAATGAGTTTTACTTATACCTCACATTGGCAAGATAAATTGAAAATAGATCATTAACCTTACCACCTACCGGTTCGATGCAATTTCGGTAATTACAAAATTTGTTCTAAAAAAAATGGGAAAGATATAAATAATTATAACAGGTTAAACTAGTAAAGTATTATTATTGTCTAGAAGAAATAAAACTTTTGAATTATCAATTATCATAGCTGAGAAGGAAATAGTTCTTCATTTTTTTGTATATGGGTAAAAGTTGTTTCCATTGTCTACAAAAGTGGCAAAAATTGTTCAGGGTACGAATAAAAATCCGCTAGGTTCGCTATTTTATTTACTGCAAAAACTGACGTTTGATTTTTAACCTGTCAGAAGTGCAATCGTGCAAATCACATTGCTTTATTATCAAGTAAGAAGTACAAATGGAACCTAATTCAATAGAACCATTTTTCACGATGATTTCTTCGCGACTTTTCAAAAAATGATCGATAATAATCGTACCACTTATTATATTACCCTTTTCACATTCATTGCAATCATATTTTTCTCTATTTTCTTGGCAATTGTCATCCCTAGGATTAACTAAATTCTTAGATATAAATAATAGGTACAGCTAAATAAAATTCTGTGAATGTTTCCTAAAAACATTTCAACAGTAATTTAATTAGAGTTTGGAGAATATTTACTTACGCGCACATCACTGGTTTAGTAGTTTTTGTAAACAATCACTTAAATATAATATTAGAACCCATCATCAACAATAAACTTAATTTGTTGACCATTCTATTTTCAACCTTTCTTTTCGATAGTCTGTACCAGCAAGGAAAGTAAAGGAATATTGTTTTTCCACCTCGACTTTTCAACAGACTTTTACGTTTTACGATTCCCTGAACCCATTTTGGCCATTTTAATAATATATGTCTGTATGTCTATGTGTCTGTATCCACATCCCCAACTAGCCATTCATAAAAGTGTATTTGTTGTGAAGTTCTCATCATCATCTATTGTATAGTCCAGGAGACAGTGACAATTTTCGGTATTTATTTTCCCAGTCAGCAAGCACGAATAGAGAATTGTAGGATTAGCAATTCTAAGCAAAATTCATATATATTTAGAGGGGGGATCCGATGGGCTGAGGCCGAAAATGCGTCAAAACATACGAGAACACGGCCCTTCTTTTCCATTGATAAAAATAGTTTTAGTAGTAAGAGATGTACTGAAGTTAAGTAAAAAAATAGTCTGATTAATCTGTATGGATAATATATTTGGCAAGTGCATAAAATACACTTTCAAACGAGTTATGTACACAATTATTTCTACGACCACAATTATTTAAAGAATGTTCCAGGTTTTTTGTATATTAAAGTGTACGCATAGGACACTTAAATAAAATCTTATATCACAATGTTTCACCTAACCAGTTGGTTTATTTATAGAAATTAAACATAATAATTGAAGATATTACAAAAGAAAATAGGGAAATAAATTACATTTCCTTTTACACTTTTATATACTAATTGTTTTATTTAGAATTCACTAATCACTTATTACTATACATTAATTATAATTATTGTTAGTTTCGTTATGTCAAATCATTTATACTAGAGGTGTGAGGAAAATACAGTGAACTGTGGAACGCCAATATCGTTGGATGCGCGTGGTAGAAATGGTCCTTTAATACTGCTAAAAACATAGCTAAATTTTCATGGAAACACTGTACTTTTGACATTTGCGATACTCCGACGCATATGCATTATTGATGTAATCTCATGATTTTACAGTAATAGTTTTTGCAATTTTAGTGTGATTTTTAGGTTATTATGGTTATTCATTTTATTTGGTTCTGATCTTTTGCGCTTTTAGAGTATTTGTCTTTTATATAGTTTTTAATTTGAATTTTAATATTGTGGTCTATTTATATTTGATTGCTGCTTTTCGACTAGTGCTTTATTCTTTTTGTGTTAAAATAAGCTTTATAACCATTAAGCACATGCTTCTAGTTGATATCTACCTAATCGTCATCGGGTGCTTGCAACAATGGGAAAAAGTGTATAGTTTTTTTGGTGTAAAGTTAGACGCCTTCATTTTTCAGGTAAGTTATTTGTAGTTATTTTTTACTTAAAAGGATAGCAATACGTCCTAGTTCGGGGTGTGACTTTTGGGTTTTAGCTATCTGAGCCAAATTGTCGGCTAAGTGTCCTCTTTTAGGGCACCCAGAACCGAAAACTATATAGGTATATAATATGTTTTTTTTTAATTATTTTTTAATATGTATGCAGCTTGGATGAGGGCTTTAGGAAGAGATCCTAAGACTGAACACTGACTGCTATAAATGCCGTTTTTAGAGCACATTTCATAGTAAGTGATTTCATTCTAGCAGCAATGAGAAAACGTTTAAAAAACATGCTGTACCAGCTATTACTTTAAGACCTCGTCTCTTTAAGTTATTATTACTTCATTCTAATGCATATATTAAAATGGTTTTTAACTTATGTCCTTATGATTAAAAGATGTAGGTATTTTAGTTATGTTATAATAGAAATATATAATACTTTGTATTGACTGACCTACTGGCCACTGGTCATTCCACTTTTACTCCCTTTTTTCATAAATTATCAAATTATTTAAAAACAAATACATACCTAGCTATTTTCTGTAAATTACATTAAACTTTTAGTATTAATACTTTACCAATAAAACTTCAGTTAATTTATCTTATATATATACACAACAGAAGAGTTAATTGGATTTTCTCCTTGTTGAGTTTCAAAAATAGTAATTTAACATGATTTAAAAACAAATACATGAAATGGGCAAAATAGGCCTGCAAAGGCACTTTGTAAACAATCTCACTTGTATCGATGTGACGTAATGCGCGAATTCAATCTGGCTTACTTTTGTTAATAGATTGGCGTTCCATTTTAAATATACAGTTCACCGGGAATAGATTATTTAAATATACACGGACCGGGAAAATAAGTACGAAACAATTCACTGGCTCCTGGACTAGTACTGTATCGAAGGAATTTTTATGAATGAAACAATATACGACCCTCCACAATTGCGGTCTACTCTACTTCCGCTGTTGTCAGACATTATTTTTTTTTGACAATTTAAAGATTTAACAGTAATTCAAGCAAACGCAATAACATTACTACAGTTAAAAACATCGCAAACTTGGCATCAATATTTTAATTTTATCCAAATATTGCATTTCTGTCGAGGATCATCCGCGTTGACTTCAGAAATTGTGTAATCTGTATTGGTTATATATATATCTATAGTAAAAAGCACGTAAATTTGGCATCAATGTTCAATCCAATTATTTAGTTTCTACCGCGGACACCACCGTTCATTCTTCAAAAATTTTGTAAATAATCCTATCTGTCTTGGTTATATATCTATGTCTGTATCCACGAAAAATCAAAATCGGATAAAGATAAAAATACAAAATTTTAAACTTAAGCTTTAATCGGAGCATTTTAAAGGCGACCTTTTCTTTGGTCAGATAAGTCAGATTTTATATATTCATAGCCGTATTGTATGTCCGTAAAGTATGGAACAAATTCATTTTTAGCTAAACAGACCATTTTAAGAAATAATCCTGAAACACGTCGATTTTTGATTTTAATTAAAGGAGTAAATGTTTCCGTGTATATTATATTCTCTGAGTTTTCGAAGGAGCATGGTAGTTAATACAGTATCAAAAGCACCTTTAATATCAAAAATGGCAGCAATAAGCTCTTGCTTGTTAGACAGGGCAGTTGCAATGGCAGTTTGGAGTATAACTAAAGTGTCTGTGGAAGAGCGGTGTTGTCTGAAACCTGACTGAGCTTGCGAAATTATGTCATTTTTCTCAAGGTACCAGAGCAATCTTTTATTTATCATTTTTTCCATTAACTTGCACATAGAAGAGGTAAGAGCAATTGGTCTATATGAGATGGAAAGAGTGGAAGGTTAGTCAGGCTTTTTTTAATGGCAAAAGTATGGATTTTTGCCAGAATGTAGGAAACTTTTAATCAATCCATATTCTATTATAAAGTTCAAGTAATTTAGAGAGATTTTTGTTGGAGAATTTTTTGAGAAAAATAAAAGGGATGTCATCAGGTCCAGCCACTGAATTTTTACATGAAGCTATAGAAATCATTAGTTCTTCTAACTTAAAAGAAATATTAAGATCATCCGAACCCAACACATAGAACTGTGGTCGCAAAACAATTGTAATCAACTAATTGTAATATTTAATTAATAACTAATATGCCTAGTGGTTGATGCTTATTAAACAATAAAAAAACTAACAAAGATTCTTCTTATTTCCTTAGTATGGGTAAACAAAATTGCAGCAAAATTATCCATACCGGTAATGTCGTCATATTTACATTAATTTTATTCTTGTATTCGAAATTTAACTTCTTAGGTACCTACTTTAACAAGTCTATAAACTATAAAATTGGAAATTTTGATTGATATAAATAAAATATCTCTTACTTATCCTAATTAATACAAACTTCAATCTGTAATCATTATCTCAACAAGACTCATTACTTTCTTCGTCTGACAGCAACTACATTGATTAACTACATCGTCGCCAATCGCAATTTCAAATATAGCAGAATCGTGGTGCCTCACGTTATAATTTATTCAAATTGCACCATAATATAGTTAATTTATGCCCATTAAATAAAAACTTAGTCTAATCACGAACCAATCAGAATAGATGATCATTGCCAAAATAAACTATAAGAACTACTTTCTCCTAAAAAGAAGTAATGACTACCTACTTAATGAGTGCAGTTCGTGATTAAAGATTAACATTTTAATTGGCCATTTTAGAAAAGTTAAACACTTAAATCCGTTAAACTTCATAAAATGCGGAATATAGTAATTGAAAAATCTAGGAGATTATGTAAATATCCCAACAAAGGTGTTATATGGATACATAAAACGTTTATGGCAAAATTATTAAACATTTATTTAAAAAATGTTATAAAAACGGTAGTAAAGAGTTATAAACTATTAAAATTATGGTTTATAACGTAAATAGAATTAATCTAATTCATATTGTTTGGCTTATTGCTTTCTCACATATTTCAAAAACAGATGACAAAATACAAATCTGAATAAAATTTACATAAATGCTGTAAATATATATTTAAATATGGGCATAATGATTGCAATCACGCAATACCACAACTAGCAATAACTCATTATGGAAACGTCTTTTATACTACAATAGTTTACGTTTTACCTTACTTAACAATACCTATATTCGTTTTTATTTATTTCTCACTTTCATTCTATGTTCCTTTACTCGAAGCGTGTCAGAGGTCGCTACTTATTTCCAAGAAAGAACGTGCAATTTTGGTATCACAACTTTTTTAACTTTGAATATTTAAACTCTTACAACCAGTTGCAAGAACGATCGTTAAATATTTATATCATTAATGCTATTGATCCATTAAAAATGCATTCCGATCCTCGATAGCTATTGAACGTCGTAAATCTGGCAACACGGCGCGTTAGCCACAATATGATCAATGATATATATGGTTATAGAGATTGCTCACCCATATTAAAATAGGACTACGAAAAGCGCCTTTCCAAGTGTTCACTGAATAGAATCGTTCTTGCCCAAACGTGTTTTAAAATAAAATTTCAGCATTTGGATATTTAGAAACAAAAAAAAGAATGACCTATTTTACTTCAAGACACGATATTAAAAACATATTTTTTGTTGTTGTAAAGTTAAGTTTCCATGTAGTCAAATAATATTAAGAGATCTAAACAATTTTATAACAGGGAAATAGTAACAAAACACATTAATAAAATTCAAATCACAAACTGAGACTGACATATTGTGAATATCTAAGCCATTAAACAAAAGACACTGATACTAATTATAATAAAAATTACTTTTAATTGTGTAATTATACAGAACAAAATTTTCTTGATTACTGAATAAAATAAATTTTATAAATTGCTGCCATTTTATAAATAGGACCACATGATTTTTTTGTTAAAATGGACATTCTAATTTCATAGCAACATCCCACACTAGTTTCAATTAACAATATAAACTATCTGTATCTGTAATATGGGTTCTTCTCATGATCCATTGTGCATCCTTCAGGGGTATATAGAACCTGCCTTTTAACTTGTCAAAACCGGCTGATAGCCGCTGAGAGATGTCTAGAGACAGGCATCTTGATAGGTCATCAAAGTCCTGCAGGTTTTTAACCCGTCAAAAACCTGCTTGTTGACCCTAAGGGGTGTCATCAAACAGCCCATCTGTTCAACTCATCAAAGTCTCGCAGGCTATTAACTCATCAAAATCCTGCTGATTGACGCTGATCAGAAGCGGCGTAAAGACGTGGGCGACGTGGCCTCTTTAAACTGTTTATTTTACCTTATACATTTTTTGTGCTACTCTTCATACAGTATTCTGTGAAGAGCATTATATGAGCCCCTTTCCATTTTAGTTGGCCCACCTATTGATATTTTCATTATATAACGACCATAGGCGCCGAATCCCAGGGGCTCTGGGTGCGCAAGCACCCAGAGGCACCCAGAGCAGTTTCAAACTGGGTGCGGAGCACCCATAGCACAACATGGACAAAAAGTGCCAATAAGTGAAATGAAGAGGTTGTCGTGGCCCAAGTTGGTATAGCGACAGGATGCCCCGATAAAATATTATCAATCGGAGCTGTATTTTTATGATCAAAAAGTTTTGTCATAGGCAACGCGTTGAACTTGGACTCAAGGGTTTATTATTCTTGGTGTATAAATTCCTATAACTTAAAGAAGAACGACTAATAGCGGTCTATAATTATCAAGACAAGAGCTTTGTACATATGCTATTGAGTAAATGCTTAAGGGGAGAAGGGAGATCATTTGAAAGTTGCTCCAGATCAAGCACCGTTAGAAAAGAACGTTCATTTAGCTCTCTAGTAATGCTGTCGAGAAACCAGGTCATCTACTAAAAAAACGTTTGGACCAGTTTGATTTTAGGGGGAAACATTTTTTTGCCAATTTTACCCTCCTAGCGGAAACCCTCTATCGGGGGGTGAGACTCACCAGTAAAATCTTAAATGGAAAGATCAGTCGAATGATATCTTATTTTGAAGGTATTTTTACATAGATAATAACCCCCAAGTTTTAGATCGCTACTATGTATGTAGCCCATACAGTGACTCATCAAAAGTACAAAACCGATTTATCATAATTTTTACATTATTATTAAAAAAAGGAATTCTTTGTAACAATTTTAGTTTTATTCCTGTGGCTTTCAATTATCAGATGACATTCTTTGGTCGCCGTAAAGTAGTAAGGTTTAATTTATTTCGTTGTAGAATCGGCATAAAAGGCATTTCAGTAATAATGGTTTACTCAATTGCTGAGAGAGTGCAAATAATTTCACTTTTTTTACGAACAATGAATGTGCTAATAGAATTGCCCAACTGTTTAACAATCAATATCAAAATCGACAAGTCCATCGAAAGTATATTTTGGAGTTAGTCTAAAAATTTTGGGAAACGGACCCCGTTTCCCAAATAACGTGAAATGGAAAATGTAACTACAGAGGTGCCGCCTATATTAAGGCATGTTGTTTAAGAACCCACATTGAGTACAAGACAGTTGGCAATAACATCTGGTATTAAGAGAAGTAGCATTCAGAAGATATTAAAAAAACATAAGTTTCATCCCTACAAAATACATCTGGTAAAAGAACTTATGGAAGACCATTTTGATAGGCTCTTACAATTTTGTGAAATTGTGACTGAACGGGCAATAACTAATCAGCAATTTCTTTTCAACGAGTGATTTTCAGACTAATGCACTTTTTTCCTAAATGGTACGGTTAATCGTCACAATTGTTGTTATTGGTCCGATTTAAATCTTAGAATATTTCATGAAGTGCATACGCAACATCTGGAAAAACTGAATGTTTCGGCTGACATTTTTGGTGACCGTATAATTGGCCCCTTCTTTTACCTGGAACTTTAACCGCAGAAATGTATCTAGAATTATTAGAAAACGCCATTTATTCAACATTACTAGAATTGATTGAGAATGACGATCAGTACATGGCAAACAACTTAATATTCCAGCAAGACGGTGCGCCACTGTTCGTCAGTATTTGGATTAAACGATTCCAGGTCAATGGATCGGAAGAAAAGGAAGTATTGAGTGGCCCTTACGGTCTCTGGATCTAAGCACGTTAGATTTTTTTATGGGACCACTTAAAAACTAAAATTTATGCCACCCAGCCAACATCACTGGAAAATCTGCAACAACGGATAATTGATGAATTTCATTAAATCACCCCACAGATGCTTTAAAATGTCCGAGAGCGTTTTGAACAAAACCTCTATTATTGTGTGGAGGCTTAGGGTCAGCATTTCCAGCATTTACTCGAGTAACTGGTAAACTTTTACAGAAAATAAAAATCTCTAAAAGATCATGGCTAGGAAGACAGTAGCAATTTAAAACTCGGGGGTTATAATCTATGTAAAAATACTTCAAAATAAACTATCATTCGACCCCTCTTTCCATTTAAGATTTTAGGGGTTTCCGGTCAGGGGGTGAAACTAGCAAAAAAATGTTTCCCCTAAAATCAAAAATTGACGGGTCCAACCGTTTTTTCGTAAATGACCTGGGGTGCCCAAAATTGGCTTTGTTTTATTTTTAAATTGTCACTGTGTATAGTGTGTATATATACAATACTCCATTATAAGTGTATTAATAAATCATCAAAAATGTTTTATATTGTGTTTCTACCTATTTCATTAGTACTCTAGCACCGCAGCACCACTGAATATCAGTGGTGGCTGCATCGAGCATATAGGGTTGCCACATGCCAGGTAACCCGATTTAGATGGGAGCCTCCAGCCTATCCAGCAATTGGACATTTGACAGTACTTTTTTTTTAGGAAAATTGTCATAAAATCAACGGTTTAAAAATAGCCTTTAAGTGATAGTCACCATTTCCCGCATAGAGGCCGGGCACCCGAAGCAATTTTTGAGTTCCGGCGCCTATGATAACGACAATAAGAAAGTCTTAAAGAAACTATTTTTAATTTCCACTTGAATTTAATTCGTTAGAGAATAAGCCAGAATCAAAGGTAGCTTAGAAAAAATAACAAACAATAATGCAGATAACTGACACAAGGCAATTTAACCTCTTTTAAGCTAATTCTGTTTAGTAAAATGGGTAGAGGAAAAATCATTGACGAAAAAATACGTTTTCTTGTTATAAAACATTGCAATTCTGGAAAATCGAACTCGGAAATTGCAAATGTATTAGATTTATCATGAGATAGTGTAAGAAATATAGTTAGAAGATTCAAAACTACTGGTTTAATAAGCCCAAAGCCCCGTCATATTAGAAAAAGCAAGCTTACAAATGCCGATAGACGAGCATTGAAAAGAATTATTGAAATCAACCGTCGCGTGCTAATTACCTTGAATTAAGTGCACAGTGGAGTGATGCTGTTAGAAGACGAATTTCGAGATCTTCATGTCACAGGGAAGCTCGCAAACTGGGATTTGGGACTTACAAATTAAGTTTATAATAATAAAAGCAATAAAAAAATGGATTGAACACACTAGAACATTGAAATATGTTTGCTTAAAATTGACAATATTGTTACAGGTTAAAGAAAAACCACTACTAACAAAAAATAATCGATTAAGATGGGCAAAAGAACATATGTGTTGAACTTATCATCAACGGGATGCAATTTAATGAAGTGACCAGGCCCGATTCGAAGTTTGTGTTGGAGATAGCAGAAGTCGAGTTATTCGCTAAAAACATGAGGCGTTCCATCCAGACTGTCCCAAAAGAAAAGTAAAATTTCCCGCATCGGTCATGGTCTGGGGCAGCATGTCATCGAAAGGAATAGGGAAACTGCATTTTATTGAAGGAACTGAAAATACAAATAAATATTTGGACATTTTGGAGGAATCACTTTTACCGACTATGGAATTATATTTAACATAATAATAATAATAATACTCTCCCTAATTCACCCCCTTACGAGTGAATTTTAACCCCAAAAGCTGAGCTTGTCCGGGGAAAGGGACGGCTATTATTATTATTTGCCGTGGCGCTCCGGGGCGACTTAAAGATGATTGATGGTGCCATTTGACTTACAGGTGAGGAAAACCCGGAAAACCTCACCCACCATCATCGAGACGGTAATGTATGGCGAATTTTTTTTATCTGCATGTCATATCAACAGAAATTGAATTTCTATTAATACGCCACACATCAAATCCTAAACCGAACCATGCAATTTAATTAAAAATCCACATGGTCTGGTCTGGGATTCGAAACCCAGCAGTCTCAGACTCATAAACTTGCCTATAAATGAATATAAGCGCGATAGACCGCTACACCACCGTGCCCGATGATCAGGGAAAGATTTTGTATATCAACAGGATGGAGCAGGATATCACAAAAAAAGCCCTAAAATGGATGGAAGACTTCGGTATTCCACTTTTGGAATGGGTTTTTAGTAGTTCTGATTTATCACCAATAGAAACGTTGTGGCATGAGAAAACATCCTGCAAGAACAATACCTGAACTTAAACAAAAAACTTCAAGATATATGGGATTCGTATACACCAGAATTTTACAAGGCTTAGTTAATAATACCATGCCGCACAGAATTTCAGCTGTAATAAAAAATAAAGGTGACGTTACTGAATGGTAAACTTTAAAATTGATTATCGTTTTATTCCAACTATTTGTTTAATATTTTTTTATTTTATGTTAAATAAATATTTTAATATTTTTACGTATTTTTTTTTTTTTTTTTTTTGATTAAACGATATTAAACATATTGTTAAACGAATAAAAATTGAAAATTTCATGCAATATTTATATTTTTATTCTTTAAATACTAATTTCCATGAGTGGGCCAACTGAAATGGGAAGGGGCTCGTAGGTTTACTTTGTCTGTGTCTAATGTCACGTTTTTTGTCTGCACGATAAGTCAAAAACAAAAAATGATATCGACTTGAAAATTTTAAGCAAATATCAAGCTCTATAAGGGGACAAAGCCTATTGATTTTTAACAATTCTGATTAAAAATAGGGGGTTAAGATGGGTTGAAATTAAAAAATCTCCTAAATTAAAATCAAAAAGCGATATCAACATAAAATTTTTAGTAAAAATGAAGCTTTACAAGAAGATAAAGCCTATTGATACTGAACAAAATATGAATATATTGGGGAGTTAAGGGAAGGTTAAAATATTAAAAAAAAAATCCTAACTGAAAAACGAAAAATGATATCAACATGAAATTTTTAGTAAAAATCAAGCTCCATAAGGAGATGAGGCCTATTGATTGTGAAAAAAATATGGTTGAAAATGGGGGTTAATGGGGTCTGTTAAACTGCGAAGAGTATCATTTAGAATGCCAGGCATTACATATCTTTATTCTAGTTTGTATCTGTGTATTATTATGTACTATGATGGGACTGATCTTATAAAATAAACATTTAAAACATTTTAGTTCTTATTTTATTTACCAATAAAAGGTATTTAAAAAATATATTTTTTATTTGACATCTGTGAAAAATTGTGAAAATGATTAAACTTACAATAAAAACTGAAAAATGGTAGGTAAAGTTTCATATAATATTTTTTTACACAAAAATCAATGTCAAACTTTCTACATAACCTGATATAGATATATTTAAAAATAATCTCAAATTATGAAGAAAAGTTAGTTTACTAACTAATAATGTTTATAAATGACTTTTAACGTATTAAAAACAAAACAAATATTGCACTAACTAAAATATTCATTTATTAATAGTTGTAGTGCTTGAAAACAGTATGATGTTGAAAATAATAACTAGACTTAATACAAACTCAAATAATAAAAAAAACAGCGATATTGGCTCTTGTACAAAGTTTTGAACCGAATTTACAAATGATGAAATTATTGGAAAAAGTGAACACTTATTTTAAATTACAACAAACCGCCACTGTTATCAAGGTAGCATAATCAGGGCCGTCTTGGGCACACAGAGTTTGAGAGCTCTTCTAGACGGCTAAAAAAATATTTTGGCCAAAATTATTTGAACACTTCAATTTTAAATGTCACATTTGACATAGATAGGTACCTATGATATACCTTCTAGGGTTCTAATAATGAAAAATGTATGTACTAAAAGATCTAAAATAATGGCAAAGAGTTCGAATTTGAAAAAAATACAACTTTTTAAGTTTTTTATAAAAATATATAAATTTTTACAAATAGTTTAAACAAAAAAGAACATATAGGTTAAATACCAATTTTAAAATTTTCGTTGCGAAAGTGAAACAACAATTAAAGAAACTATTTTTATATTTTTAATGATTTGATAATAACATCGTGTACTAAAAAAATAATCTAAAATGTTAAAACCTCTTTAGCTCGCCATTAGGTAATAAGAGGAGCAATCTAGTTTTGTATGCCGACTAATCTGTTTCGCGATGTAATGCATTAAACTTACGGAAGAGAAAGTGAAACCATTATGTACAATGGCGATAGTTATAGTTAACAGATTAACTTCTCAGCATTAATGATGTTTCCTTGAGAAATAAATTCAAATCTTCCTAAAGCATCCCTTTCACTCGAAAATTTTTTAATCGAATATGCTTTTGTTTTATTTAACTGCCATAGTTTTTTATTGTTATATGCAAAAGAGTATGTAGGTACGTAGATGTGTATGGGAAGAAGAACGATACGATCAATTCTCGGAATACAAATTATTTTTAATGCTACATATTATGTGTTGATAAAAATCAAAGTAGGTTTAGCTATTATCTGATTAATAGACTACAATATATACAAGGTGATTCACAAATAATGAAACATTAATTGTTTAAAGAAATTTAATGGATATGTACGTAAGGTAAAAAATTGTTAAAATAGAACAATAATAAGAGGTTGATGACATATATAAAAATAGGCTTTTTGTTAGAGATATGGTTGACTTTCAACAAACGCAGCACCCATCTAGTAGCAAGCTTATTTATACCTATTTATTCAATTTGACTACGGTAAGCGTAGGTGTCTACGGCTCTAGCATTCATTTGTAAGCCAATTTTGTGATAAAGAGACACTGGCTTCAAATCCTATAGAATGTGAATTTGTTTGCATGGTTCTTTATAAGATTTGATGGATGCCGTATTAGTAGAAATTTAAATTGTGTTGTTATGGGATCCAGATTATAAAATTGCCATGTGTTACCGTTTTCCATGATGGTGGGTGGGGTTTTCCGAGTTTTCCTCACCTGTAAGTCAAATGGCGTCATCAATCATCTTTAAGTTCCCCCGGGGCGCTACGGCAAATAATAATAACTATCCCTTGCCCTACACAAGTCGCTCAGTCGGCTTTAGGGGTTGAAATCACTCGTAAGGGGGTGAATTAGGGAGAGTATTATTATTATCATCTGAAGTGTCTATAACAAGGAGGTGAGAAGGAATGGAGTTGTCATCACAGAACACTACTCTGTAGAACGTTAACTCTCATGTTAGAAAACGGTGATAGTGCCCTCTCGCGGTAGTAGTTGATTTTTTAAGTCCTCATCGAGTAAGAGGCCATATGAAAGAAGAAAAGAAATAAGGGAAAAGAAGAAAAGAAGAAAAGCGCGGGGTAATTTAAAATTGACAGAAAAAATTACTCGCATTAAAAGCTATTAGCCAAATTAAGATTTGTTCACGCAAACTCCATTTTTGTGTTATAGCAATATTCGCTATAATAAAGCAAAAATTGAGTTGCATGAACCAATCTTAAATTATCTAACATCTTTTAAAAATACAAGCATAATCAAAAAATTTATTTATTAAAAAAAATATGGAAATTTGATATTTAAAAAGTTTTGAAACCTGTAATATGTATGAGGTAGCTGGATATCAGGCTGATACATATTGTAGGATAAAACACTATCCCTCATTTTAACTGTGAAACAGGAAAGACAGTATAAGTACAATAGCATTAAAATAAAGGTATTAATCAAAAATGATAAGTCAGAGGAATACTTTTTCACTTGAGAAGTTCAGCATAATTAGGCTGATTCAGCTTCTACGATACAGATTTGAACACCCAAAGTCATAAAACAGAAAATGCACACTATAAGTATTCTTCCAGGCGGAAATTCATGCCATCAAGAAGTGTATCCAGTTTAACATCGAGAGAAACTATCATAGACAAGAGATTATCATCATGTCCGATAGTCAAGCTACCATCAAAGCTCTGAGCTCTTACGTAATCAGCTTAAAAGTGGTCTGGAGATGCCTAGAACAATTGAATGAGCTAGGCGAGTAAAATAGAGTTACTCTCACTTGGGTCCCGGGACATAACGGAGTACAGGGTAACGAGATTGCAGATAGTCTTGCAAGGAACACCCTTTGTAGGACCTGAGCCGTTTTGCGGTATCAGAAGTAACTTAATATTAGGAGAGATTAAAAAAGAATTGGGCAGTAGAAGAATCGATAATTGGAACAATCTCTTGGGGCTGAGACAGGCCAAGATACTTCTGGGAGAATATAACCAGAAAATATCGGAAGTCTGCATCTGCCTGAGCAAGAACAGGCTATGTATTGTAACAGGGATACTTACCGGGCATCGCCGACTTAAAGGACACCTAAGTAAACTGAGAGTAGTAGAGAATAGTGAGTGCACATTCTGTGAGGAGGAGGACGAAACCTCCATTTACATCCTAACTGAATGTGTAGCACTCCAAAATCCAAGGGCACTATATCTAGGAGGATATCAAATAGAAGAGGGAGATTTGCCTAAGTTGAAGCCACTTCAAATCCTATACTTCCTTGAGAGAAAATAGGATTGGAAGGGTCGTTATAGGCATTGAGACATTTCCTTAGTTCATTGGCGACAGAAGCGGGCACAATAGATCTTTTAGGTCGCAGTGTATTAACACCCCATTCTCAACATAACATAAGTATTTTTGATTGTTTCTGCCTTGACTTGATGAAAATCCATATCGTTTAAATAAGAAAAACCAAACTTGTAGATTTTCACACTTTTATTTAAAAAAAAAAGATAAAAATTGTTTCGAAGTACAACTTCATCTTCAAATTCACATTTGAAGTAAATTAAACTTTATTATTTGTATTCATACTTTTTTTTTCAGCCATGACACCCTCCTGTGGAGGTGGTTGATTTCAAACGCTACCTCAGTCTACCCCATAGGAGTTTCTCCCCTCTTCCCCCTGTTGTCATACGTCTATATCGTACCAAGTAAATGGCACCGCGAGACGAAGTTTATTTAAAACTAACAATGGGAATAGAAACAGAAGAAATTTAAATTAAATATTGCACACTTATTTAAAAAAGTAACCTGCTTTTTTCTGCATATAAAAAATCGCAATTTTCTAGAGTACTTATCTAATATGTTTTACCAGCGATATGTTATTTCTGAAGATTTATTCTTATCTACTTCAGATATACCTATTAAAACAACTAAGTATTGCCCAACGTATCATTATTATTTTAGTCTGTTTCAGTTTTTAAAAACAAATTACTGTATCTACTATAATCCAAAAACACAAGTTAATGACGCCTACATAAACAATGTCAAAATTTCAATTCAAAATACCAATTGGTGTTACTTATATCACGTTATACCATCACCATCCTTTACTACCGCCCACGGCCTATAACCTTTCAAATACAACACAGAGGAACAACAATTCAACAATTTCGCTGTCTTAGATCTATCCAAGGGCGGCTCCAGGGGGGTCATAGGGGCTATAACCCCCCCTCCCCCCCCCGAGATGAAAATTCTTACGATTTATGAGCCTTTTATTCAAAGAAATGTGCTAAAAGGGGAATGGCTAAAGGAAATGCTCCTCCCCCCGAAAATTCCTCTTGAAGCCGCCCTTGGATCTATCACCTGTTTTGATTAGTTGTGGACCTCTGAATCCAGAAATAATTACGGTTATTTAAACCACGCCAACTTTTTAAGCTACAAGAACCCTCTTTTTGTATTAAAAGTCATAAAAAATATAAATATAATGGAAAATAAAGAGATAACTTACAAAATATACTGTTCACAAAGAATAATTTTATTCATGCATAGTGTACTTCAAGTTAAATTTTGTTCATACAAATATGTAGCAAACCTTTTTAACCAAATGGTAAACATGCATAATAAGTTTAAATTTTTCGCCTATGGATTTTTCTGTAGTTTACTTAGAAAATGTTTTTAAAAGACTTCAAGCTGCTTAACTGATGCTACACCCCAAGAAATGCTAATTATTTCAAAATAAAGTTAATTACCTAGGTCAGAAAGTCAGCAAGGATGGCGTGGCTGTAGATAAGGAAATATTCGCTTCCATCAAAAAATGACAACAACAAACTGATAAACATAGAATAAGAAGTTTTCTTAGGCTATGTACGTACTATCGAAGATTCATCAAGAAGTTTGCAGATATTGCTAAGTCATTAACGCAATTTATAGAAGGAGCATGAGAATTCTGCTGAAATGGAGATTGCCATCCTGCCTTTGAAATATTAAAGAAGCATTTAACAGCAGCACCGATACTAGGCTACCCACTACCAGAAGGAAAATTTATTCTGGATACTGATGCCAGTAGTGTGGGAATTAGAGGAGTTATTTCACAGATTAAGGGGTGGAAAGAAAGAGTACTGGGTTATTTTAGTAAAGTGCTCTCGAAACTTGAACGAAATTACTGCATCACCAGAAAAGAACTCCTGGCAGTTGTGAAATCCGTGGAACACTCCTACCAATACTTATATGGAAGGACATTCTTAATCCGTACTGATCATGCAGCCCTTAAGTGGCTAATGCAGTTCAAAAACCCGGAGGGTCAAATCGCCAGATGGATTGAACGACTTCAAGAGTACGAATTTAAGATCGAACATAGAGCCGAAATAAGCCACATAAATGCCGGCTATATTTCTATAAGACTATGCCCAGCAGAGTGTTTTCACTGCAACAGAACAGAATCTAAAGAAAGTGGACTATAAAGAACAACTGTAGTAGTCAACGATGAGTAGGCCCTTGCCAAACTTAGGGAAAAACAAGAGAACGATCCCGTTTTAAAGAAGATGCAACAATAGAAAGAGACAAATCCTAGACTTACTTGGCAAGAAGTATTAAATCTCTGTCCAGTAGTTAAGTCATATTTGGCTCAGTAGGACTCTTTTGTTCTGGAAGAAGATTAACTAAAGCGAGTACTAGATAATAATGATGGTTCCGATGTTCTCGAAACAAAAGACACTTGGTCATTCCAAAAACTAGAGTAGCCGAAGTACTTCGTCGGTTACTCGACAATCCATTAGAAGGACATCTCGGTGTTAAGAGAAGCCATCAGAGAGTTTGTGAAAGTTTTTATTGGATGCACAGTTCCGATTATGCACAGGACTGGTGTAAGAAATGCACTACCTGTACTACGATTAAGGGACCCCAACGAAAAAGAAGGCCCACATAAAGCAGTACAACACCAGTAGCCCATTTGAACAGGCTGCCTTAGCTATTGCTGGACCATTCCCTGAAGTCTACGCCATTCCAAATCAAGAGGCCGCAACTGTTGAAGGCGTGTTAATAGAAGAATTAATCAGTTCCCTTGGAGATCCACAGCGACCAAGACAGATATTTTGAAAGCCAGCTTTTCCGAGGAATATGTGACAGACTAGGCATGAAGAAAACCAAAACTACGACACTGCACCCATAGTCGGATGGAGTGGTAAAGCGAATGAATAAGACAATTGGCAAATACTTGTTAAAAATGGTTTCCAACCATCTCTTCGCAATGGTATATAGATCCGCTGTCAATGAATCTACAGGCCAAACACCAGTATAGGTGCTATTCGAGCGTGAGATGACCGTGTGACCTCGAATTTGGATGCCGACCTGCAGAAGACAGCCGGTGAAGATTATGTAATCCAGCTACGAAGAAAAATAGTAATGCATGAGTTAGTTCGCTCGCATCTTCAAATCGCCAGCGATAGAATAACGGAACGATACGATACCCAAGCAGCCACAGAGGGATGTTTCAAGGAAAGCGACAAAGTCTGGCTCCATAACCTAAAAAGACAGAAGGGTTATTCTCCAAAGCTTCATAGGTCTTCGGAAGGTCCGTATCTCATCAAGAAAACATTGACTGATTTTATTATATGGATTTATAACATACATTGTGGCTTATTAGTGCGTGAAATCCTATATTTCTTCTATTTCTTTTAGTTATAATTTATAAATTAAATTAAAATTTGTCAAAAACAAAAAAACAAATAGTGAAATAATATACTGGGTAATCTATTTAAAAAAAAGAAGTATTAGATGTTTAAAGATTAGCAAATTAGCGTTCCTGTACAAAATCGTCTGTACATAAAGATGAAGTTTTGATCTTTCATTTCAATTAACCCTTATCTCTGTATTTAAAATTAAAATAAATTTATTACGGAAATATCCATATTAGTATATATAAATTACATAAAACAGCTTAAATAGGTTATGAAAAGTACAATAAATCTAATATTAAATATATGAAATGAAATATCAAATATTTACTGTTTATAATATTATTATATAATATAATATTATAGACAGTTTTTTAGTATTTTTTACATTTTTGCCATAAATTGATTTTAAATCTTAGTATTGGAACCAAAAATTTTACGCTGAAATCAATGATGAAAAAATGTACAGGATGTGTCATTTAAAAATATCACCATCTGATCTGTCGTGATGTAACGGAACATAGTGTATATTTTGCAGTATTTTAGAAATATGCAAATAAAGTAAACCCTATAAATTTTATAGATCGATATTAGACTCCTCATACTAAGGAGCCATCCTGTAGTTGAGATAGTTCGTATCTGCCAAATTATGTACTTACTGATGTTAAGATATTCCAAATTATAATTATTTTATTACACAGAACGGCAATATAAAAATATCTAACAATATACAGAATAAAAGTTGTAAACTTTTGTAAAATGACGAATGACAATTGACATATATGAGAGTTATGCGCGAAATCTCATTAACGCTACATAAATTTTGAACGAGAATTGACATCATCCTACAGTTCGTAGACTGTCATCTATTCTCCTTATTTCAATTATGTGGCCACTATTGACATTTTAGTGAACTTATCAAATAATAGTAACATATTTTTTTTTTCAGAGTGAAAACAAAGCCTTAAGACTGAAAGATGGTATCACATCAGTGCCGTCGTACGTCCAAGATGACACCGACCTCGGTCCGGGAGTCCCGATGGCACTCCAAAGTCTCGAAACGACTGACGGCCGCCTGGCCTGGAACTATTTCGACGAAAGTGGCTACGTGTCAAAAGGCCGTTTACTCAAGGGCGAGGATCCTTATGGAAGGAACAAGTTCAACCAACTAGCTAGTGATAATTTACCCAGTAATAGAGAAATACCTGATACACGTAATGCCATGTACGTATCGCATTAATCTAGAGAGAGTAATTGTACGTTATGTGTGGGATGCGGATGGTTGGAATAAATTTCAGTTACAGAATATCGTGTTTATGGAAAACGCAATTTCTATATCTTTCTGCATTGCTGTTCAAAGTTGATTCAATCACTCTAAAATTACTTTTAAATTAAAGAGAAACAAATCTATGGTTGTTTTATAATTAAGGCGAAATTCTACAGTCTGTCCAATTTATATTTCTATTTATATTTATATATTTTAAAGATCCTGTCAGTTTCAGCTATACCGGATGTAGATATTAACAAATAAATAATCTATTCGCTCCGTGCATGAGAGCAGCGCAAACTGAAATATGTACTAAAGGGGGATTTTTCATATACTGACAGTATCATTTTTAATAGAATTCCTAATTAGAAAATATATTTTTTGCTTTTAATAAAAGGGTATTGATTTATAAAACAAGTGATAAGATTTGTATTACTAAAGAAAAATAAGTATTTTTAATAAAAAAATTAATAAAACATGTACACAGATAGTTAGGCAACAGTATTTACGAGAAAATGTATTGTAACATTGTAATATTTTCGAATGTAATTTATACTTGCTTTCTTCATTTTTAGTTCGAAAGAAAACATAGAATTTATTATTAAATAACTGTTTACCAATCAGTCAGTCACAAAAGTGCATTCCAGATACAGAAATCTGTTTGTTTGGAAAATATCCCTGAAGAAACTGACGAACTGCGGCAGCAGTATCACAAGTTGTACCGTCCTGCTGTAATTTTTTTTCCCGAAATGCCCAGAGTTTTCTTTTCGTTGCCACAATACATTTATCCGTATTTCTGAACTTTTCAATAACGTGATTACTTGGGAAACGTTTATTTAACCCTTGTGTGAATCGATCACACACGTGTCGCAGATTTGCACCATTACGTCGGCCGATTCCGTATTAGCGAAAATAATACCCTACCAGAAACACTTTCTCCTCTGTACTTAACACAATTTTTAACAATTAGGCCATATTAATTAATTTTTTAAGGTTTACTTGACATGTCTATACTAGCTAATTTGGGTATGATAGCGGACACAAAGAGACACTGCCAATTTAGTTTCAGTACTGTTTATTTAGGGCAATACTGTACTTTTCCCTTCTTACTGCAATTAAAGGAACGTTTATTTCTTTGATTTAAATTCCATTTTGCTACTGAACATTTATAAAATACACTGTTTTTTTGCTAGTATTTTTACAATTTACAATACAGCAACTCCGGGTGCTCATAGTATTGCTTTTAACTATTTTTTTTTTTAATAAGTAAAATATATACGTATATTTGATACGCTAAAATTACAAAATATCGCCCTAAAATGCACGAATTATCCGCAGCTAGCGCTAGTATCGCTTTTGCTTCTCCTACCATGACTTTGCACTGAGCGAATACACGAAGTCACGAAGCCTTATAAAGTTCGTTTCTAAATTCTATGGTTAAGGCCACAAACGTATTTGAACTCTGAGACTTATAACATAACTTGGCATCATTGCTTACCTGGATAATATGATTTGTTTTAATGAAATTTTAAGAAACATTTAGTCGCGAGTTTTAATTTTTACATTTAAAATTTCAGTAATAACCGTTTAAGAGTAAAAGAAATGTTATTTCCTCTAGCAGTCACCTATTCAACTTGTAACCGGAGACAACACTGCTAAACTGTGTGCCGAAAGCAAAGCGATACCCATAGCATGGCAGTTGTTACTATATTTATTCAGTTTTCATTATTTCTATGTGAAATAAGGTGTCTATCCTATCAGGTTAATATTCATTATATATTCAAGGATACATCTGATGGGCGCTTTTGCAAATTCTTCGGGTTCTGGATACTGCACCCAGAAGTGGAAAAATAGGATATCCTCAGATAACCCTAAGAGGTTTAGGTGTCTGCTAAGGCCACAGTATCCCGCAAAGTGCCCTATTACGGTCTTCAGTTCTTTCCTGCTATAGTTTATTTGAAAATGCATGATAACACAGTTTTTGTGCCAGAAAAAAGTAACTATTGCTACCTTCTTATCTTAATTTTCTCTAGATATTAGTATGACCACCCTGAAAAATCTCGGAATACATAACATCATAAAATGTAAATGAGCAAACCATAAGGGATTAACCAATAATTCTATATCTCAGTGGCAGGGAACATGAAATTACTTTAATATAAAAAGTAGTAAACTGTCAATATTAAGTACCCACACTTATTTTAATCAAGCGTATTTTAAATGGGTTCTGACTAAAGAACAATATAAGATTTTAAGTGTGTTGATGTTTGTGAAATCCTGAGTAGTTCTTTTTAGAAATCCTAACATCTGTAGAGAATTGTTGATAATATTTGAAATATGTGAAACAAAAGATAGTTATGAGTCAAAGTTGACCCCTAGATCTATAATAATGTTGCAGTTCTCCAAGATATTGGCACTGATTGTATACTGAACATTAATTGTATCACGAGTTCGATGGAATATGATAACATTACATTTATCCGAATTTAGTCTCATTCCATTTAAGTCACACCAATTGACTAAGTTTTTTAAATTAGACTGCAGTGACATACAGTGAAGGTCAGATGATACTGTAGAGTACAGTTTGAGATCACCTGTAAATAAAAGGAATTTATCAAAATGAAAACAGGATTTAATATCATTTACAAATATATTAAAAAGTAGTGGTCCTAGATGTGAGCCCTGCGGGACGCCTGAAGGTACATATGCCGTATGACTTGTAGTTTGAAATATGTACAATTTGACGTCTATCAATTAAATAGCTTTCTAACCAATTTAAAAGTAATCCATTTACCCCAGCCATTTTCAATTTGTGGATTAAAACTCTATGGTTTACCCGGTCAAAGGCTTTGGAGAAATCAGTATAAATAGAATGCACTTCATATCCATTTTCAAGGGCATTTGACAGGTAGTGAGAATATGTTATTAAATTTAATTCTGTTGAACATTTACGTCTAAAGCTAAATTGTTGATCTATGAGTACATTGTTGAGTGAAGATGTTAAAGGTTCGCAAACCAGATTTTCAAATAATTTTGGTACAGTACTCAAGATACTGATTCCTCGATAGTTCTTTACTTCGGATTTGTTGCCAGATTTAAAAATTGGTGGTATATAACTTGTCTTCCAGACTGTTGGAAATATGCCCAGAGAGAAAGAGAAAAGTTTAAAAAATTATGAACAGTGGTCGTGCTAAAATAAAAGAACATGGTTTTAGAATAGATGAAGGAATTCCATCCGGCCCAGAACACTTACGAATATCTAAAGCTGCTAGTTTAGTATAAACATCAGATATTTTATTATCACAGTTAATTATATTTATGTTATTGACATATACAGGTACCTCTAAAATATCACAATCATTATGAACATATACTTTTAAAAAAATCAGCAAACAAATTAACTATATCATTACCACTAGAACTTGTTTTGCCATTATATATTAATTCACTAGGAAAGTTTGAGGTTTTTCTTTTGTCATTTTCATTACAATTTGATTGGTAATAAATCTATCATTTGACTGAATTATTCCTCAAAAACATCAGCAGTAATTTCTTCATGCTAGTCTTTCGTATAATTTGAAACAAATTCTAATAAGCCTCTATCAACAAATCCTTTATTTCCTCCAATATAAGTGAATATTAAACGGTGACCTTTACCATTTGGAGATTTTTAGCCAGTAGACAAACCTTCTATAAATGCCTGACGAGCATTTGTAACCTGTTTATCTTGCCAAATTTTTTACAAAATATCCGTCATTTATCCATATTTCATCCAAGTAAAAAATATTTTTGTCTTCTCTTCCTAATTTTCTAATTTCCCGTAAATATTGCCTCTTCCAACAAATAATTTTATCTTTCTCTATGATCCCAGATTTTCTATCGTTCTTCTTCCAAACGAAGTCTAATTCATGTAAAGTTTTCCACAATTTGTCTCTTTTAATATTTGGCAAAGTTTCGTTTCCATTAATGTATATTAAAAGTTTATCTAAAGTAGGTATCTTTTTTGTAAATAAAACGAATGCACTTTTCTTCGGATCAGTTGTTTCATAGTATCGTCTATTTGAATGGGTTTTCTCCCAGTTGACGTTTTAGGTGCTACTATATTGCGTTCATCCTTTTGTTGTTTAAAAAGTCTATAAATTGTTGCTTCTCCAACTCCGGTCATATTTAAACACTTAGAAACCATACTCCGAACAGTACTATGGAAATGTTCATGTACAAGAGCGTCATGTACATTTAACACTAAAGTTAGAATCACAGGACTATACAAACAGAAATGCAAATCTTAACTAAAATAATTTACAATCTGCATAACACTTTCTGCTAATTAGAAATTCTAATCATTTCCAAGAAAGCTGAGGACTACTTAAATTGATTTTGAATTTTAAATATTTTCTACCTGTAGAGATTACACACTTACCTTATTTTTGTAGATTAAAATAACTAAAAAATTTAAGAAAAGAATTGAAATAAATTGCTATTTTTAAAAATTTTAGGAAGGAAACCAAAGATTTTATTTTGGAAAAAATAATGCTAAACATTTTATTTTAGAAATTATCCGTCACTAATTTATGATGTTATATTGGGGATTATCACCTAGGTCATACAAATTTTGCTATCATTCATTTTCTAATTAACAGTAAAGTCGCTTACTATATTTTTTTCTACGAATAACGACTCTACATGCGGAAGAGAGAGAGATTAATACTATATTTTTTCTGCGAAAATTCTGGAAGCAATAAAGATTCGTTATAATAAAGGGCAACAATTTAAGGGGAGAGTCGCATGCTATGTTTCTTTTTTACGATTAGCGCTATATACAGATGAGAGTAGAATACTATATTTTTTGTGTAATGCATTATTCATTAATAGCTTAAAACCTTTTTTTTTATTGAAATGTATTAAATATTAAACTAATTTTGAATATAAATTCTGTCTCAATAATAACTAAAATAACAATTTAATTCAACTCTGAATGTATTTATTATTACTGGTCTACTTCCTTGTTCAGTGGCTAGCTGTATAGAGGTGTATAAAGACACGCAAGTGATCACTTTCCTGATAATTATAGAAATAGCAGTTCAATTTCTTTAGTTTAAGGTTAATAACAGTTCATCAATTCTGTATTACATTGGTACTTAAAATACTGTACAATATAATTTGATAGTAAATTAGTCCTGTGAACATGTTTAAAAAGTGTTATGCTTTCATTTATATATAATTTATTTATGAAAGCGTTAATTATATACAAGATAAATTTATTATAACATTTATTAAATTATTTTAATAATAATTGATTGTATGAGTCATAAAATGTTATTACCCTTTAAGTTTATGAAGTGATAACCATTCATAATTGACTAAATAACTGAAAACCATATAAATTTCAAATAATTGGAAAGGATTTCCACATATTACTGGAAAATACCATTAACTACAAATTAATACCTACTCATTTAATATTTTAAGTAGATGGTATAAACATAGACTAGGTATTTTTTAACATCGATTATTATTGCCCTTAAATTAAGAAAAGCATGATTTACAGGAATGTAGGCAGTAAATTACATCATAAGGTCATAAATTTTAAAATGTTAAAATAGTTATTACTCACTTTAACTCTAAAAAAATATGATCAATTACACAGGCTTGTGGTTTAATACTAAAATGTGAATTGTCTTTTTCAACTGGTATTGGGTATTTACGAGTAAGTTATGCTGATTTCAAAATTTTTTTCACTTTTTTCTATCACGTACGTTTTTTTGCAAAATAGTACAACAGTGTAAAAAGTAAGAATATTTGCAAACAAGGAAAATATTAATAAAACCACGAAAATAATAAAAAAAATATAACACACATTAATCCTTTATTTTCTTGGAAAATCTTTTTACTTTTCTTTTCGTTGTTTTTCGTGTATATTTGACTGTTGGACGGTTTCTTTTAAGCATCCAACAGTAGTCGGCCATTATTTTAACATCACAGCGTCCTTGATATTGCATTACCTTCTCTTTAATGTCATGATAAAATCGTTTCCTTTGCTCTTCACTAACATCACCTAGGTTTTCCAAAAAATTAATTTCTATGCTCACATTATAGCCTAAATCGATATTTTTATATTCCGGGTCTTTGTAGTTTTCTAGAATCTTATTTACAACTTCTTTTAAAGCTATCCATGTTTCTTTGTGGTTTTGTTTTATTTTTGGCCCTTTTAGTTTAGCTTCAGAAAGATCCGGAAATGTTTCACACAAGTACTTAAAACAACCACCAATGTTTGTGTAAATTGTTTCATCTTCCCAAGAGAGGGTAATTTTCTTGGGTTGAACTAGGGTTTCCCGAATTAGATTTTTGGAGCCAGCTATTAAATTTTTTTCTTGGTGGCTAGTTTTTTTTTTGGTCCATTGGTCATCTCTTGCCCTGCTGTCGACCTCACATAGGAAACATGGGTATTTGATATATCCGGATTGTTGACCCAAAAGCAATGTTTATTTTTAAAAGTAGTTCTTCAAGGTTTTCGTATTTTTATTTTAGCTGGGTTGAATGACCAACAGGAACAGATGCATATTAATTGCCATTGTGTAGTAGAAAAGCTTCATGGATTCTCTTTGATGAGTCTGTAAAAAGTATCCACTGAGTAGGTTTATATTCAGGATCACCAAGGTTAATAACCAACTCAGATACGTCTTGGCAATATACAAGTAAACCAGCTGCGACGAAATAATCGACGAATTTAACCTCAAAATCTGTATACCAAAAAAATTTATTTCCTGAAGGAAGTACATTTTTTCTTTTAACCTAGATCTTAAAATATCATAAAGATCTTTTGGAAGTTCTGAATATCTGACTTAAATTATTCAGCTATAACTGAGAAAATAGCTGGAGTTTACTGTCTCTTGAAGTCTCTCTGTATCTGTTGAAGATTCAGATTGGGCACTGCTACTTTAGGTGGAGTAGGTTCTGCTATATCAGTATCATGTGGAACTGGTCTTATTGCCGACGGAAAATTGGGATAGTTAATATACTTTAAAGTTTTTCTGTTATGACCTTTAATATCACAAAGACAAAAATAGCAGTCACCCGTGTGATTTCTCGGTTGTCTCCCGACCATTGTTATTCCAAACGGCAGGGATTTTCTTGTTCCTTTAAATCAAAGCCTCAAGGCTTATTCGCAAATCTTGCAGATAGCCCGTGGGGCCACAGTTTATCTTAATTTCCGAATTTTAAAATAAAATAAGGAAAATATACATTTTTTCCAAAATCAGGAATGTTCCTTTTAAACTTTTTTCCTCTAAATTCGCATTTTCGCCATTATTTAGTCTTCAGTTATATTTTAAGAATTATTAAGCAAAAATATATCAAATGGTCTAATTTTTCAAATAAAAAATAAAAATGGGGTATGCAAAGCCACTTATCATTTTACATTGTTTTCTCTATAACATTACATGTTGGATTAAAGCCACCCATCACAGTTGATAGTAAAACACATTTTATCATTAAAAAAATATTTTTTAATGATAATGACAAAAATATTACAAACAACAATATTGTTGGTTGCATACAAATTTTATCACCTTTCAATTTCGATTATTTTGCAATGAGTTAAATTTTTTATACTACAAAAAGCGTAAGCGTCCAATTGTCTTTAAATAAAGTATTTTTGGGTAGTTTTAATACCTTACAGTTCAACCAGCGTGAGTTTTATTTCAAAAATAGGACTTATAATTTTTTGTGATCAAAAATAACTATTTACTGATATGAGCTAAACATGCGGGTCAAAGCTACTCTACATTACGGTAGATTGATTTTTGCTAAAAATTTCAAGTTGATATCATTTTTTTGTTTTTGAGTTAGGATTTTTTAAATTATTTCAACCCCCTTATATTTATTCTCATTTTTTTTCAGAATCATTTGGCTTCATCCCCTTATTGATTGATTTTTACTAAATATTTCAATTTGATATCGTTTTTTATTTCAACCCCCCACAACCCCCCATTTTAATTTAGATTTTTTTCAGAATCAATAGGCTCCATCCTCATAGATCTTGATTTTTATTAAAAATTTCATGTTGATATCGCTTTTCGTTTTTTATTTATGATTTTTTTTAATTTCAACCCCCCTTGACCCCCACATTTTTAATCAGATTTTGTTTTTAATCAAAGGGCTTCTTCCTCTTATAGAGCTTAATTTTTGCTAAAAATTTCAAGTTGAAATCATTTTTCCTATTTTAGTTAGGAATTTTTTCGTTTTAACCCCACTTAACCCTATTTTTATTCGGATTTTTTTCCAAAATCAATAGTTTTCGTCCCCTTATAGAGCTAGATTGTTCCTGAAATATTCAAATTGATATCGTTTTCCATTTTTAATTTATCATGCGGACAAAAACGTAACATCGGACTGACGGACAAAGCGAATGCATACTCGTAATACTCTTTACAGATCACTGTATAAAGATTGTAATAAGACACGATAAAAGTGAACTTTGGATACAGAATCAGTTGTCAAATGCAAAAAGATCTTCTGTTGTTTTATGGATATAAAAAAGGCATTTGACGATAGTAATAATTATAAGAAACGAATTAAATATTACAAAATGCATTGAAATAGAAAAATAACAATAAGAAGCAAAGAATAATGTGCCCAAATTCGCAATAAAATCTTACATCTGTATCAAAATCAAACACATACAAAACAATAACAACTCAAAAATGGATAGTATTACATTATATAAAACTTAAACATTTAATTAAAAGTATTAAGTAAGACCTTATATAATGATAATTGTAATAAAATTTAAGTTAATATCCAAAAACTTTCCTTTTTTTAATCATTACAACCATATGCTAACTTATTTTCGATAATATTCAAGTTTCCCTACTTGCAAAAGATATTGAATTGCAAGATTCCGATTTATTTTTCAGTACTAATTAATTCTTATACATTATTATTTACCGTGTTTGATTTGAACGAATAGTTGCAATACTCAAAACATCTAATTTGGAATGTAATTTTATTTGTTCAACTGAATGGTTTCGTTTCAGCAATTTCAAAAGTTTAAAGACATCATACACAGTCATTTTCTCCATCTCAGTAATCTTAAATTGGTCTGCGTACCTCGTACCTACTTATTTATTTTTCTGGGACATTTGTCATTATGTAAATATTCGTATATCTCAATCTATACATTTACCTATGTAGTAATGGTAGAAAAAGAATACCCATTGCAATAATTCGGTCTGCTGGTTTCAATCGAAATAAAAAATGGTTTTATTCTTGATAGGTTCCAGTTGGACGATCCTTTATTACGAAATATGAATTGATAGAGGATGAGAAGAAATACAGGGAGTTTCAAAGAAGAAATACCACTAAAACACATTTTAAAAACCCAAACAAATAGTATAATACGAGGGTTGCCTTTTATATTTCGGGATTAGAGAACAAAAACAAATATTAATCATCTAAAATCATTTTATTGTTTTTCAAAATATTCTCCTTGAAAATCTATACACTTCTACATGCGTTTAAACCAATTGTCGAAGCAAGTTTGCCACTCTGATTAAAGTATCTCCAAAACATGCATTCTGAATGCATCAACTGCTTCTTCAGGTTTCGAAAAACGTTGACCTCTCAGTTTATTCTTTACGTACGGGAATAAAAAGTCATTCGGTGCCAAGTCAGGACTATACGGCGGATAACTTATCACATCGACGTTTTGAGTGCTCAAAAATGCAGTTGTTTGAGCCGATATGTGAGAGCTCGCATTGTCGTGGTGAAGAGTAATCCGTCTTCGGTGGTTGGATATCCTCATTTCTTGGAAGACAACTGGCAAAGAAATGGTTGTGTACCACTTAGAATTGACTATTCTGCGTTGTTCTAGTGGTACGGTTGCGACATGTCCAGTTTTTCCGAAAAAAACAGGCGACCATTTGCTTGGAAGTGCTTCGTGCGCAAACAACTTTTGTAAGATTTGGCTCATCTTGAAAAACCCATACAGTCGACTGCTGTTTACTTTCGGGCTCTTACGCGTAGATCCACGATTCGTCACTTGTCACTATGTCTTATATGTACGTGTTTTGAAGCACCGCGATAGTATTTTTGAGCATTCCATTTCGACCAATCGACACGAGCCTTTTTTTGAACGATTGACAAATTGTGTGGGATCCAACGACCTCGATTGAGTTCACCATATCATCGATAAACTCTGGTCCTTGATGTAGCTTCATCGCCAAAAATTAAATTAAGTGCATCGATGCACTCTTGCTGAGTTAATCCACGTTGAAAGTTGTAAAAAATAATCGCACGAAAATGTTTACGATTTAATTCCATTTTTTGGCCGAGATGAATCTTTTAAGTTACTATAAACAACACAAATAGCGTTCTGAGTACGCATGATACATACTTTATCAAAGTATGTGACGCATGACCTCAAAAATGTTAAACTTTTACAACAGAGCTGCCAGTTGCCAGTTTGCAACACTAGGGTTGCCCAATCCCGAAATATAAAAGGCAACGTATAGGTAGTAGTGAGGTTAACTATTTTTGATTTATACCTGAATAGGACTGAGGGTGAAATAAAACACAGTTTAACTAAAAAACTTATCTTACAAATAATGTTTTTAATAATATCCAATGGGTAAGAAATAAAACTAACGTAGGTAATGGAGTTATTATGATGAATAAAAACGCGCCTGATGTATGTTCGAATTTTTGAGACTTGTAACAACGACATTGAACATATTAAACAGTTAATTGATCGCATAAACCATTAGATTATGATTATGATTATGAAGCAAAATGGAATAATCAATTTTATCGAAAACCTTGGAAAAATCTCTGTGTATTGAATCAACTTCTTCTCCTATCCAAGGCTTCCGAAATGAATTGCGTCGAACTAACAAGATTTTTAACTATAGATCTACTTTTTATGATCCCATGCTGGTCACAAGTTGTAAGAAGGGAAACGTGTCGTATACGTCTTCTATGAGAAATGAAATTGCTGCTGATAGGTATAGAAAATGAGGAAAAAATAAAAGAGATGGAAAACTAGATAGAAAAAATAGAGAAAACAGAACAGGCCAAGGACGGTGAAATATTCCTCCATGAGGTGGGGTCAAAGCTGAAACTGGTAGGAATTGTAAATTCTGCCCGTGTAAAAGTTCCAATTTTTGACAGGAAGATGTGGACAAGTTACCTAAAACAGTTCGATACAGCTGCTACAGCTAACTAATGGCCTGAAAGAGAAAAGGCAATACATAACCCGTCAAGAAGATGCTTTAGATGTAATTCAGACTATACCTGTGGAAAACACAGATGACTTTGAATAATTTAAAAAGGGATTAAACAGGCAATATGGCCACGAATACTTAAATTAAATAATAGTAAACAGAAACGTGACGAGGGCCTTCAAAAATACCAATTAGATATTGCGAACATGGTGCGATTTGCCTACTTCGTGACTATGAAATGCAAAGAACACTCTGTTTAGCTTGTCACAAAACATTTGTCGATGTCTTGTCTACTGCTCTTGAATATGAAGCGGCTACGCTGGCTTCTAGTGGATAAAATGAAGTAAGGAGTTTAAAAGAGAAAGAACAAAGAAATAAATTCGTTGTTTACCATGATAAAAAGCCTTATTAACAAGCAGACGAAGACTATCAGGTGCTGAAATTGCGGTGAAATTGAAAACGTATGCAGTTTACGAAAACGCTCTAGGATAACTGCAAATCAAAAATCGTGCTGATAGCTGTACAGGAAGAAATGGTGGTATCTGATAGAAGTGGAACCATAAAAGTAACGTGGCTTCAAGGAACCGTGGAAGAAGGAACGCCTGTCATGATGGAACCTTCGAAGCGCAATATGTATGTTGATCGAGAAACTCTTATTGGAAAGGGGTTGGCCACGTCTGCTAAAGAAGTTGCAGTACGAAGAACAACAGTCCCTACCAAAATTAGGGAAGAAAAAGAAAATGATTTCTTTTTAAAGAGAATGGGACAATCAAAAGAGGAAAACAGCTCACCTACTCTCCAGTGGTTAAATCGTATTTGGCTTAGTGGTACTCTTTTATTCTAGATGAAGGCTTATTAAATCCAAAACTCGAGAATAATGATGGTTTCAGAAGACATTTGGTCATTTCTAAGACGTATCCGAAATACTTCATCATTTACACGACAGTCCATCAGGAAGACATCTCAATGGTAAGAAAATCGAGAAAGGTTTTATTGAATGAACAGTTTCAATGATGTAAAGGACTGGTGTAAGAAATGTATTACATGTGCTATGAGTAATAGACCTCAACGGAATAGGAAGGATCCTATAAAACAACACATTGTCGGTAGCCCATTTGAGAGGATTGCCTTAAATATTGCGCCTTTCCCCATGACCAAGGATGGTAATAAATACATGACGATGGTTATGGATTATTTCACGAATCAAGATGCCGCAACTGTTGCAGATGTGTTGATAAAAGAGTATATCAGTCGGTTTGAAGTGCTCTTGGAGATTTACAGTGACCAAGGCAGAAATTTTGAAATCCAGCTTTTCCTAAGAACCTGTGACATACTAGGCATGAAGAAAACCAGTATTACAGCATTGCACCCACAGTCGAATGCAATGGCAGACCGAATGAATAAGACTATTGGCAAATACCTGTCAAAAGTGGTTTTGAACCATCATCGATATTGGGATCAGTATATCTCGCTCTTCCCAATGGCCTATAGATCCATAAATAAATCAACAGGTCAAAAACCATCAAAGGTGAAGTTCGGGCATGAGAGGAGTGTACCGTGCGACCTCAAGTCTGGATGCCGACCTAGAGAAGGCTTAGCGGGTGAAGATTGTGTGATTCAATTACGAAAAATAATTAACGATATACATGAACTGGTACGCTCGCATCCTTAAATCGTCATCGACAGGATGAAGAAACGGTACGATACCCAAGCCACATAAGGATGCTTCAAAGAAGGCGGCACAGTCTGTCTTCATAACCCAAGAAGATAAAAGGGTTATTCTCCATTACCGTATAAGTAAGATCCCGAACGGAAACGCAAACATAGTTCACCAAAACCGGCTGGCACAAACTCAAAGAAACACCTGATCTTGTCTTTGAAGAATTTGCGGATGCATATAAAGGTAACCGGAAAAGCAATATATTGGTGTATAACCGAACAACTACAAAATCTGCTCACGCTTCCAAAGGCATACACGTTACCTTTTCTATCTGGTAACAAAGCATACTTTCTGAGATCGATCCACTTATCATGATGTATGGGGGAGCACGTACTGGGGTTAAATGTATAGAAACTAGCCATGCCAAAGATAGAGAACAACCAACTGAATTGAAGAGTCATTAGAAACATGGTAAAAGTAATCTTCCAAGATACTGAAGTCTAAATACTTCCAAGCAACTGGTAATTTTAAAAGATACAACCATTCAGTTTTAGTTTTGTAAGAGTTTTAGGAGGAACCATTTCTTAAGGAGGAGGCAATGCAATACGAGATATTTTTGACCAGCCCGGTTATTATCTAATTCTTTAAGTCCCTCTCGGTCCAAACAAGGTATTGTTTAAGCTTTTAAGGCTACAATTATCAAAAATATTTAAATAAATATGTCAACTCCTTGGTGCTACGTCTATGGCTAGTCGTAGTGAATCATTCATAAGATACACTAGAAAGATGATGTTACAATAATTTGTGAAATTATTACATTAAAACATTCAACTTTAATACACCCTTTTTCCACAGCAACATTTTTTTAATGTACGTTTGTTTTAATCCTCATAAATTAGTCCAAACAACCTGCGCTCTTACCGTCCAAATATGACTCACCCTGTATTTATCCATTAAAAAAATATTAAGATTATGAATTCTGTAAGACAAGTTTTCATAATTTTCTTTTTAATAAGCAACAATAAGTTAAAATGGTAAATACAAGGTGGCGCAAAATAAAGTCCCCTATTTGTTTTTTTATATTAAAGCAAGATTAATTAAAAAACGGTCATATTATAAATGAAAAATATTTATTTAAACTCTAAAAATTTGTTTTGTTACACACTATAAACAATATCGACCAAATGGCCACCCCCAGCATTAATGCAATAATGAGCTCTTTTTAAAGCATTTTTCATAACTTTCTCTAACATTTCAGGTGGTATTCTGTCAATTTCTTCCTGGATGTTGTTTTTTAATTCTTCTAGTGTTCGAGGATTATTTACAAATACCCTATCTTTGAGATAACCCCATAACCAAAAGTCTGAAACAGTTAAATCGAGAGACCTTGGCGGATATGCAATATCGGCGTTTTTCGAGATAAGGCGTCCAGGAAAAATTCTGATAATCGAATTATTTTAATAAAAAAAAGATTACGATTTTTGATCTGCAAAGTATCTACTTTGCAACTGACAGAAAAACTTGAACAGATGTCAACTACAAATCAAACCATGACAACATTCCATAGGGTACTTGATTTTGCGCCACCTTGTATATATAATGTTTACAGTTAGTAGTGATGGGAACAAATTAATAAAAATGATTGAAAGTTCAAATAGTTTAATGGTTAGAACGTATGAAATAATTTATTCATTATTATAAAATGCTAATATTTTATTAATTTAACCTTTTTTATATTTTAAGAATATTTCAGCGAAGCAGTTTATGAGAAAATTGTTATTTATGTTATGCCACAATGGCGTGTCTAATAAAACGACACACGATGCAGTCTAGCCAAGTTATACAGGGTGGACACTATCAAAAGGACAGTATTGCTATCTTTTAAATTCTAAATAAACCATAACAGATAGGTATATAGTCGGTTAAATTGGAAAAAGTTGAACAGTTGAATTAAAAATGTATTAAAGAAAAATAGATGATATCGTGGTTAATTTTTAAAATATTTGTAATAAACGAAGTCAAGTACATTTTTTATTTTTATTAGATAGTCTTTATTTATTTGTTTAAATCGCTAAAATCAATTTCACAATAGAAATCTGTTCAAATAACACGGGTCCATAGAAAGTAACTTATGGATTCCCTTTATGTTGACGAGTTTATAAAAGATTTTCCTGATAAAAAGGCAAAAAAGAATGTTTTGGATACCTACGTTTTGTTTCTCTTTAGTATATCGTCAAAGATAACGAGGAGATGTAACTACTAACAAATATCGTGCGGTCCTGAATAAAACATATTCTAAGGGACACAGGAGGGCATAATATCCGCTGTTGTCATATGCCTATTTCATTATTCTCGTTTTGTTTACAAAATTATTTGCATATATTAGAAAAGCTGAAATAATTCAACCTATTTAATTGTAACTGAACCCAAAAAATTTTAAATCATTAGTAATATTAAATTTAACTAAATTAGATGTAAGTTCACTAAATTATATGTAATTTCACTAAATTAAATGTAATAATTTTCAATAAATTCCAAAACCTAGTCATGTTAGGTTGGAAGTGGCAACAGGACTTACACCGGCATGGATATTTACATTGTTTATTATAAGCGCACAGCGTCTTACACCTTTATTAATTGATAAAACTAAGTTGTAGCTGCCTAAAATTCTTCTCTTTATCCCTTCTCTTACTTCTCACCTTTCGTCTCCTCGCCCCGTCTCTACAAATAGAGTGTATCGATTGTCGAATTAATCTTGGCATCGTGAATATTAAATTTTATCAATGAATGGTTATATATCTGATCGTTCTCAATCTGGCAAAATTAAACTCTACTTTTATGGAATCATCTCAGTGTCTGTTCTTCAATCTTTCACATGCGTAATAGCCTTAATACAGGCATTAACTAAAAAAGTATATTCTTTTATCTTAGGAATCAGTTTTGGGGATGTTAAATTAGATGTTAAAAAATGCTTCTAATGCCATCGTGAAGGTATTAAGTGCTTTGAAGCACTATATCAAAAATGTGTAATACGTACATTTGCGTTAATTTTTATTTAGTAGTAAATAAAAATAATATAAAATAAAATCACGAGCCTTGAGATTGAAAGGAAATTTTCAATATTATTAATATTGCATTCCTTTAGATCAGTTTGTTCTTTTTACTTTGTATTTGGTACTTACTACTGACTAGCCTAAATTTATCAACATAGGCAGTTATTAACTCTCCTTTTCCCACTTCTCAAAGCCAGCAAAGACCCCAAAGCCTTAGACTCATACCGTCCTATCTCTTTTATATCTGTGCTAGGTAAACTCCTTGAACTTCTACGCAAGGAAAAATCTGTGAGTTTGGAAAGAGTGAAACATAATTCCTTAATCCCAACATGGTTTCAGACCTCGTTACTTCACCCAGGACGCAATCTCCTCACTTCGTTCACCTGCGGTCACTGCAGTATACTCTTTTCAAATCTCTTCAGCTGTTCTTCTCGATGTTTAAAAAGCCTTTGACCAAGTCTGTCAAAAACCTCATGAACATAGATCTCCCCCTTAATATCTCCAACCTCATACATGCATACCTCACTGACAGAACTATCACACTCACAGAACTATACCTCGTATACATACACGATATTTTACCCCCAAACTACCCATTATCAAAATGTCTTCTATATGCTCTCAGTAGCTAAAAATTCCGACCAGGTAAGTACTCGGACCCAAAATATGCTAAACCAGTACATCCAAAAAAAACACAATTCATCATTGTCAAGCATGCAAACTCACAAAGAGCTACCCAGCTTCGCCAAAACGTTATTGTAAATCTCCTGGGAGTCAAATTCGCCAAACAGACTGAAAATAAGAGAATCGCAAGTTGTAAAACTAAAAAATAGTTTAAAATGTAATACATCTCCAATGTCAAAATTTCATGTATTTGCATTTGTTTCAATTTCATTTTTGTGTTTCAACCTATGTATCAATTTTTAATTCTAACTTTAAAATGGAGTGTAAAATTATATTTTGCGCATCTTAGCAGTAATGTCCCTTTCAAGAAGTATACACCCTGTATAGAGCGACCGAACCATAAAACTTTAAAACGCAATTTTCTTGAATTCTAACCTTGTCCCATGGATATTGCCAAGAGACCGATTTCAATGAAACTTTGGGAAGTTGTAGAGCATGTCGCTCCGAACTTTTAATAAAATCGGATCATTTCAAGATTATACTTAGGGCACTCGCAGGTGGAATAAGGAAACATTTTCAATACACGTGCCAATTTATTTTACGTTACTGTAAAATCTATAATTCGATAAAAAAGCATACAGCGACCCGCATGAACATACTTGTATTACTTACATTTCCACATAATGTTTATGTTCGAAGGAAATGGAATACCATCTGCGACTGTCAATTTCTTTTGTAAAATAATTATGTTGGTTTTAATATATTACTGAAATAATAAAAATACTGCGCATTAGGGTGCTTTGTTTGAGACTACTATTTTTTTTTCTCACTCCATTGACGAATTATTGTTCTAAACATAGAAAAAAAATCCCTACCAAAGGAGAGCTCTTAATTTTAATTTTAAGTACTCGCTAAATAAATTTAAAGTTTTCCCATTTAATTAACCCGTAAAAATGGATTTTTTTGCTTAAATTATCTATAGCATAGCGACATTTTATGGCATTTATTTGATCATAGGTGGAAATTGGAGAGGGATAATTCCTCTTTAAAGGCTCTTACAGCCAATTTCCAACTTTTGAATTATATTGCCAGTAAAAAATTGTGTAGTTGTTTTTTTCTCAAAAATCGTGATTTTTCGACTTTTTCTCTTAAACTATTTACTTGACATTAAAATTGCAAAGGACCTTTTTTCTAGAGAATTTAATTTCGTACCAGATTGATTACAAGCAGAACCTGCAGAGTAAATTGTTTCCGAGATAAAATTGATTAATTATAAGAAAACAATAAATGACTCTATTTTTTACTGGCAATATAATTCAAAAGTTGGAAATTAGCTGTAAGAGCCTTTAAAGAGGAATGATCCCTCTCCAATTTCCACTCATGATCAAATGAATGCCATAAAATGTCGGAATGCTATAGATAATTTAAGCAAAAAAATTTATTTTTACGGGTTAATTAAATGGGAAAACTTTAAATTTATTTAGCGAGTACTTAAAATTAAAATTAAGAGCTCTCCTTTGGTAGGAATTTTTTTTCTATGTTTAGAACAATAATTCGTCAATGGAGTGAGAAAAAAAATAGTGGTCTCAAACGAAGCACCCTACTGCGCATATTCTATTTTTGAATTCCTGATTTGCTTTAACATGCTTGGTTGGTAAATACCTAAATTTCCAGACTAGGACTAAAGTTAATCAATCTAAATTCTATAAAAATTTTCGTTTGTCCACCCCTCTCATGTTTTCTAAAGGCGACCATTATGTTTATGGGGGTTATTTTAGCCAGAGTTAGCACTGATCGTGTGGAATTAGTTCTATATGCCTCTAATACTCTTATGTCAACTTGATTTTGAATCCTTATCAGTTTGTTCAAATGTACATTTTTGTTTATTGCTCTTTTTCAGATATTTGCATCATACCATAATGATTGATTGCACAACCTAGCCTAGGCTATGTCTAGCCTTCTCTAGGTCTCTGATATTGGGTTTTGGGTATTATTTTGAATACATTTCTTATTGTCTTTTCTGTCATAGCTCTTATTTGTTGTGACATCCTCGTGTTCCCGTCTGTATATTGTTACGATCTTTATTTTTCAGCTACGAGCAGGATTGCTTCCTTTTTCTATGGGGCCAGTTTTAATTTTTTGGATTACATTCCTCCAAGCCGTTCTATTCTGGAACTAGGTTGCCAAATCTAATAATTATTGATCTGATTAGAATCAGTTGCTCAAAGAGTTTTGCCAGAACGTACAGTAAGCATATGGCTCTGTCTTTATTCCTTTGTATCTTGGATTTTTTTTCCAAAGGAAACATCATTCGATAGTGCATAAAGACATAGAGTCACAGCATTCAAATACAAATAGAAAAATTCAACCACGCAATCTCAGCAAGAAGTTAATGTAAATCTTGAAAACAATCAATCAATTCGTTTTCGTATACTACCGGTCAAGTTGACAAATGGTAATAAAGAAGTCTTGACATATGCTTTCATGGATGAAGGGTCTTCAATAACTATGCTTGATGAAACCATTGCTGAAGAATTAGGTGTGTGTGGTGAGTATGAACCTTTATGTCTTAAATGGACAGGAGATCAAGAGCGACTAGAAGATAAATCTCAAAGAATACTCTTTACGATCTCCGAATACTTCTGAGGAGCACGGCAATATGAAAATCGTCCTGCACGTACGGTAAAAAACCTCCATCTCCCTAAGCAAAGCCTAGATGCTGCAATGCTGGTCAAAGGCTACCCATATCTTAAGAATATTCCTATAAAATCGTATAAAAATGTAACACCTAGATTAATTATTGGTCTAGATAACTAGGAACTTGCTCTGCCACTAAAAGTTAAGGAAGGAGAGGAAGGTCAGCCGATAGCTGCAAAATGTCGACTCGGATGGACGGCATTCGCACTACATCACCAAAGAAACATTAATACGGAAAACATTTACCATATTTGCGAATACAACGACACACATATAAGTATCCAAGACCTACATGAACTTATAAAAAAATACTTCTGCGTAGAAAGCCTTGGTGTTACTGCACCAGCAAATGCGTTGGTATCTAAAGAATTAAAAAGAGCAACCGAAATTATGGAATCAACAATAAAACAAGTTGGGAACCATTATGAAATTGGATTAATTTGGAAATACAATAACTTAAAGTTACCTTACAGCAGTCCCATGGCTATTCGGCGTCTGAAGTGTATCGATCAAAGAAAATATTCTAACCCAAAGTTAGCCGTCCAAATGAATCAACAAATCACAGACTTCATTCAGAAAGGGTATATTAGGAAACTGACGGCTCAAGAACCAGCGGAGTAATATAAACCATATTTCCTACTTTTAACCCCAATAAGCCAGGTAAATTTAGGATAGTCTGGGATGTTGCGGCGAAGGTTGATGGAATTTCTCTCAATTCCATGCATTTGAAAGGCGATGATCAGCTAGGTGCACAACCACTTATTGGTCTGACTCAATTACGGTCTTAAGTTGGATACGGAATGAAGATCCAAGAAAATTGGGAAAATCTGTCGCATATCGTGAAGCAGAAATTCAAGAAAATTCTGTAGTGTCTAATTGGCGGTATGTACCCACTAAACTAAATATTGCGGACGAGGCCACTAAATGGTCCAAACCACCTATATTAAAAGCAACAAGCTCTTGGATTACAGGACCAGGAAAGTGAAACATTTTGGCCAGCTGATGCGGATATTGTAGATAACTCAAAAGAAGATGTTTTTAATATTCATGAAGATAATATAGCACTAATAAATATCCAAAAATTTAGTACATATATGAGGTTATTGCATACAATGGGAACTGTTATTAGATTTGTTAACCTAATGATGGCTAAAATAAAAAGTAAAGATGGTCAGGTCAGAAAAGCAAAGGTGCAGACTGCTACCGGAGTTTACGAACGGCCAGCAGTAAAGCTAGCATTATTGTCTATTAAAGATTCTGAAAATGGTACAGCACACTCTTTGGGAAGTGCTGTACCGGGGGGGGGGGGGTGCGTGAAGAATGATTGATGAATTAATTACAGATTTAACCCCGTAGAAATATGATGTCAAACCGGAAATGTCTACTTGGCAGGTATAATTTACTGATTTGTCACTAAAAATAATTTATGTACTATCATTATTTAAAATAGTTATAATAGTATCGTTTGTTAGGTTTCTTCCTTCCAGTTAGGGAAAATCGTAAGTTTTGTATTTGTTGGAATTATTATATTTTATATTTATTTATCATACTATTTTAGGAATTTGAGTATAAATTCACCTTATGTAATTGGACATATTGTGTAGCCAATAAAGTAGTTTTCTTAAATTTGGCGTACTCATTTGGCCTCCAATAAACTGGAATAATTATTTGGAATTCCTAACATCCACTCTACTAATTTGCTTTTTCTACTCTACATTTTAACCGTAATATTGGCTCTTTTTGCAACAGTCTGACTCTCGCCTAAGCATCGCTATCGGTAGGCAGCATAGTTTAAAAGAAAAAATGTAGTGTTTTACTGTGGATTTTTTTTTGTGAGATTATAGAACAATACCAATCTAGGTTTGCAGAAACAACTTACAATATGCTATTGTTTGTTACTATTATGAAAAAATATTCGTTTTAAATTCGCTACGTCTATACTTTATTGGTTCTGTATTTCAAAATTATACACCAAGATATAGTGGAAAATCTTTTGATGATTAAATTATATACCCAGAGGGATCAATAAATGTAAATTTATTACTAGATCCAGTTTAAATTGAAATTAGAAACTTGCATATTTAGAAATTTCTCTGCTAAATATATCTATTGCGTGGGAATGTATTTACTCATTGGAAATATAGCCATAGGTGTTTTATCTAATTTTGAAATAAAGTTAAAAACTAGAAACATTTTTTGAAAAAGTATATCAATTTAAAACCAGTTTATTCAATAATTTGTGATAATATTCGTTTCGTACCATCAGAAATAACATTTTGTAAGTTTGCTGGTCTTACGTTTGCTATTCGATAAGACCAATCCAATATAAAGAAGAGTGCCTATCAAAAAATAAAATACATCCTTTTCAAAACCAGTTACATCAAGAACTACTCGAACAGGATTTTCAAAGAAGAGTATAATATTTTGTGAATGGTATCAAAGAAAAATTATTCAACAAAGTAATTTTTTTGGTTATGTACTTTTTGGTTATGAATCGACTCTTTCATAAAAATGGATGTTTAAATGGATATAACTTTCACTAGTACTCTACATCAAACCCACATTTTCTCACTCATAGACAAACAAGGTGGTCATTGAATGTTTGACTTAGCATTGTAGGTAGGGTTGTCAACTCAGTGAATCAGAAATCCGGGAGAGAAAAGACAAACAAAAAATAGTAAAGAGTAACTAATAATTGCAATAACTAAAAATTATTCTTAAGTATGAAATTTTACAATATTTTCGACGCGACATTTTTTTTTTGTAAAGTTGTAGTTTTTACACCGCAAGCAGCTGGAAATACTTTTTCATTATCGATAAAATCATAAAACTCTACATATGTATTTGAAATTTATGCACACTTTTATTTCAGATTTGACATGAGTTGCATTAAGACGATTATGTCTTTTTGACCAGTTCAATAACTACGCTGAAAACACTCTCAGCGTAGATAGAACAAATTAAATAATTTTTTATTTCTTTGCCTAATTCATCCACACATTTTTTTATTATTATTATACAGTTTATCCTGATGCATTAATAGGCATCTTCGGGGAAGAACGCTTTTAATTCAACCCACTCATTTTCAGTTCAAAGATCTGGGAGAATTTGGTACATTCCTGGAGCCGGGAGATTTTAAAAATGAAATGCCTTTTTCCGAGAGAATCCCGGAATTCCAGGAGAGTTGGCAACCCTAATTGTAGGTGATTATGTCATAAGGCCACACTTTTAAAGGACGATTAGGTACATGGTGTTAAACAATTTCACTCGTCCTATATAGAGTCGTATTATTTTTATTTTTTGTGCTTTACTCGATTATTAATATGACAATGACAATTCTAATCGTATTATGTTTTTACTTATTTCTTTAAATTAAATATCTATTTAATACTTTTTTGAAAAGAATCAAATTATTTGTTTTTCTTTCTATTTAGTTAGATTAGACATACATATATTATACTATACTACACTCAACATTTTGTTACAATGTTACAATGCGTAGCCTGTTCTTGCTCATGCTGATACAGGCTACAGGATCCTTTCTGGTTGTATTCACCTAGAAGCATTTTAGACTGTCTTAACCTCAATAGATTGTTCTAATTATGGATTCTTCTACTGTTCTAATATTGTTGTCCAGGGTTAGGCTTAGATATTTGACTCTTCTTTTTTCCATTCTATATCTATCTCGTTTAATTTGACGGTTTTATGATTGAGATTTTGTTTCCCTGAAAAGGCCTAGTGTTGTTTTGGCACCATCTTTTGGTGTATTCTAGTCCTCTAAAATATCTCGCAGGTTATTTCCAAACTTACCTTTAGCAAATATAACTTTCGTCGGCATAACCTTGACAGGGTATGCCGAGCTCAATCAATCTACACATAATTTCGTCTATGGTTAAGCTCCACATTAGTGGAGATAAAACTTCTCCTTGTGGACATCCTCTGGTTGTGCAGATGGAGATGGTGTCCTGCTCTATCTGTATCTCTGCAGTTCTTGTAGATAGCAACTGAGCCATCCATCTGGATGTGGTGCTATCTAGTCCTCTATATGCGAGTGCTCTTTTAATATTAATGTAGTGTGTGGTCAAATGCTCCTTCTACGTCTAAGAAGGCACACACGACCGTTTCTTTATTTGTCAGTGCATCATAGATTTGATCAGTCAGTTGTTCCAGGGCAGTTTCTACAGATCTTCCTGCTCGGTACGCATACTGGTTGTGGTGGAGTAACAGCCTCTCTAGGATATCTGTTTTGACGTGAGGCTGATTGGTCCGAAGGATTTAGGATGTGTGATATCCTTTTCCCCTACTTTTGGAATAAAGGTAGCTCAGGCTCTTCTCTATGACACTAATATATATCCTTGTTCCAAACTGCTCGGGGATATCCTAATTATAGGTTGTAGTAATTACTCATGTACCCGCTGCAGCAAAGCAGGAACTATTCCATCCACACCTGAAGATTTAAACGGTTCCAAATTGTTCACGGCCCACTTTAACTGATTGCTGCTGCAAATGTGTTTGGCTACTGCAAAAGCCTCTCTCCAGGGCATGCTTACTCGTGTCTCTTATTAAAAAAAGGTGTTCTTCAAGGAAAGTGAGTTTTGAGAAAGAGGCGACCTCTTTCCTCCTCACTCTTTGTGAAGTTTCCATTTGGTTTCTTCAGAGCCATAGCTGTATCCACTTTTCCTTTTTCCAGAACCTTGAGCAGTCTTGTTGCAGCAGGTGTAGAATTAATCTCCTTGCAAAATTTTTTAAAGCTATTGCGTTTAGCTATCCCAATTTCTATGTTGTAGGTGGTAAGTGCCTTGGTGTAGCTCTGCCAATCACCGCTGTGCTTGGGCCTGTTATAGAGTTCGGATCTTAAGTTTGACAGATAATTATTTCACCAAGAAACATTCCTACTAGTTCTATTTGGATGAAAGGGGCAGCTTGATTCATATGCCTCAAATATTACCTCATTCAGTTTTCTAGATCGCTTTCCAGAGCTAGTGGGCGTTTGTGCCCCTGTTTAGTCTGAATACGTTAAATTTTGTTTTAGAGTGGTGTTGTATTTGTCCCTGTCTGTTTTTCTAGGATTCCTCTTGGGGATCGTATCAGTCGTGTTGCTCTCTAACTTAAACACAATGCAGATAGAGATGGTTCACTCGATACTCTCCAGTTTGTAACTAGATCCTTAATGTTCGGTTTACTTAATACCCCACTTCTTACCCTTGTTACAAATGTTGGAGTATTCTCAATATTTTGCACAATAAGGTTCTTATTACAATAAAATTATATTCTATGTATGTGATACAGAAATAATAATTTTCGGTAGAATTTAAACAAAATCGTATATCTTTCATTAACAATATTAAGAAAGTAACATCAGATCTCTGGTATCCAGAGAAAAAATCTGTTGCAGATTTGTTGTGTTCCTTTTACCCCTATACTTGTTCCGCCATTGAACATAGAGATTGTCATTGATTTATTGTCACAATTTATTAATTTGTCAAATAAAACATCAAATACAGAAAATTATATATTTTTCCCTTTTTCAATATACAGTCCATTCAAAACTACAATTTAGGTTGATACACATTCATCCAGAATCTTTAAATACTACTCCATTGTCACATAATTTTAATTTTTAATTTAAAGGCTCTGTACATATAGTCCAAGAGCCCGTGAGAGCCAGACCTTCGGAATTTTATAAAAGCTGAGAGTTCTTCTGTGTTTATCTCCAATAAAGGTAAGAATGATCCCAGCCCATGAAACCTGAGTAGTGGTGGCTTTGGCAGGTAACAGGTAGCAAAGGTGCATAAAATTCCACCTCAAATTTATTAATTTATAAAACTCATTTTTTTTATATTTTATTCGTAATAATATTAAAACTCGCGTTGCTCATTGCCAGACACTTGATATGGTTACAACCCTCTGCCAGACACCCCTGAACTATTATAATTTGTAACTATACTTACGTTATATTATAAAAACTAAATTTTATACATATATTATTTGGACAACTATTAAATAATGTTTCCTTAATAGCCAGACAATTTCGAGGGTTATATCGTCCTGCCAGACGTATTAAATGTGTACAATAATTATGAGTGAGAGCAGCATATGCAGCAAAGGGTGTGAGTGAAATAGAGCGTGCAGTCTATTGCGCTAGTTCAGTGTGATGCCATTTTGGTTCTACTGACATTTAATTCTAACCAAACGTTTAACAAAAACATCAATAAATTTGACATATACGTTTTTACTGTTTTTATTTTATTTCAAAATATTGTTTACAGGTCATAAAAAATAGTTTAAAGGTACGTAATTGGTAACTAAATGATTGTATATTTGATACATGCTATCTACTTACTTCAGGAATATATTTTTAAAATTGAAAAAACGGTATAATTTAGGTAAACAAAACGAACAAAACGCACTCAAAAAATCTACTGTCACTGTAATTGTCAGTGGAACCATAATTACATCATGACTGAACTAGAGCATCGCGATCTTTTACTGCGCATCAGCTGCTCATTGTGTATTATGTAGTGCGCGGTTATGCTCATAGTAAACGTACATCAAACGTATATTAAACGTTGTATTATTTTTCTGTGTAATTTCTAACTCACAAAAAAATTATTCTTTCGTATAATAAACAATAAAATTTTGATGACTTTGAAATTTCAGTTGAATTGAATATAATAAACTTTATAAAATTTAAAAATAACATGAATTGAGTTACTAGATTTTTGATATGATTGATATTTTATTATAAAATTTTACGGAATATTATTTTAAAAATTTATTATTCAAACTGTAATAATTTTATTCAATGAAATTTCTCAAAAAATTAGAAAAAATATTACTAAATAATTCGGAATAAACAACAGTAGATGCGCAGTAGAAGATCGCAATAGACTGCACGCTCTATTTCACTCACACCCGTTGCTGCATATGCTCCTCTCACTCATAACTATTGTACACATTTAATACGTCTGGCAGGACGATATAACCCTCGAAATTGTCTGGCTATTAAGGAAACATTATTTAATAGTTGTCCAAATAATATATGTATAAAATTTAGCTATTATAATATAACGTAAGTATAGTTACAAATTATAATAGTTCAGGGGTGTCTGGCAGAGGGTTGTAACCATATCAAGTGTCTGGCAATGAGCAACGCGAGTTTTAATATTATTACGAATAAAATATAAAAAAATTGAGTTTTATAAATTAATAAATTTGAGGTGGAATTTTATGCACCTTTGCTACCTGTTACCTGCCAAAGCCACCACTACTCAGGTTTCATGGGCGGCGATCATTCTTACCTGTATTGGGGACATACACAGAAGAACTCTCAGCTTTTATAAAATTCCGAAGGTCTGGCTCTCACGGGCTCTTGCTCTAATAAGAAAATTGTTCTGAACATGATCAATGTTTTAACTTGTAGGTTATATAGGGGGTTATGATTGACAACCTCTGTTATTTTTAACAGGTCTGTTATTCTATAGACACACAGAAATAACAATCTGTTCACAAATAACGTGTATGTTAAAAATAACATTACTTCTCCATCATAACCCCTATAATGTGGGTAGCATACACACAGTTTATAGCTAAAGAATCAGTTCGCTCACTCTGCGTCGGCACTTTTGATCTCAATGTTCCAGTTTATATATTGCGCAACTCGGATTTGTATCCCTGGCGCATACAGAATCAAATCATAATAGCCCAAGAGCCCACTGTATATTTTTACCGCCATCTGATAATGAAATAAAATATACCCCAAAAGCTTGTAAAAACATTTACCGAATGGCACCTGTGACAATACCAATCCTGATCAAAGTGTTTTGTGATTCATTTGTACAGGTTGTCATAGAAACGACAAAAAAAAACTACTATGATTATTGTTTAAAAGAATTGTCTAACAAGAGTTTATAATTATTATTGATTATCTCTGCCAAAGTTAGGGAAAAATATTAATAATTCAGGATTAAAAGCTAGGTTTACAATGAATTAGGATTGTAATTTTCTGAGATAACACAATTATCGCTCTCATGTCTTATGTTATTTTTTGAATATAAAATAATTTTTTTTACCACTTTGCTCTGTATTACAAATTGGCACAGGTGCAATTTGGTAAAGTACAATGTTGTTACATGTCTTTGGAGCATATTTCATTTTGTTATCGTAATTTGCAGTGGGCTCTCTTACTATTACCAATTAGGCATTCCAACGACCTGTCAAACAATAGCTGTCAGTAAGAAGGTCTGGTATATCAAAGGGGGTAGAGACATAGTCTTGCATCTTGAACTTTTTTTTTTTTTCGAAATAATAGTCACAGAGCCTGCCAATTTATGAAAAAATATATCTTATTTTTATTGTGTTTGACATAAAATATTTAAATTACTTCCATTATTCATGATTTTACGTATTGTAAACAGAATACATCGTATGTCGCAACCCTTGGATATATCAAATCTTTCCACTGGCAGTTCATTTGTTTGGAATGCCTAATACAATATATGACAACCGCCTATATTCAAACAGCAGTCTTCTGCGCATCCTGAATTTGTATCCCTGGAGTGGATGTTATTTTGGAACATTCAATTGGTCCGAGTGAGCGAACTGATTCTTTTAAGCTATAAACTGTGGCATACAGAAGAACGATAATCAAGGTGACTCCTGATTATTAAAATAAAAAGTTTTAATAGCAGTTACAACAGTGAAGTAGCGGGTTGTCATTTTAATAAATCATAACATGTTGACAGATTTCCTATCAGCTATTAAAAGTAGATCATTATTAATCGTACAATCAAATATAGTGGACTATTGAAAATGATGAAACCAAATAATTTATTTACTAATCGGATAAATTAGTAACATTAAACTGTAAATCAATATCACTTACAAAATTGTTGTCAATTTATAGGTCATAAATGGAACAGGTACCCAAATTAATACTTTAATTATAATTAAACTTCACTACATCACGAAGGTAATGACAATTTTTAGTAAATGATTAATTAAGAATAACGTGTCAATATTAATTATATCTTGGAAAGTGAATAGTTAATGCAAACATCAACATGCAAGTGCCAGATTTCTACTAAATATCCAGTTAAACTTGTCACTTTATACGGTGATTAGAGGAGAAAGATTGTGTTAATTCGTTATATAAGGTCACTGGACAGACACGCATCTCGTTTAATATTTACGTTTGTAGTTTAAAAGATTATTATTTACATGCAATCGTGATTTTTGATTTGAAAGATCTCTGAATTTAAGTGTCGATTTCAACAAATCGGTCACAAATGAAAGGGACCATAAAATATGATTTTTAAAATTATAAATAAAAATTATACAGGGTGTACCAATAAAAGTCCCAGGTCAGATATTTTGGTAAGTAATAAAGATATTTTAATTCTGTAAAAGCCAGTTCATAGAGCGCTAAGAGAGCTTTAGTTTTAGATATAAATTAAATTTTAAACACATTTTTACAATACAGACATCTGTCATGTGTCAACCCCCTTCCTTCCACTTCCCCAACCCCTTAATTTTAAATAAGGAATGTACCATGTACGGCACATCATTGAAAAGGCAATTTTATGGGGAAGTCAGAAATATGACTGTTTATTGCGATGCTTTTCATTTTAGCGCCCTCTATCGGGATAAAAAAAACCTGTTACGTATTATAAAATGTGACACTTTATTTGAAAGCTAATTTTATTACTAATTCAATGCACCACATAACATTAATATAAATATTTCCACAATGCACTTGCAACTAAATAAAGTTAGCAATAATGTTTAAAATAATGCATGACTAATTTTCAATGTATTGCAAGTGCAATATGGAGGATATTTATATTAATGTTCTGTGTTGAATTGAATTAGTAATTAAATTTGCTTTCAAATAAGGTGTCACACTTTATAATCCGTACAATTTTTTTGTCCTGATAGAGGGCGGTACAATTAAAAGTATCGCAATGAACAGTCATATTTCTAAATTCCCCATAAAATTACCTTTTTAATGATGTACTACACATTGTCATGTCACACTCTATAATACGTAGTAGTGTTATTTTGTGGCATTGTAGAAAAATAATGTAATATGATTTTTCACAATCATCTGTGTTACTGGACATCTTCATAAAATACGATTTTACAAAGGAATTTGAATACGTAAAATGTGTCTTCTATTAAACACTATTATTTTTCGTCCCCAAACTTTTTCGTCCGCAAATGTGCAGTGTATGGAAAAATTTCGTCTGCTTGCTTGTCTCAGCCAGTAATTGTAAACTCATCAAAAGGCCGTTTTTATTTAATGCGTGGTACCAAAATATAGGGCTAACTTTTTCACCTAAAATAACCAAAATCATCAAGTATACCGGTGAAATTCCACAAACATATAAAGATTTACCTTTATCCGTGGTCATAAAGTTTTAGGACTAATATTTCAATAGAGACTATCTTGAAATAAACATATACAAGAAGTCAAAAGCAACTATGACATAAACTCTCATTTCCAATGGGGTGCCGAGAAGGATTTGTTACTTACAGTCTACAGATAGCTGATACGTTCCAAATTAGACTACTGCTGCTTTATCTTTAGGTCCGCATCTAAAACTAATCCGAAAAGCCTTAATAACATAACACTGCTTTCAGATTTTGCATTGGTGCTTTTAGATCAAATTCTACTTAAAGTTTATACTGCGAGGCCAATGAACCTTTACTTTAGTTAAGACGCCAACAGCTTCTCCTTTTATATAGAGCTAGTGTATCTGCAAATCCTCAAAATCCAGGATAAACAATATTCATTCTAATAAATCACATGTACCTAACACACAATCTACTAGAGGAGTTCAACCACTGCTTGCTATTCTTAAACCCCTACTTGGTAATTTTGATCTTTTCAGAACTACTCCTTTCTCTATTCCTGCAATTCCACTATGGATTAAAAAATTACCATACATAAACACTTCATTATGCATCTGTAATAAGACGGAAACACCACGTGAAATACAATAAACATTCCTAAATATCATTTGTAAAAACAATTTTAACACAGTTCTTTTTACTGATGCCTCTAAAAATGAATCAGGTGTTGGTAGTTCTGTTGTAACATCCACTAACATCAAGAAGATTATTAAACTGCCTTCCACCAGTATACCGTATACAGTGGAGAACTATAAGGCATGTTAGAAGCATTCCGGATGTTAATATCCAATTAAATCTATACAGACTCATTTTCATCTATCCACTCAATAAAATATGCATTCTCTGAACACCCCTTAGTTAACGTAATTTATGACACCTATGGCAACCTCGGAACAAAAGGAGCATTCGTTACTTTCCATTTGGATCACGTCTTACGTTAGACTTAATGGTAATAAAGCAGCTGATCGTGTAGCCAAAGACGCTTCCACATTGGACGTACCGGCAAAAAATATTTAAATTCTGGTGTCAAGAATATTTTGAAGAAAACCTTAGACAAGGAAAGAGAGAGGACGCGTAACAACTATATTCTGTGCCGATTATGGATTGGTCGCCATTATTTTGGTGCTAAGAATTTCGGCGACACACAAGATTTTTACTCGTGTTTTTTTGTGATTTTTGAATTAAACGACATTTGATAATTAGTTTGTTACAATGGTTTTTTGTGTTGCATATGAGTGTAAAAGTCGTAGCGACAAGCAGTAACCAGATATTACGTTTCAGAGGTAAATAATAAACATCCATCATTTATAATTTTTATATTTTCTTAAATTTTTCATTTTATTTGGTTATTATACAGCTTGGTATTTATATATTATACATGACTCACTCCAGAGTAATAAATGTTGTTTATTTTATGCTTTTCATTAATTTTTAAGCAATTAATGATATTAAAATTGCCAAAAAAGCAATTTTTTTAGTGGCGTGTCATACAATTGTAAATATTAACATTTATCAAATATATACTATTTACTGATGAATATACTTTCCATAATAACGGATTTGTGAATAGACATAATTTTTATTATTACATCACCAAACATAAACATGAATTTCGAACTGTAGATCGACAAAACCGATGGTCGTTAATCGTTTAGGGTGAAATAATACGAAGACAGTTGGTGAGGCCCTATTTCTTTGATGGCCATTTAATTTTTTTTTTTTTTATTTTTGAAGAAAGATTTCTGGAACTTTCTGGATATTAGACGAAAAATGTGGCTGCAGCTAGATGGTGCTCCCGTCCACTTTTCGCATAATTTCAGGACATATTTAAACTAAAAATTTTGTGAAAAATGGTGTGGCGCACCTGGTATATATATTTTTCTTGTCAAATTTATGATTCCTTATTTATTGTTCCTCAGTTATTTTAATTTTTACGCTTCGAACTTGCTTTTTACCTAAAAATATCAATAAAGTACTAAAAACTAAAAAAAAACTAATAAAAAAAATGCATTGTTTTATTCCCAATATGTTACGCCTCTGGTCAAATAGCATTGGTGTCAGAATGGAACAGGATTTCCTCTCTTTATACCAAGAAGAGAACAGACAGCTACGAGACATACAACCCACTATCGCTTCTCTCAGATTATCCCCTAGTCCCAGAACAGACGCACTCTCATAATAAGAAGATTACGAATTGGACACACTAAACTCACACACAGCCACTTAATGACAACCAGCGAGGCAACCAAATACATCATCCACTCTGACATTAGATTGTGATCACTTTTCCGAACAAAGGAAACGCTACAAGCTGAATTTAAGTCTACAAAAAATATTGGGCGAACCTACAGAATACCAATGTTTGTTCAATTATTTAAAAAACGTTCAACTTTTTCAATTAATTTAAATTAAAATAATTTTGTGAAAATATTATGTCTTGTAGGGACCACAGCAGTCGAAACACGTTAATAAAAAATATATATAAAATAGAAGGAAAAGAGAAAAATCTCAAAGACCGTGTATTTTATTTTAAATTGGTCACAATTGAGAAATTTATTTTTTTTTTCTCCAAAAAACATATATATTAAAATTAGACTAATTCACATTTTTATATACATTTCAGTATTGTTCAGTTAAATATGCTATAATAATAATTTGGTTATTTTGTAAGTTCTCTGTATCTGTAACGTGTGGGGGTGGGTTTCCTCACGGCACTTAGGCCTCACTAGGCCCATTGTGCATCCTTCTAAGATGGTAGGAACTTCCTAACTCGTGAGCCAACCTACAGATTTAATGTAGTTGACAATGTCGCCTAGAGGTACTTCTCTTATATCGGCCGGTGTTAACCGATACTTACCGAACACAAATCTTTTAATAAATGAGAGCATCGAGCAATCGTAGGATATGCTCGATGGTCTCATCTTCTTATTTGCACCCCCTGTAGTGGCAATGACCAGTCAGAATGCCTGTGACTAGGCTTGTATGAGTTATAAAACAAAACTAATCCCCTATATTGGTCTCTCAATTTTTTGCTGCAAATTGGTGTGTGTACCTCGACCAAAGAAAGTTGGTACACAGATACACAGAACTTTAGTTTCAATTATCATTGTTTTTATCACATCATTTACTCACGCTATATGAGCTGTTCGTTAATATACAGTGCTGGTAATATAAAATGTTTGCATGTGCAGGAGAGGAATAGATGTTTTATCGACGTTGTCAGTTACCGTTCCTGTCTCTACTTGTGGCTCGATCTGTGAGTGGCAACACTGATACTGTGTCGTTTCTTTTCATGTATGTGCCAGCGCCATTTAACACAAGCAAAGCAAGACTGAAGGTGAGATCTGGTCTATAGCGCCTTCGTTGTACAACTTGAATGTTTAATATATAATAATTATGGACAGATGATCCATTTTTGACAGTAAAGTCTGACAACATGTGTCTGCCCCACCTTATTACCTTGTTTTTTTATGTCTCCGTCATAAGGGGGTTATGATTGACAACCTGTGTTATTTTTAACAGGTCTGTTATTTTATAAATACACAGAAATTACAACCTGTTCACAAATAACGTGTCTGTTAAAAATAACATTACTTGTCGATCATAACCCTGATATATTTACTAAATTATTCAATTTCTTGGCTATTCCAACCACGCCTCTATGATTAGGTAGCTTTATGTCTGTCTATTCAATTTGTAAATAAATGAATGTTTTTTATTTAATTTTAGGTGCCGAAAGAAATCGTTTAACGTTGATGAATTTCCAGCTACCTCAGTGATTATTACATTCCACAACGAAGCCAGATCTACGTTATTAAGAACAGTTGTTAGGTAAATATTTAGAATAAGTATATTTAAATTATTTAAAAGCAATTATGTGTCACAAAAATAAAAGAAACTCTGGTATTTAACGTTGAAAAAGAAAAAGTACCTACATCTCAAATGATTTTAACCTAACATACTAATACTAATTACTTACATGGTGACAAAGTGACCTTTCTTTGATACATATTGCCACTGATAATGGTTTAAGGCCCCTTTACTTATACCTTCAAATGGCATATTTCGTTCATTTATACCACATAGGAGAATAGTCGTTTTACCATATTAATATTTATTGTTCCCTTTTGAAAAATTTTTAGTAACTTTTCTCTTTTCTGTTAGTGTTTTCCTTATTCCACTATCATAGCTAGGTCTCTCTTCTTTTAGTTCGTAATATTGTTATGAGATATCAGAAAGGAAATAATATCGATATCTATAACAACCTGTCCAATCCTATCGTCCCAAAAAAATCTATAATGTGTAGTGCCTTTCAGCTGAGAAGACAGTTCGCTTCTATTATACTAGTATAGTGTCCTTGGATCCTTTTCCTTACGCAGAAGTATATTCGCTTCTCTTAACTCCAAAAAGATTGTTCCAATTGTCAGTTCTTTTATTGGCCAATTCTCTTTTCAATTACTCCTAATATTGTATTAATGTTGATGCCCCAGAACGGCTCAGGTCCCACAAAAGGTGTTTGAGCTAAATTCTAATGAGACTACCTGCAATGGTTACCATTTTCCCGCTCTGTCCCGAGACTCAAGTCTTTTTAGGCCATTTTTGAACTAATAACGAAGAGCTGAGCGCTTTAGTGGCTCCTTGATAATCGGGCATGATGATAATCTTTTGCCTGCGATAGTTTTTATCAATGTTACATTTTCCGGTAGAGTTAATTTCAGTCTGGAAGATGCTTGGGTATTGACTCAAACTTTTAGAGTACATAATACACTGTTATTCCAGTTCTTTTCATGGGATATGAAACCCTTCATATACTACTGAATTAAACAGGCCTTCTTTTGGTAAATATGATCTCTTTCGAGACTACTTGCAATGGTTGCCGTTTTCCCGCTGTTTCTCGAGACTCAAGTTTTTATAGTCACCTCCAGGCCATTTCTGAACTAATAACGAAGAGCTCAGCGCTTTGGTGACTGCTTGGTTATCGGACATGATGATAATCTTTTGTCTGCAATAGTTTTTATCTTGTGGTACTGATTACATTCCCCAGTAGAGTTAATTTCAGTCTCGAAGATGCTTGGGTATCAACCCAAACTTTTAGAGTACCTACTTTGCTTTAGACCCATAAGCTCTTATTCCAGTTCTTTATATTGGGTTTGGAACCATAGGTATACTACTGAATTAAATAGGCCATTTTGGTATATATCACCTCATACTTCTAAAATTTGTTTTTCATAAGCCATTTTGTAAAAAAAAGTTTCTTCATAAATTCTAGAATTAGCTAAACTTGTAGTTCCTCTTTTATTCGGTGATTTTCCATTTCTTTTCTGTTACTCCTCTTGTTCGTCTCGTAGAGTTTGCAAACTATCACGGACTGACAGAAACAAACCTTATATTGCGTTTCGACTTCAGTAAATAAAGTTAAAAAAAGTATGTGCATCCTTTAAGAATTTCGATTATCGCTTGTCACTTCCATATCGTTAATTCTGCTAAAATTAATAGCTATAAAACTTTTAGAAATCCAGATTTAGCCACATATGTGTTTTAGCCAAATTGAGTTAACAATTTTAAAATTAAAATAAAGCTATTTGTTATTTTTTAAAAAATGTAATTCTTTTTATTTACATTTCTATTTTATATTTTGTTTGAGAACTCATGTTATGGTATCTTAGAAGTATTGGGAAATATTTAAAACAAGCTTAGTTTGACTAAAAAAAAAGCTTACTAAAATCTTTTATAAAAGTCTACAACGGTTGCATAATAAATAATAGTAAATATTGACATATGACGTTCTAGACTCTGATTGGATGGTAAACTGTCAATATATTAACTTTTGACACATTGATCTTGACCTGTCCGATAATTAGGCATTCCAACGACCTGTCAAACAATAGGTGCCAGTGGGAAATTCTTGTATATTTAAGGGGGTAGCGACAGTCTTGCAACTTGGACGCTATTTTTATTCGAAGTAGTACTCGCCAAGCCTGCCAATTTATGAAGAAATGTATAGGTAATTTATTAGAACTTTCGATGTGTTCCTTCTTTCTTTCAGTATGTGATTTTCTGTGAGTAGGTGAAGGTTTTGATAAATATTTAGGCAGATTTATGAACATACATGGGCATGCATTTGGTTTAAGCTTAGCTTTTACAGAAATTTTTATTAAATTTCCATCGGGTAATTTTCATTCCGTACAATTTTAATTGTAGCGGATGAACAACGGACCACCAGACACTTTTTAACACTTATTCTATAATTAAAAGATTAAAAATCAGTTTAAAAACACTACGGCAAGATATTCAACGCGAGAGCTACAGTTGTAACAAAAAAATACTTTTATTTTAGTAAGATTACACAGTTTATCACAAAGAAAAATTCACAGACTTTCGGCTCTCTATTTATAAATTAATTAAAGAAGAAAATATTTTAATTTCACTTGACCTGAAAGTTTAAAAAAAATCGCTAGTAAAACAAAAAATGTACAAAAACGTGACTGAAATGGACTCGATCTCTGCGTTGCCAGATTTATCTTTGCTAGGCTAGAAGTAGAGTTGGTAATTGCAAAATGCTAATAAATTTATACAATACTATAGAGATATAGAACAAGAATTTAGGTGAACGTGACAAAGAACGCATTTTAATTGATTATTATGTATAATTTTTTCAGCATTCTTAGAAGTCTATTTAACTAATATACATGTAATTTTTTAGCGTCCTAAATAGAAGTCCGGAACATCTAATAAAGGAAATTATTCTTGTCGACGACTTCAGTGACAACCGTAAGTAATTAACAACATTAAATCATTGAAACAGATTTATAATTTACTTAACGTATAATTATGTATAATAATACCTACAGTAAAAAGCTAATTTAAAATCACGATTATACTTTAAACACGCCAGTTGCTCAAGTAGTGGAAAAATTACGTGTAGAAATTTTCATTGTCTAGCTTTTAACTTTACAAATTGACACTATTCGAATACTATACATATTAAATGGACCATCGAAAATAATTCACCCAGAGTTTTTAAATTATTTCCATTCTTCAAGCCTTACGTGGGTGATTCTCATAATTTTTTAATTGTGTAATTTGGACTAGTAGTTTAGATAGTGGCGGTTTAAAATTATATAATTAATAAATGACACTGGTTAAACGATTTTATGAGAAAAAGACTAAAACTCTGTACAAACTTCCATCTAAAAGAGAAAAATAAAATTTGAATTTTTAATTGATAGTGTAGGTACATTATACGAGCCCTAACAACTATATGTTGGAACAAGCAGTTATTTTACGAATAAAATGCCAATTTGCCGAAATTATTTTATTCTATCTTTTTTTTAATGTAAATATATAATTAACAATATTTTATGATGTATGGAATTATTTTTACGGTTTAATTATATATTTTATGTTGATTACTATTTAATTACTTGTTTGACAATCGAAAAATGCTGACAACTAAATATTGGAACAAGTGCTTTTTACCCATTTAAAATAAAAATTAAATAAGTCGTAACGTCGCCCTTAGCTCGAATAACAGCCTGAACTCTTTTAGGCATTGTGCCAACCAGGCTTTCACATAATTAAGGGGTGAAACTATCCCATATTTCTTGCAATTTAGCACGTAGTTATAGTAAAGTACGCTGAGGAGTATTTCTTAGGCGTTGTTTCATTTTGCGCCAAAGTGTCTCAATTGTATTAAGATGCGGGCTGCTAGAGGGATGTGACAAAACTTTAATGTCATATTCGCCCATCCATTTTTTTAGTAGATGTAGCCGTATGGCATGAGGCTCCGTCCTGTTGAAAGATAAAATCTCCGGATGGATATAACTTTGCTGCACTTGGTAAAAGCGAATGTTCAAGGATATCTTAATATTTGGCTGCGTTTACTATGCCTTCAATAAAGTGTAAAGTTTTCAACCCTTTGGCCGACATATAACCCCACACCATGATGCCCTGCGGAAACTTTACAGTCCTCTTGAGACAATTCTTATGGAATGCTTGTTTTTCCCGAATCACACGCTTTCGGTAATTTAAAAATCAGAAAATTTTTACCGCAAAGAAAAACCTATTGAACATACCTTATAAAAACTAAAACCGCTCTTGTGAATATATTTGCGACAGCATTCTCTGGAAACATTCATCCCAGTTTCTCTATTCCATCTTGCGGTTACTTCTCGTAGTGTATTTCGTCTTCCCGACTTACATATTCTAATTAAATGTCATACACTTCTTTGAGAAACAGCTTTTGGACGGCCTGAGCTTTTACCTCGAACATCTATACTGGCAGAGTTACCATATTTCTTAATTATATTAAACACAATAGTTTTGGATCAGTAGGTTTTCCACGTACCAGTATTGTATTTTACTCTTAATAAAACTGACAGTTGTTAATTAGGCTGATAAAACTCAAGAAACCTAAAGCCTTGGTTTCTTTGAACACTCCGTAGCGGTGAGCGGACAGTCCGTCGACCGCTGAGGACAGCAATTTTCGCCCGAGGTGGTTTGTTAAAAAATATAGAAAATGATACTTTCTCTAGGTCTGTACGTGCTGTTTATGTATTATGAATGTAAACGAAAGGTACTAAAATGGATGCAAATAAATGTACGTTGTTATTATTGTTGGAAGAGGAAGAACAAGAGGAACTGGCAATTGCAACCGTCAAAGTTTCCAATAAGCCAGTGGATGAGTTGTTTTTGTGTCGCGATATAGAAGGTGCCTTTAATATCATTGTGCAGCGGAGGTTTTTTTGGAAATGAAACCAAATTTAGGGAGTATTTTAGACTTTCTACAGATCTTTTTGAATTCGTGTTGAGTTTTATAAAGGACATAATTTCCAAGAAATCTAAAAATAAAGTCATGATGTCATCTGTATGTGTGAATTTGTCACTCATTGCTTTAAAATTAATAACAATATAGTCTCCGCACACGCCGACGATTCCGCTGATATCAAACTCAACAGATATCAACCGACTCTTCGCGACAAATCAGCGGCATGACGCCGTCCTGCTCAGCTAAGCGGATTCAAGAAAACCATTCCCATTTAAATACTCTGGTTGGATAAAATCGTCAAAACGCGACGGTTGACGGACTGTCCGCTCACCGCGACGGTTGACGGACTGTCCACTCACCGCGACGAAGTGTTCAAAGAAACCAAGGCTTAAGGCAAAGCTAAATATATTCCAATATTTAGTTGTCAGCATTTTTCGATTGTCAAACAAATAATTAAATAATAATCAACAAAAAATATATAATTAAACCATAAAAATAATTCCATACATCATAAAAAAATGTTGTTAATTTCATATTTACAATTATAAAAAATTAGAATAAAAGAATTTCGTTAAATTGGCATTTTATTCGCAAAATAACTGCTTGTTCCAACACATAGTTGTTAGGGCTCGTAATAAAAAAAAAACATCGTCAACGTCAAAGGTAGGTATTTAGACCAAAATATTGACCTGTACACTCTGCTGTAAATATTTCTAATAAATTGGTTAAATTACATGAATTTTGTTTTTCAAATAACCATATACCAACAAATCTGATTTACTTGTCAGTTCAGTAATAAAACTTCTGCTTCTCACACTTTCTCTTTTAGTGAATTTGTGGATATGCACTTCTTACATTATCATACGGTTCTAAACAGAAATTATAGTGATTTAATAAGTTAGATTCATCTGAAAAACAAACGTTACAAAGGAAGTTTTGATTAAATTTATCATTTCAGTTATCTCACAAAATTGCAATTTTATCGTGTCAATTATTATCGTCGGTCAGGGTCATCTTGAAACTGTTGCATTTTATACGAATAGTATTTGTAACGTTTTAGAACTCTGAAAACTATAGAAAAACTGCATCAATGTTCTTATATTGAGTATTGTATTCTGGGACACCCTGTATATTGTAAAAGTCTGCATTCGCTTTTATAGCGTCCTAAATAGAAGTCTGGAACATCTAATAAAGTAAATTATTCTTGTTGACGACTTCGGTAACAACCTTTTAACATCGCTCATTTTGGACAGCGATGCCGTAATTTTTCTCAGAAGCCACTGTGAGGTTTGTTGTTCGTTTCTAAATAATGATCTCCAAATGTGTTGAACTACCGTTAAAAGTAAACTTTTTCACATAATTATCATTATCATTATCATCAACATTATCCTGACCTTTTCCATTAGCTAGAGTTAGCCCTGTTCTGCGCTATTTCAAATTACCTTTAAGTTCATCAGGATTTTTCATACAACGTGAGTCACGAGGAACGAACATATACTGGATGTCCTAAGTTACCTCTTAGAGGGAATCTCCATTATTTAAAAAATAAAATGATAGGTGAATCAAAAGATGTTTTCAATGTCATTATAATACCCTTGACGTTTTCATATTTTTATTTACTGTTAGAATTTTAAGAAATTCAACACAAACTTTTTCAAATTTCGTCCCTTATAGTCGATTGCAACAAATTTGAAAGAGTGGTCAAAATGTTCTTTTTGTAATCACAACTGAATGCCTATTTTCAAAACAAATTTCCTACAATCTACAATTCAGTTACATTGTTAGGGGGTTGTTAGGTTAAAATGCATTATTACTATTCCTCATATCGATTGACAGGTTATGCCGAGGTCAGTCAATCTGCATAGAAGTTCGTCTACGGTTAGGCTCCACATTAGTGGGATAGAACTCCTCCTTGTAAACATTCTCTGGTTGTGCAGATAGAGGTGGTGTCCTGCCCTATATATGTCTCTGCAGTTCTCATAGATAGCAGCTCAGTCATCCATCTGGATATAGTGCTGTCTATTCCTCTATAAGCAAGTGCTCTTTTAACAGATTCGCGTAGCGTGTTGTCAAACGCTCCTTATGTATTAAGAAAGATACTCACGACCGTTTCTTTGTTTGTCAGTGCATCCTGGATTACGTCAGTCAGCTGTACCAGGGCAGTTTCTGTAGACTTTCTGCTCGGTACACGTGCTGACTGTGGTGAAGTGGCATCCTCTCCAGGACTTCTGTTCTGATATAATTATCAACAGCCTTCTCTGTTGTTTTTAATACAGAGGATGTGAGGCTCATTGGTCGAAAGGGTTTAGGATGTGTGGTATCTTTTTTCGCTTCTTTTGGAATAAAGGTGACTCTGGCCCTTCTCCATGATTCTGGTATAAATCTCAGTTCCAGATTGCCCCGGGATTTCCGGATTATGTGTGGTAGTAATTCCTCCTGTGCCCGCTGAAGCAGGGCAGGAAATATTCCATCCACACCTGGAGACTTAGATTTAGGTTTAAACATTTATTTCCATACATCATAAAAAAATGTTGTTAATTTCATATTTACAATTATAAAAAATTAGAATAAAAGAATTTCGTTAAATTGGCATTTTATTCGCAAAATAACTGCTTGTTCCAACACATAGTTGTTAGGGCTCGTAATAAAAAAAAAACATCGTCAACGTCAAAGGTAGGTATTTAGACCAAAATATTGACCTGTACACTCTGCTGTAAATATTTCTAATAAATTGGTTAAATTACATGAATTTTGTTTTTCAAATAACCATATACCAACAAATCTGATTTACTTGTCAGTTCAGTAATAAAACTTCTGCTTCTCACACTTTCTCTTTTAGTGAATTTGTGGATATGCACTTCTTACATTATCATACGGTTCTAAACAGAAATTATAGTGATTTAATAAGTTAGATTCATCTGAAAAACAAACGTTACAAAGGAAGTTTTGATTAAATTTATCATTTCAGTTATCTCACAAAATTGCAATTTTATCGTGTCAATTATTATCGTCGGTCAGGGTCATCTTGAAACTGTTGCATTTTATACGAATAGTATTTGTAACGTTTTAGAACTCTGAAAACTATAGAAAAACTGCATCAATGTTCTTATATTGAGTATATTGTATTCTGGGACACCCTGTATATTGTAAAAGTCTGCATTCGCTTTTATAGCGTCCTAAATAGAAGTCTGGAACATCTAATAAAGTAAATTATTCTTGTTGACGACTTCGGTAACAACCTTTTAACATCGCTCATTTTGGACAGCGATGCCGTAATTTTTCTCAGAAGCCACTGTGAGGTTTGTTGTTCGTTTCTAAATAATGATCTCCAAATGTGTTGAACTACCGTTAAAAGTAAACTTTTTCACATAATTATCATTATCATTATCATCAACATTATCCTGACCTTTTCCATTAGCTAGAGTTAGCCCTGTTCTGCGCTATTTCAAATTACCTTTAAGTTCATCAGGATTTTTCATACAACGTGAGTCACGAGGAACGAACATATACTGGATGTCCTAAGTTACCTCTTAGAGGGAATCTCCATTATTTAAAAAATAAAATGATAGGTGAATCAAAAGATGTTTTCAATGTCATTATAATACCCTTGACGTTTTCATATTTTTATTTACTGTTAGAATTTTAAGAAATTCAACACAAACTTTTTCAAATTTCGTCCCTTATAGTCGATTGCAACAAATTTGAAAGAGTGGTCAAAATGTTCTTTTTGTAATCACAACTGAATGCCTATTTTCAAAACAAATTTCCTACAATCTACAATTCAGTTACATTGTTAGGGGGTTGTTAGGTTAAAATGCATTATTACTATTCCTCATATCGATTGACAGGTTATGCCGAGGTCAGTCAATCTGCATAGAAGTTCGTCTACGGTTAGGCTCCACATTAGTGGGATAGAACTCCTCCTTGTAAACATTCTCTGGTTGTGCAGATAGAGGTGGTGTCCTGCCCTATATATGTCTCTGCAGTTCTCATAGATAGCAGCTCAGTCATCCATCTGGATATAGTGCTGTCTATTCCTCTATAAGCAAGTGCTCTTTTAACAGATTCGCGTAGCGTGTTGTCAAACGCTCCTTATGTATTAAGAAAGATACTCACGACCGTTTCTTTGTTTGTCAGTGCATCCTGGATTACGTCAGTCAGCTGTACCAGGGCAGTTTCTGTAGACTTTCTGCTCGGTACACGTGCTGACTGTGGTGAAGTGGCATCCTCTCCAGGACTTCTGTTCTGATATAATTATCAACAGCCTTCTCTGTTGTTTTTAATACAGAGGATGTGAGGCTCATTGGTCGAAAGGGTTTAGGATGTGTGGTATCTTTTTTCGCTTCTTTTGGAATAAAGGTGACTCTGGCCCTTCTCCATGATTCTGGTATAAATCTCAGTTCCAGATTGCCCCGGGATTTCCGGATTATGTGTGGTAGTAATTCCTCCTGTGCCCGCTGAAGCAGGGCAGGAAATATTCCATCCACACCTGGAGACTTAGATTTAGGTTTAAACATTTATTTCTCAGTTAAAAATTTACAATATACAATACATCAACATATAATAAAAACGTGCTGTACACAGTACAAGTATGTGACCTTATTAGTAAACTTATAAGACCTAAGACGATACCTTCGCCTGTTATACGTCGCATATTTCAACTGTTATGGTTTTGTTAAAAATAGTCCCCCCACTCCTTACCCTTGGGGTATTATAAGGGATTTCGGACGATTATAATCGGGAATTGTGTTTATAGGTTTGTCGTGTCTTAATTTCGTATTGTCCCCTGAAAAAGCTAGAAAAAACAGGGTTGTCGTTCGTGGTATGTGGTTTTGTACTTGTCTGTGGTTTTTTGTCGTAATTCACTGAGAGAGTGGACTATAAACCACCCGGAAGTACCGCAGTCGAGTACGAATGAATTAATGAATAAGTTTATTTACAATATTTACAAAAATAAAATTTCACATCTACATATTGTGTACGTTCGTCGAATCTTCGCCTCTGTCCTCCAGCCTGGACAGGAAGAATATGGGCGACGTCTCGTCCCGCAATCACTAATGCAGAATGTTTTAAATGTGAGATATTTAAGGTGCCATCTCCTTATTTCCGAAAAATATTATATGGCAATTTTGATTGATTAGTTTGCGTCGGTAATGGAACTTTCATCTTAGTAATTTTGTCTGTTGTTAGTTATGTATAGTTTCCCTGAAAAAGCGCTAAGAAAAAACAGGGTTGTCTTTGTATTGTCCGTTTGTCTGTATAGTGTTTGGCTAATTTGTACAAATTCGTGGATAGCACGGTGTTACCGTCCATCAAAGCAGCGAAAAATATCACCGATCCGATTTTCGATTCACCGTGCAGTCCACCGTCCGACCATATTTTACGTCTAGTCAGCTTGCATTTGTACAATTAGTTTTGTTGTCACAGGGCACAGTCTGCGTATGTTTGCGTGTGTATTAAGTCTCAAACTTGTCTGTAAATTGTCAGCAGTCGAGTACGAAAATCGCTCATTCATTTCATTTCAAAATTTCTCTATTTACAATATGTACAACTTGCTATAATAACATTTGAAATATTTATTTGTAGCAGGATCTCTTCTTAGCGACTCCAGGAAGTATTCCAGTGCTACTATGGCCTCTAGTGAGTCCATGACCGATGTCCTGGCCGTATATTCCTATGTAATTATTTATAATAGTGAATTTAAATGATATCTCCTTGTTGCTAACAACATTATAGATCAATTTTGGTTGCTAACTATATCGATAATGGAAAAGTATGAAGTTTTTGTTGATTTTAATTCTGTCTGTCATCCCTGAAAAACTGAAAAAACAGGGTTACGAAAATCAATCAAATCAAAATCAAAAATCACTTTATTTAAAATATTTACAGATATATACATATAATACAAATCACATATTGAAAGATGCTTCCTTGATGACATATCCAGGCAGCAAATAGTCCCATGTATAACCTACCGGGCCGTGGCTGATGTTTTTGCCCTCAATGCATGAATGTATTTTCGAGTTTTGTTGTCGTGTCTACTCCTTATCCCCAGATATTATTAGACAGTTATTGGTTTGCTTAGGTTACGGTAATGAATTTAATACAAAATTGTGTCTGAGTTTAGTTTTGGTGTATATTTACCCTGAAAAATGTTTAAAAAACAGGATATTTCCCTTGTCCGAGTCGGATTTTATTAGTCTATGATTGGTTGGACAGCTTCGCTGATCGGCACTCCCATCGACCAATCAGAGCCCAGGTGGATTCCGATTCGTCAATTGGCCTACCGTTCAGTTTCCGCCGACTAGTCTTGGTATCTAGTCGTGTCGAGGCTGTTTGTTTTAGTAACTCGCTTGCAGCGGAGCCCTATGTCGCAGTGAGGTTGTCCTTGTTATCGTCCGTAAATTTCCAGGTTTTTGTGTAAGCATCCGTGTTTTCTAGTCTCCCCGTCATGTCTTATGTTAATTATGTCATCCCTAATGTGTGTCGGGAGACTATTCATGTAGTATTTGTTGGCTGTGTTGAGTATGTAGGTCTTAATGAGTGGTATGTTTGTCTCGGTGTGCATGTCCGTTATGCGGGCATAGCGGTCGTATCCCAGTATCAGCCTCAGACACCTGTTCTGCATTATCTGAAGTTTTTTGAAATGAATGTCTGCCATGGAACAGAAGACCGGACATCCATATGTTAGTATGGGCCGAATCACCTGAACGTACATAAGTATTTTATTTGCTCTGGACATTTTACTACGTCTATGTAGCATCGGATACAGGGTGCGCAGAGCCCCGGTGGCTTTGCTCACTCTGTCCTCGATGTGTTTTTTGAAAGTTAAATCTTTATCAAGGATAAATCCAAGGTATTTCATGGATTTTTTTGTCTCAATTGTGTTGTTACCTACCTTTAATTTGTTAAAAATTTTCATGGATTTCCTCTTAGTGAGGAGTAAGCTTTCAGTTTTCCCTGAATTTAATCTCATTTTATTTTCCTCTAGGTATGGAATGAGGATTCTATTAATATGTATGTCCAGCCTTCTGTTGGCGATTTCTGCAGAATCTGAGCTCTTGAAGACACAGGTATCGTCAGCATGTAGCGCCGTCTGTACCCCACCATGACCAAGCGGTACGTCATGTGTCATTATGGTGTACAGGTGCGGCGATAATATTGATCCCTGGGGTACGCCCGCCAGCGCGTTGTAAGGTCCTGTTAACGTATCGTTGATTTTAATGTGGAATTGTCTTTTCGTGAGGTATGATTGTATTGTTTTGACAATGTGAACGGGAAAGTCATTCATAAACATTTTATGAACTAACCCGCAGGTCCACACAGAGTCGAAGGCTTTTTCCATGTCAAGTGCTACAAGCACCGTTTGGTGTTTCTTATTGAATGATTCTTTGGCGTGATGCGCAATTCTTATTATTTGTGAAATGGTGCCATGTCCTGCCTTAAACCCATGCTGTTCCTGCGGGATAATTTTCATGTCCGTTTCAATTTTATGTAGTCTGATAAGCAGCAGTCTGTCCACAACTTTAGAAAGTGAATTTAAGAGTGAGATTGGGCGATAGCTATCTACTTCCTTCCTACTCTTACCCTGTTTTAGTATGGGTATTATATTTGCCATTTTCAGACAGCTTGGATAATATTGTTGTTTGAAAATGGCATTTATAATATGTGTAATCTGCACTAGTGCTTTTCTAGATATGTTTTTTAACATTAGGTTGTTTATACCGTCTGGTCCAGGGGCTTTATTGTTTTTAAGTCTGAATATCGCGTCTTTTACGTTTTGGGGCGTGGCTAAAAATGACCGAGGTACGGCTTCTATTGGCAAATTTTTGATTTCGCGAGCTAAGGTTTCAATTGTCTCTTGTGCGTCGTTATTTACCTGATCGTTGACAAATTTACTCTGGAAGTGTTCCCCGAGGGCCCTGCCTTTTTCGTTGTCTGTATTATGTAAGATGTTGTTTCTGTTGAGTGAGGGTAGTTGAGTGTAGGGTTTTTTGAAGCTTTTTGCCATTTTCCAGACTGAGTTGTCCCTAGTGTTAAGTTCGCTTAATTTAAGTTGCCATTTGTCGTTCTTAAATTGTCCGATTTTGTAGTTAATGTGTTTCGCGATGTCATTGAGTCGGATTTTGTCTTCTTCTGTTCTGTACTGTTGCCATCTCTTTCTGATGCTGTTTTTCTGTGTGATTAAGTCGGAAATTTCGTCGGGAAGTTTGTATTCGTATTGTTTTGTTTTGACTTTTTTCGTGGAGTTGTCTCTTGCAATACTGAGGGCTCTTTGTATTTTTTCTGTCTCTCTGTCTAATTGTTGGTTGTTGTCTATTTGATTGTTGATGTCGATGTTTCTGTCAAGTGTAGTTCTAAACTTGGCCCAGTCTGTCGTCTTATAGTCATAGTAGCTACTAGATTTTCTGACAATTTTGTTGTTTGTTCTTAGTTCTAGATAGACTGGGTCATGGTCGGAGTTTAGTGTTGTCAGTGTGCGTGTGTTGTGTATGTGGGGTATGTTTTTCGAGATGGCTATGTCTAGCGTGCTTTCTGTATGTCCGTGGAAATAAGTGGGTTCTTCAGGGTAATGTATAATCAAGTCATGGTCCTCAGCGAACTCTCTCAGAGTGCGCCCGCTCCTGTTACTGGCAGTACAATTCGCGTCCCACTCGGGGTGTTTTGCGTTTTACGAAAATCGCTCTCGGCCGCGACCTGCCGGTCAGTTGATAGCTCAGTCCTCCGTCGGACTAGATCTCGTAAATATCCAGTCCGTGTGAATTATTGTTTAGTATCATAGGTCATGTTATTGTCTTCGATATATGCTTAGATTTTTATGTACACACCCGTGTTTCCTACGCACGCCGTATCCCTGATGAATTTGAATGATGCTATCCCTCAATTCCTCAGGGAGGCATCGCGCATAGAAGTTTTCTGCGGTTTGAGTGATAAAGTCTCTGATCATAAGCATATTTGTAGTCTCGTGCATGTCTCGTATTCTAGCATAGCGATCGTAGCCAAGTGCTAGTCTCAGACATCTGTTTTGTGCCCTTTGTAATGGTAAAAAGTATGAATTTGACATTGAGCAGTATGCTGGACAACCATATGTCAGAATAGGCCCAAATAAGATATTTTATTTCTCTTTTAACCGTGATAGGTTGATTTTGCACCTGAAGGGGCGTGTCTATGCCTTAGACACGCCTTTTTGAAATTATTATAGATTCGTAAAATTTACTTTCATTTTATTCTCGGCTAAGTAAGTCATTATATAATGGCTCCATTAATTAATACTGCTCGCTGGATACTTAATCGGTTCAAAAGTGTTCACGGCTCACTTTAACAGATTGCTGCTGCATATGTGTTTGACCACTACAGCGGCCTCTCTTGAGGGTCTCTTTACTTTAGTTGTGTCTCTTTTTAGAAAAAGGTGTGCTCCCAAAGTGAGTTTCGAGTAAGAGGCGAGCTCTTTCCTCCTCACTCTTTGTGAAGCTTCCATTTTTGGTTTCTTTAACGCCATGACTGTTTCAACTCTCCCTTCTTCTATCTTTATCAAAATATATATTTTATCCAAGGCGAGTAGGGAAGAAATTTAGAAATACATAAGATTTCAGTCTCAAAAACGGTTAATAAATAATAGTGTACGACTCACGCTTGCGCAACAAATTAGTTTCGGATCAGTAATGGATTATTTGTTAATGCTCTTAGGTGAATTTAATTATAGACCTAAATACGACTCTACTTAGAGGTCTTTTTAAGCCCCGCGCAGTGATGTCACTTTTAAATAACGTATTTCTTATGGAATGCATCTCCAATCTCCACCTAATAGGATACCTTTATGGGTGAAAGTCGAGGTTTTGGTATGCAGATAGAGGTGGATGCGTTAGGTACATTATAGACGAGTGTATGAATTATACGAATATGTCAATGATTTGTTTCAAAAATATATAAAATAAAAAATTGTTAACATTTAGGAACTTTTATTTGTCTAAATATTTTTTTATCTGTAGTGATTTAGACTTTGAATGTCCTTTGTATTTGTATACCAACTTGATGATCTTAACTTATTAAATAAAATAATATTTATTTTAGCTACGGACGGTGAGGAATTATCCAAAATTCAGAAGGTTCGTGTTCTTCGAAATGATAAAAGGGAAGGACTGATGAGATCGAGAGTGAAAGGAGCTGATGCGGCTACCGCCTCCGTATTAACTTTTCTAGATAGCCACTGCGAATGCAATGCTAATTGGCTAGAGCCGTTACTTGAAAGAGTAGCAGAAGTAAGTAACATATTTTTAAATTTTAAATAATATATCATGCTATTTGTGTATTAAGAGCGAAAAGTGATACTTTTCCGCTTAAGACAGAAAATTGCTCACGCCTACGCGGCAATCTGTCGAAAGTGGCAACAAACACCAGAATTCAAAAGTTAAAAAAATACTGTTTTTAGTACTAGTACTACCAAAATATAAAAAATATTAAAAATGTATTTTTTGATTAATCCTATTATTTTCAATTGTACCTATTTAGGAAAACACTTTGTGCACAATATAATACTTACCTGAAATTGTAATTAGGCTTCCTACCTACGGTGCCGTCACGATAACTCTAAAACGAAAGTCCCGATCGACTTATTTTATGCATTGCGGCACGGGTACTGATTTCACCAGATAGACATGAACTCATATTTTTTATATATTACCTACTGTCATTCTTAAAATTGTCAAATAAATTAGTCTTTTTAAATGTCTCTTAAAGCTTTATCGAGCTCCAGAATAGAGCTTGTATTTGAATTGGATATTATCGGATTAAAAATTTAAAGGGGCCAAATATTATTTTGACATGGGTCAAAGGACTCAAATATTTTTACATGTGCGGACTGAATAGGTAAAAAAGCTAAATATTTCTATATGAACAGGGAAAAGGACAAAATATTTTTACATGGACAAAATTAAGGTGTAAAGGATTCAAATATTTAAGGAGTAGGGGTCCTAAATACTTTTATATACATTTCTTAACCCTAGTCAAAAGGCGACATAAAATGTTTCTAAAAAACCAAGGGTCCTGTGAATGATAATTCTGATCCCTCTTTGGCAAGTTCATCGGCCTTTTCATTTCCTTGGATACATTTATGTCCTGGTACCCACTCTAGTTTTACATTATTGTGGTTTGCCAGATCATTTAGTATTCCAAGGCAGTTCCAGAGCAGCTATGACTTGATTGTGTCTGAATCAAGGGCATTTAAGGCTGCTTGGCTATCTGAGAGAATTAAGATGGTTTATTTTTTGTGCTTTCTTCTTAAATTCTCTCGTACATACAATTCAATTACATGAATTTCAGCCTGAAATACAGTGGGATGTTTTCTCAGTGAGATGATGATGTCGCATTTGGGTTTATCTCCATGTACGCCAGAGTCTGTTTCTTTGTTAGTTTTAGATCCAGAGAAACAGATATGACAGTATCATCTGCAAATAAATTTAGAAACGAATTTTTTAACACTTTTTGTATAACCATAATATGGATTATGAACAAAAGTGATCCCATAACACTCCTTTGTGGTAACCCAAAAGCACTTAATGTTTTATTTGATGTGGCATTTTTATTCTTGTCAATTTATATACTTAATCATGAATTAAGTCTAACCCTACTAACTGTGCCCTATATTTTTCTAATTTTATTACCAACATACTTTCAAATGCTCATTTCCTCTCTTCAAAAACACTAACTACCACACACTATCATTATTAATTTATTTTCTCAATTTTGAACATACTAACGAAAGCCAGATTGTCCCACATACATATAGTAGAAGAGTTTCTTCAACAAAGGCTTGGATGAGTTGATCCCTAATGATTGGTAGGGGGTTTATAGGTTGATAGTTCTCGGGGCGATTGGTATAATTATGCTAACTTTTAGGTCTACTGGGAAACGATCTTTTGTAATGACCAAATTTACCTAATAGAAAATATCCTATTACACAAAAAAGATTTTCTGATATTTTTATATCTAGGCAGTTTTATCACCAGTAATTTTATTTTTTTAGAAATAACACAGTGTTTTGTAAATAATGCGGTGTTTCTTTAAATTAAGTTAATTTTTCTGCGAAAAAGTATAGGATTATTGACTAGGTTGGAAAACACGATTGTGCCAAGCACTTAGCCAATTTTTTTATTATTAAATACATGTTTAATTGTGCAAAAGCTCGCAAGAACTTGCTTGAGCCATTGATTCGAGATTTTTTGTCAAAAGATGCTGACGTTTTAAATTATAGAAAAGACTCTGCACCCGCTTTTGAAGTATGTTGAATGGAAATTGTAATATTTTGAAGAGCATAATTATCTACTATAAATTAAAAATTATTCCTGTACTATTTGATACTTTGGTGTCTTTTCGAAGTCTTTAATTGACAATTTTATAGGACCCTACCAGGGTTGTGTGTCCGGTGATAGACGTCATAAGTATGGACAGTTTCCAGTACATTGGTGCATCGGCAGATTTAAGAGGTGGTTTTGATTGGAATCTAGTCTTCAAGTGGGAGTATTTAAGTTTTGCTGAGAGGGAAAACCGTCAAAGAGATCCTACAAAGGTAATGTATAAAATAACAATAAATTCAAATATTTTCTTGTTTTATAGTTTTTTTTTTTTTTTAATTAGGTGTAACTTTTTTGGTAAGGTGCCATCATAGTTATTACACAAATTTTAAGGAAGAATTTTATGATAATATACACTAAATATACAGCAATGCTCTCAACAGTGACGTAACTAGAATGTTTTGGCCCCATCCTCAAAATAACACCCCTCTCTGTAAGTCGCAAATTTTGATTTAAAAAACAAGTTACACACTAATTGTAGGTGTAATTAACGAAACTGCAACAATACTGTTAATTTAATTATTTATTTTCAATTATCATGTTAAGTAGTTTCGTCTATATACCCTGTATTAGCCTTTTTTTAGTTTAGTTGGATTTTGGCAACTTTTCAGTAAGAAAGTAATATTGAAATTTAGATTTATTAAAAATTGTTCATTTGCAATCAGTATTTTAACTTCTTTTCAACCAGCGCATTTCATAGAATCTTTCACAGACAGTGACATCTTGAGACAACATACAGCCACAAATACCTTCCAGTTTTAATTCCAATAATTTAAAAAAACTGGTTTTCATCACTGCAAATTTAATGGTCACATATCTTTAAGGTACCGCGTAAGGCGACCGAATCGGGTCTCTTTACGTCTGAACACATGTAATTATATGAAGCACATTTGGGACCGAGCGACCGATGGAAGAGACCACGACAGCACTTTTAACACGTAACTAAGTGCATCGGACGCCCTACGCGCATTACGGGATCTCTTGCCTCAGTCTCATGTTTCCAAATGGTACCTTGAATCTTTCTTTATGTCTGAAGTTAAATATGTTAAACGTTCTTGCCCTGTATTATTTTTTTAAATACTTTTTAATCAGTTTCAATTTACTAAAAGATCTTTCAGCTAACACAGAATTGGTACTATAAAATATAATAATGTGTCTCAGTTATTTTTTTATTGGAGGAGAGGAGTGGGCCTCCAAAGATTGGGGGCTCCGCCAGTATAGTTACGCCACTGGCTCTCAATAACTAGAATACAGATAAATATATTTTTCCTACAACCACTTAGGAAATTAACACCTATCGCACTATTTAGTCTTATGGGAAGTGCCCTATATATCACACTCGTGTGGATAAATTTACTTTCCACACGTGTGTGAATATGAATCTTCTTTCCGCATAAGCTGTCCAATAAGTCAGACGTCTAATTTCTATTTTAACTGATGTAATGTCCATTTTAATAGTAAAATTGATTTGATGATTAAATTGATAACATTAATTTTTTAAAATAGATCTTAGATATTTCTTTTTAACAAATTATTAAAATAATTTTAAAGTAACTACCTACATTATTTTTGCTTCTTCCTGGTGCATATACATATTTAATTAGATAAGTCAAATCAAACAGCCGTGATATCGTAAATGGTTTAGCGTCTCACTTTTCAAATTGCATTTTGGTGACCATTTCGTGACGCTGGTTTAATCCCCGATGAATATTTTTTTTTGTTTTTATTGTTTTTTGTTTCCTTTTTTTTTTGTTTTTTTTTTGTTTTTTTTTTGTTTTTTTTTGTTTTTTTTTGTTTTTTTATTTTTTTTTTGTTTTTTTTTCTGTTGTTTGTTTTGAAAATAATAATAAAAAAGTTTTTGTTCACTGTTGTTCAACTTATTTGTTTCAAAACAAAATAAACTAATGAAAAACATGACTGTATTCCAATATTTTTTGTAACTAATGTTATTTTATCTTTATCATACTATTAAATTGTTTGTAAATGGAATCACAATATTTTTAATTTTGACAAAACACTATCTGTAATGTAAAACGCTTTAAACATTATTCAATAAGGCATATAAAAAACAAATCTAAAGCCAGACACATCTTGATGGAACCTTTATAGCCAGATTTTCTAGTTTAACATTTTGTCGATAAAATTATTTTGTGGTCGTATGAAAAATATTGTACATCACTTGTGTGAAAGTGATTTTTCACACTCGCGTGATTGTCGTACTCGACTTATGCCTCGTGCGACAGTATTTCCCACCCTTGTGAAAAATGTCACTTTCCACATTCGTAATGATATTACACATTTTGAAACAAAACAATTATGAACAACATTTTAGAAAGTAGTTTTTTTTTGTGACGGAAAAAAGTTTGACATTTTATCTGTCTTGTCAGGTAACAAAATGTCACTTTTTATTAAATTACATTTTTCCCATTTCCGGGAAAAAAATGTTTCCCCTGGGAAAAGTGAGTAGGTAATATTTTTCCCGGATATACAGGGTGTTTCTAAATTCATGCGACAAAATTCAGGAGGTCATTGCTCGTATGAAATTAAGATGGGTCTTTCGTATAACAAAATTTCTTCAGCCTACCCCTTTTCGAGATATCACCCTTAAAAGGGGGTGACTAAAATTGAGTTTTTATTTTTTTTCTAAAATTTCAGTAAAGCTAGAAACTTGAAATTCGGTAATTTTCGTGCACTCGCAGAGGACTAACCACGGGTATTTTTTCAATGTTCCTGTTACATAATAGGAAATTAGCAACCCTTACTTTATTTTAGTTTTATGAAATAAAATTATAACTTGAAATTCTTGTTTTATTTAAAAAAAAATTATTCTTAATTTTTTTTCCCAAAACCAATAGCTTCAGAGAAAAAATAAACACCATAATTTATAATTTTTTTAATAAATTGAGTGGAAAACAGTAAAGATGTAAAATGTAATACGATTCATAATAAATGCTGGAAATGACCACCTCGACATTGTTTTTAATTACAAAGTTTTAGAATAGTAGACTGCTGTCACTTCGACAATTCATTTACCGTGTTTACTTAATGTTTATTCAAATTGTAGTAGGCTGATGTCAAACACTGTTGTTGATAGTTACCAATCGAAGTTTACTTGTAAGTTTGTAGGTTGTTAGTTTTGCGTTTATCTGTCTATTGTTTATTTTATAACATATCGTGGGCTTACTGCCAAAACTGATCAAGTCAAATTTTATATGATTTGAGTTACTAGGACCAAATCTCTTGGAAAAGTCAGATCTACCAATAAAAAATGGCTAAGTCATATTGATTTAGTTTATTAAGTACTTTCAGGTAGTGTAAATATGAGTTGTGATTTTTTTGTTTATAGATCTGTCTTTAATAAGTGACTCGGTCATATTCACTCAGATCACCTAAAATTTGACTTGGTCACTTTTGGCAGTAAGCCCACGATATATACAAACGCTGAAATGGCCAACATGCATTTTGTGTATGGTATGGCAAGTGGTAATTCTCGACAAGCTAGACGTCTTTATGCTGAAAAATATCCGCAACGAATGACGTCTCATCATTCCGTATTTGCACGTATTCACAACCGCTTATCCGAAACTGAAATGTTAAAAAGAAATTCAAAGAACACAGCTCGTTTCCGGACAGTTAGAAATGTAATGGTAGAACAAGCAATTTTAGATGCACCCTAAATATCAGCCATTCATCTGTGTGGCGAGTTTTAAAAGAGCAGCAGTTTTATCTTTACCACATTCAACGAGTTTAAGCTCTTTTACCTAGAGATTTTTCTCAACGAGTTAGATTTTGTGAATGGTTAACACACGAAATGCGACAAAATCCTCAATTTTTAAATAATGTATTCTTTACGGACGAGGCACATTTTTCAAGAGTATCTAACATAAATTTTCATAATAATCACGTATGGGTAGACGAGAATCCCCATGAGATTATAGAGCACCATTTTCAAAATGTTTTTCAGTGAACGTATGGATTGGTATTGTAGGGGATAACTTAATTGGGCCACATTTTCTGCCTCAGCCATTAAATGGAATTTTTTAAACCAGTTTTCTCGAAAATGATCTCCCTGAACTACTTGAAGACATCGCACTCAATATCAGACAAAACATGTGGTTCATGCACGATGGTGCTGCAGTACACTTCAGTCGGACTGCTAGGCAATATTTAGATGCAACATATCCCAACCGTTGGATTGGTCGAGGAGGGCCCCAACATTGGCCTCTTCGATCTTCAGAGTTAAATTCTTGTGATTTCTGTTTATGGGGTTACCTTAAATCATTAGTCTACATGACACCCATAGTTGATATCAACGATTTGAAGAATTGTATTCAAATAGAGCGTGACACCATAAGAAATACACCTCAAATTTTTGAAAGTGTACGGCAATCCATGACACGTAGGCTACGTTCTTGTATTTTGGCTAAAAGTTGTCATTTCCAGCATTTTTTTATGAATCGTATTACATTTTACATCTTTACTGTTTTCCACTCAATTTATTAAAAACATTATAATTTATGTTGTTTATTTTTTCTCTGCAACTATTGATTTTGGGAAAAAAATTTAAATAAAACAAGGATTTCAAGTTATAATTTTATTTCATCTCGAAAAAAAGTTTTGATATGAAATAAAGTAAGGGTTGCTAATTTCACCCCCTATTATGTAACAGGAATATTGAAAAAATACCCATGGTTAGTCCTTTGCGAGTGCACGAAAATTATAAAATTTCAAGTTTCTAGCTTTACTGAAATTTTAGAAAAAAAAAATAACTCTGTTTTAGTTACCACCTTTTAAAGGTGATATCTCGGAAAGGGGTGGGCTGAGGAAATTTTGTTATAGGAAAGACCCATCTTAATTTTATACGAGCAATCATCTCCTGAATTTTTTCGCATGAATTTAGAGACTATGGCGACTATTTCTTTAGAAAATTATTCAATATTTTATCTAGTGAAATAGTCATCCCAAATATAACACGACTTTGATTAATATTCTACTATTTTTGTTGTTAGCTGAATTTTGGCATTAATAATCAATTGATGCCTAAAGTTATGCCTCATTAAATTGATATTAAAATATTCTCGAAATTTAGATTCAACAAAATTAGTTAACTATTATCAAGGTCTTGGTATATTACCCTTGAATATTTTTTTCAATATTAAAAAATAGTACACTATACACGAGAAAAATGTTAGATTTTAGCTCGAGGTTGTGTTGTCTCCCGGTACTTTGTTCCTTTGTATAATCAATAACTATTTTAGATTTATATTATGAACGTATTTTTCATATATTTTTAAATTATTTTAGATCATAAAAACCCCAATGATAGCCGGTGGATTATTTGTAATTAACAAAGCATATTTTGACAAACTTGGGAAATATGATATGAAAATGGACGTATGGGGTGGAGAAAATTTAGAAATATCATTCAGGGTTTGGCAATGTGGAGGAAGCCTGGAAATAATACCATGCAGCAGGGTAATTTTTTAATTTAAATTAAACTATATAATTTTGTCTGTCTGACAGAATGTTTTTTTTATGTATTACTAAACTTGCTATTTTTAAGGTGGGTCACGTTTTTCGAAAGAGACATCCATACACCTTTCCAGGAGGTAGCGGAACTGTTTTCGCAAAAAATACAAGACGAGCTGCCGAAGTATGGATGGATGACTATAAAAATTATTACTATGCCTCAGTTCCTTTAGCCAAAAGTGTGCCATTTGGAGAGTAAGTCCTCTTCTTTATCCATGGTTTGAATTAAAATAAAAACCTTTCAGTCATAATTTAGCAAGATACACATACTAAAGGTATGCTGACTTTCGATTCAAAATTCGTCCAAACCGCGCATGACGTAATGCGGGACGAACTTTCAAGTTATTTTGACACTTTTCGATTGAATAGTGTAAAATAATTTAATACTTTATATTTGTGTTAGTAGTGACTATATTTTCCTATATATAATAGGGAAGAACTAAATTAATGTTTAAAATGTCGGGCTGCGCGGTAGAGATATTTCCGAATGCCACAAAATATGGGTAAATTCTTATCGAAGAAAAAACAAACTTAATTGAAGTTGCTCTATCCACTTTGAGGAAAGTAGTTGTGAGATTCCTCTTAAACATAGACGCAAGAAAAGGAAACTGAATCCACCAGGTGCACGGGCCTCATTAAGCAAAGAAAATAAATCGGTATTTTAAAGTTTTAGCTCATAAAACATTAGTTTCCTGTCCCAATACAACGGTCCTTTTAAAGTAATGCCATGCATGAGCAGGACACGAACATATACGAGTACAAGAATAAGATAAATAAACAGAACAATTGGTTTTGAGTATTTTCCAAGTAAACTTGACAAAAAATGTTTAAATTTACAAAATAAAAAGAATTTTTTTGTGTACTTACTTTTTATAAATAAATAATTTGTTTCACACTTATTTTTATTTCAAATAATAAGAAAAGAGATTGCAAGAGAACTACCACGCCCAGAAAGTACAAATTTGAGTCCAAGTTGTATTTTTAGGTTATATTTTTTACTTATGGCCAGGTTATGGATTTTGTCTCAAAATACCCATAATTTATGAGAAAAATTAATATTTTTATTAGTATTATTTACTTTAAACCTTCATATTTATAAACGAATATATTACAAAATAACCAATGAAGCTCAGGAAAAATATCGAATTTTTATTTATCTCCTATTTAATGCTTATAATTCTATGTCCCATATGACGTCACCGTCAGTCAGCTGCATGCGCAAGAACATACCGTTAGTCTGTGTATCGTGATAATTTAGCTATTTAGAAATTATTATTTTGTTTTTTTTTTTAGTATAAGTGATAGACTTGAAATAAAAACACGACTGCATTGTAAACCCTTCAAATGGTATCTGGAAAATGTTTATCCAGAATTAACAGTGCCTCAAGCTACTACCTCACATCCAGGCCAAGTTCGACAGGGTACATTTTGTCTGGATACCATGGGACATCTTTTAGATGGAGTTGTGTCCCTATATCAATGTCATCATACGGGAGGAAACCAAGAATGGACATTGACAAATACGGGACTTTTAAGACATCATGACCTGTGTTTGACATTAGTAAATTTCGTAAAAGGTAAATCGAGCAAAAGGCTTTTTATAATGGTAAACGATTAATTGTTCATTCTATAGGGTGTTTCAGATATGCAGTCATTAATTTTTGGAAGTAATTCTACGAAAAAATGTTTAAATAACTGTAATATTATATGAAGATCCAAAAACTGAAATGCAAATTTGGAAATCGGTGGTTCAGTTGGTAGAGACGCCGACAGTTCTAGTTGGAAGGTTCTAGGTTAGATCCCATGTTTTCTTTTCTTGGTTTCTCAGCTTTTTCAATGTTTCTTTGATTTGTTTTCACTTTGGATATGTGGTAGGATTACTAAAGGCCCAGAATTGCCCGGAACGTCCGGGTTTTTACTACGTCCGGGTGTGTCCAGGCGGATTTTTTATAAGCATCTGGATTTTAAAATAGTTGACTTTAACAACATAAAAAAAAACAGAAAAATCAACTAGATCTGAAAAATGCTGTCATTAAAAAATCGACGACAAATGCTGTAGTGTAAAACCCCCTTAAGCGGTCGAAGAGTTGTTAAAAACAGCTGAATTTCTTTTTGTAATCCCGTCCCACAATTATTCTAATGTGAAAAGAACATTTTCATTTATTGCCGCCCAGTGAACAAATGAAAGAAATAATAGACATTCAACATATTAAAAGATTAAACAAATATATTTATAACAATTTGTATCTGAGCACAAAAATCTGAAAAACGTTTGAATTCTCGAGACCTTACGCAATCCACGTCACAGCATACGTCACAAGTTATGTGAACACTTCTTTTTAAAAACGTGTCCACCAGAGATAACGAAAAGATGTAACTACTAACAAATATCGTGCGGTCCTGAGTAAGACATACTCTAAGGGATACAGGAGGGTATATAATATCCGCTGTTGCCATATGCCTATTTCATTATTCTCGTTTTGTTTACAAAATTATTTACAAATATGACGGACTCCCAAAGATGGGGAACTAGTTTTTTTTGCACCCCCATGGTATGGGTATCGATCAAAAGGTTTTGTTGAGAAGAATACGAAAAACATTAATAAAATGATGTCACACTAAATTTAAATGGCATAGGCTCCAAGATGGCGTACAAAATTTTCTTATCTACCAACATGATATGGGTATCAAATGAGAAGAATACGAAAATAAAATGATGTTACTCTAAATTCAATATGGCGGACTGTTTTATTAGTAATATGAAATTGGTAAAACCATATGTTATTAAGTAAATAATGAATGTGAAAAATATTATATTTCTTACTTCTTCAGAAAACATTTTATATAACGTCCGGATTTTTTTATCCAGGATAACATAGATACAATAACACTGTGAAGAGGGCTTCAAAACGTGGATTGTTAAATATTATTCTAAAATAATTAATAACAATATTATGCAGGTTCCCTTTACAGTGTCGTATTTATGTTAGCTGGGATTTCCAAACCCCTGTTTAAATGAACTCTTTTTTAGATTTTTATGTAAAATAATTTATTAAAAATAATTAATGACTTCATATCTGAAAGCAAATAGGGTTTTGTATGCAATACTTAAATTATTGTTTTTATTTATTACTCTTTTTAGTAGGTTCTCAAGTTGTTATGCGAATATGTGATGGTTCTGAGGAACAAAAATGGCACGTCATCGAACCAGGCGGCCTGCTTCGTCACGGAAAGTATCCGCTTTGTTTGGACTCGAGGCACTCAGAATCTAGGGGAATCACAGCAGAACGATGCAGTAGTAGTTTAAATTCACAAAAATGGCAGCTAACTGGACGTGCTTAATTGGAACTGATTGAAAATAGAAGATATTCGATTTCTAGGCATCTAATAAGAGAAGTGTTTTTACACATCGAGTCACATGTTCTAAAATTAACTAATACAACAATATAGACTCTAACAGAAATGTCAGAACAAATCAAACTGAGAAAATATTAAATTTAGTAAGAAACTCGATCGTTCTTGAGATAGGTATTCAAAATAATTTAGTTCGTAGATTTGCAGGGCGATACGAAGTTTAAAAGTGAGAAAAATCGTACAAATGTACACCCGGGTCATGTTTATTAATAATTAATACCTGTATTTTTGTCTTTAATATTTAACTATTTTGGATTTGTTCGTTATTATGAAATATCAGTGATATGTAATCTATAAGAACAGTTTAACGAAAACATGAAGCAATATTGTAAAAATCACTTTAAAGTTACATTTCAAAATTGTAACAAAAACCGTTCTTATTTATTTTAAAAAATTGCAGAGATCGGGGTTTTATATTTTCTTATGAAGGCCATCAGAATTTTCTTTCTCAAAATTTTATTGAAAAATCCAGGAACTAACAAAGCAATTTTAAATTAACTTTTTAGACAATATTTGCGAGAAGTAGGTACATTACCTACTTTTAAAATGATTAAAAAGTACCGGGTAACTGGAAATAGTTGTGATATTTTATTAAAGGTTGGCAACGGAACGATTATGGTAATACTGATAATAATCTACTGTTTGACAAGTGTTGTGGTAAATTCAACAATGTTCTGCATTACGTTATTAATATTTTGTATGAATATTTTGGTGTTTCTTTTACCTATATTACCAGTATTTAAAAATTTATTATTTCAGATCAAAAAAACGTTATATTATCCACTTTTTTTGGGAACTTACATTTCCATTCATTTTTTATAAAACCACTTTAGAAATATGAACTGACAATAAAAGAGTATTGTTAAACCTGAGATAGAATGAAGTATAGAGACGATATAAAAACTATTCTTTCTACACCCACATGGATATTTAGATTATCTACGCACAGATTACAAAACAAAAAAGTATGATATTGCCTTTAACTGAACGAATATATTTCATATCCATTCTAGGTAGTAAGAACATTGCAAAAAATGAAATCCAATCATATTTTGATCAACCGACTGCTATTATTTTTAAAATTTTAAATAAGTGACAATTCTGTCAAACTAATTGTCAGTATATTTTTTAGTTATTGATATTAAACATACATTAAAAGGGGTTAGTCTTGTGTAGAATCGATAAATAATATTTCTGTTTTTATTTCGTCTATAACTATAAATAATTTGTTAATTTAAATTAAACTATTAAACTGTCAATTTAATTACAAGTATTAAAGCAACAAAAGTTCCTGCGTTCCACACGGAAGACTCGAGTTCGATTCTTGGATGAGGAAAAATTAAATGAACTTTTTTCTTTTCTTTTATGGTTTTTGTTTTTTTTTTAAATTATTAGAAGTCATAAATTATTTTAAAATTAGTTATTTTGTCTTAATAACCTTAAATATTTTTTTATTTGTAAATTTTCGTTAGTGGGTCGTAGAAAAAATATTCTGTACAACTCGAATGGATTATCCACATCGCACTCGTGCGTCTTCGTACGATATGGCTATCATATCAACTCTTGTTGCACAAACTACTATTGCGATATGACAACCCAGACAACACACCAAATCCCAGAGATATCCACAGAATATCTTTTGTGAATATCCAATATATCCACAGGATATCAGAAATATTCCGTGGATCTAATATGGATATCCAAATGTCCGTCTATATCCAGAATATAGAAGATATCCTATGGATTATCCAGCAAAATATCTAATGGGTATCTTCCAGACAATACGAGAAATCCCAGAGATATCCACATAATATATTTTGTGGATATCCAATATGGATATCCAACCAAATTTCCGTCTATATCCCAGGATATAGAAGAATTCGGATATATAGCAAAATATTTTATGGGCATCTTTAGTAGAGGTTCATAAAAGTAACCAATGTTTATTGAATAAGGTCGAAAGAAAATAGCAGAGAAAAAATATTTTCAACACTGCCTTTGATTTTGCCCACTAAGGAGAAAGTCATCCTTATTAGGACACTTCAGCAATAAATGGAAATTCTTGACTCCAGTCTCTAATGGAGTCTGATTGGAAAACAAATTTCGATCGAACTCAATTATGGCGGGTTAAGCATGAGTAGATGCAAAAGTGGTATCGCCATCTATACTTAGTAAGCAAAATCAAAAATTACATCTAGTGGATATCCACGATGGTTTGCGTTCGCGCCTAGACTTTGATTATTTAGTGGATGTCCATGGGATATTGAATACACCTTAAAAAAATTAATTTTAAATATCTGAACGGTACTATTAGCCACAATGGCGAGCACAATGGCGTAATTTTTTAATAATTTGCTATATAATTACTATTATTTATGGACATTTGCATGTCTATAAATTACAGGTCATGGATATAAAATAGATATCCACCATGGACTGGACATTCAGTGGATATTGGGATGTTCAGTAGATATCCAAAGGATTTGGTGTGCTGTCTGGGAACATGAACTCACTTTAGGACAAGTAGTGTCGAAAAGTGTGTTCAATTGAATCAAAATGGCGACTTAGGGTCGTACTTTGATTTATTTGTAATCAATAATTTAATATTTGATTACTGACGAAATGAAAATGTTTTGTTCCCAATTTTGACATTTTTTTAATCGCAGCAAGTGTCAAAATGATCTATTTTACGCAACCAGTTGCATAATGAACATTATGAACTCATGGTTTCGAAAAATTCATTATTTGACCAGTTGCGAAATAAAAACAAATAAAAATGAACCTTTTTTGTTTTAAAATCAATAATATACATTTTTGAAAATTTATATCAAAGAAAGGCAGCTGTACTCATAAAAATGGAATTTGGTCAAACTTACAACCTAGTAATAATGTTATTTGCTCCTTATTTTCCATTCTAAATCACCACAAAATTATTAAAACACAATACACAACCAAAAATAACCCACTTTATTTAAATCTAAATAATTTTATCAAACAATATAAACTACAATAAGTCGTTGAGAATAAATGAATATGATTTTCTATTTGTCAATAAAAGAATGAAGTTAACTGGCGATCCAAATTAATTTTCGCCCGCCTGTCATTTGTCATCTATAAGTAGGATGTTTGTTTATTTACATGTTTTTGTTTTGGGCGGATTTTGTATTTGTGATTTTTTTAACTGTTTTTAGATAATATTCTCATTGTAATAGTGTTTTTGAGTTTCATTTAGTGTTAATTTAAGTTTAAGTCTCGTGCTTTCGTCATAAATATAATATTTATCATGTGTATGACTTAATTTGTTGGAAATATTCACCTATTGGTTGCTACAAGAACATCTAGAAATATGTATTCACTAAACCCAGGACATGTTTTATTACGTGGTTTAAAGGACATTTCAGGTACCACACGTTTATTATTGATGAACTTATTTAAAAATCTTACTAGACTTATTCTTATATTATGAAGTGAATCATGTAGTACTTTGTATACATGTAAATGGTAATAAAACCGTCAAAAAATAAGATTACAGTTTGGTTCTAAACAAACTTTTGTAAAATTTCAATATTGTGAATTTGTAGTTATCCATTTATCGTAAAAAACAAAATTTTACGACTTGTACTTTGAAAATAATGAATACTTCAGTTTTGATTTTGACATTAACACCATATGAACACGAACGCCAATGTTGCCAAATGATGAACTAATTTTAAAACAAAATTAATAAATGAACTGAAATTTTAAAAAAATCAATATAATAAATCGGTTTTATAAAAAAATCCTTAAATAAATATAGAGTATGATAACATATTACCATACACAAATTTTGCTTCTTAAATAAAAGGTCTTATCCACTTCTTCGAGAGCTAAAATCCGACGATGTAGCGAAATTTCGCTACTTCTGGCAACACTAAACGATATCCTACTTATATGGACCTTCTACAAATTTCCTCCAGAGGGCGTATCACTTAGCTTGAATCGCGAATATGCAACTAACAAGAAAGTAGTAGTATTGGTTGCATAGATGTCAATATTTTTTTACCAAAACACAATTTTATAAATAATCCAGTCAAAATTAGAAAAAATATTGTATGTAACACGTTATTACAAAATGCCGTTTATGAAACTCGTTCCCTCGTTCGTAACTGGTTTCATATTATATTATTTTAAATGAAGCTACTTTAAAAAATGGCATTTATTTTCACCAAAACTGACTAGCTCCACTAGCTTAGAGTGACCATATCTCTTTTGTACGCGGCACATAAAATACAACATTGATGAACTTTGGAGGGATGATAACCTTTTTTTAGCTCCCCATAGATAAAAATACATGTGGAGGACCAGAGGACCTTACTTTTTTTTACTCCTTATTACGTTTTTGTCTTATTTATTTGTTACGGTTCAGTAAATTATGTTGTATTGGATTCCAGGATGCTGGACAAATAAAATACATCGTTTTGCTCTACAAATACGGCGTTTTACTGTAAGTTTGCTGTACAAGATCCAATGCAGAACATACTTTGTAATACAGTGAAGTGCTGTTTGTAGAGTCACCTTAAACTATCTCGAGTTTGACAAATGATAAATCGTCGTATTGGTGGTGAAAAGAGCTAAGCCACATTTTAAGGTGAAATGAGTTAATTATATACCTTTCTTTTTCTTTCGTTTTTAAAGCAGTCTTAAAATGAAGAACGTGTTTTCTTTTGTACCAAATGTTATCATATTTAAAAAAAACTTAAGATTTAAATCAAAAGTTGTTTTAACCTAAGAGTTACAAACTTATTTGCCCATTTTCTCCAATTAATAAGTGTGCGACTTAACTCTTTTTACCACCAATACGACGAAATGTGTAATGCAAAGCTGCGGACACTTTTACTATCGTCATAACATCTCCCCTTTATACCATCTCAATGTGTTTAAATATGTTTAAATAAAATTAAAAACAAATGACAATTTATTTTATGGACGCTACTGAATGACAAATCATTATTACCAAACTTATTTTTGAAAAAATAATTTCCAGTTACCTGTGTATAAAATTTGAATGTTCAACATATTCAAAATAGATTTATTGTAGAGAAATATTTTCTAATTCTTCAAAAGCTGACATTTTTTCTATTTACTTCTATTATTTGTCTATTAAAGACTTACTTAAAAAAATCAAAATATGCAATAAATATGTATGGTGCAAATCAGAAAAATAAATTCATTAGATATTTCGTAACTCGTTGATTTCTGCAAAAATTTTAAAATGCGCATTCTGTCAAATATTCCTTCGTGACGTAATGAGTTATCTATGATTTTTAAAGAAACATGTGGTTCATGCGATACATCATTTGAAAGTTTTTTTTAATCATATTAAGTTTAATTAATTCAGGTTTTTACATTGTCAAACATTTTTATTATTACAATTACTATTCTTGTTTTAAAATACCTCAAAATTCTAAAACATGTGCTCAAACTGACGTTCAACAGCTATAACACAGTGATATAGATGAGCATTGAACTCTATCCAAACATTTTTCAATAACTTCCGGTGTTATTTGCACCATTTAGATCCATATGCGTTCCATGAGTTCTTCGATATTTTGTGGTTTATTTTGGTAGACTTTAATTTTAAAATATTCTTAAACAATTAAATAATGCGGAGCTAAATCTGGTGACCTAGCTGGACATTCGATTATGCTCTTCTTCACCCCAATCCACCCATCTGGAAAGACATTCTCACAAAGACAGTCAAAAATGAAAAAAGCTATCAACTTGAAATTTTTAGCTAAAATCAAGCTTTATATAAGAGCAAGAAGCTCTTATGTTTTGAAAAAAGTCTCAGTAAAAATGTGGGGGTTGAGTGGGGTTGAGGGGGGTTGAAATTAAAAAAAAAAACAAATCAAAAACGAAAAGCGATATCAACATGAAATTTTTAGTAAAAATCAAGCTCTATAAGAAGATGAAGCTAATTAATTGTGAAAAAATATGAATCAAAATGGCGGAGGGGTTGAAATATTAAAAAATATCCTAACTCTATAAGGGAAAAAGCCCTTTGATTTTGAAAAATCTGAATAAAACAGGGGGTTGGAAGCGGCTGAAAATAAAAAAAAATCGTAAATCAAAAACGAAAAGCGATATCAACATGAAACTTTTAATAAATATCAAGCTTTATAATAAGATAAAGCATATTGAGTCTGAAAAAATCTGAGTAAAAATGAGGAGATAATAAATTAAAAAAAAAATCATAAAATCAAAAATAAAAAGCGATATCAACATGAAATTTTTAGTAAAAATCAAGGGAAAAATTAGGAAATGAGGCTATTGATGCTGAAAAAAATCTAAATAAAAATGTGGTTGAAATATTTAAAAAAATTCTAACTCAAAACCGAAAAATAATATCAACTCGAAATTTTTTTACAAAAGTCAAGCTCTATAAGGATACCAAGCCTATTGATTTAAAAATATATATGAACAAAATGGGGAGTTAAGGGGGGTTGAAATAAAAAAATAGAAATCAGTCACCAAAAGCGATATCAACATGAAATGTTTAGTAGTAAAAATCAAGCTATATAAGGAAATGAAGCTTACCCAGACAACACACCAAATCCCAGAGATATCCACAGAATATATTTTGTGGATATCCAATATATCCACAGGATATCAGAAATATCCCGTGGATCTAATGTAGATATCCAAATGTCCGTCTATATCCAGAATATAGAAGATATCCTATGGATATCCAGCAAAATATCTAATGGGTATCTCCCAGATAATATAAGAAATCCCAGAGATATCCACAGAATATATTTTGTGGATATCCAATATATCCACAATATATTTTATAGATATCCAGTGGATCTAATATGGATATCCAAATGTCCCTCTATACCCAGGATATAGAAGACATTCTATAGATATTCAGCAACATATTTTATGGATATCTTTAGTAGAGGTTCATAAGTAACCAATGGATATAATATATCCTGTAGATAAAAAAAGGAAATTAGGAAATAATTCCAAACTCAAATGTGACATTCTGCTTGGATCGGTTTCGTCCTTATAAGGACTCTTCTGCAATAAATAGAAATTCTCGACTCCAGTCTCTAATGGAGTCTGATTGCAATACCAATTTCGGTCGAACTCAATTACGGCGGGTTGAGCATGAGTAGATATTCAACGAGCGAAAGTGGTATCGCCATCTATACTTAGTAAGCAAAATCAAAGGTCGCTGTAGTACCTAGTTCAGAGACTAGGTGGAATAAAAGCCAGGCGGGCTATTCTTAAAAAAGGAAATTATTCTAGTCCTAATAAGGACGAAACCGGTCCAAGAATGACTTTCTTCTTAGTGGGCAAAATCAAAAATTACATCTAGTGGATATCCACCATGGTTTGCGTTCGCGCCTAGACTTTGATATATTTAGTGGATGTCCATGGGATATTGAATACATCTTTAAAAAAAAATAATTTTAAATATCTGAACGGTACTATTAGCCACAATGGCGTAATTTTTTAATAATTTTCTATATAATTACTATTATTTATGGACATTTGCATGTCTATAAATTACATCTCATGGATATAAAATAGATATCCACCATGGACTGGACATTCAGTGGATATTGGGATGTCCAGTAGATATCCAAAGGATTTGGTGTGCTGTCTGGGATATTGATTCTGAAAAAAATGGGGAGTTGAAATATTGAAAGAAATACTAACTTAGAAATAAAAAAACGATATCAAATTGAAATCATCAGGAAAAATCAAGCTTTATAAAGGAACCTATTGTTTTTGAAAAAAATCTGAATAAAAATGGGATTAAGGGGGTCTGTTAAACTGTGGAGTATAATATAGACAACCAAGCATTATATATCTTCAATCTAGTTACTATTTACATTTGACCAGTCAAATAATTTTAATTTGAATGTTGCAATCTTGATAAGAATCACATTTAAAAAAATCAAAGGAACGTCCTTTGCCAAATTTACTTTTATGTCGAAAATTAATACTTGAAAAGTTATTTGTTGTAATTTTATAAATATTTTTTTCATTTGCACCATATTAGTACTTTAATAGGTACCTGTGATCTTACTAAAAATATTAAGTAAGAACCATTGAAATAATACCCTTTTCTCATATATACAGTTTGTGGATCGATGTATGAATCGGTGCAAAGGACAAAAAAATATATAAGGCAGGTCGTAATGAATGTTAACTATTGTACGGAAAACTTTGTTTGGAAACGTTGGATTTATAGATTTAAAGCTGAAGATGTTTCCCATAGTTTTGAATTCTATAAGACCATATTAGTTTGAGATTAAAAAATAGCAGTAGCATATGCAAAGGTTTATTGCTACAGTTGTGTTAAAACTTTTCGTCAGAGAGAATATATTAGTTCTCCCATATTTACAAGATACATTTCGGAAAAATTTTAGCAACAAACATTTTTATAGATTTCACCTATTCATGCATTAGTACCACTCAAAAATACTTTTAATACGTATAGCTCTTATTTGTACGGAGTAAAATCTTTGTTATTTGAAGTACATATCTAATCATTTAACAATAGCGACAATTTAATATAAAAAAAAAATAGGTAGGCAATTTAAAAAAGTTGGCAAAGTATCTTTCGTTACCTAATAAAAATATTTACTTTAATACTTTTATGAAGATGCGAATTTTGTTAGCAGAACATGCATTTATATAAAATCAAATTGATCAGAATTGAAAATAAAGGACATGTAGCGCATATCTAAAAAATGATAAATGTTCAACAAAAAAATAATTATACTAGAGTACTTAACTATTTTTTAGCAAAATTGTTATATTTATTATGATTATGTGGCCTCGTTAAATTTAAATATTGTCATAATATATTTTAAATGCAAAAATAAGTATGCTTACTTACTGATACAAAACCTTTTAAACATTTTTTAAAAAGAACATAATTTTACCATTTTTGTTACCATGATTATTGCTACCAAATCAAAGAAAAAAATGCATAATTATTGATTCTAGTTTATAAGTAGATAATTTATTTTTATTGTAAAATGACATGCCAGATATTGAAAATAAGTTAAAAAATAGATCTGTACTTATAAATTTGTGGTGCAAAATTACTTGAAATTTAAATATTCAAAATTGAGTTCCAAGTAATTTTGCCTACTTTATGTCCATATTTTAATTTTAGTTATAATTTTTGTATATATGTGTATATGTAATGTCAAAAATTAATATATTTTTTGTTACTTAGTTTAGATATATAGTTTATGTTAAACTAGATTGAAATATATATAACTTAAATTGATATACCTACAAAAGCAATTTTTTAAGTTGCCAAGAAAAAAAATTCCTACGTTGGAATTCTTAAGAGGTTCAGAGATTGCATCTTAGGAAAAAAATGTTGTTAAAAGTTTTCAATGAAAATTGAAACCAGGTGTAGTACTTGTATTTTAAAGAAATTAAACATTAGAGATGAGTACTTACAGGGTGGTGATTTGAAAACGAAACAGAGCCAGTTTTAGGCACCCCAGGACATTTACGAAAAAACGCTCGGACTCGTCAATTTTTGATTTTAGGGGGAACATTATAACCCCCGAGTTTTAAATCGCTACTGTCTTCCTAGCCATGATCTTTTAACGATTTTTATTTTCTTTAAATGCTTACCAGCCAATCGAGTAAATGCTGGAAATACTAACCCTGGGCCACCATGCAATAAGAGGTTTTGTTCAAAATGCTCTCGGACATTTTGAAGCATATGTGGGGGATTTGATGACTCATCAATTATACGTTGTCGCAGATTTTCCAGTGATGTTGACTGGGTGGCATAAAATTTAGTTTTTAAGTGGCCCCATAAAAAAAATTTAACGAGGTTAGATCCGGAGACCGTGGGGGCCACTCAATACTTCCTCTTCTTCCGGTCCATTGACCTGGAAACGTGTGAACCAAATACTGACAAACAGTGGGTGCAAAGTGGGGTGGCGCACCTTCTTGATGAAATATTAAGTTGTTTGCTATGTACTGATCGTCATTCTCAATCAACTCTAGTAATGCTGGATAAATGGCGTATTCTTATAATTCCAAATACATTTCTACGGTTAAAGTTCTAGGTAAAAAAAGGGGCCAATTATACGGTTACCAAAAATGCCAGTCCAAACATTCAGTTTTTCCGGATGTTGCGTATACACTTCATGAAATATTCTGGGATTTAAATCGGACCAATAACGACACTTGAGACGATTTACCGTACTATTTAGAAAAAAAGTGCATACTCACAAAAACACACGTTGAAAAGAAAGTGCTGATCATTTATTGCCCGTTCAGTCATAATTTCACAAAATTGTAATGGTCTATATCAAAATCGTCTTCGTTAAATTCTTGTTCCAGATGTATTTTGTAGGGATGAAACTTGTGTTTTTTCAATATCTTGTGATTGCTAGTTCTCTTAGTACCAGATATTATCGCCAACTGTCTTCTCCTCAATATCGTCGACAGTATTCTCAAACCTAGTACGTAAAACAATATTTTTCAAGAGAGCAAAAAAACGCATTTTATAAATTTTAAATAAAAAAATCTAATTACTATATTCTGATAATTGTGGACATAAAAAAGCGACACCATAATAAATACGAGGCTTGATAATATAACACTGAAGCATACGAGGATTAGTTTAAGGCACAAAACTCAATTTGCCAAAAAAACCGACTTACGAGGTTTGAGAATCTTGTCGACGACATGTCGGATCCGAGTGTAAATGACCTGGGGTGCCCAAAATTGGTTCCGTTTCGTTTTAAAATGCCACCCTTTATATCATGGCACTTAGCGTGTTAAAAAATTAAACTTTCAAAATAAAGAATGACCCGCAAAAAATGTTTCTAAAGTAGGTAATGACTGACAAATTCGATTCTTGTCCCTGATAATTACTCAAGGCTCAACTGTACGCTCCAACAAGCATAAATGTTTACAAGGCCTGCATTATAAACCTTTTTTGTGAATCACTCCAGATATTTTCCCCATTTTTTTTTATTGATATCAAAATTAAGGAATAAAATTATTTAATTTTAATATACCTTACATACAATAAACATATATCTGAAAAAATTATATTTATGTAAATACTTAGGTGTATTTGTGTTTATTTTGTAATAGAATTTCATGCGTATGTTATTAATTTTGATTTTTATATTCATGTAAATTTTATGTGCCTGTATTTCATGTTCATTATTTTTTACTAGAAATCATTCAAAATGTGATATTTATGTTTGTATGATTTTTGATTTAGTAAAATCCAATCATTATATATGTCTTGATTTTCTTTTATTCCTATTCAAAACTATTAATCACATGGGAGGAACCAGATTACTAGATTACTTCAATTAGTAAAAATATGATATGACCCAAGATATTGGAGATACGCCTTTCTATTAAATTTGTCCACATCTTTTTTCCTATGTTGTTAGGTCTAGTCCATCGAATATCCTGCATTAGATTTTTTAATAAAAAACTTACTTTATCCAATAATTAAAAAAAAATAAAGAATTGAAAGTATCAATATTTATTCATTACAAACTTAAGATTTTGATTTATCGTCTTTTACACGTTTATCATATTAGACGGTCAGATTGTGACAGGTTTAGGGGCTCCATTTTGGCATACAAGCCTCGAAGAGGAAAATTCGATTTTCCTTAACAGAAATTAAAGGTAATTGTTGCCCACATTTTCACGAACACCGTGTCCACTAAATGAGTAACTAATAGAACTAGGCTTCGGAAAAACAAAGGCTTTAAAGTTGTAAGTGGCTAAAAGATTGAAATAAGGGTGCAATTTTGTAAGGAAAAATCGAGATTTTAACCGATTTTTCCACACAAGCCCATCGAATGTATACATTCTACTAAACATCGATGTACTTTTCAACCCTCTTTGAGGCTTATATGCGAAAATGGGGGTACCTAAATCTGCCACTGTCTGACGGTCTATGTGTGGATATTGAACATTCTGGTTCATAAAGTTTCCTTTAAGTTTGGTAACCTGACATTTCGTCGACGGCGTCAAGTGACAGGTTAACTTTTGTAGTGCTTTTTTATAATTCTTTAAAATTTTTGGAACTAATTTGAACTTTGAATTGTTTAGTAAGGGCATTTAGGATAGTGAGGAAATGTGTATTGTGTCAAAATCTTTATAATAAGAATGTTATGCTTTCATTTCATAGGTAAGGTATTGTTAGCGCAGACGGAGACATATATAGGGAATAAGGCTCGATTTATTTAACATTGTAAAGGCATTTATCAAACTGTCCTAAAAGAGTTGTCATATGTCGTTATTTTAATATATAAGAAAATATACAAAACAGTTTTTTGAATACCCTGTATATAGTGTTTCTTTAAATCTATCTTTGATTTAGAAAACCTATATTGTTAATATGTTATTAATATTTGATTATTAAATAATTTTTATAAAATCTAATTAAACCCTCCTGAACCACTAAGTCTACACATGCAACGTACGTTGTCCCTTTCTCCAAGGTGTATTGGTTAAGTAGTATGAAGGGCGAGTCTATCTTAGATAATACGTCTATGGATATGAAATACATGACTTTCTTGTAAAGTACGGCCCATTCAATTCTTTATATCTGTTTTTAAGTTATCTGGATGCAGACGCACAGGCGGACTTAGCGAAAATGGTCGAAACGGATATAGGGGACGCCAAAACGTAAAGATCGGTCGAAAACTCAAGATAAAAAAATCATTTTTTTTTTGAGAATTGGCATCTAATCGTAGTTTTTGTTGCCATAGACTTTTGTAAACCGAATAATTATTTATTACTTTAATTAAAAATTCATTAATTAAGTTTATATATTTTCTCATCAAATGTACTTAATAAAATAGAAATACTTGATGGAAAAAGGATATTTAGGGAAGAAAGTTTTTTATGAAAGTCTGAACGATGAGAATTATGGTGGCTACAAGAAAAAATGAGGTGGTTGATATCAGCAAAAGAAGATTTGTCGCATTGACAGAAAGGTAATAACAATTCTGGAAAGGTGAGACGGAAAACCCCCATGATTTAGTTTCATTCTTGTTAAAGTCGTACAATAATACCTAGACATTTTAAAATTTGTAATGTGGGGAATAGATTTTGGAAGAACAGGGTGAACAAATGTATATGGGTTATTTGAATGAGAAACAAAGTGTTCCCAAAGTTTCTCCCAGCTTGATCTAACATTTCGTTTCATTGCATGAATAATATCCTGCGGAGAATGAATATTACTAATAGTTGGAAGAAGAATGGATTCTTTAGCAGCTAAATCGACTTTTTCATTTCCATCTATCCCTTTATGACTTTTAACCCAGATGAAAACGATCTTGATTTTAGAATTATGAAGAGTAAGGAGAGACAATAATTTCTCTTATAATAGGATTTTTGTTAATATTGCAGGAATAGTTAGAAATTGAAAGTAAAACAGATTTCGAGTCTGAAAGAATAACCGATTTGCTTTCTCCATAGCTTTTTATCCAATTGAGTGCTTGTAAAATTGCAAAAGCCTCCGCTGTATAAACAGATGAATAATTTGGTAAATGAAATTGGGAAATAAAGTTTTCATTTTCCACATAAAAAGCTCATCCTGTACCTTGTTTTCCTTTAGACCCATCGCAAAAAATAGTATTAACTGTATCTAGCGTTCCCAATACCGATTTTATGAATATATTATTAATTTTAGGGGAAGAAGTAAACTCTGGGAATAAGATTGTTGACTTGAACAATAAGGAGAAAAAATTAAACATGGTATATAGGAAGAATACCGTAAGACTCAATTTTATTTAAAAACTGGTTTAAAGATAAACAGGCTTCAGCTAAAGGTGGACTAATTTTAAATTTCCAATATTTGTTGGTTAGGTTTTCAATATTCAGGATAAAGGAAGAATTCGGAATTTTTTCCGAAAACATTTTAAATGTAACTAACTTTTTGCAGTCCAGAAAATGTCTTCGTAAGTGAAGAGGAGACTCGTGCTTCCGCAAGAACCGCTGGAGTAGGGGAAGATTTAAAAGCACCGAGACATATTTTGACTACTTTAACTTGCATACAATCTAATAACTTAAGGCTTGAGTTCGCAGCTGATCGATATAATAATATGCACCCATAGTCGATGATTGATCGTATGTAAGATCTATAATGTGACACATTTAAGAATACTAATGCCTCTTTCACATTTGGATAAAGTATAATCAATATGTTTTTTCCATGTAAGCTTATATTGTCTAAGACAATTCCTAAGTATTTGAAGGAACTTACCATTGGAAGAGATATTGAATTAAACTTAATGACTTCTCCTGTTATCAGCTTGTGACGGGTATAAAACCATCACAGCTGATTTATTTGCAGCCAAAGAGAAACCATGATCAAATAACCAGCTTGTAAGGCAATATATGACATATTTAAGATCTACAACACAATCGTGATAAGACTTACGGGGCTGTATAAATACATACATAATCCGCGTACTGAATACACTTAATTGGTTGATCGAAGATCTCATGCAAGCTTGCCGTGCAAATATTGAAAAGAAAGGGACTCAGAACGGATCCTTGAGGAATACCCTGGTTGACAATTCTAGGGCCATGCAGAAGGTTATAGTGATCTCTGATATATACTTTCCTGTTTCTAAATAACTCAATAATATTGGCAGAGGCGTTTGTATCAAAACCGTAATAGGAGAGTTTTGTTTGTAAGATGTTCAAATCAACTGCGTCATATGCCCCTTTAGAATCTAAAAAAATACAAGCTGTGTATTAATTTTTTGAGAATGAATACTGAATCCGTACTGGGAACTAGGTAACAGAGAGTTATGTTCAAATTACCATTCTAAACGACGTTTAATAATTCTCTCAAAAGTTTTAGCAAAATAAGATAACAGAGAAATTGGGCGGTAAGACGATGGATTACTAGGGTCTCTCATAGGTTTAATAATGAATGTAATTACAACTTCCTTAAAAGATTCAGGAAGAAGTCCTTGTAACCACCATTGATTATAAATTTCAACTAAGACACTTTTTGAATTGTCTGGTAAATTTCTAATTAAAGAATAAGAAAAGCTATCTTTTCCAGTAGCTGTGTTACAAGTGGTTTTAATTGCTAATTATAATTCAGTTAAAGTTATTTTTGAATAAAGGTTATTTTTATTTCCCATTTCCCTATTATTTACCTGCTGAGGAATAAAACTTGGATCAACAAATGGAGGAGCAATATGGTCAAATAATTTTTCTATTATATCTGGAGCCAGAACAGTTTTTTTATTATATTTATTTTTGTTTGAAATACTTTTAATATATCTCCATACTGAAGATATTGGAGTATTTTTGTTTAGATTACTAACAAATTTTTTCCAGCTGTTCTGAGCTTTTTGTTTGAATATTAGATTAATTTTTAACCGACTTCAAAAAAGGAGGAGGTTCTCAATTCGTCGCAATATTTTTTTTTATGTATGTTCAGCGATAATTCTTTCAACACGGTGTCCGATTTCAATGATTCTTTTTTTGTTGGTAAGGGGTACCTCAGGGGTGGTCCCATATAAATTTGGTTAAGATGTGGTGATGGCATCTGCACGTTTTTGAAGTCGGTTTTTTTTAATTTTTAATACTTGTGGCCTGCAGATTTTTATAAAAAATGAAATTGTCAAAATTCGATGTGTGACTATAGTTGCATGAAGCTACCTTTCTACTCTCAACTAAATCGGAACCCTCAAAGTCGCATGCTGGAAGGAACCTTGAAGGAGTAAAAGGATTGTTTCTGGGCATAGATAAATCTGCAGCTACCGTGACAGCTTCAATGAAATTTGGGAATGAAGTGGATTCAGATACTTTATTTACTGGATAGGTACAGGAAAGTATTTTTATACCATGCAGGAAAGTAAAAATCAATATTTTGTAACTATAGTTACAGAATCAACAAATGTGTCAAAAAATAAAATATGGCAAAACCTACAACTATCAAAGAAGCTATAAAAAGATGGGAAGAAAAAAATTCTGGTAAAAAAATTATTGATGCAGAAGAAATTGGATTTCAATTTCAATGGCCACCCATTGAAAAAATGGACAATACTCTCTCTTCGCTAATAAATACTAAAAAACTCAGCCTTTCAACAAATATGATTGAAAAGATTACAGGTGATTGAAATTAAATTAGATAAAATCAATTTAAAAATATTGGGCATTCTTTTTTATCACACATCACAAAAAAATAATTATTAATGTATATTTTGGTTTTCAATATCAAATGCAAAAAATAATCTACTGTTTTTTTGCCTATTGACACATTTATAGGTATAAGTGGTATGAAAAACTTAAAAATTCTCTCTTTGGCCAGAAACTACATCAAGACGTTTTCTGGATTGGAAGGAGTAGCAGATACATTGGAGCAATTGTGGATATCATACAATATTATTGAAAAAACCAAAGGAGTAGGCGCACTGAAGAAACTTAAAGTTTTGTATATTGGAAATAATGTTATAAAAGATTGGGGTAAGTCTTAGGGTAATGAATAAAGTCTGAGGTTATTTTTGTTAAAATTTTGTAATTTCTATAATGTTTAGTGTCTTTTACTGACAAGAGTATATATGGGTTGCAAATGGTCCAATTTAAGAAAAGTTCTGGACTATGTGTGTCAAATAATGATAGGCAAGCTCAAATGAGTCAAAAAAAGTTTTGTTGGAATAAAAAATTAAGTTTGCATCAACAGTTAAAAAAATATTTTGTGCCAGAACAAAAATCTTCCACCCAATCTTTTTATACCATTTTTGAACATGAATACAACAACGTAACCAAAAAAGAATTATTTTTTAACGATTTGATTTCTATTGTTTGAAATGATATACAAGAATTTAGATAATGGAGAGCCATTTTGAAAAATTCTGAAAAATGAACACTTAGGAAACACTCTGTCCCTTGGATTGCCTTGAATTAAAAATTATAATTACACACATTTTTAGGAGAATTCAATAAATTTCAAGAATTGACTTCATTGGAAGATTTGTTATTTGTGGGAAATCCACTTTCTGAAAATACAGATGAAACCGTTTTTCGAACAGAAGTAGCTAAACGATTGCCAAATTTAAGAAAACTGGATGGTGAACCTATACTTAGAGAAGAAGAATAGATTTTAATGTAAAATTTCAAAATTTTATTTAATAAAATTAGATTAATTCAAAATAGAAGTTTTAATAAGAGAAAACAATGTTTCCTTTAGTAAAACCATAAATACGATTTCAAGTTTTTCTTTTCAATATCATGTACAATCAAAAAATATAAAAATAATTTTCTCACTAATACTGATCACCATCATTCCTGTCAATGCCAACCATTTGCATCTGCCTACATAGTATAGTTAAGCCCTACCTATTTTTTTATGTTAAAGATGTATCTTCTAAACTCCACACCATTTTTGCAGATTTAATATACCTCGTAATATACTCATTGAAAACATGAACTCAGATTAGTTTTTGGTGATCAAATTGATATAAAATAAAACAAAGATTTAATCAAAAGAAAACACTTTGTACCTTAGTAATAAACTGCCAGCTTCAGTATTTTACAAAAAAATTTAAAGCACATTTTATACTCTTAAAATTATTTAGATTTTATTTTAGTCACAATAATAATGGTTAGATGCCTACAACTTGAAAAAATGCAAAGGTAGCCAATTGATTTAGGAACTATATTAAGCTTATTTTATACATTTAAACTAGACAGAAGAACTCAATTTTTTTATGATTTAATTATTTCTTTAGCCTCTTCATTAATTGTAATTTCCATTCCTCTTCTGGGATGTTTGTAGCCCAATCTGGAATTGCACTTTCAGGTAGGGTTATATTCAACATTGCTTGTTTAACTTCAAGTACTCTTTGATTATCCATTTTAATATCACAGACTTCGGGGGCAGGTCCATCCCATACCTCTTTTACAATTGATGATTCCATAGGAGTTATGGGAGGTACAGAAATACCTTGGGATTCTGAATTTATAGTGGTGTTTGTGGCACTACCTTCTGTAACAAAAACAAGAGAGGGCCATTAAAAAGTTACCACCCTAATTTTAGGTTGTTTTAAGAAATTAAAAAAAAATCTGTGAGAGGACATTTTTTTTTAAGGGGAATATTATATTACAACTCGAATATTATCCCTCTTCTCTCCAATGGATAACTTGAGTGTCACATCTTTGAAAAGATAATACATTTTGCTAGATAGTTCAATGTTCAATTTATGATTAATAAAAAACTGACTTCTCAGCAATTTTTTGTAGGTAGGTAATTTATTAAAAAATGTCTAATAATGGGGTGGACTTTTTAGTAGTCACTCTGTATTTATTTCTACCTAATTATTAGTTTTATTGGAAAAATACTCATTCCACATTATTTACTCTACCTCAATTAGCACTCAATTTAGCAAGAGGCAAGGATAACTTATAGAAGGAAACACTATTGTGCACAAATTGAAAAGGACTGGGAAAATAAAAGCAGTGAACAACATTGTAACAAAAAAACAGAAAAAAAATACTGCAGTAATCCTTCTGTTTACATCATTGCATGTGGTGCATGCTTTGGCATACTTGCATCATTAATTTTATCTTTGAATTTTGAGGGCAAGAACAATTTGTATTTCACAAAAAAGGACGTCAAAATAGTCTAAAATTATAAAATATTTATGTTTATTTGCAAACAATTTTCTTGTCCTTGAAATTATACTTAAGTTATTCCAGTGAACACAAGGCCTGCATATGAACAATCTACGACGACATAAACGCAGGTTTACTAAATACTGGAATATGGGTAGATACAAGATTAAATAATAATATAAATTGTGTATTGTATAGTTCGGTAATGAGTTGCCCGAAAAAGAATTAAGATGTAAAAAATATCTGTAATAAATAATAATAATTATTGATTACAATACCATCATCATCACTATCTGAATTCGTATTCGTCTCTTCAACAGGCGATGCAGGTAATAATTGATACTGTGCAAATTCTATTTGAAAGTCCTCCGTTTCTACCTCTTGATCAGAATCATCTTGTGAAATACCAAAAACAGTTTCACTAGTAATTCTGAGATCTTCTGTAGGATTATCTGGATCTGGTAGACCCATATCTGTTTTTACCATTTCTAACTATGGTTTAAAATTGTTTTTAAATGTAAACTAATTTACATATTTATTTATTAGATTGATTACAAAACAAACATAAACCTTTCTGTCACTGTCAACAGTGTTGTTCCTAGGGATTTTTGAATTGTACAACTTTCAGTGTCAAAATTGTACACTTTTACTTTCGATTGTACAACCACTAATTAATCTTCTTCTTTTTTATTGACAGACTATGGCCTACTACTTTCCCATGCTTAAAATTCTTCTTTTTTCCAGTTTAAAATATATTTTTGATGTAAAACGGTGTACTGATTGGTCGCGAATGGCGCCAAATTTAAACTTTTATTTTTTTATTAATTTTAATTATTTAACAAATCGTAGACTTTTTGAGCCAAGAAAACCTTTTATATACCCGATTTTACATAAATATTTAGCAATTTCAAATTGTACAACATTTCTGTCTTTTTTCAAAAGTGCGTACAACAGTACAACCGCATGACTGATTGTACAACTTTTTGTACAATTGTACAACCAGGAACAACACTGACTGTCAAAAATAATTTTCTTCTGTTTTTAAATTATCTTGGCCTCGTGCTAAATGGAAAAATAATAATTTCATTTTGTATAACGGGTGTTAGTCATAGACATTAGTAGGCTGTGTTGCCGTTGTTATTAAAATTGTAACAAAAACTGTATTTTTATTAATGTGGAACTCAAAAATATAATTTCAAATGTCGAAATTTCATGGAAAATGGTAACCCGGTAATAGTGGTACGAAAATATTCGAATAATTTAGGTATGTTGAACTATGATCGAATGTTGAACTTGACGTATTGATTCAAAATTCTCTTACAAATAAACTCACAACGTTGTAGTGTATATTTTGCCCTCTTACACAGAAATTTGTATTTTTCTTCATTCATGTACAATTGTATTTATTCGTATCGGGTACTTGGGTACTTAAGTGATAGTCTGATGCAGTTTTGACATTTCATAAATCGCCCTATAGTGGTGAGTATAGATGAAGAGACTTTCAGTAGGTATTTTCGTATTCACCTCTGGTACATCTTTTATATTTTTAGCCGTTTCTCAGATCAGTCATGGATCAGTCGCTTGTATAAAAATTTGTAAATCCATATTCCAAAACTATATTAAACTAACTTTACGGGTAAATCGGGAAATGTTTAAATATGAATAACTTTTTTCTTTTCCGAGCCAGCCTACATATTTAATGTAGTTGACAACGTCGAAAGTAGTGATGCCGCGAGACAAGAGAGTGGCCTCATCTTGTCAGAGAGTGGCCTCTCTTGTCTCGTCTCGTAGGGCGAGAGAAAACTGTTCTCTCGTCTCGACGAAAAGGGGCTTTCTCTCGCTCAAGAGAGCCTTTCTCTCGTCTTGTCTCGTGATAAAACTATCAATTTTAAATTTGAAAAAGACGAAACATGAAAAAACGGTAAAATTTATAAATTTATAAAAACAAAGAATTTTTCAAGTAATTTGCGCATTAGTACCCAAATTTGGCAATAAGAAACACTTATGTCTCTCTGTTTGTCCGTCTGTCACAGTCATTTTACAATTGAAATTTGAAGTAATAAGAAGGGAATTTTTTAATAAGCTTTTTTTGCCAAGAAGTTATGAAAAATTTAACACGTCAAGTGGTTTTTAAATCACCTTTGATAGGTATTATTTATTTATTTTAGTAAATACAAGAAGCGTTTCCTTAGTAATAAACAATAATTGTCAATACGAGAGTTATATCAAGAATGTAACTTATTAATAAAGGCCCAGAACATGTCTGTATAAGAACAAAGTACCAGCTACAAAAAAACACCATTTATGCAGTGATAAATCCCTCTAACAGTAAAAAATTTAATTTATAAAAGATACTGACATTTACTCTGTACTAGCCAAAATGTTAATTATCCATTGTAAACTATTGTAAAAAACAACATTTATAAGGTATTATACCTCCGGTAATGATCCTTTGAGGTTGAAACGGTAAATAAAAAAAAGAATTTAATTTAACCTATGAATTTATATTTATTGTAATTTCTGTAAAACCATAAAAACCTAAATCTGTTTACATGAACGTAAAAATATAGAAAAAACTTTCAAATGAGGTATCACATGACCCTACTTTCCATTTGAAAATTTAAAGCTATTATTTCCCTCTATCTTACGTGTCTAAAGTAAAGTGCCTCCCGTTATAACAAAAATATAATAACTCCTGAGTTTTACTTCGTTTTTGTTTTGTCATTATCTTTTTTCATTTAGAAGTTAAAATAGTGGAGGGTGCAATTTTTGTCCTCACTGTATATAATACATTCGTTTGTATTACCTTTTCTTTGACAGTTTTTCGAAAAAACGCTTAAAAACTTATCTTGAAAAATAACCTCAGAAAAGCAGAATGGATTAAATATAAGAAATGATTGTATAAATATTTCTGATTTTTCAACAAACTACTAATCAGCATCCTTTATGGAAACATGTTATCTGAATGCATACACTTTCCTAGGTCGTCTGTGTATTTAATTTTTTCGTTATTACGTAACAACGTAAGAAGTGAACTATATAGTGAAAAATGTAATACCTTTTGTTTTCGGATCTATAACCGATACAGGGGCATGCGGTCCATGGAAGCGGGGGAAGCACCGCTTCCCTACACTTTGAGATTTAAAAATAAATATTTTTCAGTTTACAATGCATAGAAATTAATATTAAATTAGGTACTATATTTTCTCTGAAACATTACGTAAACTTCGTAAATGTACTAACAATTCATTGGTGTGATGTGTAAACGCACGCACCACCCATGAGAAAATTAATTGTGTAAACACACACACACACCATATACTTCGAGTCCGTCGGCGGAAGCGCGTCTTGAAAAAGCCGACTCATCTTCCAATTGTTTTCGCTTTGTGTTATTGACCCTGCTTTGCCACGACAATAGTCAGTCTGTTTGTGCACGTGAAATACGGTCGAGAGGCAGCGATTTTTACGTCGCCTTACACATATTGCAATTTGCACCACGAATCGACGTGTGAGGAAAATCGTAGACTTCAGATAGATTTCGCAGCTGTTTTTTTCTTTTTGTAAAATGGAGGAACTATGCACTGTGTCTGTGAACAATAATAATGTGGTAAATTGTGTCTGTATTGTGTGCTCTTTATTGAAAAAAGTATTTTCAAATAGAAATTTTGAAGAGAAAACAGACATTATTAATTCTAGTAGACTAAAGGATCCTATCAATTTAGAGACGAAAGTAGAAAAGTCAGCAAAGAAATTTACCAGGCATTTTCACGTAGGGTTTTATTAAAAGTATGAATGGTTAACCGGCTGCAAAACTTTGAAAAAATTTTGCTGGCCTTGCCTACTTTTTAATATAGCCGAAAAAACACATTGGAACTCAGTCGCTATTACAGACTTGAATAATTTTCACAAAAGTGTAAAACGACATGTAAATAGCAAATCTCATATAAGTGCTACAATTAAAGAAAAAACATTCGGGACCTATCGCATTGGACAATCATTTAAAAATAAGCAACATAATTTACAATAAAAGGGTAAAAAAAATAGGTACGTCTTACAATGATTAATAGATGTAACTTGTTTCCTGGGAGAGGATAAACTAAGTTTTAGGGGTCACAATGAATCAAGTGGATCCGCCAATCGAGGAAATTACATGGACCTTCTAAGTTTTTTAGCAAAATACGATGATACCCTAAAAAATCATTTTTTTGATTCGACAACTTTCCGAGGTACCTCAAACAGAATCCAAAATGATTTAATTAAATGCACTGCCGACGTTGTGATGGATCACATTAAAAGTGAAATTAAAAAAGCACCTTTCGTATCAATTGCACTTGATGAAACCACAGATATAGCAAACTTAAGTCCATTGTTGTGCGATATGTATTGGATGGCATTCCTCAATAGCGATTCTTTAGGATTTTTGGACGTCACTATCGAACGAACTGCAGATGCATTGTTTAAAATTGTTTGTGACATTATTTCAAGTTTAGAATGTGGTTCTAAGCTTGTTGCCCAGAGCTACGATGGTGCTGACGTAATGGCTGGCCATTTAGGAGGCCTTCAAGCTAAAGTGAAAGAAGTTAAACATGCAATTTTTGTTCACGGTATATCACATAGACTTAATTTGGTTTTATCGCGAAGCATGGATAATATTAAAGATTGAAAAGTTTTCTTTTCGACGCTTAGTGGTTTGGCTTCCTTCTATTCAAAGTCATCGAAAAGAACTCGTGCCTTGAACATTCACGTTCAAAAAAGGTTTCCAAAAGTTGCTCCGACGCGATGGAACTACAATGGAGGTTTAGTGCAAACAGTGTTTCAATACCATGATTCTTTGATACACTTTTTTCAAGACGTTTGGGATAATAAAGAAACATGGGATGCTGAAATTGTTACTGCCGCTAAAGGGTATTTGCATTGGCTCAAACAAAACTTTCCCTTTTACTGACATTTTATTCGATATTTTACAGACAAAGTAATATGACATTGGCTGTTGCATTAAACAAATTGATGATTTTAAAAATAAAATGAATAAAAAACGAGATCAGTTTGAACACTTTTGGAATAAGACTCAAAACATTGGCTTGGAACCTGAAAGAAAGAGAATTAGAATTGATATGTCGGCGACGGAGAGACATCCTATCGTCAATTATACGCCGAAATTTTTGATAATATTTTACAACAAATGAAGTCTCGATTTCAAAACTTTAACGAATTAAAATTTGTTGAATTGTGCAATTTTAATATTAGTAACTACGATTCATCAAAATTTCCATCGGAAGCTTTTATTTCACTAAAATTAAATTATGGAAATTTTTTCGATATTCCAGCATTAAATTCCAAGTTAAGTGTTGTTTATGAAACAATTGAAATTAGTGATAAAAAGACGCCCATCAATGTGTTAAATTTTCTTATAACAACTGGTTTAAATAAGTCCCTTTGCGAAGTCGTCAAGTTCTGTGAATTAGTACTAACCATCCCAGCCACAAGTGCGTCAGTTGAGCGAAGTCTTTCAGTTTTAAAGCGCATTAAAAGTTTTATACGAAATACAACAAGTGAAGACAGACTCTCTATTTTAGCCCTAATATCCATTGAAAAACAGCTTGTTAAACAGTTATCAGAAAAGCCAAAATTTTACGACGATGTTATAAACAAATTTGCAGCCATTGACGATAGGCGAATATCTGAAGTATAAATAAATGTCAACTGTGCGAAAAATGCTGGAAAAAATAAAAACAAACCTCAGTTAAATGTTTTTTTTTACGTTTAAATAAACCAAGAAAGAGTTTCAATGATAAGTTTTTTTATAGTTTCTAGTACTAAATTAGGTAATAAAGTAATAGTAACACTTCAAAAATCTCAATCTCGAATATCCGTAGTACTGAGGAAAAAAAAAGCAAGAGTTTGACAAAATGGTGAATGCGTCGCGAAAAATGTTCGCCTGCGGCGCTGTGCTTACTGGCCTGCTGTATTTTTATACAATCGCTTTCCCTTCCAAAAATGTCACCGCACGCCACTGACCGATAAGTCTTCGGAACTTTAAAACCGTTGTTTCACTTTATATTTTGAGTTTATCATTAATTTATTTAAAAACATGTTAGATACAAATATTTATTTCATGTATAAATTAACAACTAAATAGACTATCACATATGGAGTAAGTATAATAATTATTATTCTATATAAACATCGTCATAACTTATAAATACTGAAATGTTATATATTTAAAACTATAGAACATTATCATTAAATCCATTACCAGATAGTCAAAGTTTGATTTAAAAATTAGAATAATTAGAAATTTATAGAGGTAATAAAAGTTTCCAAACACTTATGTACACTCAAATCATAATCATCAGTAATAGGATAAATAGCAAAAGTTAACGAGATAAATTCAATTGAATAACAAACATTAGCTACAGCAAATTAGGTGCTTATAGCAAAAAAAAAATCTAATTTGAAGGACTAAAATCGACCGTTTATTTTTGTGTGTATAAAGAAATTGAAAAATGTTCAATTTTTATTCCATGTGAATAAATATAGATAATTTAGACATTTTTAGCTCGATTTATCCTAAAAACTGTTCTCAAATTAGGTAGGTAATCATTTTAAAAATGATTCAACTTGTACAAAAACTTTTTTTAGGGTGGTTAATCCATAATGTTTTATAACTGTTCTTGTACCAATTAAAGTTTAACACAGAGTATTCTCGAAAAATCTCATTCTCTAGTTTCCATTCACCGAGAGTAATAAGAGAAAATATCCATTTTAATTATATTCAAAAATAAGTACTTCTTTTTTGCTTTAGGATGAGCATTAAAGTCTAATTAATATATTTTTAGGGTCTATTTATACTCCCTTATTTTTATTATTTGTATTAGTATTATGATTAGGGATTAAGTTGAAGCTGTACAATGTAATGGGGCCATTTATACACGATTTATGATTATTTTAGCAACAATATTATGAAAAAATACTCACTCATAATGAAAGTAAAAGAATAGTAATATTTTGTCAGGATATACAAAAAATATAATATTTTATAAAGCCGTTTCAACATCACATTCTTCACTGTCAAAGTTAATCAATATTTTTTTAAATCACCATTCTCAAAAATAGTCAATTTAAAGTACTTATTTTGGAATCACCTTTAAAATGGATTTCATTTTGAAATGAAAACGAAGAAAATTTAAAACAGATCTCAACCTTGGCAACGGTCTTAAATAAAAGTTATACTTTGTTTTAATATCACAAACTAAAATAAAGCACCAACGTAAGTTACAATATAAAGTTTCTTAAAAAAAAAAAACAAAAACAATTTTACCCTTTGCGTCTTAGAACTAGAAACCATAGTTTATAATACATATATCACTAACAATAGTTTCGCTTCCAGTGGCGGTCATACTGAAAAATACAACAACAAAAATACAGTAATGAATATAAATTTAACAAATAATAATGTTATATTAATTTAAGAAATTATTTAAAAGCAATTCAAGTAAACTTTACAACCAATCTCATATAAAGTTTTGTAAACACTTTTTAACTGCAATGAGTCAAATTCGGTGACAGTGTTTAACATGCGGTCCATATGTATAAATAAATACGAATCGACAACATCTTCTGAGGAGAAAATAGCTATTTTTTGTAGATAATGTGTAATTTTTACAACAAAAAAAAAACAATCAAACCTACAATTTAGACTCTTTGTTAATAGGTAACAATTTACTTGAAATAAATACATAACTTAAACGAAACTGTTTTGAGGGTTTTTTACAATACAGGAATTCTCCAACAAAGGTCAGGTGGCATCAAATTCGCATATTTAGAAATTGGTTGAAGTTTATTTTACGTGAAGATAGCTCTGTAAGCAATGAAAACCATAGGTAGCGTCTTCCCTTTAGAATTGAAGCTGGAGGCAGTCTTAGAAATTCATCAAAGATGCCACTGGAACGAGCTAGGTACATAATACATATATTTGCAAAAGAAAGCAGATTGAGGATATCACAGGGATGAAGTTTGCAAAAGGAAAAAAATTGTTATTATTAATTTTATGACAATAACCCAGACAACACACCAAATCCCAGAGATATCCACAGAATATCTTTTGTGGATATCCAATATATCCACAGGATATCAGAAATATTCCGTGGATCTAATATGGATATCCAGCAAAATATCTAATGGGTATCTTCCAGAAAATACAAGAAATCCCAGAGATATCTACAGAATATATTTTGTGGATATTCAATATATCCAATATGGATATCCATAATATCCAACCAAATGTCCGTCTATATCACAGGATATAGAAGATATTCGGATATTCAGCAAAATATTTTATGGGTATCTTTAGTAGAGGTTCATAAGTAACCAATGATTATTGAATAACGTCGAAAGAAAATAGCAGAGAAAAAATATTTTCAACACTCAAAATATTTTCAACACTATGCCTTTGATTTTGCCCACTAAGGAGAAAGTCATCCTTATTAGGACTCCAGCAATAAATGGAAATTCTCGACTCCAGTCTCTAATGAAGTCTGATTAGGACAAAAATTTCGATCGAACTCAATTACGGCGGGTCGAGCATGAGTAGATGCGTAAGCGGTATCGCCATCTATACTTAGTAAGCAAAATCAAATAACATCTAGTGGATATCCACGATGGTTTGCGTTCGCGCCTAGAGTTTGATATATTTAGTGGATGTCCATGAGATATTGAATACACCTTAAAAAAATTAATTTTAAATATCTGAACGGTACTATTAGCCACAATGGCGTAATTTTTTAATAATTTGCTATATAATTACTATTATTTATGGACATTTGCATGTCTATAAAGTACATCTCATGGATATAAAATGGATATCAACCATGGACTGGACATTCAGTGGATATTCGGATGTTCAGTAGATATCCAAAGAATTTGGTGTGCTGTCTGGGAAGTCATTCTTTAAAAAATTCTGCTTGTCGAGAAATTGAGATTACAAAAAAAAATCTTAGATCCGATGTACAGGGTGTTAATAAATTATAATAAAGCAAAATATTTACAAAAGAAAGTTGTTTTAAATTGAAAATAAACTCTGAATATAAATTTTCAAATCAAAGAACGTTTACTAAATTAGCTATCTTGATCATTTATTAAATGTTGCAAATAATACTTGAACAAATAATACACTATGATTATTTCAATTTTTTTTTAATATGTATCCAGACTTTAATTTGATTACAAACAACATTTTTCTTTAAATAATGACACTTCTTGAAAAGTGTTAATTTTTTTATTAAATTATTAACGCCCGTCCTGTACATCTGATCTAAGATTTTGATAATGTATCTTAATTTTTGGACAAGCAATTTTTTTTATAAAAAATGACTTCGTTATAAATATAATAACGATTATTTTCTCTTGTGAACTGCATTTGTGAACACATTGTATATACAAAGTGCAAACAGAGTTGGAAACGCCTAATTTTCTTAAAAACCGGTTGTCCCAAAACTACAAACTTGGGGATTTGGGGGTTTAAGGAAATGGCGATTACTATTACATTTTTTTCTATAATATTGGTTCCTTTTGTTTTTAAATGCAAGATAGAATAAAGAAAAAATCATAAAATATCAAGTGTGGCATTTCGTTGAACTATGATTGCAGAGTAAAATCAAAAATTAAATAATATAGAGGACGTTCCATTTAGAAAACCAAAGTGACTGTTATTATCGGAATAACGGTAAATGTAGCAACAAGATAATTGAAGTAGGAATTGGCATGTTAAACCCCCAACATCCCAAATTAACTTGAGTAGTTTGTGATCAATCATCTAAAAAAAAGTCTTTTTAATGTAAACAAATTATTCTATCATAATTTGCTCGAGAAAATTTAAAACTTTTAAGTGAAAAAAATTTAAAAATCATCCTTCATTTAAGATATCACACAATATATGTATATACAGGGTGTCCCGAAATTAAAGGTCATATTTTAATAGCGTAATCTACATCCTAAAATAGGAATAAAAGTTCATATAAACATAGGTCCGAAAATTCTTTTTCGAGATACAGGGTGTTACAAGTGAAGTCCAGATTTTTGTAAATATTTTCTAAAATTTTTTTAGTCAACGGTTTTCCAAAGTAAAAAAATTAAATTTCTGATTTCACAGGCCTACTAATTATTGTTTACACTTTCGAATAACTTATCATGAAATTTTCAAATGCTTTTTACTTGAAAATGGTGCGTCCTAGCGAGATGCAACATACGTAGCTTTATCATAAAGAAAACATTGGTTTTCAAAATTTTATAGTGAAAAATCAACAAAAAAAACTTAGGGCAATTTTACCCTAAGCCCCCCTAATTTACTCACCTATGAAGATGATTAAAAACTGGGGTTTAGACCATTAAATAGAGCGTAAAAAGGTACGCATTTGTACCAAATTTCACTTAGTTATCTTTAAACGTTTAGAAAATATTTACAAAAGAGTGTCATCAGGACTTCACTTTTAACCTATGTTTATATAAACTTTTACTCCTATTTTAGGATGTAGATTATGCTGTTAAAATATGACCGTATAATTTCAGGACACCCTGTATATAGGTCGCAAAGCAATATGACCGCCACTGGCCGCTTCCAATGTTTCACTTAAACATAAAGAGCAAACTTTAAAGGCTAACTTACATACCTTTTACAAAATATACTATAATTTTCCTTATCATGTAAATTTACAGATTCTGTGGAGGCATTTTCAGAATATTTATTTTTTGTAAAATACAAATAATGAAAATTAGAGATATTTATGAAAAGGACAATCACTGGATTGTCAGAAATGCACCTACAATTCCATCTATATACAGTGAGACTCAAAAAGTTTACACCAAACAGAAAAAAAATATTTGGGGAAGTCAAAAAATATGAAATGGACAGAGTAAAAGTACCCTCATTTTAAAAAACACAAACAACTTGTTTTTTAAATAATACACAAAATATATAAAATCATAGCAAAATAATTCTTTTTTTTTGTTCATTCATTAACAAATATTACAAAATTGTGTTGTTTCGTGCAGTTAGTATTTCAACTAATATATATTCATCAATTTGACTATACAGGGTGATTCATAATGAATGGTACACAGAGCAATGGTAGACTCCCGACCGTCCAAATATGACCTTTTTTCACCCTTTCAGGCATTCCTCTGCTCCCCCTGAGGGGTTCCGGCAGATCCTCCCCATTAGACTTGGATCCAGCCACTGGCTCCCTCAATCAGGCTTGGGATTCAGCCTGCTTTTCCTCTTCTGGGGTTTGCATGTCGGTACTGAGGCTCAAATGGCTTAATGTTGTTGCTGTAGTCCTTCCCATTCATTCAGCTCATACATTCTTCCATTCATCCTACAGTCTAAGTAGGGATGCATGATATATGAAAAGCATCGATTTATCAAAATTAAAACGATATGTCCAAAATATCGTTCAAAAATATAGATATATCGATGTACATTTAATAATTTTATTTCATCTTTTCTTTTGGGCCACTCTGTAATATTTAGAAGAAAACTGATGCATTCGCATTGATCTCCAAACTTGGGCGGAAGAAAACAAATTAACAATCTCTATAGCTAAGACGAAGTATATTATATTCTCCAAAATTTCCCATAACAGAAACCTGGTGGTCAGACTGGCCAATAATTCGGTCGGTAGAGTAAATGTTATAAAATATCTGGGCGTATACATAGACGAAACACTCAATTTTTTCAAGCACATTGAATATATAAATGCCAAAAGCAGAAACATCTTTCAATCGCTAAGAAGATATAACTACAGAAATTGGACCAACCTAGCCAACTATCAAGTGACACTGAAATTTATTTCCATACTTGCCTATAGCATTGAGATTTGGGGCATAGATTAAGTACACATAAACAAAAGCAGATTCAGAACTACACAAGCAACATGTCTAAGAACCATCTTAGGTGCCTACAGAAGTTGTCTGAACGAAAGCCTTTGTATACTAGCGAGAATACCACCTCTTTACCAGGTTTTAGAATACATGCAGGCCAAAGTCAAACTTAAGAAGACAGGGGCGGCCTTCTTATGGGGAAACGAGATCAACATCAGAAACTTTAGATATTGGATTCATGTCCAAAGAGAATTAAATGGCATCATACGCACTACCTGGCAAGAGGAATGGAATAACCCCGACAAAGGCAGACACCTACACCAGATCATTCCAAACATACGACAGTGGGAAGAAGTGTGCGACACCGAGCTCAAGTGAGAAACCACCTGTTTGCTCAGCGGGCATGGTAATCTGGGTGTACATCTTTTCCGACTTGGAAAGGGAGGTCCAGACTGCACGGAATGCCTTGTAGACGATTCGGCCTCTCATAAGCTTCGTTCTGATTCAGAATTACTAATTCATACTTAGAGCCCATGCCCCACTCATTATCAATTCTGAATTTTTACCGCGCGTGCAATCCCTATTATATCTCGGTGTCTCAGGTATAGACAAGCGGTTCAAAAGCAGGATAGAACTAATAGTTCAGTTCTTTTTGTTCCGCGAAAGCTTTTTAACTACTGCGCCTGCGAAATCGTTACTATTAGTAATAATTCGGTCCAGGATTCTTACCGCGAACAAAGCTATAGAATCATGGAATGTAGTCTTTTCCAAATGAAAGAAGGGAAATTGCGCGCACTCTGGACTTCTGGCCAAATATGGCCAAGCATGTAATTTTAGAATTAGGAAATAATATAAACATATTAGGTTCAATGATAGACGAAGCCAGAGTCCGTAGATAATAAGAAATCACAGTAAATAAAATAGAATTTAACAATATAATAATTATGAAATGTAAGCACAACGATAGGGTCCATAAATGTTAGAAATTGAAGCACGAATCACAGTAATATTTGTAAATATCTATTAGAATGTAAGAATAAACTTGTTACTTAGTAGAAGTAGTGTAACGTAGAATTAAGTAATGTAGAAATACATAGTATAAGAAATTAGAAGACGGCGCTGATCCATCAGAGGATTTATAAATGAGCAATATTAAACTAATAATATTTATTCATAATACTTTTTTTTAGTAATAACAATAATTGTCTGGAATCTAATGACAACCAACTAATAAATTTTCCAGAATCTAATGACAATCAACTAATAAAATTTAATGACTTTGCAATGCCTCAAACACAAAAACCAATCGATCATGATTCAGGTACATCTACAATGATAGATGAGATTGTAAACAGAAAAAATAAGAATAGTAGTATATTGACTAAAGGATTAGGAATATACAATAAATCCGCTTCTAGAAAAAAGGTAAATAAAAATACTCGATCAATTAAATCATTGAGAAACAGCAAACCATCTCTAGAAGATGAGTACAGAAACAATGAATCATTGGGAATACTCAGTCCTCCACTGGAAGATACATCCCGAAATGGGGAGCAACCCTTTCGAAAAATTTAAATGGCATGAGGTGGTGAGTGATAGCTCATTTGAAAGGGGGTTTTATTCTCTATTCAACCGTGCAAAAAAATTTGAAATTTGCTCCCCTCCAGTAAGGGATGAAATTAAGGGTAAACTATTCATACAAAAATGTACATTGTAGAAAACAAAAATCGACGTGTCTCGGCGATTTTCCTAACCAGACTCCAGTAATTAAATCATTGAGAAACAGCAAACCATCTCTAGAAGATGAGTACAGAAACAATGAATCATTGGGAATACTCAGTCCTCCACTGGAAGATACATCCCGAAATGGGGAGCAACCCTTTCGAAAAATTTAAATGGCATGGGGTGGTGAGTGATAGCTCATTTGAAAGGGGGTTTTATTCTCTATTCAACCGTGCAAAAAAAAATGAAATTTGCTCCCCTCCAGTAAGGGATGAAATTAAGGGTAAACTATCGACGTGTCTCGGCGATTTTCCTAACAAGACTCCAGTAATGAGTAAGACTTATGGTGCTCACTGTATATTTGTGATGTTGCTGGATGGATTTTACTTGAAATAATAACTGTATCCGTATATATAAGCATACAAAAATAACATTTTTTAGCATTGAGAATCTCTAACTTTTGGTATTCACCATTAGGCGATATTTTTGTGTATGACTGTCGTGAGTGAACTACCTTAAGGTCATATTTGACCAATTGTCATATTTTGATGTCAGGGTTCTACCAATGTTCTATGTATAAAGCATTATAAATCACCTTGAATTCATGTAGTGTGGGTGCTCTTTAATTAGTCATTTCAGAAGTATTTTTTATTTAGATTAATTTTTTACCAATATTTACACTGCATTATATTTACTTTTTTTTAATATATTTTGAAAAACATAAAATACAACCTATTTCTTTATCGTGTTATGCCGTTTGCATTACAGCATCAACTATCTGCATTATATAAAAATATGAATATAAAAAGGAGTTATTACCTGTCGACCACCGCAATATGCTAATTATTTCTTAATTTGATATACCTACACGCCGACATAGATTTTTCATCAGCTATTTTTACCCAACTGGAAGTTCGAAAGTAGATAACAAATTATGTAATCAGTCTTTTTGAAAGGTCAGTAGAGAAGAATTTACCTAATTTTTTTTTTATTAAAAATATTTATTGAGACTGTTTATAGTCATTGATATTAAACTTTTTTCCTAATTCTAAGGTCGATTCATTCAACTTATTCAGCAAATCCGTGTTCTCACTCAACATTTCTTTAATAATATCACTTTGAGTATGATAATCTGTTAAAAACTTTCTAGTTTTCTGATTTTGATTATTTCTAACCCTTTTTGGCAAGCTATTCTTTTTGTTATTGTTTTTTAAATAATCTGTATAATCTCCATTCTCTATGTTGAGATCTTCTTCGAAATCTCGCAATTTGTTCTCATAAGGTGTAATATCAGAAATTAAAATTTCTGATTTTAAATGAATATTTTGCGCAATTTTATACCAATCCCCAAAATTCTCAGAGAGTGCTTCATAATTAGGAAAGACTTCCTTTTCAAAAAGATTCTTCAGTCTGTTAAGAGTTTGAGTTATTTTGATTCTCTCTAATATGTGAAACTGTTCATCATTATAACTTAAGTTACGTGTAGCTCTATCTCTTACTAAATGCTGCCAAGAATCTCTTAAATGTTCCACTTGTGTTTTTGCTCTAGCAGGTGCAAGTGTTTTATATGGGCATTTTAAATCTCTACTCATACTATCCCACTGCAACTTTAAAGTGTTTTCTGTACACTGAGTTTTATATAAATTCATTACAGTCACAGAAACCGTTATAAAATCCTTACTAATCTCTTCTAGCTTTTTTGTGTAATTAGTACTGTTTTTATAACTGCTCATTTGTTGGGACATTTGTAAAATATCAGCAGTTTTTTTTAGAATAGTAGTTTTTTCCAACAAATGCTCAGTATCTTGATGTAATTGTCTTAATTCAGAAACTATGTATTTAGTAAAATAATCCACAGTGTCACGAATGAGCTTACTAAACAAAGAATATTTCTCAATTTGTCTTTTACACTGGTGTCCTATACTACAACCAAATTTGGCTTGAGCTGCATCATTTTCTACAGACATTACAGATGAAAATTCATTAAACTTGGGTAATTCCTGATCAGGTGTGATGGTAATATTATTATTCTCCCTATTGAACAAGAAAAATGGGTCTTCTTTAGTAGTAACTGGATAACCAGTGGTTAAAGTATAGTTTTGAACAAGATTTTTGAGCAAATTACTTTGATATAATAATATTTGACTGGATTCTTTAATGTTTGTTTGATCGTGAATATAATTTTGAAGATGTTCATATCTTTCATCAGGTAAAATGTAAACCTTGATCAGTTGAGCTTCATTTACATGAAATATATTGAAAATTTTTCTTGACAATACTACTTCCACTTCATTAAAAAATTTATCAAAAGACCAAATCTTTACATGATCAGCTTCTAGAAGGCCAGCTAAGAGAGGAGTAATGATCTTTTTTAAACCAAAGCTTAACTGACAGTTAATAGGCAGTTCATGTTTCCACTCTATTGGTCCATTTTCTTTGGTCTGTATTCCTGAAATGACACCACTTTCTTTTTTTGTTGTGATATGATGCATTGTCTCCTTATTTCTTCTGCCACCATAAGGTCTAAATGGCAAATTACCTGAAAATAAGTTTTCAATTACATATGTGAGTGTTCATACTTTGCATTAAGATAATTTGAGTTAGTAATATTTTATTACCAGTTGCAACATGATATAATGTTACTCCTATTGACCATAAATCTATAGTAGCTCCAAAAGTTTTGTTTAGATGTTTTCTAAGCACTGCTCTCTCATACATGTCTGGATGTAAATATTCTTCAGTCCCATACAATGACTGAAAATATTGACCTTCTTGAAGTTCTCTAGCAGCTCCAAAATCTGTCAATTTATATACAGTGGTTCCATCATCACGGATGAACTTCATAATGTTTCCTATAAAAATATTTTTTGATATACCTACTTTTCTAATTTAATTTTTTTTAAATATGTAAGTGCCTAGGTACGTTCTATTTTATTTTGTCAATTTTAAAATCAATGTGTTATCTACAATCTTCTAGTAAATATATTAGCTATAACTAATGGTAATTGAAAAAAAAACAATAAGTAATTTTGATTTTAACTATTATTTTTTTTAGTAAAAAAATATTAGATTGAAGCAAATAAGTTGGTATAAATGAAATGGACCTTCAAATTTTTACAGACAGAAGAGTCAAAACCAGATAAATATTTAATAAACAATGATTTAATTTATTAAAAAAAAAATAATTATAATAAAAGAAATAGAAGTGCCTAACAAGTCTAGGATAAATGAACAGAATATTGAAATCAAAGGAAATATAGTTAAAAACTCTAAACATGGTTAGCAAATTAAAAAATATTTGATTTAATTAAATAAACAGAGAAGAAAAACTTCTTTACATATTTAATAGATGAAAGAAGAAAAGATCATAAACACTAGATGTCAGCAAATCCCATGAATGGAATGTTTTACTAATACCTAGCATATTCTGTGTAAGGATAATAATCGTATAAAAAAGCTTGTGACCACTTAACTATACCTAAGTTCGTTCATTTTTGACATTAGGTACTTATAGGTACTAAGATAAATTTCAATTTATAATTTCTAATTACAATATTTTAGATAAAGTTGTAGGAAAGGTATGTACTTAACAGGCATCCTGGCCGCGCATATGTAAACATCGTTATATTTATCGCGTAGTTGTTTATATTTATTTATTTATTTGTTATTTTACTTAGATTTTATTTATTAATAATATAAAAGTAGCAATCTGATAATGTTGTACAGTTATACTGTCGTAAAACCATAGATAAATAAATTATTTTATATGCGCGGCCAGGATGCGCGTCAGTACATACCTTTCCTGCAACTTTACCATATTTTATACCTGGTTTCAAATCTCTATGAATTAGATTGTTGTCCCTTAAATGTTTCATGCCTTTATATAAGTGCTCAAGTACTAATAAGAATTCTGACTCTTCTAATCCATATGTGTTTTCGGGATCATCCAATATATTAAACAAACTTCCTCCAGTGCACAATTCCATGACAATAACCTTTCCTCGGTTTTCCTGCTCTTCTTCAATAGCAAGGAGTTTAACAATGTTTTCATGATTTACTTTCTGTAGTACCTCAAACTCTCTCAATTGAATTTCTTGTGGACGAAGTGTACTAATATGGTTGAATGTTTTAACTGCTACAGGTTCCCCATTAACTTTGTTTACTCCTTGGTGTACAGTGGCTGTGGCACCCTTTCCCAAAATACTTGTTGTAGACCATACATAATTAGTTGATCCACGAAGATAAGAAGACATATTTATTGATTTCACAGCAAACTTTAAATATACAATAATATATTTATAAAATACGCGTTTCACTTTAACACCACAAATACATTTTAAAAAGTTTGTATGTTATTCCCCAAATTGAAATATACAATCTACCGTTTATCATACCATGGAGGATAATGAATAATGTAGTTCTCTTATATTATCACAGAATAGAACACAATATCACTGATATCGTAAACATTTAATATGTCTATGATTGTTTAATCAATTATATCATTTTTTTATAATTTTAATTTATCATAAATAATAATGAACACAACACAAAACAGAAAACAGCATCGTGTCCTGCTCTGTCACTGTCACTCTAGGTCTAGGTTGTGTTCGATCGATAACTCTCAACACAGATCACTTAGGGTCCTTGAACGAAAATCGAAGTTCGGTTATATCGTGTGAATTTAGAGATGGGTAGTAACAAATCCGTAAATATACATAACAGTTACATATTTGCTAATATCCATCTCTAAATTCCAGTCAAACACCAGAACCACCTAGAACTTTAGAGTCGTTGTAACCGAACTTCGATTTTAGTTCAAGGACGACTTACCCAAGTCCGACTCACGTAAGTTCTGTTTATAAATACGGGCCTTACTTTACTCTTAGAGTACATTTTACCAGCCGTTGTGTTAAACGGAGATTAAAATGACATTGTTAATGTAAAAATATCATTTTAAACTTCGTTTAACACAACGGTGGAATCGGTCCTTACCAAATTTATATGGAACCTGTGAGGTATCCCCTTACTAACAAAAAAAGAATCATAGAAATTGGACAAGTTGGTAAAGAATTACCGCTAAACATACATTAAAAATGAAGATTCTGAGGATCTTCTAATATGGACCCAATTATTAGATTTTGACCAAATTAATATGGGACCACCCCTGAAGTACCCCCTTTCCCCTTTCTGAGAAGAAAAAAAAGAATTATTGAAAGGGGACACCGTGTGAAAGAATTATCGCTGAACATACATAAAAAATACGACGAATTGAGAACCTCCTCCTTTTTTGAAGTCGGTTAGAACCGATTCCACCGTTGTGTTAAACGAAGTTTAAATTGACATTTTTACATTAACAACGTCATTTTAATCTCCGTTTAACACAACGGTGGAATTGGCCCTTAATAATCCATATTAAAATCGAAAATTTTTATATTCGTCTGACATCAGACAAATAACAAAAATTGATCTCAAAACCGTTTGATATAGGTCTTCTGGAGTGCGTCTGGACCCTATTCTAATGTATATGTGGTGAGACGCGCCGTGCGAGGTTTCTAAACGCATTCCTGGTTTTGAGAAATAACGATCCACAACTGTCGGGCTCATGCGCAGTAGATAAAAAGTGTCATGCTTCCCATGCTTCGGAGTGTGGATCGACTCTGACTGTTTTGACCGCGCATGCGTTTTTGAAGTGTTATGAATATTGTATTAGCATTAGGCACATACTTTGATTTTCTTTTACTATACGGAGAATGGTCGCACTGCGCAGCTTTCTGAGTGCCTTTTAAAAGGAGATAGAAGACTCCGCCATTTTGAACCCTTATTACGTGTTGCCTACATCTTGGCGCAATATTTTTAATAGGCGCGTTTTAATCATCCGCTTCTGCTTCGGAATTGTCGGTTTTCTTGTTTTAATCTGACAGGTTAAAACGACTAAACCAACAATTCCTGCTTCTGATATTATTGGAGGCTTTCCAAAGGTCTTTCCTTTACAAAACGTTGAACAAGTAATTGTTTATGAGGACAAAAGTAACACTTCTTTCTTTTGAAAACTGAAGTATGTATTTTTAACTGTGCTTTAAAAAGTGCCTTTCTGTTTTTATTTTGTCCTTCTTCATGTTTTTCTAACAGTGTTATATTAATTTAAAATAGCTAACACAAAAAATAACAACAAGCTGTCAATACAAATTCGCAACCGTGCAACCAACTATTTTCTATTTACATTTCGAGAAACGTCATAGATTACGTCACAAACAAAGAGCTTGAAATATATATTTCAAGCTCTTTGGTCACAAATTACAACCGCTGTCAAATTTTTGTAGGACCGCTGTCATTTATTTGTCAACCGGAACCGCTCGCGCGAGCTAAATCGAAAAAGGCTTAGGTCATATGCTGCGTTTGAGAATCCACATCGGATGCATCTGAGATGTAAAAAATCTTTGATCACGTGGTTCAGTATACGTAAATGTAATGGGACGGATGTGTCCGATGTGGATAAAAAAACGCTCGAGATGTAAAAAATGCATCCGATGTGGATTCTCAAACGCAGCATTTGCATCGAAAGTGTAGCGCTGAGCTACGTCACTTCTGAAAATATCGTTCTATCCATACCACATCCCCAACTAGCCATTCATAAAAGTGTATTTGTTGTGAAGTTCTCATCATCATCTATTGTATAGTCCAGGAGACAGTGACGATTTTCGGTATTTATTTTCCCAGTCAGCAAGCACGAATAGAGAATTGTAGGATTAGCAATTCTAAGCAAAATTCATATATATTTAGAGGGGGGATCCGATGGGCTGAGGCCGAAAATGGGTCAAAACATACGAGAACACGGCCCTTTTTTTCCATTGATAAAAATAGTTTTAGTAGTAAGAAATGTACTGAAGTTAAGTAAAAAAATAGTCTTATTAATCTGTATGGATAATATATTTGGCAAGTGCATAATATACACTTCCAAACGAGTTATGTACACAATTATTTCTACGACCACAATTATTTAAAGAATGTTCCAGGTGTTTTGTATATTAAAGTGTACGCATAGGACATAAATAAAATCTTATATCACAATGTTTCACCTAACCAGTTGGTTTATTTATAGAAATTAAACATAATAATTGAAGATATTACAGAAGCAAATAGGGAAATAAATTACATTTCCTTTTACACTTTTATATAATAATTGTTTTATTTAGAATTCACGAATCACTTATTACTCTACATTAATTATAATTATTGTTAGTTTCGTTATGTCAAATCATTTATACTAGAGGTGTGAGGAAAATACAGTGAACTGTGGAACGGGGTGTGACTTTTGGGTTTTAGCTATCTGAGCCAAATTGTCGGCTAAGTGTCCTCTTTTAGGGCACCCAGAACCGAAAACTATATAGGTATATAATATATTTTTTTTTAATTATTTTTTAATATGTATGCAGCTTGGATGAGGGCTTTAGGAAGAGATCCTAAGACTGAACACTGACTGCTATAAATGCCGTTTTTAGAGCACATTTCATAGTAGGTGATTTCATTCTAGCAGCAATGAGGAAACGTTTAAAAAACATGCTGTACCAGCTATTACTTTAAGACCTCGTCTCTTTAAGTTATTATTACTTCATTCTAATGCATATATTAAAATGGTTTTTAACTTATGTCCTTATGATTTAAAGATGTAGGTATTTTAGTTATGTTATAATAGAAATATATGATACTTTGTATTGACTGACCTACTGGCCACTGGTCATTCCACTTTTACTCCCTTTTTTCATAAATTATCAAATTATTTAAAAACAAATACATACCTAGCTATTTTCTGTAAATTACATTAAAATTTTAGTATTAATACTTTACTAATAAAACTTCAGTTAATTTATCTTATATATATACACAACGGAAGAGTTAATTGGATTTTCTCCTTATTGAGTTTCAAAAATAGTAATTTAACATGATTTAAAAACAAATACATTAAATGGGCAAAATAGGCATGCAAAGGCACTTTGTAAACAATCTCACTTGTATCGATGTGACGTAATGCGCGAATTCAATCTGGCTTACTTTTGTTAATAGATTGGCGTTCCATTTTAAATATACAGTTCACCGGGAATAGATTATTTAAATATACACGGACCGGGAAAACAAGTACGAAAAAATTCACTGGCTCCTGGACTAGTACTGTATCGAAGGAATTTTTATGAATGAAACAATATACGACCCTCCACAATTGCGGTCTACTATACTTCCGCTGTTGTCAGACATTATTTTTTTTGGACAATTTAAAGACCTAACAGTAATTCAAGCAAACGCAATAACATTACTACAGTTAAAAACATCGCAAACTTGGCATCAATATTTTAATTTTATCCAAATATTGCATTTCTGTCGAGGATCATCCGCGTTGACTTCAGAAATTGTGTAATCTGTATTGGTTATATATATCTATAGTTAAAAGCACGTAAACTTGGCATCAATGTTCAATCCGATTATTGAGTTTCTACCGCGGACACCACCGTTCATTCTTCAAAAATTTTGTAAATAATCCTATCTGCCTTGGTTATATATCTATGATCCATACAATTTGTATAAGCGGAACGATATTTTCAGAAGTGGTGTAGCTCAGTGCTACACTTTCGATGCAAAGGAAAAGACCTATTGTTAGCATTTTAAGACCACACAGAACCAGTGCCGGATTAATATTTTTTATGAGTGTAGGCCACTTTATTTCCACCGCCCCTTGTACCTTTCTAAAAATTTTCCATTTGTAGTAAGGAAGGAACTAAAGTGAAATAAACGAATAAATTAGTCATTAAGAAAGAGCCTAAGAAAGAAACAAGAATTACAATTTTTACGGGACTTTTTAATAGCAAAATCATCTATAATATCATCATAGTTTATGGTGTTCATTAACTCTGCTTCTATGTAGAGAAGAGCTAAAGAATTAATTTTTTCTTAAGACAATGAAGACCTTTAATAATTTTTCACGCGTTTTAAATAGGAAAAACTCCTTTCCCAAGAACAATTTGTAGCCGGAGTGGAAAGTGATTCAGGCCTTACTGCACATAGTTTTATTAGAAGAAATGTAAACTGTGAAAATGAACACATTCTTGAACGAAATCGTCGTAATAGATACAATAACAGTAGGTACCTAGGAATGATAATTTTCGATAGGAATGAGTTTCTATAGGGATTTTACGTATTAGTATAAAAAACCATGAGAAAACCAGTGAACTTGTTTGACTTTTATCCTCTAAAATCGAGTGAGCATTTTCTGAAATCTGCCGCCCCTAGGACGCTGCCGCCCCTAGGACGCTGCTGCCCCTAGGCCAAATCCAGGACTGCACAGAACGTATACAATCCCAAATTGTTTATGTGTGGACGAATGTCTCTTGTTCTTGTTTTATTTGTAAATTTGTATTTGTATTTGTAAAACAAGAAAAAACCTAAGATTTAACACGGTTTAACTCTAGCCAATTATATAAATCAATGATTATTATATCGAAGACAAAGGGGCCTATTCAGTAACTCTGAACGACGTCGTTAATAGACGATAATCGTTCACAGACGACTTTTCTTATTCAGTAGACAACGATTGTCGTTGAAAATAAACAAATATGGTTGTAAAATTGTCGTTCATCAACGATAGCTAAAGAGCTGTCGTTAATAATATGAAGTGTCGTTATAGAGATTTTTACATTCCCTCTCATTTTTTATTGTGAATCAGGATGTGTTCTAAATAATAAAAGCACTTTTTTACAAATTTTACAACTAAATTGCCATCTACCTAATACGTACAATTTGTAAGGAATTTTTTTCTAATTTATTTAATTATTTTAAAAATAAATCTGATTCAAAGTTATAGGATTGCCCATTCAATCACTATTGGATTCTTATTAAAACAGTGATGTTCCTAAAGTAGCACTACGAAACAGTAACAAAACCTATTTTATGGAAATTATACCTAAATAATACTTCTCCGTAACCTACACAGGAAACGAGGCTTATGGCCTGAGTTGTCGAAGCCGATGACATAAACAGAAAAGATAATCAGGAAAAAGGATATCAAATTTGGCTTGTCTTTTAAATCCAATAAATACAACTTGTACTCTTCTCGAGTTGTTTTTTTTTGTATTCTTTTGGAATAATTCTCGTTTTTTTTTAATATATCCATACTCATTTAAATAAACCCTACATACAATACGACCAGCAAAAATGGCCCGCGAGAAACAGAATTCCTACGAATCGAGAATCGACCCCCTCATCGTGTTGTAGGTTAAGAACAATAATTAATATATTCTGAAAAAAATGAATATATCACTGATAGAATTTTTATTTTACGTTCCAAAAAAATGTCAAATATACCGGGTGTTCAAATTAAAGGGTTACAGTTAAATACCGCCTTTTATAAAAAAAAAACAAAGTTTTATAGTTTTTTGGGGAAAACATTTTGGCTAAAATTGTTTTTTTTATAGCAAACCATAATATGGCCAACTTTTTTTCGCGCAGCAAAATTTTCAAGTAGGTATTACTCAATAAGTAGAAATCCAATAAAAAAAATGTTTCCTTTAGAAGTTTCCTATTTTTTTATGAACTCTAAGGGGCCTATTCAGTAACTCTGAACGACGTCGTTAATAGACGATAATCGTTCACAGACGACTTTTCTTATTCAGTAGATAACGATTGTCGTTGAAAATAGACAAATATGGTTGTAAAATTGTCGTTCATCAACGATAGCCACAGAGCTGTCGTTAATAATATGAAATGTCGTTATAGTGATTTTTGCATTCCCTCTCATTTTTCATTGTGAATCAGGATGTGTTCTAAATAATAAAAGCACTTTTTTACAAACTTTACAACTAAATTGCCATCTACCTAATGCAGCAAGTAAAATTTGTAAGGAATTTTTTTCAAATTTATTTAATTATTTTAAAAATAAATCTGATTCAAAGTTAGGATTGCCCATTCGACCATTTAACTATTGGATTCTTATTAACAGTGCTGTTCCCCCCACTCGACCATTCACTGTTGGGTACTAATTAACAGTGCTGTTCCTAAAGTGGCGCTGGGAAACAGTAACAAAGCCTACACAGAACACGAGGCTAAAATAACCATAGCAGTTGTTGCTGATGACACAAAAATGCCAGTGCTGTTCCTAAAGTAGCACTGTGAAACAGTAGCAAAACCTATATTATGGAAGTACCCATATATTATACCTAATAATACTTCTCCGTAACCTACACAGAAAACGAGGCTAATGGCCTGAGTTGTCGAAGCCGATGACATCAACAGAAAAGATAATCAGGAAAAAGGATTGATAGTATCAAATTTGGTTTGTCTTTCAAATCCAATCAATACAACTTGTACTGTTCTCGAGTTGTTTTTTGGTATTCTTTTGGAATAGTTCTCAGTTTTTTTTAATATATCCCTACTCATTTAAATAAACCCTACATACAATACGACCAGCAGAAATGGGCGCGAGAAACAGAATTCCTACGAATCGAGAATCGACCCCCTAATCGTGTTGTAGGTTAAGAACAATAATTAATATATTCTGAAAAACAAATGAATATATCTACTGGTAGAATTCATATTTTATGTTCCAAAAAAATGTCATATATACCGGGTGTTCAAATTAAAATGTTACAGTTAAATATACCGCCTTTTATAAAAAACGAAAGTTTTATAGTTTTTTGGGGAAAACATTTTGGCTAAAATCATTTTTTTATAGCTAACCATAATATGGCTAGCTTTTTTTTCGCGCAGCAAAATTTTCAAGTAAGTGTTACTCAATAAGTAGAAGTCTAATAAAAAAATGTTTCGTTTAGAAGTTTCTTATTTTTTTATGAACTCTAAGAATACCTATGTAAAAAATAGGGTTCCAATTTGAAAAAAAAAATTCACCTCGATATAGCCATATTATGATCAGCTATAAAAAAATTAATTTAGCCAAAATGTTTCCCCTAAAAAACTATAAAACTTTTGTCTGATACTTTTTTGTATAAAATGCATATTTTCGGCGATATTTAACTAACACTTTAATTTAAACACCCGGTATAATCATCAACATACGTTCTTTTATCACAAAACACTAAATTATAATACCAACTTGCTAGAAATCATCGTTCAGATTTGGTAACTAGAAACAACGTAACGACTTTGTTATTGAATAGAGTTTCAAAAATTATCGTTATAAAAGTCGTTGGTTGAACTGTCGTTAGCTTAACGATGTCGTTCATAAACGATAAATTACTGAATAGGGCCCTAAGAATACCTATGTAAAAAAATAGGGTTCCAATTTGAAAAAAAAATCCACCTCGATATGGCCATATTATGGTCAGCTATAAAAAAATTAATTTAGCCAAAATGTTTCCCCTAAAAAACTATAAAACTTTTGTCTGGTACTTTTTTTTTATAAAATGCATATTTTTGGCGATACTTAACTGTGAAACTTTAATTTAAACACCCGGTATAATCATCAACATACGTTCTTTTATCACAAAACACTAAATTATAATACCAACTTACTAGAAATCATCGTTCAGATTTGGTAACTAGAAACAACGTAACGACTTTGTTATTGAATAGAGTTTCAAAAATTATCGTTATAAAAGTCGTTGGTTGAACTGTCGTTAGCTTAACGATGTCGTCTATAAACGATAAATTACTGAATAGGGCCCTAAGGGTCGATTCCACCGTTGTGTTAAACGGAGATTAAAATGACATTGTTAAATGTAAAAATGTAATTTTAAACTTCGTTTAACACAACGGTGGAATCGGTCCTAAACTCTTAACTACAAGAGTCATTTATCGTGCATTTATCGAACACATCCGTGAGCAAGTTCGAAATGACCACAGAACACTAATCCTGGACACTGTAACTGTCATACGTCTCCTCCAGTCATTATACGCATTGCGTTCAGTCTGCCACGTTCTTTTAACTCCTTTAACACTTTTTACTTCAAACGACCCTTTTAGCGTTCGGTTTAGTCCGATTAGTGACAGTTTAATACGCTTAAATGTCATTTAAAAGCACCCTAAAAAAACTCCGCTTTTGTCCCGCTCCAGCCCCTGACTATCCGAACTCGGCTACGGTGTTCTGTGAACATAGGTTAATGGTCTGTGGGTTGGTAATCCTGAATCAAACCTGAATCTTGAATTTGTTGTGGTGTCATTTACCAATGTCACTTTAAATAAAACCGTTAAAAGTTTGTTGTATGTAGTGTTTTTTAAAGTGTAAACATCCAAATACGTCGAGTTTTTTAGTTATTTTTTAGTTATTATTTTATTAGTTTACTGCTTTAATCTTTTAGAACAGTGAATTGACTGGATAAAGAGTTTTATTGTGAAATACCTATCCTCAACAACTGTCCTGATACATCGAAATAGTGGCATTGGTACATGGGTTGATGCATTCATCACATTCTGCTCTATCTACTGGAATAAAATGAGCCGAGCTAAGAATAAAATAAGGTAAATATTTACAATTATTTATTTGTTCATTAAAATTACGTTCCTGCATTATATTATATTTAATTTGTACATTATTACGGAGGGATAGCTTAGTGGTTAGAGTTGGGACCTTTTGGGTTCCACGGTCCGTCTTTACAATCTAATCAAATGATAATTCTGCTTATTACATTATTGGCATTAGATAGGTACTTAGGTATACTTTATAGTGCATGATGTGTTTCTTTAAAGTTGACTTTTGCACTCCTTTGGCAGAAAAGTAGAGTTTATAAAAAAGAAAATAAGTTGTATATAAATAAAATTCTGCTACGGCCAGGAAATTATCCTTAAAAAATACTCGAAAAAATAAGTTGGTACTTTTTTTAAATAGAAAACATCCAATTAATATATTACATTTTCAAGTATTTTTTTAATATCTTTCAACTATCCTAAGTACACCCATTAACAAAATAATTTTAAAATACAATGCATACTCCTCTGCATACACAATATAACAAACGATAGGTATGGAAGGTAAAAGAACAGAATCAATTTCCTGGACATTTTGTACTATCAATTTTTCATTTGCCCACCCTTAAAACCTTTAGTTTTGTTTGTCTACCCCCTGAAAGGGAAATTAAAATAATGGAGCATTGTCCTCATCAGCAATTGCTATGTTCTTATGTAGAGTCTAACATTAGGTGAAAATATTAATGTGTTGAATATGGTATTTACCAAAATATTTTTCAGATTAGTATCCGTAATGTAAGCATCCCTACAAGCAATTCAAATAGGTATTTTAATCAAATTACATATGAAAATTATCTGTCCACTCCTTGCAGACCTTATTTTTGTTTGTTAAATAGTAGAAGTAGTAATTAGCTATCAAATTGTTAATAATGAAGGAGTTCTTTTTACTGACAATAAAAAAATGCCAAACCATTGTAAGGAATATTTCATTAATATAGGTCTAAATATGCTTAAAGATATTAAAGCCCCAAATACTTTCACTGAAAATGTAACTAGAAATGTGAATTCATTATTTCTTACTCCTGTATCAGATATTGAATTAATTAATTCATTACATCTCAATTTTAAAAAATAATAGTGCACCTGGCAGTGATGGGATAACATCTGATATAATAAAAAAAACGCACCTGTTTATTTTACAACCACTAAAACATATAATAAATTTAATTTTTGAAAAAAGTATTGTACCATCGCAATTTAAATCCTCTCTTGTTACACCTATTTACAAAGCAGGTGACAAAACTAACTTGCTGTATACAGAAGATATTTGTAATATTAGATCGCTTTACTTTTACAGCCTTTGTATATATGCTTTTAACAAGTCTAAACAAATTTATGTAACTTCTGTGTATAGTACGCGAAGTATTTCCAATAAGCTACTATAATAATAATAATAATAATAAAAAAAGTGCTTTATTGAAACTTAAAAGTTACAAAAGGCCATTGACCGAGGTCCTTCAGCCTAAAGCTACTATATTTTCCTAAATTTAATAGAAATGTTTGTCATAGATTCTTGGTATATACATTGCCAAAAACATATAACCTTTTACCACATAGTATAAGGAATGTTACAAACATAAAAACTTTTTCTAAACTAAGTGAAACATTTATTTTTTTACATTATTATGAGTTTATAAAAATACTAGAGTAGGGTAGGTATAAACATATCTGTAATCACATCATTATTTTATTCTAAGATGTACACAATATTACTACAATTATTTTATATTAAAATGAAATTATTAAACATATATTAACCAGCGCAATACAAGTGTTCACTCACTTAAGAGCTTGCTGTTTTATATTCCAGAAATTACATTATTAATAAACTTGTATGAACTTGTATAAATAAATAAATAAAAAAAAATATCAACAAAAATAAAGAGTTGTTGCCCTGAAATTGCTTGTTCACCCATTTTTTCTTTGTCCAGGCATTATTTTTTTGTCCACCTAGCAGTAATTAACAAATAAACAGGAAAATAAATTATTAGCCTAAGATAATAAAGATGGCGCCGAGTGCACAACTGTGTGTAGTGTGCTCCGACAATTTTATAGTCAATGCCAAAAACATACAATGCGATTATTGCGCAAAGTTATACCATCAAATGTGTGTGAAAGTAAAAGAGCAGGTAGCGAAAACCAAAACTGATAATATCAATTTTAAGTGGTTTTGTGAACTATGTTTTCAAGAAGTTAATTCCAAACTAAAAAATCCAGCAGAAAAGGCTGATGAAAAAGCAATACAGGTAAATAGTACTAAAATTTTAGAAAAGGAAATTGAACTTTTAAAAAAAATATAAAATGAAAAAGAACAAAAACATAATTTAGTTTTGGAAAATAATTCACTGTTAAAACAAAACATTGACCTTCTCCAAGATAACATAAAGCAACTATAAAAAAAAAGGAACACAACAAAAAATTTCGAAATCGAAACAAGAAAGAGGTCAAAATCAGATCAAATTCAATCAGCTGTTAACACCTCACGGCAGGTACCCGCAACGTAGCCAACTCATCCAGGATTTCAGGAGAAATCTTCTACAGCATTGTCAAGTCCATCAAAAAATACTAAAAGCCCCGTAACGGTACAACGAGATCTGATAAATGAGGCTGAAGCTAGCAGACAATAATAATACTCTCCCTAATTCATCCCCTTACGAGTGAATTTCAACCCCTGAAGTCGACTGAACGACTTGTGTAGGGGAAGGGACGGCTATTATTATTATTTGCCGTGGCGCTCCGGGACGACTTAAAGATGATTGATGGTGCCATTTGACTTACAAGTGAGGAAAACCCGGAAAACCTCACCCACCATCATCGAGACGGTAATGTATGGCGAATTTTTTTAATCTGCAATAACAAACTAGCAGACAAAACGCGCGGCGGTCCCCAAATGTTTTGATGTTGCTATTGGGCAAAATATTTGGTTTAGGTGGACTTTAGTATCATGAAAGTTTAGAAATAAATAAGTAAATATTAGTGTATTTATTGAAAAAAATGGATTAATTCAATTTGAATTATTAATTAAAATAAGATAATCTTACACAAAGACGGGGAAGAAACAAACACATTTACAATGCGATTATAAATATAATTTTTATACCAAATATTCATTAAGTTTTTGTTAATTGAATAAACAAAAAATTATGGCCGAACAATCATTTAAGTAAAATATATTTTTTTGGTCATTTTAAAGTCAGGTGTTTTGTCGTCAAACGACTATAAGAATTGAGAGTCCAAAAAAACACATTTAGCACGAGATTACAAATACAATTTTCATACCAATAATTTAGTACACCGCTAGCTATAAAATAAATAAAAAATCATTAAATAGCAAGACCTCTAAATACATTTTTTAGATCTTTAAAAATGCGTGGTTTCGCGGAAAAACATTCTACCAAAATATCAAAAACCAATATTTAGCACGAAATTCTAGATATAATTTTTAATACGAATGATTCAATAGATTAGTATAATTCAAAAACACAATAAATCATTAGATAGCAAGACCTCCAAATATGTTTTTTAGGTCTTTAAAAAGGCGCGATTTCGCGGATAAACCTTACTTTATCAAAATGACAAAAACCAATATTTAGCACGAAAATTCATATGAATGACTCCTTACATTAGTATATTTCAAAAAAATAATAAATCGTTACATAGCAAGACCTGTAAATACGTTTTTTAGGTCTTTTGAAAAGAGCGGTTCCGCGAAATAACCTTAGGTACTTTATCAAAATGACAAAAACCAATATTTAGCACGAAAATCCAGGTATACTTTTTAGTATGAATGATTCAATACATTATTATAATTCAAAAAAATAATAAATCATTACATAGCAAGACCTCCAAATATGTTTTTTAGGTGTTTAAAATGGCGCGATTCCGCGGATAAAAATTACTTTATCAAAATGACAAAAACCAATATTTAGCACGAAAATCCAGGTATAATTTTTAGTATGAATGATTCAATACATTAGTATAATTCAAAAAAATAATAAATCATTACATAGCAAGACCTCTAAATACATTTTTTAGGTTTTTAAAAATGCGCGGATATGCGAATAAATTCCAAATACAATTTTATACATTACATTAGTTGTGATCAAATAAAAAATAATAAAAGGAGCAAATATTTTAAATATAATTTTTAGCTATGGTATGGGCGGAATGTCGCCTAGATTATTTAGTTTGTCCAAAACAAACTTAAAACCCAATTTAAGAGAATAAACTGCCATAATTCCTTAATTTGATTTAAATGCTTGAAGATTACTACTATTAATATAGGTAATAAGGTTTAAGTAATTCCAAGAAAGCCACATTGAAAATGCTTTTGTGAATTTGTGTGTAGTACGAGGGTGGATAATTGATAAAATGGAAAAAGAACAATATCGATCCGTAATTCGCTTTTATTTTAAAGACCTAAAAAACATATTTGGAGGTCTTGCTATGTAATGATTTATTATTTTTTTAAATTATAATAATGTATTGAATCATTCATACTAGAAATTATACCTGGATTTCCGTTCTAAATATTGGTTTTTGTCATTTTGATAAAGTAAGGTTTATCCGCGAAATCACGCAATTTTAAAGACCTAAAAAACATATTTGGAGGTCTTGCTATGTAATGATTTATTATTTTTTTAAATTATAATAATGTATTGAATCATTCATACTAGAAATTATACCTGGATTTTCGTTCTAAATATTGGTTTTTGTCATTTTGATAAAGTAAGGTTTATCCGCGAAATCACGCGATTTTAAAGACCTAAAAAACATATTTGGAGGTCTTGCTATGTAATGATTTATTATTTTTTTGAATTATTATAATGTATTGAATCATTCATACTAAAAATTATACCTGGATTTTCGTGCTAAATATTGGTTTTTGTCATTTTGATAAAGTAAGGTTTATCCGCGAAATCGCGCGATTTTAAAGACCTAAAAAACGTATTTGGAGGTCTTGCTATGTAATGATTTATTATTTTTTTGAATTATAATAATGTATTGAATCATTCATACTAAAAAGTATACCTGGATTTTCGTGCTAAAATTGGTTTTTGTCATTTTGATAAAGTAAGGTTATTCCGCGGAATCGCGCCATTTTAAAGACCTAAAAAACGTATTTGGAGGTCTTGCTATGTAATGATTTATTATTTTTTTGAATTATAATAATGTATTGAATCATTCATACTAAAAATTATACATGGATTTTCGTGCTTAATATTGGTTTTTGTCATTTTGATAAAGTAATGTTTATCCGCGGAATCGCGCCATTTTAAAGACCTAAAAAACGTATTTGGAGGTCTTGCTATGTAATGATTTATTATTTTTTTGAATTATAATAATGTATTGAATCATTTATACTAAAAATTATACCTGGATTTTCGTGCTAAATATTATTTTTTTGAATTATAATAATATATTGAATCATTCATACTAAAAATTATACCTGGATTTTCGTGCTAAATATTGGTTTGTCATTTTGATAAAGTAATGTTTATCCGCGGAATCGCGCCATTTTAAAGACCTAAAAAACGTATTTGGAGGTCTTGCTATGTAATGATTTATTATTTTTTCGAATTATAATAATGTATTGAATCATTCATACTAAAAGTTATACCTGGATTTTCTTGTTAAATATTGGTTTTTGTCATTTTGATAAAGTAATGTTTATCCGTGGAATCGCGCCATTTTAAACACCTAAAAAACATATTTGGAGGTCTTGCTATGTAATGATTTATTATTTTTTTGAATTATAATAATGTATTGAATCGTTCATACTAAAAAGTATACCTGGATTTTCGTGCTAAAATTGGTTTTTGTCATTTTGATAAAGTAAGGTTATTCCTCGGAACCGCGCTTTTCAAAAGACCTAAAAAACGTATTTACAGGTCTTGCTATGTAATGATTTATTATTTTTTTGAATTATACTAATGTATGGAGTCATTCATACTAAACATTTTATCTGAATTTTCGTGCTAAATATTGGTTTTTGTCATTTTGATAAAGTAAGGTTTATCCGCGAAATCGCCCGATTTTAAAGACCTAAAAAACATATTTGGAGGTCTTGCTATGTAATGATTTATTATTTTTTTGAATTATTATAATGTATTGAATCATTCATACTAAAAATTATACCTGGATTTTCGTGCTAAATATTGGTTTTTGTCATTTTGATAAAGTAATGTTTATCCGCGGAATCGCGCCATTTTAAAGACCTAAAAAACGTATTTGGAGGTCTTGCTATGTAATGATTTATTATTTTTTTGAATTATAATAATATATTGAATCATTCATACTAAAAATTATACCTGGATTTTCGTGCTAAATATTGGTTTTTGTCATTTTGATAAAGTAATGTTTATCCGCGGAATCGCGCCATTTTAAAGACCTAAAAAACGTATTTGGAGGTCTTGCTATGTAATGATTTTTTATTTTTTTGAATTATAATAATGTATTGAATCATTTATACTAAAAATTATACCTGGATTTTCGTGCTAAATATTGGTTTTTGTCATTTTGATAAAGTAATGTTTATCCGCGGAATCGCGTCATTTTAAAGACCTAAAAAACGTATTTGGAGGTCTTGCTATGTAATGATTTATTATTTTTTTGAATTATAATAATGTAATGAATCGTTCATACTAAAAATTATACCTGGAGTTTCGTGCTAAATATTGGTTTTTGTCATTTTGATAAAGTAAGGTTATTCCGCGGAACCGTCCTTTTCAAAAGACCTAAAAAACGTATTTACAGGTCTTGCTATGTAATGATTTATTATTTTTTTTGAATTATACTAATGTATGGAGTCATTCATATTAAAACATTTATCTGAATTTTCGTGTTAAATATTGGTTTTTGTCATTTTGATAAAGTAAGGTTTATCCGCGAAATCGCGCCATTTTAAAGACATAAAAAACATATTTGGAGGTCTTGCTATGTAATGATTTATAGTGTTTTTGAATTATACTAATCTATTGAATCATTCGTATTAAAAAGTATATCTAGAATTTCGTGCTAAATATTGGTTTTTGATATTTTGGTAGAATAATGTTTTTCCGCGAATCCACGCATTTTTAAAGATCTAAAAAATGCAATTAGAGGTCTTGCTATGTAATGATTTTTTATTTATTTTATAGCTAGGTACTAAATTATTGGTATAAAAATTGTATTTGTAATCTCGTGCTAAATGTGTTTTTTTTTGGACTCTTAATTCTTAGAGTCGTTTGACGACAAAACACCTGACTTTAAAAAGACCAAAAAAATATATTTTAAATGATTGTTCGGCCATAATTTTTTGTTTATTCAATTAACAAAAACTTAATGAATATTTGGTATAAAAATTATATTTATAATCGCATTGTAAATGTGTTTGTTTCTTCCCCGTCTTTGTGTAAGATTATCTTATTTTAATTAATAATTCAAATTGAATTAATCCATTTTTTTCAATAAATACGTCACCAAATTGTTTTCTATATAAATATAAAATGTAATGTATATATAAATTTTATTGTTTTCTGATATTTGACGATGCTAAAAACTGCTGTGAGTTTATTTAAGCAAATAAAGTATATTCTATTCTATTCTAATGAATTTTGGACGACTATGTTACAATAGAAAAAATAGATCAGCCCTATTGTTAAAAAGTAAACAGAAAATAGAAAAAATGTTTAGAAATCAACTTTTTCGCCTGGGTCATAAGAGTGTTTTGCAGTGGCGGCGAGGTATTGTTTGTGCACAGGTATTGAAAACAAAACACTATGTGTCATTCTAACTAGATGATTTGTTGTCTCAAAATAGGTCCCTATAAGCAGTTGGTCGCTTAAACTGGAGTTCGGATTCTATATGGATGTGTTCATAGTATGTATATATGAAACCTAACATGACTTTGCATTTTCGTCGCTAAAAATGGTTAGCCGTTATATTCAACGTTTTTTGACACATTTGAATAAAAATAACTATTAATGAACCTACATTATAGTAGGTAATTATTGGAGTTTAAGAATTTAAAAATCTACAGGGTGTCCGGAAATTCAATGTACATGAAACTACTACAGATTTGTGGACTCAAAATAAGTTGATTTTACCAAACTTACCTATATACCAACTTGCTTTTTTGCTGCTAGAGGTCAAAATTAAATAAAAAATATTAGTTTTTTTTTCTTTATTCTCCAGAAATCAGCCATTTTAAAAGATCAAAATTTTTACGATTATTAGGTGTTTTTTGGGCAATTAAAAACTGCAGGAACAGTTTTTCTATTCTGATCTTAAGTGTCTTATTAGGAGGAGGGCAACAGACATATCCCCTAATTTTGTATCTGTAATTTTTTGACATTTCTGGTTTTAAAATAGAAACGAAAGGAGTTTTTATCCAAAAAATATGCTTTTGTTTGGATGTCACCATGATGTACATTTAAAAAAATCTGACGTGTCCAACACATGACTTGCCAGACTTACCTAAAGATGTTATAGTCTTTTTCCGGTTATTATGTACAACCTATTGTATCAACCCTGTAAATATTTAGAGAATGAAATAAATACATACATTTTCCACACACATCTTACTCAAACATTTTTTTATATATACAGGATGTGTCATTAAGAATGGGACACAGAACAACTGCAGATTTTCTGATTAAAAATAAGACTATTAAAAGAAACATGCTTGGATAAAATATTACTGCTTTCCAAAAGTTGAAAATTCAAAAATTATTAATGGCTACATTTTTTTTTATTTCTCAGTATAGTTTTACTAAATTTGGTAAACATTGTTGGTAATAAGATACACGTATATAAGTTGAAAATTGCCCAGTTTTTTGGATTTTTTTATTTTCATATTTAAGAGCTAGATTGAATTTTTGTTGCATATACATGTTTACTACATGTTTTAGTAATAACATTATTACATATATACAATTTAAAAAAATTAATTACAAGGAGACTCACAAATGTATGACGGTAGATTTTGCAAAATCTCAATAATTCTACTGTTGCGTCAGGGAAACATATTTTCAAAAAGTACTACTCAATATGGTATTTTGGCGATAAAATATAGCAGAGTATACATTTCTTATACAGAGTGTTTTATAGAGAGAACCACAACGTAAAATAATTTTTTTAATGATTAATTTAAAACCCTGCTTGTACTTATGAATTGATTTTTGGGAAAGGTAATAACACTAAAATATGTGTACCTTTAAGCTTCAAAATATACAAGTTGATTTATTTATTGAAAGGTATTTCCACAGTGAAATGTAACTATTTTTTCAGTACATAATAATTTTAACACTGTTGTAAGATGTATAAATTTTAAAACCGATACTATGACCAGTTTTCGAGGTACATGGTGGCGAGCATGGCATTAAACAGGAGAATTGCTGATTTTAATTATATTTTCTTCAAACTGAAAAGCTCTATTGATTTTATGGGTAATATATGTTTAATGGAAGTTTTGGTCAGATGTCTATGAAAAGACAGTTTAAAATATTTAAAGATACATGGTGATACACAAATAAATCATAATATTTTTATTTATTTATTTATTTATTTAAGTAGTTAGTACAAATGCAATATTATTACATTATTATATGTTAGTACATACTTAATTATTTCATATTAATTAATTAATCCATATTATTTATAATATTCTAAATGTTTGTAAATAAAAAGTATAAAATTAAACTAGTTCTTAACTATAGATTTTGTACAAATTAATCAAAATAGTAGTCCTATAAAAAAAAAAAAAAATTTAATGAAACAAATTAAGAAGAAGCTTACAGTTTAGTAGCAGTACATACAAATACAAAAAAGATTGAACATTGAAACGATGGTATGTGAATTTCGTAAGATATAGGTAATGCACATTAAGTGAGTGAACACTTGTTTTGTGCATTATACAATACAATAAATATTATTCAGTAAATTAATACATGAAAATATAAAAACAAAGAGGATGAAAATTTGCTCCTATTAAATATTTGTAAATAGGTTCATGAAAACTAGGTAGTTTTCATGTATGAAGGTTTTACTTAATTTTGAGAAACTTTTATAATTTTTGATATTTTTTATGTGGTTACTCAACAGATTCAAACATTTGGGTCCTAAAAACGTAGCAAATCGTTTACTGCAATTAAAGTTAATTTGTGGAGTCCATAATAACTTATTTAAAACACTTCTAGACGTAACTTCATGCACAACATGTTTAGCTGTTTCTTTTTTTTTTCATGTAAATAAGCATGGCGAATGAAAATACAGTGACCTGACATTAAAAATTTCTGAACTATATAGACATCTAGTTGAGTATGTTCTGTCTTTCTTTAGGATCACTTTTAATACATAATTTTGTATAATACTTCAATTATTTAAGTTATTTGAATAAAGACCACCCCATACTTAGATGCCGTATCTTAGTAGTGACTCAACAAGAGATTTGTATATTAAAATTAAAAGATTCTTATTAAGAATATCACGAAGTTGATAAAATTTATATACATATTAATTTTCTCTTTTTGTTAAGTAGTTAATATGTTCTTCCCATTTCAGGTTTTGATCAATCATTATGCCTAGGTACTTTATGTAATTAGTTTCCAAGATACTTTCATTAATATTTTCGATTTTTATTGAATTAAAGAGTGGACGATTTACATTAGTTTTTGAAAAAGCGATATATTTGGTTTTGGTAGCATTTAAAGATAACTGATATTTCTCTAACCATTTCTTAACTGTAGACATGTCTAGTTTAACAATACTTTCTATATCGGCCCAAGTATCACCTCTGAACAATATGACAGTTTCATCTGCATAAGATATTATTTTAGCATTTATGTCCAAAGAGAGTAATGAATTAATGTATAGAATAAACAAAATGGGACCTAACACTGTACCTTGTGGGACACCAGCTTTAATTGTCATGCTTTCACTCACACAATTGTTTATTTTAACGGTTTGCTCACGGGTAGTTAGCAAAAACATCTAGCACAGTGCTTCTCACTCCATAGCATTCAAGAACTGTTAAAAGCTTGTTGTGATGTCAAACGCTTTTGCTAAATCTAAAAATATTCCAAGACATTTTTGTCCAGTATCAATTTTGTTTTTATAATTTCATTAGTAACCTCATACATTGGATTTTCCGTACTTTTACGTTCTAAGAATTCGAATTGGTTTGAGTTAATAATATTGTTTTGATTTAGAAAATTAATTAATTGTGATTTAAGACATTTCTCAAAAATTTTAGTAAAGTTGGTTATAACACTAATTGGTCTGTAGTTAGATATATTTTGTTTGTCTCCAGATTTAAAAATGGGAGTAATGATACTTTTTTGAATTCTGGAGGTATTTGGCCTGTTATAAAAATTAGGTTGATTATGGGGTCTATTCTGTAACACATTCGTTAAAATTTAAAGGGCTTTAAAAATTAAACTTTTAGCGGCCCGTTAATTTTATAAACCAAAAATGGTATTTTGAATACACAAATTTTAGAGGCCTGTTAAAAATTATTTATTTTAACGGATTCCCTTAAAAATGGCAGGAGAACACTTGATAACATCGCATTTAAGTTTTATTTGAACTAGTTTGAAAACATAACCATACAAATCCTCAATTTTCAATTCAAAACTGTTAAAAATGATTTTTATTTTAGGACTATTTTAAAGGAATCCGTTTAAATAATGACAGAAGTAAGTTAGTGAATATGAAAATATTTTTAAAGGCCGCCAATATTTTAACGGCCGTTAAAATATAAAGGAATTGTTTCAGAATAGACCCGTATGTGAGATAATGGCAAAACGATGTATGTATAATTTTGATTAGTTAAGATATTATGTTGTCATAACCAGGGGCACTCCCATTTTTAAGAGAGTTAATGTGACACCAACTTGCTATCTACACTATCCAAATTTATTTAGGTTGATGACCAACGGAGTTAACGAACAGCGCCAATTCGCTAGTTGGTTAACTATTGTGTTGTTGTTTATATTCTTATTTAAGTTGATGACCAACGGAGTTAACGAACAGCGCCAATTCGCTAGTTGGTTAACTATTGTGTTTATGTTGATTTGATTCTATTCTAAATATACACAGGTTGCACCCTCTTAGGTAAATATTTCGTTGAGTATAGAGGTGATGACCAACGGAAGTAACAAACAGCGCCAATTCGCCAGTTGATTACTTTACTATGTTGTTGTTTCAAACCTAGTAGAACGGGTTGCTTAGCATATAGGTGTCCCCCCTTGAGCTAACGAACAGTGTATTCACCAGTTGGTTAACTTGCTATTAAACTTTACCATCTTGGTTTGTACAATTTATCCAAGATAGCACATCCCTGTATATTTCTAAAATATTGATTTTTATAATTTCTATTAATTAACTTAATACAACCCTGTATATATTCTTAATATTGATTATTATAATTTCTATTGAAATTATTTAATACAACACTGTATATTTCTTAATATTGATTTTTATAATTTCTATTGAAATTATTTAATACAACCCTGTATATTTCTTAATATTGATTTTTATAATTTCTATTGAAATTATTTAATACAACCCTGTATATTTCTTAATATTGATTTTTATAATTTCTATTGAAATACTTAAAAATTCACCCATCGAAACAGATGTCTATCCTAACTGTCTTTCGGTGTGTATGATCTGAAGGCCATGTGGTTTATTGGTTAAATTGATAATAATTTGTAGCAAATGTCAAGCTCTGGCTTAAACGAAACCCCGGTGGTATCTCAAAGAAAGTTACATAAATCTTTTGACTCACCATTGAAAATAAAGACATTAGATTATGTACTAATTTCATCTAGCGTTGTGACGGCGTCGATTTAGGTACGTCGCAGCATTGAGCGTCGCCTCGCGTCGTAGTGGAAAGGAAGGTATTTAATGCGGTACTGCATTGGGACAGATATACGGTAGAATTATTTAGGTGGTGCGGAACGTGACGAAGGGTGTTGACAAGGATATTATGAAGGAAATATTTAGGGGCGTCAAGCGTCGAGAAGTAGATCGATGGGACGTTAGGCGTCGGAATGAATGTACGGTAGGAAATATTAAGATGGTGCGGAATGTGACAGCATTCGAGACGTAGGGAGTAGGACGGCAGGACGTTGGGCGTCGAGATGTTGACTCCTTTTGGGATAGGAGGTATTGTAGAATAGACGTCGTTTAGGAAGAGCGTTTTAGGAAAGGTACTGACTACTGAACTTGAAATATAACTGGATACAAATAATAAATGAATGCTTGCACATAATGCTTGCAAATAATAAAAAATGAATGCATGCACATCAAATAATTAAAAATGAATGAATCTGAGCTCCTTTGGGTCAGACTTCTTATACTAAGTTTAATGGCTTTTTGTAACGACTCTATGTCTTTAGTTCCCAGCGAAAATACGAATGTGGCTTATTTAGTATGTGCCTTGAGAGCTTTGTGTATCGAGATATTGTCGAAATCGGTCTTAACATCGAAACTAGAAAGATAAGCGAGTCAAGTGTTTCAATGATAATTACTTCGTGAAAAGAAATGTTTTCTTGAGCTGGTTCCCAGCCAAGTGCACGAAATTTGGATCTTTAACGCACGTGGTTATATATATTATTTATTAGGTGTCATAAATAAGATTTAATTTTCTGGGAGATTTTCGTTAAATGAAAGATTTTGAATTTAAAAAGAATGCAATATTATATTTATTAATGGAATTAATAAATTATTACGGTACCTGGATGCGGTAGGTTACAGAACATTTAAAAATTTTGAAGGTGGATCTAAACTAAGATTCTGTTTATTTAAAACTTCTCTTATTTAACCAACCTTATAACTCTTACAGTTACCGAGATTCCAGTACATCCAGCTAAAATTTATTACACCCTGTATAGAAAAACATTACTTATAGTTTTTTATTTAATATGGACTTATTTTTGTTTCTAGTAAAATCACTTCACCCCTTGCATCTAGCAGTGACTCTTCATCAGGATTGGAAAACGATGAGCTGCCAAATCAACTCAAGAATTTAATAGTAAGCATTGTTTTTGAATTTACTACATATTATTAGGTTCTTTCGTTCGTCCCACTGGTGTAGGAATGGACTACACCAATGAACATCATACTTTTCGTTTGGCCCGGTGTAAAATCCACTAACCTTTCGTTCGGCGTTGTGGGGTCCACTGGTGGATATTTCCTCCATCAGCTATTTAGCAGAGTGACTTACACTCGACATGTGTATAAGGAATAAGGAGGGAAGTAAGCTGGGGTAAATAAGGTAGTGTAACTGGTGTAATTTACACTGGTGGACACTGCACCAACAGCGAATGAAAGAACCTATTGATAACGTAAAAACATTAATATCTGAAAGATGTATTGCTTTTTTTTAATTTGTAACAATTTTTAACCTTAAAATATACAGGGTGAGTCAGGAGGAGCGCACCAAACTCTAGGAGTATATTATACACGTGACAATAATGTAAAAAAACTCATATGTTCTTTTCCGATTTTCATTTGTTTTCAAGTTATAGCATATTAACAAATAAACAAATTTACACATAAAAATTATCTTATTCTAAATTTGAATAAGTATCTGTCATTTTGCAACACTAACAATCACATAAATTCGAAATTAAACGTTCAGTTACTGTACACTGACAGTTCATCAAAACGTCAGAATTATCAAATGCCTTTGAGCCTTGAACATATGGCATACTTTAATAATGTTAAAATTCAGAAGTGGAAAGCTAGATGAACATTTTTAATTACGCCATAACTTGAAAACAAATGAAAATCGGATAAGAACATATGAGTTTTTTTACATTATTTTCACATGTATAATATACTCCTAGAGTTTGGTGCGCTCCTCCCGACTCACCCTTGTATATATATATTCAGGAAGGAGCAATGCTAAACATCTTAGATTCGCGATGGTTCCTAAATTTGACACTGATCTAGCAGAATATTTATGGCGACAAGTGTTTCTAGTTTCCAGTGACGTACTGTCATTAGAGAGTGTAGAAAAGAGAATATTCGATTTATTTAAACATTAATAATATTAATAATTGTCATTTATTGAACTGAAAATTCAGTCCAATAGGCTATCGACCGAAGTCCTTCTGCCCAATTTTACCTATTTAAAGAATTAATAACTTGTAAGTTTTATCAAAAATTTACCTGTAAGTAAATGTAACATATTTAGGTCACCCTATTTTTGGAAATGCTACCTATTAGTAAATTTCAGCCATGTTAAGTGTAAATTTTTATTTAACGTGTGTTGACAAATCAATTTACTGGATACTGGAGTAATTTGTTTATTTTTTACGTTATACTGCACTTGAGATTTAAAACGTTTGACTTTACGAAAAAAATCGAACGTACCTATTATTTATTATTTTTTGCATTTATTTATAGCTCTATCTATACGGCAAGAGAATTAAGTTTACCATTGCAACGGTTTTTTAAAATGGCTGAAATTCTTAAGAATAATGACGAAGACAATAAGTGAACAACCTAATTGTTAAAATAACCTAAATAATATAAATTTTACAAATAGGTTAGGTATGGCAGTTTTTAAATTGGTGGTTTATAGTCGAAATTACTTTGTAGTAGATTTTTCAGGTAATTGCTACAATAAAGTTAATATTTATTTATTCAGGATGACTTTTAGGTCAACTAAATGAGTAATCGACTATTTGGTTAAAATCAAGTAGAAAAATAAGGTATAATTTTTCTACAATATCGACCTAATATTATGTTAAAGTAGAGTAAATAAAGTATCCAAATAGATTCCAAATATTATCCATATCTCAAAGTGGTCCGAAGTAGATTAAAGGGAAGTAAAAGGCTCAAAGTCTGTCAACCACATAAATTTATTAGGTTGGGTTGCAAGCGCTTTCGACCTAAAAGGTCATCATCAGGCAAAAAATTTTTTGTAAGTGAGTAGGTAGGTAGGTACAATCACTATGTGTCCACAGAAAAAATTAAATATGTTGAATTAAAATTTTAAATTGTAAAAATTGTTGTAAAAATTATATAAATTGGCACGTACTGCCTCCCTCATTCGAGGTTGGATATTGTTCAATCTTGAACCTCGCCTGCCTCCATCTAATGAAGGTGGTTATAAAAGATAATATCAAATTTAAAGTTCCACAAATTTGCTGGGACTGTTCATTTAAAAAGAGTTTATTTTTTATTTGCGTAGGCACTGCATTAGTTTCTCCATCACTGTTTGATGTACTGGTGCTCGGAATACTATCCCACGGTCTCCACATAGTTAATAACACATACACAAAAATTATTATTCGTTTATTAAAATTACTATATAACCTCCAAAACACAAACTGATTATTGATAAAACAAAACTAAACACTAATAAAACAGAAACTAATATTCTATAAAATTTTAAAAAGTACGATGCAGGAGCTGTTATCCGTACAAAACTCAACAGGTCACTAAGATGAACAAAACTCCACTGAAAGTAAAAATAATTATTTTTATTCAAATACGTTTCATTTTCCTTTTCGGCATTGGTTCGGCTCTTTAAATAGACAAAGACAATATGCCGACAAAGACAATATGCCGACAAAGACAATATGCCGACGAAGGCAATAGCCGACAAAGGCAATAGCCGTCAAAGGCGATACACCGCCAAAAACAATATACTTACAGAGGCAGTATACCGACAAAGCTATTCACGCTTCTTGGAGAAAAAATGCAAAATTTTATCAAAAACACTGAAATCGTTGAAGGAAAACATCAGTTATAAATCCTACTTATTTTATTCTAATTAGGTATGTATATGTATATAAAAAATTACTATTTTAAATCTTCAAATCGAAAGAAACATATACCTATAATACCTACATATAATTAAATTATTAAGTAAAAACATATATCTCCGTCTATGGGCGGTCTATCAAAGAGTTAGTTTAGCTGACTTCCGACAAGCAACCCGTTCCCTATACCAATTTTTTTTTCGAATTATTCAAAAAGGTGCCGCACTTTTTTTGCGTTTGCGGTATTCCTTTATAGCTGACTTATTGTTTGGATGGACTATACCTAATTATGATACCTAATTGTACTTTAAAGGAAATTTACCTATGAGGTAATTTTTGGTTATTTTTGTTAGTAGTTTTCCCTTTCTGATTTGGTTAAAGTTACTTTTAGGCAGATATGTGTACGAGGTAGATTTCTTGGTATAATTTACGTAAATTTATACCTAAATTAGAACCATTTGGTAAATTTAAAGTATAGGTATATTTTTCTAGTGAATTTTACGTAATAATTACCTCAATAAGTAGATTTGACTTTTACCAAGTCAAGTTATAGCTGATAATATCGAAAATGTTTTTTTTTTTTTTTTGAAAAGGGTTAAATTGTTAAGTGTGTCTGTAATTTTTTTCCTGTCTTCATTCGATTTTAAAATAATACCGCTATTTGTTTTTATAATGTCATCCTCTGCATTTGGAAAAATTTCTTCCCATGTATTGCATAGATTGATTCTGCTCCACCCTGTAGTTGGATTGATGTTGAATATATGTTTGTAGTTTTTGTTGTTCATTATTTCTTTCATTCTTGATGAAAAGTTTTTGTGTTGTGTTTTTATTGTGCTACTTTTTATAGTTGTTGGATTTGCGGAATTAGTCTGGGAGCTTGATCCAATAATATTGTTGATTTCTTCAAAACTTAAGTTGTTTATCTTCTTAGAATGGCTTAATGGATTGCTTTGACGCTTTTTTTTACGTCTAACTTTTTTCCATACTCCCTCATCTTCTATCTCCAATTCACTGTAAGAACCATCACTTTCTGACATTCTAGCGATTTTTCAATAATCCCCGTACTAATGTCACTATAGGCGACCAATATGTGTTTACTCTTCAGGTACCATTTCGGTAGGCGCGACAGACGACCGCCGACGCGACATACGACTGCCGACGCGACCGAGAAGTGTCGCTTCACATCTAAAATACATACAATTATATGAAACACATTTCGCACGGCGCGACACGAGAAGTGTCGTCACTTCCTGCCGACACTTCTGAATCTGTCTCGGTGTCACTGTCCTCAGAGTGTCGCACTCGAGGTTGGAAATTTCTTTCGATCTAGGCAGCGTTGCCAGATTTTGGAACAGTATGGGTAAAAAAAAACCGTTGATCTGAACAGTAGATTTTAATACAGGGGGAAATAATTATAATTTGCAGTGTAGTAAATAAAAAAACAAGTATATAAGAAACGAAAAATAAACTTTTTTCTACCCAAATTAGAAAGTAAACAAAGAATAAAAATTAATAAAAATTAATAAAAATTAATAAAAATTAATAAAAATTAATAAAAATTAATAAAAATTAATAAAAATTAATAAAAATTAATAAAAATTAATAAAAATTAATAAAAATTAATAAAAATTAATAAAAATTAATAAAAATTAATAAAAATTAATAAAAATTAATAAAAATTAATAAAAATTAATAAAAATTAATAAAAATTAATAAAAATTAATAAAAATTAATAAAAATTAATAAAAATTAATAAAAATTAATAAAAATTAATAAAAATTAATAAAAATTAATAAAAATTAATAAAAATTAATAAAAATTAATAAAAATTAATAAAAATTAATAAAAATTAATAAAAATTAATAAAAATTAATAAAAATTAATAAAAATTAATAAAAATTAATAAAAATTAATAAAAATTAATAAAAATTAATAAAAATGAATAAAAATTAATAAAAATTAATAAAAATTAATAAAAATTAATAAAAATTAATAAAAATTAATAAAAATTAATAAAAATTAATAAAAATTAATAAAAATTAATAAAAATTAATAAAAATTAATAAAAATTAATAAAAATTAATAAAAATTAATAAAAATTAATAAAAATTAATAAAAATTAATAAAAATTAATAAAAATTAATAAAAATTAATAAAAATTAATAAAAATTAATAAAAATTAATAAAAATTAATAAAAATTAATAAAAATTAATAAAAATTAATAAAAATTAATAAAAATTAATAAAAATTAATAAAAATTAATAAAAATTAATAAAAATTAATAAAAATTAATAAAAATTAATAAAAATTAATAAAAATTAATAAAAATTAATAAAAATTAATAAAAATTAATAAAAATTAATAAAAATTAATAAAAATTAATAAAATTTAGTAAAAATTAATAAAATTAATAAAACTAAAAAAAAAACTAAATAAAAATTAGTTAAAATAATTAAAAAATTTTTTAAAGAATTAATAAAAATTAAAAATTATTAAAAATGAACAAAAATTAACAAAAATTAACAAAAATTAACAAAAATTAACAAAAATTAACAAAAATTAACAAAAATTAACAAAAATTAACAAAAATTAACAAAAATTAACAAAAATTAACAAAAATTAACAAAAATTAACAAAAATTAACAAAAATTAACAAAAATTAACAAAAATTAACAAAAATTAACAAAAATTAACAAAAATTAACAAAAATTAACAAAAAAATTAACAAAAATTAACAAAAATTAAAATTAACAAAAATATATAAAAATGAATAAAAATTACTAAAAATGATAAAAATTAATAATCATTTATTTTATTAAATTATAAACACACCACGCGTGTTACATAAAAGTTGCTACAAATTAAAAATAAATAAAACTTAGTTACATACACAAATACTAAATAATACACTTATGTAGCCAGAAAATATGCTTTCAATATGTACTTAAAAATATATAGAGATGCACTATCATTTATATCGTTTGGTAGGTTATTATACATAATCATGCCTTTATTAAAAATTGAATTAAATGTACTACTTTTCCTTCACGTTTTGTATATGAAAGTTATGCCTGGATCTAGTTTCATATTTATGAATTTTAGTGTTGTAAGTTAACTTCTCTCGCAGTGTACTGAAGCCTGACCGATTTTAATTTTATAAATACAATATTTCGTTTGTCTGTAACTTTCCCAATTCTCCCTAGTTTTATTATTTCTACATATTTTAAAACTTTCATCTTTTTCCTTTGTAACTTGACTTACCGTTTTGTTCCAAAATTCTTTATAGTGCTTACGTATTTTTACCAGTTTTTTAGGAGCAACTTTATTTAAAACTGACAATATTTTCATGATAAACTGACTATCTCTTATCTAAATCTCTTTCACTATAGTTCCAACTAATTTCCTTTAATTTTATTCCCATCTGTTTAAAGTCTATATTTCTTCTAAACAGTATTCATCATTCTGCTTATTTAGTTGAATATTTTTTAGTGATACTGTTATATTGCGATGACTGCTTATTTTTGGTTCATCAAATATTGTAACATTAAGTTCTATATTAGAAAAAACTAAATCTATTAATGTCCCTCCCTAGTCTGGTTCACAAGTGCCATTTCCCTCGAAACCTGTCCTCCAGCACCGAAAATTATGATTTTGGGCTCATTCGATTCGGAATGGCATCTAGAACATTCTATCAAAATTCCAAGAGGGGCTGAAAAAAAAATGCAAAAGTTATAAACACTAAAGTAAAATATAAAAAAAAGGGTTTTTTTTTTTGAAATATTTCAAAAACTATTTGAGATAATCGAAATTTGAGAAAAGATCCTTAAAGAGCAGGAAATTTCCTAAAAAAAAGTCCTACCTCCCGGAACTGTACCAACAACCCTTATAATTTTAATTAAGCGGCGAAAATAACGGTAAAAACGCGTGGTTCGGCTGCCGCGCGCATCGCCCCAATCTAACACATGAACTAAAAAAATTATTTTAACTGATTAAATATTAATATTAAGGAATAAAAAAAATTGGGTACTAAGTAGACATACGAATAAATAATAATCCGTAAACAAAAAATTTTTATCACTATTTTTTTATTAATTATGCTTTTGTTAATTAGTTAATTTTCACCATTTTAATGTTAACATAAAAACGCTGATTATTTCAAAACAAGAAATCTAGAATTTTTTTTATTTTTTTTGAGCTATTGTTAAAAGGGTTTAGAAGAGATCCCCGTTGGAGAAATTAAAAAATTTTGATTTTTCACTTTTTTATTAACAATCAAAGGCATTAAAAAATTATTTAGTACAATATTTTTAAAAGTTAAATAAAAAATAATAAATAATTTTTTTCAATAAAAAATATATATGGTTGTTTCATACACCTTACAACTTTCAAATACAAATACAAATTTTTAATTTGGTTGAAAATTGAGTGAATCAAATACTTACTCATGAAATGTAGCTCCTTCACTTCTTTGTCATATTGTTTGTTCGTTTTTTTAACACAGAAAACTTAAAATTAACGATGTACTAAGAACTAAGAAAAAAAAAGGCTGGCTAATTGGTTCGTACCACAGCCATTCAACTAATAAAAAAAAGCACTATAACACTAACCACTATTTAAAACTGTCTATAGTAAATATGCTCAAAAAAAGTTTAAATTCACAGTTAAACATTCAAATTATTAACAAATTATTTTAGGAATGAATATGGCTGCTACTTTCGTCAGATTGATTAGATTGCCGCCGACATGACATGCTCCTTCCTAACAATATATATTCAAAGTATTTAACATCCATTTGGAAAAATGACTTGATTCAGTTTTTCAGAAACACAATATTTCAAAGATACAATATAAATAATTTCACCCAATATCTTAACTCTAAACAACAGATTGTGTTTTTTTTTTCGTAGAATAAAGATGATATACCAAGAAGAAAGAAAAAAATTTGGGATGATCAAATCCAACCTATCAAATTTCGCCCATCCATAGTACAGAGAGCATTGATAAGAAATGTGTACACTAGCACTCCATCTAATAAGAACCTTGCAAAATTGTTTTTTCCATCAGATTCATCTTATTCTCCAATAGATCTCATTGACACTGAAGTTGAAAGAAAGCTTAAACAAAAGAAATACTCTAATACTAATTTAATTTCTGATTCTTCTTGTGATGAGTCAAACAAAAATAGACAAGATAAAAATACAACACATACAAGCAGATTAAAAACTCAAAAGAATAAATCTGAGGCACCAGTAGGTGGCTGTTTATTTAACGATATAGATAAAAACACCTCTCCTATGAGATTTGAGAACAAGTCACAAACTCTAAAAAAGAGATCTGATTCACCGGAAAATAGCTGTTTATTTTATGATAAAGATATATCACCTGTGAGATGTTCGAACAAGTCACAAACTCAAAAGGAACAATCTGATTCACCCGCAAGTAGTTCTTCATCTGATGATGAAGATAAAAAAATCTTGCCTATGAGATGTTCTAACAAGTCACAAACTCAAAAGAAGAAATCTCATTCACTGGCAAATAGCTGTTTATTTGAAGATAATGATAAAAACGTGTCACATTCGAACATGTCCCAAATAGACTTGATTTGCAGAAGGCTGAGAAGAAAATCTGAAACAAATAAGGACGACATGTATAAATTTAAATCTTTAAAACTATTAGGAAAAATGACAACATCTTTAAATGGTACTACTAAACAGTATTCTAAACGTGCAGATTCTTCGGAACCAAACAAATTTTTAAAAAAACGCGTCTGTGCTGGCACACAAAGATTTTCTAAGCAACTTTTATCTCAAAATCATCTTAGTACCATTAATTCTGAAGATGATAATTGCAGATTGCATGAATCTGAAAGCAACAAAAATAAATCTAATTTAATAGAAGTTAAAAAATCGTCAAGTAAATTTAGAAATAGCGTCGATTTAGATAAAAATGAAATGGCAAAAGAAACGGCCAAAAATTCAAGAAATAATACACCTTTATTGTCCAAAATAATTAGTCGCAATAATTCTAAAGCAAACTTTTCTCATCAGAATGTTACTTTAAGAAAATCTAATATAATTGCTGACAGGGTTTCAACTTCATCTAAGCCACTATCAATACAGATCAATGATGGGACTGATTGTGAACTTTCAACAAAAAAAAATGTAGAGGTAGTTTCTAAGATCCCTGTCTTGAGAAGTAGATCCAAGTCAAAAGAAAAATGCAATAAAAGTACTAAATCGAAAATGGCAGAATCAATTTGTCATTCTCAGTTCCATAAATCTTCCATTGAAAAAGTACCCAATGCCAGCTATAAAGTTCCAATAGAAAATGAAGAGTCCAAAAATAATAATACTCGACCTAACGAAACTTCTTCAATTATTGGTGCTAAGCAACGAAAAAATTCTTTTGAAAGTGGTGCAGCAACAGATATAAGTAATGCAACAAAATATATAGACGAGTTAGACTGTTGTAATATATACGAAAGTGTAAAAGAAGGAAGCATTGTGGATAGATTCTCTAGTGGATATGATCATAACATTTTGGAAAACCCTAGTATTAAAATACCATGGAGATACACTGCATCAAGTTCAAATATTATATTACCAAATGATGACTGTTTAAATGAGAAGATGCCATTTAAACAACCCTTGCTTAGAAAAAGTATAAAACCGAGTATAAAACACTATTCAAGAGCTTTATCGTCAGTAATGCATAGAAGTTCTTCAAACTCGAACAAGAGTTTAAACAGTTCTTCAGATGTGGTTAGTTCAGGAACGAAAGATTCTTCTTTTATTGGACATTCTACTACAGTAGATAATACAATTATTAAAGAAAAGTCTGCCAATGAAAGACCATCTGATAAAATCGAAAAATGGTTGACCGACATTAGGCTCAGCCAGTCTAAGGTTGTTTCTCCTGAAAAATGGTTGACCGACATTAGGCTCAGCCAGTCTTGTTTAAATTTACAGAATAATAGGAATGGTAATGTACAAACAAAAAGTGATAATTTAAATGTTACTAATAGTAGAACTTTGATAAACACAGATGATAAAGAATTTACAGAACATAATTCCAATGATTCTATCAATGAAAAACTATCTTCAATAGTGATAAAAAAGTCGAATGTGACTAGGAAACCCCAAAACCAATCAGAAACAAATGAAGAAAATCGTGAAAAAAGTAAAAATTCCGTTAAAAAAAAAGAAAAGAAAAGTAGAAAATCATTACGTGTACTTTTAAAAAATGATAGAAAATGTACTGTACATACAAAACAAACCTCTCCAATAAACAAATCACGAAAGAAAACCCAAAGTGATTCTGAGGCAGATGAAGTCCATTGTGAAAGAAATGAAGAAAATGGTGAATCAATTGAAGAAAATGATGAAGCAACTAAAAAATATATTAAAAAAATCAAATTAAAAACTAGAAAATCACTACGTGTACTTTTAAAAAAGGAAAATTCTGAAAAACCACAAATGAAAAATCAAATTAAATCCAAAACAAATGATAAGAAGTGTGAAAGGAACGAAAAAAATTATGAAACAGAAGATTGTGATTGGGATGATGAAATAAGTACACAATTTTTTGAAAAACAAAAACATGTTGCAGAAATAAAACCGCAGGATAATGAAATAAGGCAATCGACAAGAAAAAGAGAGAGAAAATCAACTAGACCAAATAAAAAAACTGGTAAGTTAAATTTTCTATTAAATTTTATTTTATTATGGATTTTACATCTGCATTGCTTTTAGACAAAGGAAAATCAACAAAATCCGTTCAAGAAGAGTCTGCTGAAGAAAATTGTGACAAGGATGATGAAATAAGTACACAATTTTTTGAAAAACAAAAACATGTTGCAGACTCATTATGTACGAATTTAAAAAAGAATGTACAAGAAATAAAACCGCAGGATAATGAAATAAGTCAATCGCCAAGAAAAAACGAGAGAAAATCCGGTAGATCAAATAAAAAAACTGGTAAGTTAAATTTTCTATTAAATTTTATTTTATTATGGATTCTACATCTGCATTGTTTTTAGGCAAAGGAAAATCAACAAAATCCATTCAAGAAGAATCTGTTGAAGAAAATTGTGATAGGAATCATGAAATAAGTACACAATTTGTTGAAACCCAGAAAAATGTTACAGACTCATTAAGTTTGAATTTAAAAGAGACTGCAAATTTACAAGAAATAAAACTGCATGATAATGAAGTAGGCCAATCATCAAGAAAAAGAAGGAGAACAAAAACCGGTGAGTTTAGAAAAAGGAATTTAGAAAAAGGAAAATCAACGATGCCTGTTCAAGAAGAATCTGTTGAAGAAAATTGTGATTTGAATTATGAAATTGAAATAAGTACACAATTTGTCAAAAAACAGAAAGTTGTTACAGACTCAATACATGTGAATTTAAAAAAGAGTGATACTTTACAAGAAACAAAACCACAGGATAATGAAATAGTTCAACCATCAAGAAAAGTAGGGAGACAAAAAAAAACCGGTGGTGAGTTAAATTTTCTAATAAATTTCATTTTCTTAATTCTACATCTGCATTGCTTTTAGAAGAAGGAAAATCGACGATACCTCTTCAAGAAGAATCTGTTAATATAGGTAAGACTTCAATACCAACTGAAATACCATTTAATTTACTCTCGATCATATCATTTTCATAATTTGTCCAATTTTATTAAATGTCTTGTGAATATTTCCGATTGAAATACATTTTGTTAAACAGTTTGTGATATCCATCTGGTTTTTTTATCAAATATCTACCCAAATATTTACAAAATGTATCATTCTGTAGAATCTGTTTCACAAGAGAAGAAGCCACCTGAAGTTGCAGTTGTATGTAAGAACGTGTCGTCAATGTCGTCATAACCAGCGCCGCATTATAAATTTGATGTTTAACGTCAAAACAATAGCCTAACCATTTCAAATTTAATACTCAAACAAATATAAATATACAAATGGTGTTAATCAATTTAACCCATTTTAATGCAAGAAATGTTGAAATAAAAAAAATGCAATTTCAAAACTTACAAATCCCTTATAGTCTCTATTGACTATGTCATAAAGAAAGAAATAAAAAACCGCGGAATGCTATTGAATTAGCGCGTGGAAATTGGAGATGAGTTTTTTTAATTATAATTCGAAAACGAAGCAAAATTCAGATATAGTTAATACCAGTTTTTTGTAAAGAATGAGATTTCACATCGAATTATTTAATTTTTTTTTAGGTAAAAATAAAAGAATTTAAAAAGCAAAAAATTCATTTTTTTATACTTTTTTTGCTTTCTGAGTAGTAGAGATAGGTGTAGACGTTGCTTCATAAAAAAAGTTGATTGAATTTCCTTTAAAATGGTAGGTTATAAACGTTTTTTGGATAAAAATAGACTAGCTTGAGATATTGCTTGAGATATAATCAATAGCCGATTACTTCAAGTCATAAATATATTGTATAGATAATAAAAAACGTAAAAAAACACAAAATAGGAACTTTTAATTTAGGAATGCCCTAAAAATATTGGTAAAAACCATTGAAAAGTTAGAACTCAAATGTCATAATATTGCATATTATGTAATTTTAGCATTAAAAGTTTTAAATTTTGAAAAGCAGGGAAAATACATAAATCTGCAGCGTACAATAGTAGTTAATCAAATGATAAGCGCAAAATAGAAAATCACTTAGAGATAATAAACGGTTGTTGTATTTCTTATTCAATTGACTGCTAGTTGCACATGTGTGAAATATTTTACAAAATTTTATACTTTTTACCCTTCAAAAATTAAAACTTGTTTAATCTTATTTGTAGTTAAACAAATTGATGAAATCAGCAGTGCATGCTTGATTTTTTACTACCAATTTTACTTTTGCTAAACTTTATTTAAAATTTAAAAAAAGACACAGTCACTCACTGGGTGGGTAAGTAGGTAAAACTAAAAAACAAAAACAAACTATATTCAAGTAAAAAAAAAACATTCAAAAATAAATTATAATTAATTGGGACATAAAATAATAACAAATACCTAATAACAAAACTGCCTATTTTTTATTATTGAGTTTTGATGCAAAAAAATCAACTTATCAACGTTTTCCGGCAGTAAGCAATTTATTTTCGCCGAAACTATGTTTCCGGCACTGGAAAACACCCGTTCACTGGAAGTTGATGTGGCTGGTACACATAAATACGGTTTTAAACCGGTTACTGTTAAACCAGTTACGTTCTTTAACGGTTTTTTGGTCCTATGGAACCGGTTAACCGTTCACGGTTACCAGCCTTTATACCCATGTTCTTTCAGTAAACAGTCCAATTTATAGAAAACAGAAATAACTAACTGAAATGTTTTTAATAATTATTCATACAAAGCTGGTTTTGTCTTATTGGCATCATGGTCAGCTTTCTGGGACCTAAACCATTCTAACATTTCTGCTTTCCTAGATGCTGAAGTAATACTTTTTTCTGTTTTCACGTTGAGGTAAGAATCATTATCTACAGCCAGAACTGATTTCTTAGGCATATTGGGATGTTCCTGTACCCACTTCATAAAGTTTTAATAAATCATATCATCATGATAATCTCCACTTTTTAAACCTAAAAAAAAAAAAAAAAAAAAGATTGAATTTAATTATCTTTTATTATATATTGTTTTAAAACCAATGAAAACATTTAACAATAGTATAATATAAATTTATCTAAAAATCAGGTTATATATGTTTTTCGTTGTAACCCAAGAAACATTTTCATGAACGCTAATTAGTGAAGTTATTGTCCGTTTTTTCACACATTCAAATTAAACCATTTTTACTACTAGTCATTACTATTAAACAGGGTTTTACCCTAAACCAAGTTAAACATGTTATACCTGATATATACAATGTTTATAAATATTTGGGACAATCAAAACTTACTATATAACACTGGACCTGAACGAAATATTAATAAGGCATTAGGAATAAATCTTTTTTCTCCACCTGCATGTCTCCTTCCTTTTGAGATTGGTTTCTTCAACCCTTTTCCTGATATACCATCCGTTAGATTGCACATGTGAGTTGTGGATATATCTTTTATCAATATAATATAATATTCCAGCCTTCAGTTCTATATTAATAAAATTTTCTAAAAAAGTAATTCTTTTAAGAAGAATATTACAGGTTTCCATAATCATCTTTCTGTTATCTTGTGTGCGCTGCCACGTACCATCTACAATAAAGTCATTATTTTTCATTAAATATCTATGCGTACACTTGTATCTTCAACTTCGAAAACTACTTACCTAAACCCCATACTTTTTAGCAGCCGCCATAAAGAAGTTTTACTTCCAGTAAATTCAGGTAGAACAGGTCGCACTTTGTGAAGAATGCTTAGAAAAATATATACTCCTTAATAAAATAATATACTTCTATAAAAATTATTAAAAATCATTGGAGTCTTAAAAATGTTTTTCGGTTAAAAAGTGAACTAAGTTTCTTATGAATAATTTTAATATCTGTCTATGATAGAACATAAAAAACCTGATTTCAGACACTTAATACAAAAATATCTATTTTATTTCTATCAAACTTACATTTTAAATTAGGAGCCTTTTTCTCCAGGATCTAAAAATTATAAACGATCTTCTATACGCTTTCCAGTTCTCCAAGTTTTGTGCTTCCAGTACTGATTTTTTCTTCGTCTCCCTTTTCGAGGAGATCTACAGGAAGTAGATGCTCCTCTTTTAATAGGCGTCCTTTTTAATTCTGGTGCAAGTACTTCTGCTCCTTCAGTTGATTTTAGAGTTCGCTCTCTGCAATTTAAAAATATAAATATTAAAAATCAGCAATATTTACATTGTATGGTTGTGGAAATACTCCTAGTCCCTAAACAAGTTAGTTACTAAACGCTCCCTTACTGCGTATTCCAACTAACCAACAATTTTCCTAATATGAGTTCCTCACACTATCAGTTCTAACGTCCCGATTGAAATTAAATTATGGCTAAAAACAAATGAGATAACATTTCAGTAAAATAATGCATAGGTAGTAATAAATATCTGTATTTTATAAAAAATTATTAAAAAATTTTTCTCACGAAAAGTAGAGGTTGCGTATATTAAAAAATCCCGATAGGATATATATTTTACAAATTTAAGAAATGTAACACTATAATATAAGCTTGTCTTGCAAATATTTTTGTCCACGACCACTTAATAATAAATCAATATTCTACCTCCTAACTAAAGGCATATGGTACCCATATATCACTAGAGTGAATTATGATAATTCACGCTTTTGTAATTCTGGCAATTTCCGGTAAATAACTAAAGATGGGCGATACTTTTCATAACGATATTTGCTAGATCGAAAAATCAGAAATTGGAAAATTGAAAAGTCGAAAAATCAAAAAAACGAAGTCAGAAATTCGAAAAATTAAAAAAATCGGAAAATTGAAAAGTCTAAAAATCGAAAAATCGAAAAATCAAAAAATTAAAAAATCGAAAAATCGAAAACGAAAAATCGAAAACGAAAAATCGAAAACGAAAAATCGAAAAATCGAAAAATCAAAAAATAGAAAAGTTGAAAAAACAACAGTTAGTTACCTGTTTAATAAAAACTTTCCATTCTACACTTAACTTTTATTTAATAAAGAAACCATAATGGTCGTGGACAAAGAGTATTAGACTCGCAATTTATGGCCATTATTCACTCGGGTGACCTGTGCCCCTCGCCTGCGGCTCGGGACGCAAACGTTACCCTGCGTGAATAATGGCTACCATAAATTGCTCGTTTAATAATATACTATTAAATAATTAGAATACTACTTTTCTAGACTTTATAACACTCTCAATGATACAAACTACTGACAAAATTTAGTAATAACTTTTTCACAAATATCGTTGTCTGTTTATGACAAAATATGTAATTGGACGGTATTTGCAGGGTACGATTTATAATTTACAATAACAATGAAATAACCGAACTTTTTTCTCCAAAGACATAATATATAGTCTATGACTAAGTATATAAATTCGCCGAAGAATACATGTAAATTCTGACTAATCTGGGTAGGAGTAATAAATTACATTATATTATTATTATTATTATTATAATACATATACTTTTTTTATTCTACTTACTGATGATTTTGTAAAGGAATCTGAATTCCATCTTCAGCTTCTGCTTACATTAAAGTGACAACATTTTTTTATTATCTGCCGACCTTGACTATGGATAATTATTGTTTTTAAACCAACAAATAGTCGAAAGTCAAAAATATTTAACAAATAAACGATTCCAAAAACGCAACCTCAAATATGAAACGCTAACAAATAAATAGATGGCTATCTGCATAAATGTTGTACGCAAGTGGCATGACCATGTCATTACTAAGCGACGTACGTAAACAAGGCATAATTGGGTTTTGCATTGTTGCAACTTCAGCTGGCTTCTTCTCCATGAAATGGATTCGTATCAGCATATCATCATATGTATAAGTAGTTATCTTGATTTAATACTTTTTGTTCTGAAACATTGTAAAGTTTTCTAATGTGCGGCTGATAGGACCATTGAACTAGGTAAAACAAAGTGAAATTAATAATTATAATCAAATGTTAAGTTTAGTAATTATACAAAATACTTACTAATTTCAGGTAACACCGGCAGACCAGTTAGAAATAGAAGACCACCTAGACCTGGAATGTATGATACTGTAGTAATCGACAGCTGTAGAAAATTAGACGCCCAACGTATGTATTAAAAATCTCTTAAACACTGAAAAACAGAATAAAATGAAATGTTTCTCAAGTAGGCAATGGTAAAAATCACATGTTTGGTTTTACAATCCTTCTTTTTTAAATCGTATGAATTTAAACATTTAAGGCGCATAACTTTTTTTATTATTAACTTGAGATAACTTGAAATATGCGCTGTAGGAGAATGTTATTGACATATTACATGGGCATATAGGTCCAAGGCTAAATTTACATTTTTTTTTAATCCATTTATCCATAAAATCTGCAGATCTTCCTCCTCTTGGCGAAATCTTACTCTCGGTCTACCTCTTTTGGTTGATTTGGGGTTGGTGGTTTAGAATTACCTCTGCAATTTTATCATCTTGCATTCGAAGTATTGTCCTTCCTATCCACCATATTCTTTGGGCCTCGATGACTTTTACTATATCTGCATCTTTGTATAGATCATATATTTCCTTATTTTCTCTTCTATGTTAAATCCCATCTATTTTTTTTTACTTCCCATATCCCTAGTTTGTTTTCTATATAATTTATAATTGTCCAGGTCGAGAGAAACCTTACAGACGTGCTTTTGAAAGATTACTACAACAGTTTAAAGTTAGCGAAAATGTAGATTATAAAAAAAATTATTCAGCCTCAACCTATTGTAGGAGATCATGATAATGAATTTTGGATTATTGGCTCACTAATAGAAAACCCACACACAAGTCATCGGGCTATTAGAGAAACTGAAATAAGTAGGAGAAGTATTGGACGAATAATAAAAAAACATAAATTTCATCCTTATAAGATACAGCTGCACCAAAAACTATCGAAGGGACTTTCAACAAAGAATCGATTTTTGTTTATGGGTTATGGATAAAGTAGTATCAGATGCGGATTTTTTTGATAATGTTCTGTTTTTGGACGAGTGCACGTTTCATAATAATGGACTCGTTAATCGCCATAACTTTCATTATTATAGTGATGAAAATCCTTACGTCTTTCATACTCTCGATCATCAGCATAGGTGGTCCTTGAATGTGTGGGGAGGAATATTAGGTTTACATGTTATTGGTCCTTATTTTTTTACCGGTCATCTTAATGGCAGAAAATTTCAAATTTTTTGTGGAGAAAATTATCTGGGCTCTTTGATAATGTACCTTTAAATACTAGGCAGAAAATGTGGATGCAGTTGGATGGAGCCCCCGCACATTTTCAACTTCGAGTACGGCGATACTTAAACCGGCGTTTTGTTAATAAATGAATCGGAAGAGGTGGTCCACATAATAACGAGTTCAGTTGTGTTTAGAACAAGATGGGCGTCACTTTGAACATTTTTTATAATTCATTTTTTGTTTTGTTTTCAATTTGTTTCTTACTCTTCTTGATTTGTATGTAGTTTTCAAATAATTCAAATTTTTTTGTCATTAAATGTTTTTTTTTTATTAAAAAATTTATAGTTTTGGTTTACATTGAAACTATTTAACATTGAAAAGTGATAAAGATGTTTATTTCGTTCAATACCATATTTTGAGTGATATTTGCTCTATGGTTACTATGATTAAAAAATAATATGATAAAATCCCTATGTTAAAAATAAAAAACAGCTATTTACTAAAGATCCATCGAATTTAGGTATAGGGACATCTTATAAGGAATGAAAGATAATTTAAATGTCTTATCAGTTTGTTATTAAATACAGGGTGTGCCATGTAAAATAGTAATATTACTCAACTCCATATGTCAGTCGAATTCAATTAGACTAAATGAGCACCCTGTATGATGTAATGGAAAAATTTGCATTTTATTTGATAGTCTAATATCTTGGCTACGCATATCGCAGGTGATTGCGTTGATGTGCTTTAAATAACCTATGAAGACTAGAGATAAGGAGGCGAATCGGCATGCTCAAAATACGGTCCCAAAAATCACACGTCAATTGAGCTTTTATAATTAACCGCATGGGCGCTGGTACTGTTTACGTAGTTCAAAATACATGGCTTCTTATGGGAATTATACATAATTTTGTAAAAATGTTGTATATTTCTAAACAAGTCTTACATATTTTAATTGATACATTATTTACTATTTATTCCTATTTAAGTAAAATACAAATTATTGATGATAAGTGTTGAAATTTGATGGGTAGTGCTAATTATTTTTTAATTAAAGCTAAATAGGGCTGAGGGCATACTAAGACACGGTTTAAATGAAAATAATTTAGGAATTTTACAAAATTTTATGAAAATAATAAAAATCAAATTGTTTATTGCTAACTAAAGAACAGAAAATACTGTTGATTTTAATTATTGTAAATAAGTCTTTGTTTTCATTGCTAACTAAAGTACAGAAAATATGTTGGTATTAATTATAAATGAGTCTTTATGTTAAACATTATTTACTATTCATTATTTAATTTTATCTAAATAAAATGAAAATTAGGTATGACCAAATTTGAAAAGGTTTATTAAATGGTGAAATTTGGTAAGTACAGTTTTGTGGTAATTTTGTATTGGACAACTAACAATGGTGGCATTTCATTTGTTCTTAAAAGTGGCAAAACGCTTAAATAACAATGAAAAATTTCTAATTCCCCTTACAAAATTATGAAAATTACTTTCTCATATCCCCAAAGTGAAAAGAAATTAAAGAAAAATTGAAAAGATCCGGTCTTTCTTTCTCTCTCAGCTTTTTCAATTTTTAGTCTGTTGTCACTTTGGGGATATGAGTGTGTAATAATTTCGTAGAGGAGTTAGGGTTTTTTCGTTTTCATAATTTCTTTTTTAGCTTCATCAATTTTATTAATTTGTTTACAAATAAAATGCATTCTACTGATTAGGTAAAAGCGAATTATTGCAGATGTAATATTTTCTTTGTGTTCATCACACCCTACAAATAAAATGCCCATTTCTTCAATTTTATTCAAGATTTCAAAACGAGTTTCTTGATGAACTGGGTTTCTTGATAAAACCTCTAAGATAGTCGATTCCAGCAATGATATTAAAGAAAGAAGAGACTGAGAAGGGTATATTAAAAGCCCTTTACTTATTAACGTAATTAATGGATCTTTAGACTGAAGCTCAATACTTTTTAATTGTCGAATGCAAGTTTTACATTTTGTAAATCTGGTAGCTTTTCTTGCAATGTATCCAGAAACGTAAGATAAAATAACTGGATAGGTTTTTGTAATATTGTAGTCATGATCTTTTAAATTAGGTGGTTTTCGTCTTTTCCTAATACTGGACAAGTATGAAGGAAGATTCGGGAATATACATGGTATTGCTTCGTTCTTTAATCTCGGCCTTTCCCTTTTTATTTTGTTAACAGTATCATTAGTTAAAATAGTCTCGATCAAATTTTAAAATATCATCTTCTAAAAAACAGAATCATAACTAGACAGTACTTTATCAGCCTTAGGAATCACATGCTGCTATTATTCTAAACGTTTAGGATCTTATAAAAAATATTTGCAATGACTAAATTGGAGTTCAATAAAGAAAAATAACAGTAGTAACTCTTCATCTAACATCAAAAAACATAAAAAATACAAATTTTCTTTTCTAGTAAGTTAAATTTAATGTGTAATTATTGTTGTTTATAAGTCAGGATTTATGACTTTATTTTTAATTATAGAATTTTGTAATTAAAAAAACTACACTCCGTAAGATACGGGTTGTGACTATTTTACAATAAATATATATTATTTAGAAATAAATATATTATTTTACTTACACTAGGAGCTTTAAAAATACTTGGATTTTTATCTCCTTGTGATTTATTTAATTTTATATCGGCTTTATATCCCGTTTTGCAACCCGAAAAGAAGCAAATCCTGCTTTATCGTTTTTTGTTACTCATTGTTACTTGTAGTCAGATTCTTTATTTCAGCTTATTTTTATTCTTTCCACTAAATTTTACAAAAATCACTTTAATTCCCATTGATTTGCATAGAAAATAGACGTCGTTATTTTGCCACCCGCCAACTACAGTAGTTTTTTGGAACTCCATAAAAATAGGGACGGAAATTTGAAATTTGACCAAGGCCGATTCGCCTCCTTATCTCTAGTCTTCATAAAATAACCGCGACATACTAGGTTATGTTGTTCAAGCTTACAAATTAAGAATCCTTTAAATGTTTCAAAACCGAAAAGAGATAGGTATAAGAAACATTACAGAAACTTTATTTTTCCGGGGAATCAAAAGACACCATCAAATATAGGGTGTTCCCTTTAAAAAAACATAACTTTGATATAAATTCCTATTTTTGGGTCACCCTGTATAATCCAAATTATTTTTAATTTGAAGTGTTAATCTCTATCTCTATTAAGAAAAAAAATTCAAATTTTTAGTCATTTCCCTACAGAGACCGACGCGTATAGGATGCGCCATCCTGTATATGTTCCTGCAATCTGACTTCCCCCATTTTAGCATTTCTACACTGATACATTTTCCCTGAGCTTTTGTTATTTTTCAATTTTTTTAAAATATTTCCTAATTCTGTTCCATCTGGTTTCTCTAAAACTCTTAGCTACGTTTTTCTAGCTGCGCAAACGCGAGAGCAAAACGCCTGCGGTATACGCAGGGCGATTGACGCAGTGTGCATTATGTGAACAACTTGGCACAAATCATTTCGAATTAAAAAGTTTTACAGTGCGTTGAGTATTAAACAAAAGCTAGTAATAATAATATGATGAGAAAAAAAAGTAGCCAAAGTTAGTTTTTTTAAAACAAGGAAATTGCAAGGCTGCTTTAAGTTACTTATTACTAACCATTTTGACTACAATGAATTGAAATTCAATATATTATCTTACGGGCAGTCCAGAAAATCTTGATTGAGTTTCTTTGCCAGCCATATTCAACTAAAAAACAAATTACTTCCGCACGACGTTGCGTGATCGACTGCTTTCTAGGCACAGCTGACGTTTCACGCAAGCGGATTCCATTCAATGCTGTGCGCTGCGGAACACGCGCTGAAGGAAAACGGTCCGATTTAAACCATACAAGAGCAGCGTTGGCCGTGTTACGCCTGCGTCGTACCCAGTGCAAGATACGCAGCTAGGAAAACGTAGTTTTATCTTCTGACTTATGCTCGTTTTGTTGTTTGTTTATGTTTAAAATGCTTTCGTTTAATAAGTCATTGAAATATTTCTTCAATCTTAATTTTATATCTTCAGTGTTCCTAGTAAATTGTTATCTTTACCTTTAATAAACATCTGTGATCCAGGTTTTCCTTTCACATAAATTGCCATCTTTATCTTTAATAAACATCTGTATTCCAGGTTTTCCTTTCTTAACTTGGGCCACTTTATATTCTCTCTCCAGCTTTTACCATCGAAATTCTAAATATTTCCTCTTCTTTTGCCACACACTTTCTTAATTTCTTTTTGGATCTTTTTAAATCTAGTTTTACTTTCCACAGTGTTTCTCATTTTAATTATCTCTTCACAATCTTTATCGAACCAGTCGTCACTTTTTTATTTACATGCTTGTACTGTATTGTTTTGGCCCTGAACAATATGTATATTTTTATAAAATTTCCTTTTATACTTCCGTTTGCATACTAACGAAGTTTTTCATTTACTTTTCCTTTATACTCTTGGCTAATATCTTAATTTTCTAGCAAATCTATTTTATATCTATGACATTTATGTTTTTTTATTGGTCTGAATCAATATCGGCTCCAAAAAACACCTGTGCATAGATATTTCTTTTATGTTGACTTTCTATTAAATAGTGATCATTCTGATTAAAAACAAAATACAATATTTTAAACAGCGTGAAATAAAGGAAAACGCTCCCAACAAACATCAGTCTGGTAGTATTATCTACTTCAACGGAACGACCAGGGGGTTTCTTCATTTGGTTGTTGGGGTTATTTGATGAGTAAGTCCTGGTCTAGTAAATTAAAAGTCAAAATCTGAGAGATCTCTATAAAATTGTTCATGCATGCTTGGTATTATATTTTAAATAACGAGATACAAAATTCAATGTAGTAAATTTCAAAATTACAGAGGCACCAAGTTAAAAAATAAAAAATACATAACATTTACTGTTGCTGAGTTCGAGTGGAAAACTCGGAGTAGAGCTAGAGCAGGAGTAAATTTTGGTGACGTGACATCGGAGTTAAAAGAGTTAATTGTATTAATTTGAAAGCCACTTCTGTTTGGGAGTTTGGAAATAATCATAACCCTATTTTTGCGTTTGCATTTGAAGGAAATTATTTAATGTAGATTGTAAAATTTGCAATAGAAAATGGTTCTGACGATGACGAGGGAAAAAATGTATGATTATGCTGAAAACACATTACCATGCCAATATGAATATTATGATCAATTTGTATTTAATTTTTCTCTGAAACCAGCAACTTTTGATATTCTTTTTAATATAGAAATATTATCTTCAATAAGCAATATTTTATCTTTATAAACCTTTGGTATTATCGGTCGATTATATTTTTATTATTTTTGCACTACATACTCGTATATGTTTTCAAATTAAAATCCCATGTATATACAAACACACTATTAGAAACAAAAATAAAATTTTAAAGTGTTTGTTATATCCCTAAATGTGTTTTAAAAAATTAAACAAAAGTATGACTTCACCCGAAGATGAGGTTTTAACTCGGAAACAAAAGTAATGATGAAATAAAAATATAATCGACCGATACGATACTACCAAAGACGTTTTATTTGTTTGTAAAAATTCTACTACGATCAAGAAATCATACTATTTCTCAATATTTTCGTTTCCTTGCATAACAGCAGCATTGTGAGCTGACGCAAATATTTCCATAATTATTACAAATTGGAAAGCAACATTAAATTTTTACCCACACATTCACAACATGGAGGAAAAGAAAAGATAAATCAGAGATAAATATCCACAAATCGCAAAACAACGAACGGGTATTGATTACTGCGCAAGCTTGCTTCAGAGTCATGCCTCGCCGAGGTGGTGCAGAATAATTAACTCCATGTACTTTGATCCAACTAATTTGAACGTAATAGAGTTAACGCGGGTCTTTTAACGAGTGTGATAGAGCTTTTCCGCGTATGCAGGGTGTGCTGCCCGAACTCAGCATATGTATTCAGCCAGTATACACTTATAGAAAAATAAAAATACAAAATAGTACCAGAGACAACAGAGACGTGTAACTTAATAGGAAAATATGTTCGGTGGTCCATTTAAATTACATATATGACCCTCTTTTTCTTTTACATTGATCTTTACATATGTCTATCTCTCTCCAATAAAACTAACACCATTTTCAGAGGGCGCTGGTGTTGCTGGTTTTTTGACGTCGAAATATCGATTAAAAGTATTAAAACTGACAACTGACAATGTTATGAATGTTGTTATGAACATGTGCATTTTATTAAAATTAATTTAATTTGGGCCCCGTATATTTCTTTTAGTCTGATTTTGTTGTTTAATTATTTTTCTTTGGGGGGGGGGGGGAATGTTTATTTTTGTATATTATTTTTTGCATGAAGCAATTTCTGGAACCAAACTCGCGTTTTTGTATACATTTCTTTCTAGAGGTAAGTAATTTCCAATTTATTATGTATATGTGTATAATGTGTGTGTTTAATAATATATTACACAATGACTATAATTATTTTAGGTGAATTGGAACAGAGATCCATTGTTACAGCTACTTGTGTTCATTAAGTAGGTAGATGAATGTCTGGACAGCTTTAATGGCAGCACAAAGTTCCTATCTACTAGAAAAGTTAAATGTATGCTGAGTAAAAAATCTGCACATGTAGTATTGGCAAAGGACTTTTGAAATGATTAGAGATTAGCTATTTCTTACATACACCTACCTCTACCCAGAAAACACACCGAATCCCAAAGATATCCACAAAATATCTTTTGTGGATATCCAATATATCCACAGGATATCAGAAATATTCCGTGGATCTAATATGGATATCCAAATGTCCGTCTATATCCAGAATATAGAAGATATCCTATGGATATTCAGCAAAATATCTAATTAGTATCTTCCAGACAATACAAGAAATCCCAGAGATATCCACAGAATATATTTTGTGGATATCCAATATGGATATCCAACCAAATGTCCGTCTATATCCCAGGATATAAAATTCAGATATTCAGCAAAATATTTTATAGGTATCTTTAGTAGACATTCATAAGTAACCAAATGATTATTGAATAACGTCAAAAGAAAATAGAGATAAAAAAAATTTCCAACAATCTGCCTTTGAGTTTGCCCACTAAGGAAAAAGTCATCCTTATTAGGACTCTTCAGCAATAAATGGAAATTCTCGACTCCAGTCTCTAATAGAGTCTTAAAGCGAAAAATTTTTCGATCAACTCAATTATGGCGGGTTGAGCATGAGTAGATACGAAAGTGGTATCGCCATCTATACTTAGGAAGCAAAATCAAAAATTACATCTAGTAGATATCCACGATGGTTTGCGTCCGCGCTAAGACTTTGATATATATGGATGTCCATGGGATATTGAATACACCTTAAAAAAATTAATTTTAAATATCTGAACGGTACTATTAGCCACAATGGCGAGCACAATGGCGTAATTTTTTAATAATTTGCTATATAATTACTATTATTTATGGACATTTGCATGTCTATAAATTACATTTTATGGATATAAAATAGATATCCACCATGGACTGGACATTCAGTGGATATTGGGATGTTCAGTAGATATCCAAAGGATTTGGTGTGCTGTCTGGGTAACAGCCACTCTAAAGGAAGAAAAAAAAATTGAATCACAAAACGGCAGAATTTTAAATCAGGATGCATTGGAAAATAAATTTGGGGACATCAGGTCGGTTTTGGATTTTATAGAGAGATCAATCTCAAGAAAAGTTAATTTATCCTGCAGAACAACCAGTAGTTTAAGTAGGATTTGCTATAACTTTATTAGAAATTTTCTTTGATAATAAATTGTAATATAGGTACCAATTATTGTTTCAAATGAAATTGAAAAAGAGTTAAATATGAAATTAGATTTTTCATGAGTAAAATGTTATATTCATTCGAACATTGTAAGGTAATCTATAATTAAGGGAATATGGAAAATAGGTATACCCTGGTGGTGTTAGAGAAAGGTAAGGGGCAATGACAAAAAAATTACCAAAATGTATTTATCTTTAAATAGTGTTTATTATTAATAATATTATTTGCTATGTTTGAAAAGTACCTCCTGCTGCAGAACAGATCGAATAGATTAGACTACTAGTTGGAGAAGGTCCACCTAGTAACCAAATTAGGAGACTAGGAAAACTTTTACATGACTGGGGACACAACAGGAATGCACACACACAAGATACACAAACAAACAAAATAACAGGGGTAAGCCTTCAGCAACGTCCTGTTTAAATGATAGTATGTCATCCTTCATTCCATTTTAGAAGGCATGACATATAAATCTATTGATCTTGATTACCCTAAGAAGAGTTAGCAGGGGGTGTACGGAATGGGTCTAGCAGGTTTCGATCCAGTTTACAGGATGGGAACTCGACTCAGGCCTTATACATTTGTGTTGAGTGTATGTGTGTTTGTTTCATTTCCATGGTTTCTATTAAAATAAACCATAATAATAAAACATAAGCGACATTTGTTCAAATGGCACTTATGATAGTCTGGCAAAAAGGTATCGATATACTCTATGCTTTATAAAATATTTGTTACATTAGTTTTTAAATATATTATGAATATATAACAACTGTTACTTTCTTTGTAATTTGTCACAAAATGATAGGAGGTACTTTCTAAACATAGCAATTGTAGTTTGTTTTTCTGTACCTTAAAAAAATATAATTTATAGAAAAAGAGTTTGGTGTATTATTTTTCCAAGTTTAAATATTTAATAATCAATAGAATTTTCAAGTTTTTTTTAGCGAAATTTACAAGAGTAATAAAAACTATGTTCACTGCTTATATTAAACTGATTAAAACTTCCTTTATTAAAATGATTATTTATATGATAAAAAATTTGATGATATTGGAAGCTTTTATATTTTTTAATAAACAGTGAAACAGTTTTTGTTTCTCTTGTAAATTTGTTGTATACAAAAACGATTTCTGAATCCATGTTTGAATTTCCCGCCCTAAAGCATTTTTAATTTTCCCGCTATTTACTAGTGGCGCCATCATAGACTGGTTGTGGTTACAATCGCCCAAATAAGTTTTACCGAACAAAAAAAATACATTGAGTTACACGTCTCGCTGGATTGTCTCTGATAGTACGTATTTCTTCTTTTTTAAACTATATTTCGCCTTTGTTTTCAAGAAATTCAGCCAAATTATTTTATTTAATTTCGCCCATAAGCAATACACATTCACTTTTGAAAAATGTGTTTGAAGAAGTCTACTTTTTCAGACCAGAGTGTCTAGGTACTCGCTAACTTGTACGCAATTCAAAAAGTTATATACACGCGAAACGTCTTGTCAGAGTAGGTGAGCTGTGTGCAGGCCGTTGGTGTTAATGCCGGTCCGCGTAACTAGGTATGGATTAAAACGAGTAGTCGTTGCTTCGTTTTCTTGTTGTCATGGCATTATTATTATTATTTGTTCATGTATGTAAAATTTGCTTCTAAGGTTTATAAAATACTACTACTCCCACCACAGCAATATGACGTTTCGCGTGTATATAATTTTTTGATTTGTGGTCACTTTAACGTGTACCTAGCAACAGCGTTTTCAGACTAGTCCGCCAGACTTATCTGTGGACTTTTTCAATCGACCCATTACTATTATTTCAGAAAAACAATTTACTATTATTTAATTAAAATACAAGATACCACAGAACATTTTTTAAACTAATAGCCTAACATCTTCAAAGAATTTTTTATTCTGTTTTTCAGATTACAATCGTTTGGTTTTCTTTCACAAAAAATATTTTTAAATTTTAGTTTGGAACTGTTTACCAAAGGAAGATAAAGCGACAAGCAAGAAAAATAAAAGTACTGGAACAAAAAAAAATAATTTCAAAAAACCAATCTTAAACAAGAAAAAATTATCATATTCGATAGCAACAAATTCTGCAATTTCAAGAAATTCTGCAGTTCCAGAACATTCTACAATTCCAGAACATTCTTCAATTCCAGAAAATTCTTCTGATTTTCCCGAAGGAGTCATAAATCCTGTATTTAACAATGAAGAAAATCGTGCTGCTAGCGAAATGTATACAAATCTTAGGTTAGTCTACAAAAGTATTTATTAGAGTATCTTCCATTAGAAAAAAGTACAGCTATAGCTGCGTCACAGTGGTATGCGCAGTTGAATAAAAATAAAAGCGCGGGAGCCTAGGTCCCAGATTGTCATAAACTGTTGTGTAATCTTTTTAAGTCTTCCAGGATAATTTAATTAATTTTTGCCACATATTCGTTGGTTTTGACCTTCGAAGGATGTCCAGAGTGAGGATTTTCATCAATTGACATTTATCCACAATATACAGAGTGTAACAAAATATTGAAAATAAGCTGATTTAATCTAACTTGCTTACTACTAAATAAACAGTCACATTTTTTTACTATTTTATAACTTTATTTACAATTGTAAATATCGATCACTATAAAGTAGTAAAAAATCGTGAACAAATATTGTATTATTGTATTAACATCAACCCTTTGTCGGTAATGCAGTTACCCGTAATATTATATTTAATTAGAAACTTGGCGGACTTTTTTAAACGAGAATTTACTTTGACAATTATTTTCTAACTAATACGAAATATAGCCATCCAAAATTTTGATAGTACTTTTTTCAATTTTAGTGAAAGAAAAAACATGTACGTGTAGGTAAATATGTTCCTCTAAATAGAAAAATTTTGTTTTTATAAAGATTTCAAAAATTGAGAAAATAATTAAATCAAATTTCGGAATAGTGGCTCCAGAAAAACGGATATTTCACTTTGACCTGATGGTACATATTTTTCATTCACTAAAAAGTAAAATTAAACTATAGAAATATTTATGGCTCTAGTTCGTATTGTTTAGAAAAAGATAATTCCTTGAGTAAAGTTTTCGCCTAATTATATTTAAAATTAGCTGTTTGTAACAATTATGAAATGCGAATAAAAAAGCAAAATTCTATGACAAATAATTATGAGGGATAAAATAAATATACAAAGTTTTATATAATTAGGTATATTTACTAAAAATTCTAAAAAAAAAAAAAAATAAAAAAGATGGCAATACAAAAATGATTTTTTCCTACACATCACCCCCCATACAAGCGGAGCTTGTGCGAAGCACGAATGGCTATTATTATTATTATTATTATTATTATTATTATTATTATTTACTATGTATGGTGCTCTCGGACGTCTTACAAATGACTCTTTAAGAAAATTATTTTAATATCACAAACATTACATTACTATTTAAGTACGTTAAATATCTTTGGTTAAAAAAATGAAAATCATAAATTGCACAATAAATAATTAATTTACTTGATTTGAAAACTAAGGCCTAAATAAATTTTCAAACTAAAAAACAAAACAATAAATTCTTGAATCTTGGGAAATAAGACAAAAGCAATCATCCATATAAACTGAAACAGAAAAAATCAAATGCAGTAACTTCAAATAATTTTGTTTGTCTTTTAGACATTGCTGCAGCCCCCATACTACCATTATAATACTTTCTTATTATTAATGGTAGACAAGTTTTAACTAAATGAGAAAAGACGTCTATTTTACGTTTTTTACATGTAAAGCAGAGGTGGCTCGACTCCTAGTCTACAAGGAGGCTGGCACACCCTATATAATTTATACAAATATATATTTCTATTAGAATGTATTATTTCTGCTTTTTGTATTTGTATTAAGTATATTTTTCAAAAGTAGCCTTCATAGCCTCCTATAGCTTCTGATGTAAACCATTTAAAATCAATATGGTCTGGCAAACAAAGTTTAATTTTCTGAATTATGTTGTCAATATGACCCAAAAGTGGAATTTTTGAAAATTTCATGGAAAATTATGAAAACGACAGTCGCGTGAAATTGCATAAATACTAAAAAAAAGACATTGTAAAATTGAAAACTGCAAATTTACCTGTGGCTAATGAATATAAACGTTACGGTCTCAAAGAGAAATATAAAAAAAGTAGAAGCAATGAAAAAAGATAAAGTTCATAATGATATTACTCACATTACATACAATCTCTACATTCTAATTTGGAATTTATTTGTATTATCTACGTCTAGGTTCGACAAAAATCGACTTTTATGGCGTACCCAACAAAATGGGCGGATATATTAGCTAGTTAAGAATAGAAATCGACCTGTTTCATGTTTTTTTCCAAAAGTACATAACGCTAAAAATGAACTAATTCTATACGACATATCCCATGTAGCAATGAATATTGGCCTGATATAGAAAGTCAATATTGCTCCAAGATTACAATGTTTGCTTGACAAACTATTTTAATATTAGCTCCGCATCAAAGTGCTAACACCTGAAAAAAGAGGGCCAACGTTATATTAAAACATTAATTCAAAATATTTTTTCGATAAAATGCCAATTTAAGTAAATAGAATTGGATGGAGATTAACGTGTATATTGAATACAATATAGAAAATATGCCGCACGACAAACAAAACTCAATATTGAGTTTCATCATTGGTCCTATATTTGTGTTTAATTTTGCACCTACATTGTTCTACAATATTGGTTTAAGTTATGCTTTCATTCTAAAAGCAATGTTAGGTTAAAAATGTATTTAAATATATTGGCTGCGGACCAAAGAGCTAACGCTTGAAAAACAAGGGCCAACGTTGTATTGAAACATTTATCCAATATCCAGTAAATCGCCAATATAGATAAACATTGTGGAGCTTATATTAAAGTGTAGATTGGGTACAATATAGAAATTATAATGTAGTACAAACAAAATTCAATACTATTTTTCAATATTGATCCCATTTTACGCCATCATTATCATACAATATTGACTTTCAATTTAAAACCAATATCGGCTAATTTATGTACAACAGGATAGGTCCAATTTTACTATTATTAGTTTATATTGTCATAATATATTGGCATGAAATAAATACTGGAATCTAGTTTGAAACCCATTTTGGCATTTAGTTTAATACGCTATTTTTATATGTTTGTTTATGTTGATCCCAGAAGCCCTTATTTCCTTATTTTACTGGGCTATACAGCTTTTAAAAGCCATTTTTAAATATTTCAATGATTGCATATGGACGTGAATATTATAAGGGTTATAATAATAAAGCAATTATAAAACTTTATAAAAAAAGTTTAATATTACTTAAAAAAATGGACCAATACATATTAATATTACAATAACATTAGGCAAAACAAGAAGTTAAAATTAAGAATTAAAATTTTTTTATGCAAAATACATGTGATGAAAGATGGGAAGAACTCAAAATTTAGAAAATTAGACCACGATGGACTCATTATTTTCAAGATTAAATATCAATTATTTTGCATTAATTTCTTTAACAGAAACCCTTTCCAATGTTTGTATGTGATGACATGAACTTTAAAATACCCAAATTTCTTGAGTCAATTGCCAACTCATCAGTGAAATAATTTATAGGATTTTCATAGCAATGGCCTTCTAGAAAAACATTACTTTCAGTTTGTATGGCTTGGGCAATTTTCATTTTTTTTATTTTTTAGAACAATGTTATCAATGTTCTGTTATTAGGACAATTATTATTTAAAAGAATATCTGAATTAACAGAGTTGTCAGTTATAATATGTTCATTAGAAAATATTGATACATTTGATATATTTTTTTTATGACATACTGACATTCCTATTGATCTGTACCTTGTTCACTGAAACATATTGACGTACTTGTATTTGAAATTTCAGGCGAAGTAAGAGGATTATCACTGGATATTTCAGAAAGATCCGCTAAGTGCTGTTTGACCCCCCCCCCCCCCCTGTTCTTCGGCACTTAACTTAACTGCACGATGCGATGGCATCACTGTCTGGAATTTTTGAGTTCTTAAATTGATATTTTTTTAGTCAAAGTTATTTGAGTTTAACCTTATTTATGTGAATAAACTACGTATTAAGTACAAAAAAATACAAATTGTTTTTATTTTCTGTATAGGAAATTTTTCACATAAAAGTTGCTTGTAATGTCTTTCTCTATAATTTTTGTTCTATACATAATTTCCCTAAAATGGACCGTATTCCAGAAATTGTACAAAAAGTGTAAAATTAAAATTTTTAAGAAAATTGTTGTGACGTAATTTTCTATAATTTTTGTTCCATACATGATTTTCCTAAAATGGTCCGTATTCGAGAAATTTGAAGAAAAGTGTAAAAAGACAAGCATATGACACATCAGATTTTTAGAATTACATTTTAGGTTTAGAAACAGATAAAATAAAAAAAAGATTTAAAAAATATCTATAGTAATTTCATCAAAATTGGAAAATATGTTTGTTATGAATCCTAGATGATTATGTAAATCCACCAGAGATTCATGGAAAAATCCGAAAGTGGCATCACCGTCCTAAATATTACCATAGGGTACCTAGGTATGTATTTTCTGATTATACCTACTTTAATCTTTATAAATTTATTAAGGTTCACGGTTCGAATGAATATTGGTCCAAGACAATCATGACATTGGCCTAATATTGGCAATCATTTCGAAATGCAGTCGATTAATTCGGTTGTTTGTTAAACAAAAAACATTTATACTTACAATTTTTCTTTTAATCCAAAATCCAGATGAAGAGGCACTTCTCAATAATTCAGAAAACTCTTTAAACAAAAAAAAAAACAAAAAATTAGCTACCCTTAAATTTAAAAGAAAATGTGTGGAAAAATAAAGCTTTAACGGTAATCCGGCATTTTACATCATGACGTGTTACATAGTTCAATTAATAGGAAAAAGACTACATCAGTTGTTATGTGAGAGGTTTTTAAAAATGTTTAAACAAAATAACTTTTATCTTAAAAATATTATTTCTTTAAACAATTATTCAATAAAAAAAATGTATGTGCCAGTTATTCACGGTCATGGAGGCGCATGCACAACCCGAGACAATAGTCTATTCCTACACACTACAGTGTTGCCAGAATATTTTTCTGTTATGTAAGTGTTTTACCAGTGACAGTCTGATTATATTCATATAAGAGCAAAAAAAAACAGTGTAGCTTATAGGTACACTTATAGAACCTCAGCCAAATGAAGGCATACGCACACGCTGGAAATAAAAGTACCTACTAGCTTTTGCCTCGAGCGTACTAAATACCAGATTCTTTAAGAATGTACTAGACTGGTAACACTGACACACTACACACACGCGAAAACCACAATATTAAGTAGGTATA